>CM038672.1:328625681-329225681 GCA_021605145.1 Aegilops bicornis | reverse complement strand
ATGACAGTCAGTTTTCGGCTTTCTCTACTGAGGTGCTCGCCAGGCCGAACCGGGGCACAATCGCAAAGAGTTCTCCTAGTGCCGCGTTAGCCGATAAAAGCGGGCGTAAGGCAGCAAAACACAGGGCCGGGCAAACCCAACATTTGACCAAAGACATGATTCGAGCTGATGCATATAAGGCCTAACTTCGAGATGCCGAACACTCCCTAAGGTATTCGGTCTTTATGAAAATGGGCGAGAACAATGCCCTAAGCCCCTCGTGTCAGTGCACGCATAAAAATTCTGACAGCGGCCGATGCCAAAGCGCCAGCCTCCTCCTCGGTTATAGCGAGAAACCGGGGATGTGTATCAACAAGAGACAGTAAAAAGGTTTACGCAGGGTCTTAATCTGAAAAGAATCCTTGCAACGGGTCCTCGCACGCTCTGCGCTGTGTCTCCGTTGTGCCGTATCCTGGACGGGTGTAGCACGGTGTTCATCTGTAAAAGAGAAGAACTTAGTTGAAGAAAGATCGTGCAAAAAATGATCTTTAAATAAACGGAGTACGATTTGAAAAGCGAATAAAATTGAGCCTTATTGTCTCTTGTTGTACATGCATTCAGCCCCTTATGCAGGCGTGCGGCTAGTAGGCCTTTATATGCCTCGCGGACTCGTCTAGCCGTGTCCGGGTCCGAATGACCTGTTCGGTGCTTGGTTTAAGCGGAGCGGATTAGTGTGTGACTGTCCGGGCAGTCTCACGTTCTTCCGCGCTCGAGTAACACTTGATACTTCCTTTAATGAGATGATGCCGCTGTGGATTTGGGCATTTTAAGTGTAAGAGATGCATAATGCGGTATTGCGTTAAAGCGGTAAAGCTTCACGTCCCAATAGTGCTTGATAGCTACTTTTGAATGGGGGCGATATGGAAGGTTAACTTTTCACGGCGGAAGTTGTCGGATGAGCCGAACACAACTTCTAGCGATGGGAGCCCGCATAATGGGCATATAGGCACAGCATTACCCCTTGAAGGAGGTGTTCTTTGTGGCGAATTTTGGTTGGGTCTATCCCCATTTTGCGGATTGTGTCCGATATAGCAGGTTTAGATCACTACCGCCGTCCATTAGGACTTCTGTGAATTGGAGTCCGTCGATTATAGGATCTAATATCATGGCAGTCCATCCTGCGTTCCGGATACTTCCGGAGTAATCCAGATGATCAAAGACGATTGGTTTTGACAACCAATGTCGGGACTCATTGGGATAGGCCGTGCGGTAGCGTGTTTCTATAGGCGCCACTCTGATTTTCCCTTTGTCACTTGAAGTGAGTTTACTGTTTGACTTCTTGTGGGAAATTCTTTTGTTTTTCGCCTACCGCTTGTGGGGTTTGTCATCGTCCTCGCTTGGTGTCGAGCCCCTTGTGTTCGACATTCAGTTTGTCGGACTGCTTGAAGACCCAACAATCTCTATGGGTATGGTTTGCGGGCTTCACAGGGTCTTGTGGATTTGGCATATTTTGTCCAAGATTTGGTTCAAGTTGGATAGCTCGTGGCTATTATCCTTGAGGGGCAGTTTTTATGATTCTCGCGAGAGCTTTTGAATCCAGCGTTGATCGCCGTGCTCTTCGGGCTATTTCCCCTTGTCCGCCGGGCTTTGGTCCTTGCTGCGTCGTGGTTTCCGCTTCCATCTCTCGACTTCGGATGTACTTGGGTCATTTGGTACTACATCTTGCAAGCCAACTATCCTCTCCAGCGCAAAAGCGGGTCATGAGGCTTGTTAGTGCGGCCATTGTTCTTGGCTTTTCACGGCCAAGGTGCTCGGCGAGCCATTCGTCTCGACGTTGTGTTTGAAAGCTGCTAAGGCTTGGCGTCCGGACAATCGACTATTTGGTTCTTTTGGTGAGGAACCTGTTCCGAATTTGCGGGCTGACTCTCACGGTTGTTGAGTTATGTGACTTAAATAAATGCATCCGGAGGGCGGACATAAGTCCCTTGAAAATTTGCTCGAAAGGCATCCTCGAGCTCTTCCCAACTTACAATGGTATTTTCAGGGAGGCTTTTAAGCCAGTGCCGTGCTGGCCCTTTGAGCTTGAGGGGTAAGTATTTTATGGCGTGGAGATCATCTCCTCTAGACATGTGTATGTGGAGGATATAATCCTCAATCCGGACTCCAGATGCATTGTTCCGTCGTATGCCTCTATGTTTACGGGTTTAAATCCCGCCGGGAATTCGTGATCCAGCACCTCATCGGTGAAACATAGGGGGTGTGCGGCACCCCTATATTTGGGTGTGTCGTAATGTCCGGATATCTGGTGTGTTGCATTGCTTAGGAAAGCTTGCTTTCTTGGCCCGTGGATGGACCTAACTGGGCCATCCTTTTGATGCGACTCCTTATGCGGATCGCATGCCGGATTGTGTCTTGGCGCCGCTTGCCGCTCTATGCTTGTCGTGTGGTCGCCTATCCGACCAGCGGCATCTTTGTTCTTTGATTGTGGGGGCTCTAAGGCCTCCTCTCATGGTCGGGCAGTGGTTTGCGCTTCGGGTAGCTCTTTGTTTGGCAACCGCCGTATTTGTCTCGCGGTTTTGAGTACTTTGCTCCATCTGATTACGAGTGCATCTTCCGTTGTTTTGAGCTTCCGCTTCTGCTTTTTCAGTTACGCCGCGGATGGCGGCGAGCCTTTTGTGGAGGTTCTTCTGCTCAAACAACTTGACCGGTGTGAGATCGCCCGGACTGTTATCTTCGCCGGGACGGGTTGTTTATCCAAGTTGTCCTGTTCGGACGGTTGTTCAATGGCATGTTCGTTGTCCACCGGTTCGACCTGCTTGATGGCTGGGTCTGTGTGGCTGCCGTCTTTGTCGAGGCGGGACTTGGTGCGGCGTTTACGTTGCCGTTTTGACTGCTTTTCGAGGGATTTATCCTTCGTAGCATCCCGTTGTTCCTTGTCGTCACTTCCTTTAGGAGTATCCACCATGTATACATTGTGAGATGAGGTGGCTGTCCAGTATCCTATAGGTGCTGGTTCATGGTTGTCTCCTACTTCGTTGTCCATACCGTCGATGTCTTCGGAGTCGAAATTGAGCACGTCGTTTAAACTTTCGATAGTGGCTATGAAGTGGGTGGTGGGTGGGCGTTGAATTTCGTCGTCCGCATCCCAACCTTCCTAACCATAGTCCGACCAGGGCTCTCCTGATAAAGAGAGAGACTTTAGTGAATTCAGGATCTCGCCAAAGGGCGAGTGCTGAAAGATGTCCGCGGCAGTGAACTCCGTAACCGGTGCCCAATCGGATTTCTTCGTCGTCCGCATCCCAACCTTCCTAACCATAGTCCGGCACCTCAGAGTCACGGGCCTTGCAAAGGACAGGGATGGTGTTCGGCTCAATCGCCGTAGAGATCGTAGCCCCCGAGGCGGTGTCCAACCACTCGTCCTCGATCGGCGAAGTCGGCTCCGAGCTAAGGGTTGGAGCGGACGCTGCGCGCCTCCGTGACAACTGTTCGGGCGGCAGAGCTAGATCATGCCCATCGAGACAAGGTCTGGCGCGCTTATTGTGGCTCGAATCCGTCGAAGATCAAGTCCCCGCGGATGTCGGCCGTGTAGTTCAAACTCCCGAATCGACCGATGGCGGGCGTAGCTTCGATCTACTCCGGATGGCCAAGTGAATTGGCCCGCGATTACCAAAAGCCGCCCGAATCGAAGATCTGTCCGGGAGAAAAGTCTCACCACGGACGCGTCGTTGTTGATGATCGAAGGAGCCATCGGGCCTAAAGGTGACGACATACGGAGGAACTCTCAATGAAAGCACCAATGTCGGTGTCAAAACCGGCGGATCTCGGGTAGGGGGTCCCGAATCTGTGCGTCTCGGCGGATGGTAACAGGAGACAAGGGACACGATGTTTTTACCTAGGTTCGGGCCCTCTCGATGGAGGTAAAACCCTACTCTTGCTTGATTAATATTGATGATATGGGTAGTACAAGAGTAGATCTACCACGAGATCAAGGAGGCTAAACCCTAGAAGCTAGCCTATGGTATGATTGTTGTTCGTCCTACGGACTAAAACCCTCCAGCTTTATATAGACACCGGATAGGGTTAGGGTTACACGCAGTCGGTTACAATAGCGGAGATCTACATATCTCAGACGCCTAGCTTGCCTTCCACGCCAAGGAAAGTCCCATCCGGACACGGACGAAGTCTTCAATCTCGTACCTTCATAGTCCGTGAGTCCGCCAACGGTGATAGTTCGACTATCCGGACACCCCCAGTCCAGACTCCTCACATCTCCTCGTGACCTTGCACGTCGATCGGTAGCGCCTGCGTGCATGCACCGCCTCCGCCTTGACCCGTCTCGAACCACGCTTTGCCCATGCAATCGACTGGCGCCCGGCGATAGCCTCCGTGCACTGGGCGGTGTCGCCACGGCTGCTCCTGCGCGGCCCACGTCACCGATTGCCTCACCCGAGCGGTCCTCATCACCGTCTCCACGCCCGGCATCGCCTCCGTCATCGCTTCACGCCGCCGCACGTCGTCTTCGCCGCCACTCACCACAGTTCGGCCGAGCCTCTCATCGCTTTCGCTGGCCCTCGCTTTGGGCCCCCGTCGCCCGATCTTCCTTCGCCGACGTCTCCAGGATTGGTGCCGCCTGGTCCTGTCCTCGTTGCACTGCAACGTCCGCATACTCGCAGCCGCAGCGTATCATTCTTCCCAAGCAGCATCATGATGGAACTGTCACATACTTGGCTGCCTGTCTTGCTAATGCTGTTGCAGATCCCGCTGCTGAACCATGCAGCCATGAGGCCGCTATGAGTATCCCTCACTGGAGGGCTGCTATGGAGGAAGAGTACCACGCTCTTATGCATAATGAGACCTGGACACTGGTTCCCCTTCCGCCTCGCGTCAACATCATTGATTCGAAGTGGGTTTTCAAAGTCAAGAGACATGCAGATGGATCTATTGAGCGCTACAAGGCGCGTCTTGTGGCTAAGGGGCTTAAACATCGTCAGGGTCTGGACTATGAGGATACATTCAACCCAGTTGTTAAGCCTACTACTATTCGGCTTCTCCTGCCTCTTGCGCCTCTCGTGGTTGGTCTCTTGACATTTCGATGTGCGTAATGCTTTTCTCCATGGGCTGCTTGAAGAGGAGGTTTACATCTGGCAGCCACCGTGGTTTGTTGATCACGCTCAGCCTCATCATCTCTGTCGTCTGACGAAGGCTCTCTATGGACTGAAGCAGGCGCCCCGTGCCTGGCATGCTCGCCTTGCTTCGGCTCTTCGTACTCATGGCTTCGTTTCGTCGACAGCTGACATATCGCTGTTCTTGTTTCAGCGCCCCAGTGTGACTGTGTATTTTCTTGTGTACGTGGATGACATTATTCTGGTCAGCTCCTCTGCAATGGCTGCTGATTCTCTAGTGACTGCACTTGGCAGAGATTTCGCGGTTAAGGATTTGGGACGGCTACACTTCTTCCTAGGCATTGAGGTTGCGCATCAGTCTCGCGGCAGCTTAGCTCTCACCCAGAAGAAGTACTCTCTTGACCTCTTGCGCCGTGCTGGTATGCTCAAGTGTAAGCCATCCCCCACACCAATGTCGTCCACTGACAAGCTCTCGGCTACTGTTGGTACTATTCTGTCTCCTACGGATGCAACGGTGTATCGGAGTATTGTTGGTGGTTTGCAGTATCTGACGATCACATGTCCTGATCTTTCCTTTGCGGTTAATAGGGTATGCCAGTATCTTCATTCACCTACTGATGTGCACTGGTCTGCTGTAAAAGCGCATTCTTCGTTATGTGCGTCTCACTGTCTCCTATGGTCTTCATTTGCGACCCAGTTCCTCTGCCGTTCTATCTGCGTTTTCAAATGCTGATTGGGCTGGGTGTCCGGATGACAGGCGATCTACGGGGGGATATGCTGTGTTTCTGGGCCCTAATTTGATCGCCTGGAGTGCACACAAGCAAGCCACTGTTTCTCGCAGCAGCACAGAAGCCGAGTACAAAGCAGTTTCCAATGCGACTGCCGAGCTTATTTGGATCGAGTCTCTACTTCAAGAGCTGGGAATCTCCCAGTCACATCCTCCGGTTCTTTGGTGTGACAACATCGGTGCTACGTTTCTTTCAACAAACCTGGTGTTCCATGCACGGACGAAACACATTGAAATTGACTATCATTTTGTGAGGGAACGTGTTGCACAGAAGCTACTACAGATCAAGTTTATCTCCTCAAAGGATCAACTTGCAGACATCTTCACCAAGCCTCTACCTTCTCCTATGTTCGAGGTCTGTAGGCGCAATCTCAACCTTCTAGATAAATCAGGAGTGAGTTGAGATTGAAGGAGGGTGTTAGACTTTGTAACGTAGCCCAACTGTGTAACCTGTATATTGTATAACCTTATAAATATATATGATAGGCCACCCCATAGAGGGTTGAGCCAGTTCCCACAAATCCTATGTTTAACATCCTTCCACTGATCACCGACCGTCTCCTCCGCCACGCTCACCAAGGGTTCCCGTCCATCAGAAACTAAACTCATGCGCTTCTTTGCCGACCTTGTTCAGTTCTCACGCCGGCGCCGTAACCGCCTTGTGCTTCTGCCACGTCTCTGGCCGGCGAGGCATCCTCTCCTCCTCCTCCGGCGTAGCTCGGGTTGGCCGGTCATGGCCGAGGGCCCGAGGCGGCGAGGCGCACCGCCACGTGCTGCAAGGCCGCCGCGTTCTTGTGTAGTTCGTTAGGTGGTACACTGCAGTTGCTATCTGTTACTCGATTGCTTTACTTGCAGCTGTTCTTGTATTGGGACCTCCGTTCTTGTGAAGGGGATAATCGTACCCCTGTTGACGTAGTCAGTCCAATAAGCCAAGGTGGTCCATCAATAGAAATATTTACATAAGTTTATTTATTTTCAAAGAAATATTTTTTTACTGCATTATATACAAGCTATAGGAAATTTCAGGATGGTCCGTGGACCACCCTGGCCACCCCCTAGCTACGCGACTTGTTGCTGCCTCATTCTTGCACGGCTGCACCCATGTTTTGGGAACAAAATGAATATAGAAGAGCATAGAAATCAAATCTGTAACAAAGGTTTTCAAATTCTACAGAATTCGCAAATAAGGTGTTAAAGGATTGGCAGCCTTTTTTTACGAAAAGGGTCAGATCTATTATAAAGATTCACCGGAAATACAAAGCACATCAAACATAATAAAAATTACATCAAGCCCTTTTCATTCCAGTTTTGATAAGGTTCCAGCCCATGATTTTACTGGTTTAGAGATCCTTCTAGATGGTTCCTGAACCAGGTTTTTTTATTTACTAGTTCTTGTTGGTTTTTTCTATTTCTGTTTTTTCGTCTCTCCTTACACAAATTCATAAATTTCAAAAATGTTCAAGTTATTGTTTGGAAATTTGTAAAAATTAATTATTTTAAAATTTGTTCACAAATTCATAAATATAAAAAATGTTCAAGTTATTGTTTGGAAATTTGTAAAAATTAATTATTTTAAAATTTGTTCACAAATTCAAGAAATTATTTGGATTTTACAAAAAAATGTTTGTTCTTTCAATAATTCTTTGGAAAAGTCAAACAATATTGTCATTTTCCAAGAAATTTTAAAAACACAAAAAAGGTTTGCGTCTCAAAATTTGTTTAAATGTTCACTCTCCAAAATATGTTTGATTTTTTTTATGTTAACAGGTCAAAAAAAGCTCCCAGATTCATAAAATCTTGACATTTAAAAAATTGCTTTTAAAAGAATGTTCAGAAATTTCAAAAATTGTTCGTTTTCTTAAAAAATATTCCGAATTTCTAAAATTGTTCAATTTTTGCAAAAAGTTGTCCGAGTTATAAAAAAGTTCACAAACTTTAAAAAATCATGCTTTACAAAATGTTCACTTATTCGGCCCCGCGCAGGCGACTCAGGTGGCGGCGGCGCCCATCCTTCTTCCTCCTTCGAACCTTGTTCTCCCCCTGACGCCATCGGTCGGAGCCGCCAGGGCAAAACTCTTACCGGGGGGCATGCAGGCAGAGATGAAGTCGCAGGACAACAACTAAGCTAGCTAGCTAGCGGGATATGGATGCAGGTATGTTTCTGTTGAGGATTATTGATTAGGTGTTTGTTTAGCTATACATTTGTTGTAAGGGGATCGATTACTGGGAACCTATTAACTGGTTGAAACAACTAGCTAAATCAATTGATCTTGTAACACATTGTCTCAGAAATATCACTCATAATGAAGGCACTACACTCGCGTTGCTTCCTGTACCCGAGAGGGTCTGGGCAGTGTCATTGTTTTATAGTTGAGTTCTTCACATTCAAGAGATAAAAAAGTATTGGATTGGAATGGATACTGTACAAATAAATGGACATCCTCCTCTAGGTTTGTTTAGGATTACTGGTGGGAGCATGTTGCTAAATCTAATTATGATATATGCTTCGAGCTTGTGTTTTTCCTCTCGCCTGCCTTGGTAAGCCCACCTTTGAGGCAATTTGTAGATTTCTTGATACTGATGTCGTTTATATATCATGCAAATGCCAAGTAGCAGTATATTGACATAGACGTTGCCTTTTTTTATCAATAAACAAAGTGATTGTAAGATCATACTTCTATACAGTTGTTCTTTGAACTATACACAATACTTGTTGAATACTATATATCAGTTTGCTTATTAGATCGTAGTATTCTGCTCTTTTTTGCTTTCCTTTCGGTTATTGGATTAAAAGGAACCTTAGCCAATGCAAGAAAAAAAATTACATTTATCTCTGTGAAAAATAGTACCTACATTTTTCTATGCGTATTTCGGAGAACTCCCTTTCTCTGAAACTAAAAGCACTGGTGAAGTAGTAATAGCATTTTGTTCCAGCAAGATCTGGGGTTCAATTCAACCGAACTAGTGATCGGCATGCCGTCTACGTTGGTGTCTATTAGAGTATTACCAGGAACAAGATTTGCAGAATATCCTTTTTTAGTAACTACAGGTGGTTGGCGCCTTTGCTTTGCTGCTACTGGTACACATTTCTAAAGTGATTAATTGATTTAGTAGGTACATCCGTACATGTGGTTGATGCATACTAAGTTAGGGCAGAAAATGTTAGCAGCCACTAGATTACTGCTAGTAGTATCTCAGTCGAAGGCAAGTTGTAGCAGTGCAACCAGAAAAGACTGAGTTTGGTAAGACAAGCATACAAGTAGTAAAAGTGACAAGAAAAGACTAGGTTAGTATATTTTTGCTGCAATTCTTTCCAAAATATAATCTGTCTTGGAAACCAAAGCATCCTCCAGTCATCCATTCATTAGTACCAAAATCCCATCTCACCATTGTTTCCACCACAATAGCGAAAAGGAAGTCTGAGCCATACGACATAACAATATACACTTTAATTTCCCACTAACAAGTTGTCACTACCAATTTAGAAGGATGCCAGCTTTGTTGCATGCAGCTCAATAGGTTGATACTAATATACAAGGGAAGAAGAAAGTTGCAAACCAAATATGTTGGGTTCATTTAGTTCTGAAACCTCGTCCTAAGAAATGTGCCATAAAATTAGGCGGTAGCGTCGAGTAGCGATAGAGATTAGCGAATGCCATCAGCTTGATCCTGTTCAATAATCAAGGGGAACAAATGGTTTTCCTAACAAAAGAGAAGAGTGGTCTGAACAAATGCCTGTTTAACAAATGACCTCATCTGACTGGTGCAGGGTAGGAAATACAAACACAAAAGAGAAGAGTGGTCTGAACAAATGCCGGTTAACAAATGACCTCATCTGACTCTGGTGCAGGACAGGAAAAACAAACACAAAAGATAAGAGTGATCTAAACAAATGCCTGGTTAACAAATGACCTGTTCTGACTCTGCGGTAGGGCAGGAAAAACAAACACAAAAGAGAAGAGTAGTCTGAAACCCAAGCATCAACACCAACACCCAATGTCTGAATTTTTCAAACCAAATGTACTACTATATCTCAAAGTGCATGCAGCAGCCATGAGACCTAAAACTCGTACCCATTCAACTTTGTTGCATCGGTTCTAAAATTAAAATGATTAGCGGAGGCGTTATAATATGAGTCTACAACAAACATTTGGCTAGTAAGTACCTGTGTACTTGTGAAAATCAAACACCCAGCTTGAACTTGGTTGTAGTTCCAAACAAACACAAGAGACTAGCTAGTTTGAACCCTGCAAACCAAATTGTGTACCATACTTAATTTAGAACCCCAGACACTATCTTGAAAAATTATGTCACGGTAAACAGGGTCTCAGAGTCACCCCAAGCACCAGCACCAAAATCAGCAGCAACACATTTTACTCTATGAGTGAGTTATACAAAGAACACTGCCATAGCTAAGTTGTGTTGCACACCACAATTCCTTTTGAAATAATCTAGCTAGTAATAATTCCATAGGTAAGATCCACCAAAAACCACATAATAGAAGGTGTGGCCGTGGGCGATTGTAGGGCAGCGCCACTATGCATGTTGCGATTCTTACCAAAGCGTTCTGCTGCAGAAATTTTCATCGAAATTCTGTCCGACTTGTCAAAAGTTTGGTCTTGTTTGTAAGGAAATGAAAAGATTAGGGTGCTTTATGCAAAATTTTATAGACTTGTTTGTAAGGAAACAAAAAGATCAGGGTGCTTTTGCAAAATGTTAGGGACTTGGTTACAAGATTTTGTTATTTGCGCATACAAAAAGGGAATTTTCCTTTGTCGGAAGGATAGAAAAGGAATTATTCGTTGAAAAGAAGAGAGAGAGTGAGGGATGGAGATCACGGAAAAAGGGGAGAGCAACTAGTACATGGCGGTGTGCTAAGGCGGCGCCGGACCTCCACTAACACAGTACCAATCAGACGGTCCGGAGTGGAGTAATCTGGTGCCGTGCCGGTCGGGTGAGAGCTAGAGAGAGTCCCGGGTGAGAGCTAGAGCTAGTGGTTCTAACACAATCGCACAATCCAGTTTTCACACTAGTTAATAGGTTTGGACGAACCTTTTTCATGAAAAAACCGAAAACCCTCCAAAAAACAAACTCCGCTAAAAACAAAAATTGGAAAAAACAAATAACAAAACAAGACAGGAAAAACTGCTGCCTGAATGCACGGTTGTGTGTGTGTGTTTCTTTTACCTTTTTTGTACTGTGAAAGCATTTTTTTAACCTTTTTTCTCATGAAAACAAAAATCGTGGTGTAAGAAAAATCTCAATTTCAAAAAATTCTCGCATTTTTCGAAATATTTTTAGAAATTTAAAATGAAATTCATGTTTTCAAAACATGTTCAGAATTTTATAATTTGTTCTTTATCAAGATTTCTAAAGTTATTCAATTTTTTTAAACATTCGTTCAGGTTATCTATTTTTTTCTTCAGAAACTTTGGAAAAAGTTGTGTTCTAAAAAATGTCTATTTTTCTTTATTAAAAGTCATCTTTTGAACGCGTGCTACAATAAAATCTTTCGCTGCAGTGCCCATAAATCTTTGAGGGGGCGAAGAAGATAAATTATGCATGAACTTGAAGAAACATTTGATATTCAAGCTTAATAATTAGGCGTATACTAAAAAGCTGCTAAAATTATTTTGCTCTATCATCACTAGCTGCGCGTTGTCGCAGAAGAACCACATCGATCATCTCCCGGCACCAGGCGGCACGGGCATCTACCGCCCGACCGAGTCGGCATGGCCCGTCACATGCACTATGAAAGCCGCAAGCGTGAAGCCGAATTGAGGATCAACATCACGACCGTTGCTACCACAAGAATCCCCAAGACAGCCACGTCAATGATCTCGAAAATCTCCTGCAACCACATGACTCTGTTTAAAATACAAATGTTCAGATCATTTTAAAAAAAATTCATGTTTTTCGAAAATATTTGAAATTTGTTTGTTTTCTATAATTTGTGCACAAACGTTGAAACTTTTTGTATTTTAAATCGTCTTAACTTTTTAAAGCTTAATAATTAAGGGTACACTTAAGAGTTTTTGTAGAGTATGAGGGGGGAGGGGCAATGGCCCCCCTTACCCCCTTGAGCGGCTAGTTCATGACTCCATTTGCGAGTTGCTCGGATAATTTCACTCCTTCACTAGCTGCACGCTTCTAGCCGAGTCATCTCTTCTCCTAAAGTCATCTCTTCCAACGGCAGCGACTAGGATGGCGTGGATATGTCTTTCCTTCACTAGAGACGACCGAGATGGCACGGATCCACCTCTGCTCGACCATCGGCAGGGTGGTAGAAGCCAACAACGGTTCGTCCGAGTGGCCGAGATCCAAAAATAATAATGCTCAAGTGCATCATCATAGGTAATTACTTAGAGTTACTTGGAATGTAATAAAAGAAAATATTGGTCGGCAGCAGTACAAAGACTCTCATAATCTGGCGGTGATTCAACATTTTTAACAGGAATGTGGCCACTCGGCATGATTTATTGATCAGGTAACAAGATTACATAGTTCGGCAAGAACTTTCAATATATCTAATAGAACATGATGTAATTGGTAGGCATGTAGTGGCAAATAGGTTCACCACGCTTTCCATCTAATAGCTCAAAGTACTGGGTGTCCCAATTAGATGTGTTCATGTGACACATAGCTATTGCCGTCACGCGCGGCATGCCATCTTTCAAACCCTTGAGTTGCACCCTCAAAGACTGCACCTCTTTCGGCAGATGGCAATAAAAGACCTCATGCGGAAAATCCATAGGATGGCATGGCACCACGTTATTGTTGAGTTGGGTGACCTGTTCCTAGCATTACATGGAGTTGGGGGTCTCATTTCCATGAATCCTTGTAATGGCTGCTCGTGCGCCGCTGACCCCTAATTCTCTGGTGGCGAACCTTGACATTGCTTCACGAGATGAGAAGCACATGTGAGGCTCCTCCTTGTCAACCGGTTTGCCGCATGAACGAAGGGTGTCAGCTACCTGCTTTGCCTTCGTTGAGCCGTGAGGTATCATGAAATGCGAAAGGATGGTTGTCAAGTACTTTGACTCCAGTGGAGTAGAGGCAAAATGAACAGACTTTGGTGCACCATCTCGTGCAAACATGGTTCCTTTAGGAAGTGTAATGCCGATGTGCAGATTCTTCTTCAGGAATAACATGCCGGTTTGAACTTTTATATGCCTATGTTTTGCTGGTGCGTCAGTAATGGAGGAAGCTGCATTTTTATTAATTAAAACACCACTTTAGCAGAAATATTGACATAGTAATGTTAATTTTGGAGATGAAATACATACTTTTTTCATGGGTATTAATAAACTAACACATCATATTAGAAAAAAAATCTCAACTTGATATGGTAGCACAAGTACTTACGAGAGTGTGCATGATTTGGATCCCAATGTACCGCATAAGCACTTGCGTCAAAACCCTTTTTTTCTACAGGAAATAACAAACTATGAGTTACTTCAAAATGAACACATTCTTCCACTTGATAAGAAACGTAGCACAAGTACTTACCAGCAGGAGGATGATCTGGATCCCAATGTACCGCGTAAGCACTTGTACCAAATCCTTTCTCTTCTGAGGGAAATAATATATGAGTTGATTCAGAATTAACACATTCTCCACCTGCTAAGATAGCACAAGTACTTACCAGAAGGTGCACCATCTGGGCTCCAAGATACCTTATATGCACTTTCCCCAAAGCCTTTTTATTTTGCAAGAAATAACAAACCATGAGTTTATTAAGGACTAACTCATTCTTTACTTGGTAAGGTAGCACAAATACTTACCGGAATGTGCATCTTCCGAGTTCCAATCCACCTTGTAATCAGTAGCCCCAAAACCTTTTTCTTCTGCGGGAAATAACAAACCATGAGCTCATTTAGGACTAACACATTATCGAATTGGTAAAGTGACACAAGTACTTACTCGAAGGTGCATGTTCTGGGTTCCAATCCACCTTATAAGCACTTGCCCCAAAACCTTTTACTTCTGCGGGAAATAACAAACCATGAGTTCATTCAGGACTAACACATTCTCAACTTGGTAAGATAGCACAAGTACTTACTGGAGGGTGCATCTTCTGGGTTCCAATCCACCTTATAAGCACTTCCCCCAAAACCTCCTTCTTCTGCATGAAATAACAAACTATGAGTTTACTCAGAATTAACACATTCTCAACATGGCAAGGCAGCACAAGTACTTACTTGAAGGGGGTCCCCAATGTACGGCATACACACTTTCACCAAAACTGTCTTTTTCTAGAGGAAATAACAACCTAGGAGTTAATTCACAATTAACAAATTTCTCTAGTTGGCAAGGTAGCACAAGTACTTACGAGAAGGAGGATCCCAATGCACCGCATAAGCACTTTCACTAAAATTGTCTTTTTCTAGAGGAAATAACAACCTAGGAGTTATTTCAAAATTAACAAATTTCTCTAGTTGGCAAGGTAGCACAAGAACTTACGAGAAGGAGGATCCCAATGCACCGCATAAGCACTATCACCAAAACTGTCTTTTTCTAGAGAAAATAACAACCTAGGAGTTAATTCACAATTAACAAATTTCTCTAGTTGGCAAGGTAGCACAAGTACTTACGAGAAGGAGGATCCCAATGCACCGCATAAGCACTTTCACCAAAACTGTCTTTTTCTAGGGGAAGTAACAACCTAGGAGTTAATTCACAATTAACAAATTTCTCTAGTTGGCAAGGTAGCACAAGTACTTACGAGAAGGAGGATCCCAATGCACCGCATAGGCACTTTCACCAAAACTGTCTTTTTCTAGAGAAAATAACAACCTAGAAGTTAATTCACAATTAACAAATTTCTCTAGTTGGCAAGGTAGCACAAGTACTTACGAGAAGGAGGATCCCAATGGACCGCATAAGCACTGTCACCAAAACTGTTTTTTTCTAGAGAAAATAACAACCAAGGATTCAATTCACAATTAACAAATTTCTCTAGTTGGCAAGGTACCACAAGTACATACGAGAAGGAGGATCCCAATGGACCGCATAAGCACTTTCACCAAAACTGTCTTTTTCTAGAGAAAATAACAACCTAGGAGTTAATTCACAATTAACAAATTTCTTTAGTTGGCAAGGTAGCACAAGTACTTACGAGAAGGAGGATCCCAATGCACCGCATAAGCACTTTCACCAAAACTGTCTTTTTCTAGAGAAAATAACAACATAGGAGTTAATTCACAATTAACAACTTTCTCTAAGTGACAAGGTAGCACAAGTACTTACGAGAAGGAGGATCCCAATGCACCGCATAAGCAGTTTCACCAAAACTGTCTTTTTCTAGAGAAAATAACAACCTAGGAGTTAGTTCAAAATTAACAAATTTATCTAGTTGGTAAGGTAGCACAAGTACTTACGAGAAGGAGGATCCCAATGCACCGCATAAGCACTTTCACCAAAACTGTTTTCTTCTGCAGTAAATAAGAATTAGGCGTTGACTCACAATTAAAAAATTTGTCAACTTGGCAAGGTAGCACAAAGTATTTACTAGAATGTGCATGATCTGCCGCATAAGCACTCGCACCAAAAGCATTTTCTTCTGCAGGAAATAACAAATTATATGAGGTGATTCAGACTTGACGCACCCTCAACTTGGTAAAGCAAGTACTAGTACTTACAAGAAGATGGAGGTTCACCCCTGTCGTTGGACTCGGCAAAGGCAAAGACGAGCAAGAAAAACACTACTCCTATAAGCTTGATCGCCATGTCTAGATCACTATGAATAGAATTTCGTTGGATGAGGAGGACGGAATGGTCTAGTTGCCTATTTATACAGCACGACCATTCTTTGGTAGTGGTAGGTAACAAACGGACGGGGCTTGCCTGCTCCCGTTCGCTGCTCCCATCCGTGCTCCCCCTCCACCAAAATATTCATCCAACGGTTACAATATTTTTCCTGTCCCCGCATACCTTTTACTGCCAAAACAAAAGCAAAACTCCTGTATATTTTATCTCACGTACGTACTCTTCTTCTCCTATCCCACCTTGCTGCCCCGAGTCAAGCACATGGACGGCGGTAAGCCAGTCTTGTAGCCGCCGGTCGAGCATAGCCGCATGGATGTCGTCAGGCTGGGCGGTGGTGGCCGGCTGGCGGAAAAGATGGATGAGGACGAGCACGGCGAACCCTGCGTGGACCTTCGTTGCTGGAGTTAGATGCCATGGCAGCTTCGCTAGCTGTCGCTGCACGCCAACGTGGAGGAGCGCTGCGCGATTCAGGTCGACGCGCCTGTTGGGGCTCTGACCTCTTAGACTAGGATTTGAGATATGCTGCTCCTCGCGTAGTTATGAGATAGCAGCAATATCCAAAAGCTTAACCCAAGTTTCATTTACAGCACGCTTTGCAGGTACGTCGCTTGTATGATCCTACAAGACCTCACTTCCATTAGAAAAGGAACGGTATTATCGTATCTGACAATGTTGTACACTGATTCTTGCACGGTTGAGATATGCAAGTCTATATTTCCCTACCTACAGGCTTCCCATCGGCATGGGGATACAATTCCTAATGATTTTAGTAAGTGGTTTGGTTCAGTAACTTTTCCAGAGGCAGAGTAGCAGCGCGGCGCCTTGTCCGCACGCTCACGAGGGCACGGACGAGTCCGAGGGCTTCGTCTCGGCGGAGGTGGTCTTGTAGCGGGACTGCGGGAGAGGCCCGGCGTCTGGACGTGGGTGGCGCCACCGCGACGGTGCTGACGAGCCAGCGGACTGAAGTTTCTCGACGCCGACGTCTCACTTGCTAGGCAAACTCCCGGTCCGCGCCGCGGCCCAGGCGCGGAAAGGAACGACACGGCCGCACGGGAGGAGATTGAGACGACGGGGTTGCCCCGTCCATCTGCCTCCACCGTTCGGTGTCGTCTCTGATATTGAAGGGAATGAGGAGAGAGGAGATACCGTGGACAGGAAATACGTGATCTATTTTCTTTTTCTTTCGCTGGAGAAAGGAACGTCATGAGGAGGAAATGTGACAACCGTTGGATGGAAAATGGTGTGCGAGGAGCACCGATGGGAGCATACGAGGGGAGCAGGCAAGCCCCGTCCGTAACAAACACCCATTGTCTTAGCATTTATAGCATTCCATATATAATTGGAAACCATATATGGAAAGAATTTAAATATTACCTATCTTAGTTCCTAAGGAAACGTTGTACTCCTCCAATTGCCATAACATCTGCCCGAAGATAATTCGTGAGGAAACGTTTTACTCCTATTCCTTAGTACTAATTAACTGCCATAATTTCTACCATTAAAAACTTGCCATAATTTCTCTCCCCAAAATCACTGGCTTTAATTAACTGCCATAAAAAATGTTTTTTTTACCTCGCACGCTAGCCTTGATTGCAACGTCTTGAGCTATATCTGCCTAGCTTATTATTTCCGTAATTTACACTCTGCATTTCCATACACTGAGTCTTCAAAATATTTATTAAAAGGAGTCTTCCCAATGTAGAATTTTAAATCGATTGAACATACACAAACCCTTCTTATAGCCTTTCTCCCCCAAACTCTGCTACTTTTCAAGTCATGAGTCATGAGTGAAGAGATAGTGATGTTCTTAGTTTCAGTTAGCTAGGGTCTAACACTGATGCTTTTGCGACAGAACTCAGGGCGGTCGAGGAGGCCATCAACCTGGCAGCTGAGCTGGGAGCCATGCGACTCATGATTCAAACGGACGCTCAACCGATCCATGACGCATTATAGCTTAGGTATGAATCTTCCATATTTGCAATGTCAATGGGGTAGCACGTGCTCGTCAATTGTAATTGGCTGGTTTGGGGAAGTGATGTACAAACATAAAGGCATGGTAAGCAACCTGGACTAGCCTAAGTACAGGAAAAACATACCGATTCAGCTAATGGATTACTGGATTAGATGCCAAACATAACAAAGTGAGAAAAATGGCAGATCTTTACAAAACAATCCTAAATTATGGCACAGACTCTTGAAACAGAAAAGTCATAGCACATTAAGAAGCAGAAGCAACACATTATCCAACTATGTGAAGGAAATATGCCCTAGAGGCAATAATGAAGTTATTATTTATTTCCTTATATCATGATAAATGTTTATTATTCATGCTAGAATTGTATTAACCGAAAACCTAGTACATGTGTGAATACATAGACAAAACAGAGTGTCCCTAGTATGCCTCTACTTGACTAGCTTATTTATCAAAGATGGTTATGTTTCCTGACCATAGACATGTGTTGTCATTTCATGAATGGGATCACATCATTAGGAGAATGATGTGATGGACAAGACCCATTCGTTAGCTTAGCATTATGATCGTTACAGTTTCATTGCTACTGCTTTCTTCATGACTTATACATGTTCCTAGACTATGAGATTATGCAACTCCCGAATACCGGAGGAACACTTAGTATGCTATCAAACGTCACAACATAACTGGGTGATTATAAAGATGCTCTACAGGTGTCTCCGATGGTGTTTGTTGAGTTGGCATAGATCGAGATTATGATTTGTCACTCCGATTGTTGGAGAGGTATCTTTGGGCCCTCTCGGTAATGCACATCACTATAAGCCTTGCAAGAAATATGACTAATGAGTTAGTTGCAGGATAATGCATTACGGAACGAGTAAAGAGACTTGCGATAGCTAGATTGAACTAGGTATTGAGATACCGACGATCGAATCTCGGGCAAGTAACATACCGATGACAAAGGGAACAACGTATGTTGTTATGCGGTTTGACCGATAAAGATCTTCGTAGAATATGTAGGAGCCAATATGAGCATCCAAGTTCCGCTATTGGTTATTGACCGGAGACGTGTCTCGGTCATGTCTACATAGTTCTCGAACCGGTAGGGTCCGCATGCTTAACGTTTGGTGATGATCGGTATTATGAGTTTATGTGTTTTGATGTACCGAAGGTTGTTCGGAGTCCCGGATGTGATCACGGACATGACGAGGAGTCTCGAAATGGTCGAGACATAAAGATCTATATGTTGGATGACTATGTTTGGACATCGGAATGGTTCCGGGTGAGTTCGGGCATTCTTTAGTACCGGAGGTTACCGGAACCCCCCGGGAAGTATATGGGCCTTATTGGGCCATAGTGGGAGAGAGGAGAAGGGAGCCTAGGAGGGGGCGCGCCCCCTCAAGCCCAATCCATATTGGATGGGGGGCCGGCCCCCCTTTCCTTCCTCCTTCCTCCCCCTTCCTTCCTCTCCTAATCCAACTAGGGAAGGGGGGGGGGGATCCTACTCCTGGTGGGAGTAGGACTCCCCTTGGGCGCGCCATAGAGGGTTGGCCCTCCCCCTCCTTCACTCCTTTATATACGGGGGAGGGGGGCACACCATAGACACACAAGTTGACATTGTTTAGCCATGTGCGGTGCCCCCTCCACAGATTTCCACCTCGGTCATATCGTTGTAGTGCTTAGGCGAAGCCCTGCGTCGGTAACTTCATCAACACCGTCATCACGCCATCATGCTGACGGAACTCTCCCTCAGCCTCAGCTGGATCAAGAGTTTGTGGGACGTCACCGAGCTGAACGTGTGCAGGTCGCGGAGGTGCCGTACTTTCCTTACTAGGATCGGTCGGATCGTGAATACGTATGACTACATCAACCGCGTTGTCATAACGCTTCCGCTTTCTGTCTACGAGGGTACATGGACAACACCCTCCCCTCTCGTTGCTATGCATCACCTAGATGGATCTTGCGTGTGCGTAGGAATTTTTTTGAAATTAATGCGTTCCCCAACAGTGGCATCCGAGCCAGGTCTATGTGTAGATGTTATATGCATGAGTAGAACACAAAGAGTTGTGGGCGATAATAGTCATACTGCTTACCAGCATGTCATACTTTAATTTGGTGGTATTGTTGGATGAAGCGGCCCGGACCGACATTACGTGTACGCTTATGTGAGACTGGTTCTACCGACATGCTTCGCACACAGGTGGCTGACGGGTGTCCGTTTCTCCAACTTTAGTTGAATCGAGTGTGGTTACGCCCGGTCCTTGTTGAAGGTTAAAACAACACACTTGATGAAAAATCGTTGTGGTTTTGATGCGTAGGTAAGAATGATTCTTGCTCAGCCCGTAGCAACCATGTAAAACTTGCAACAACAAAGTAGAGGACGTCTAACTTGTCTTTGCAGGGCATGTTGTGATGTGATATGGTCAAGACATGATGATAAATTTTATTGTATGAGATGATCATGTTTTGTAAGCGAGTTATCGACAATGGCAGGAGCCATATGGTTGTCGCTTTATTGTATGAAATGCAATCGCCATGTAATTGCTTTACTTTATCACTAAGTGGTAGCGATAGTCGTAGAAGCAATAGTTGGTGAGACGAGAACGATGCTTCCATGGAGATCAAGGTGTCAAGCCGGTGACGATGGTGATCATGATGGTGCTTCAGAGATGGAGATCAAAGGCACAAGATGATGATGGCCATATCATATCACTTATATTGATTGCATGTGATCGTTATCCTTTATGCATCTTATTTTTGCTTAGTTCGATGGTAGCATTATAAAATGATCTCTCACTAAATTTCAAGGTACAAGTGTTCTCCCTGAGTATGCACCAAAAGTTCGTCGTGCCGAGACACCACGTGATGATCGGGTGTGATAAGCTCTACGTTCACATAGAACGGGTGCAAGCCAGTTTTGCACACGCAGAATACTCAGGTTAAACTTGATGAGCCTAGCATATGCAGATATGGCCTCCGAACACTGAGACCGAAAGGTCGAGCGTGAATCATATAGTAGATATGATCAACATAGTGATGTTCAGCATTGAAAACTACTCCATCTCACGTGATGATCGGACATGGTTTAGTTGATTTGGATCACGTGATCATTTAGATGACTAGAGGGATGCCTATCTAAGTGAGTGTTATTAAAGTAATATGATTAATTGAACTTTAATTCATCATGAACTTAGTCCTAGTAGTATTATCATATCTATGTTGTAGATCAATAGCTCACGATGTAGCTCCCCGTTTATTTTTTATATGTTCCTAGAGAAATATAAGTTGAAAGATGATAGTAGCAATGATGCGGACTTGGTCCATGATCTGAGGTTTTTCCTCATTGCTGCACAGAAGAATTATGTCCTTGATGCACCGCTAGGTGACTGATGACCCACAAGTGTAGGGGATCTATCGTAGTCCTTTCGATAAGTAAGAGTGTCGAACCCAATGAGGAGCAGAAGGAAATGACAAGCGGTTTTGAGTAAGGTATTCTCTGCAAGCACTGAAATTATCGGTAATGTATAGTTTTGTGATAAGGTAATTTATAATGGGTAACAAGTAACAAGTGTAAAATAAAGTGCAGCAAGATGGCCCAATCCTTTTTTGTAGCAAAGGACAAGCTGGACAAACTCTTATATGAAGGAAAACGCTCCGAGGACACATGGGAATTATCGTCAAGCTAGTTTTCATCACGCTCATATGATTCGCTGTTCGTTACTTTGATAATTTGGTATGTGGGTGGACCGGTGCTTGGGTGCTGCCCTTTCTTGGACAAGCATCCCACTTATGATTAACCCCTATTGCAAGCATCCTCAACTACAAAAGAAGTATTTGTCGGATTTCGGGTTCCGGCAGACCCTCTAGATTCGAACTCTGGGGTGCGCGCGGAGATCTCACCCCCTACCAACCTGCACCTCGTTGCCTCGCAAGGATCTAAACTACAAAAAGAGCAACACAAGGGACACAATGTTTATACTGGTTCGGGCCACCATTGTGGTGTAATACCCTACTCCAGTGTGTGGTGTGGTGGATTGCCTCAGAGGCTGATGATGAACAGTACAAGGAAGAACAGCCTCGCGAGGGTCTGTTCTTGGCCGGTGCGACGAACTGCTAGGGGGAGTTCGGTCGCTCTCTCTCTCTCCCTCTCTCTGGATTCAAGATCAACCTCAACGTCTACGTGTCCCTACCCTGTGGGTGGCTAGTCCTATTTATAGGCGGAGGCCCTGGGCCTCTTCCCAAATATTGAGCGGGAAGGCGCCAGCAGGTTGGCCATTTTGAAGGGGAACATCTAGTACACTTATCCTGACTAAAGTTGGTCCTCGCTTTGCCAAAGGCTCTAACGATGACGCCGCTTGGGCTCCATGATGACCTCCTTCCTGCCGTTGTGTTGGTCTTGGTCTTGTTGCACGAAATGGCTGCCTTTGCTTGATGCTCTCACTGCGCTTGCCTCCTTTGCACCAAAGAGGAAACGAGGACCTGCGGCTGGCGCCACTACCGCGCCCTTGGTCGTCATGGCTTGCATCATGGGCACCTCGTGAGGTACCCGCCTTGATCTCTCCGCCTCGCGAGCCCGGCTGGACGAGGCCGTGCTCGAGGAGGCTTCTCGTCAGGTCCCGTCTGAGGCTTGGCCCCTCGCGAGGGTCTTGAGCTTGTCTTGATGAAGATGGGCCATCTTTGGGCCACCCCTTGAGCCACGCCGCAGGCCGGCGAGCAAGTCTGGGTACCCCGTTCCCGAACGCCCGGCAGTAGCCCCGGGCCCAAAGCGCGCTGGACTTGGCTTAGCGGGAAGCGAAGGGGCAAGTCTGACGCCACGGGCCCCTAACAGCTGCTGACCTTAGGCGCTGCCATGTTGATTGGACGCGGCGCCCTAGCTTCCCCACGCCTCGGCGACTGCGCGAATTGACAAGTCCCTGCATGCAAAGCGGGTCATGATTACCTGTGATCGTGGGGGTCGGCGGTTGGCCTCCCCCGGCTATAAGTACGGGATGGCGCGTGCCCTTCCAGTCCATCTCTTCTTGCTTTTCCATCCCTTGCTCCACATTGTGGCAATGGCTCCGATTCGCCGGTTCTCTGCGGAAGTAAGGAAAGGCTCCCCGAGAGGGTCCCGATCCACTTGCCGCCCGAAGAAATGGTCAGCCCTCGCCACCGAGATGAGGGCGCCCGGCGAGAGTGTCGAGGCCCTGCACGAGCGGCCGCCGCCAGAGTTCCCGCTGCCCTTGTACGCCCGCATTGAGGGCCACAAGGAGTTGACGCCTTGAAGCGCCATGGGCGCGCGCCGTCGGTGCCGGCGGAGTCACGCAGCAGTAGCGTTGTTCCCCACAGAGTCCACGCCAGGCTCCTCCCGAGAGTTTGTGCTCCATGCCGCCATGACTCCTCGGTCTTGGATTCGCCCTCCTCCCTCCTTCGCCTTGCGATTCCGAGAGGATCTCTGGAGCTCTGGCTGCAACCACGCCCGGCTGCACCCGCTACGGACAAGGCGGAGGTCGCGGTCGTCGCCCCGTGCAAGGTCTTCATGACTCGAGGCTGGGGCGAGATCGCCCGGGTCTGCAGGACGTGGGGCGCCCTCACGATCCATCTGGAGTACGACGACGCTTCCGTGATGTTCTTCAAGGTCTTGACACGGAAGGGCGCCGCTGGAGTGCTACCACAGAGAGAGGTGGTGAGGGCCCTGCCCATGGCGAGGACTAGGCTCGCCGACCGCTCCCTGGCAGCTCCTCAGCGGCGGAGGCGTCGGAGGATCCAGCGACTCCGCCCGAGCTCTTCGCGACTCGAGGCGGCGGCGGCGCCTAAGAGCCCCCAAGCTTGCGTCGCTCTCGGAGCAGGGCGGGCTCGTCAGGCCGCCGCCGTCTCTGATCTGGATGGGGTTGGTGCCGGTGCCAGATGGCCCACTATTGATGATGGCGTCTCTTGCGGAGGCGCGTGTAGTTATCGTTCTTTAGGATATGCTCCCTCTGTTCCCTGCGAGGAATCGAAAAACGCGCCCCGTGGGTGCTTGTAAGGTGCCCGTGACTCTCTTTGTTAACATGATCCTTGGCGTGAAGTAGTGCGAGATGCTCATCCCATCTTAGCTTAGTTCCTCCTTTCGAACCTCACGAAGGCTTGATGCTCTGCGCCGACAGGTCTCGGTCCCAAGGCAGGCTTCAGCCGTCGCTGGTATGCCAGGTCGCGATGCCGTTGTCAAGGCCAGGAGGTGAGCGGCCCGGGGTCCAGTAAGAGCCCCTGAGTCGCGATGCTCAAGAGGTCCCCTTTAGCGCTCAAGCGCCATCGCTCGGTGAGAAAGGAGCGCGACGTTGCTAACACGGGATTGCCTTAGGTGCGAGGTCGGTGCTGCAATAGCTAGTGTTTCCGGAGGATGACTTACCTCGGGAGTCAGGAACCGCTTCCTGGTGCGGCGTTAGGTCCGCACATCGGCAGATGAGGAGTTGCCCGGCGAGGTCCCTCACAGGCTCTTCCCTCTCGCCCTTACTCCCTTTCGCTCTACGTCCTTGGGTCCCGCCTCGGCGGGTCTCGCCGTCCGCCGGTATGCTGTGTCGCGATGCCGTGGACAAGGCCGGAGGGTGAGGGCTGGAGAGCGATGAAGAGCCCATGAGTCGCGATGCTCGTGTACCCCCCTTTAACGTGCAAGTGGTTCGCCGCAGACGAGAGTGAAGGAGACACCGTGAGGGCCTCGCCCGGCGCTGCTCCTTGAAGAGATCCTGCGGGCTCATCACAAAAGAACAAGGGTTTCGCCATGACAATCGACGATCGGCCGTTGGTTGCTCTGGAGGGGTGACGAGGCAGAAGGCTTGGCGAGGTGGCGCTATCTTGCGGGCTGCTGACCGCGGCGAGCTCAGCCATTCAGGTTTGTCGGCGTTGCGTGGGCGGACCCATGCGCAAGCGTCGTGCCGTTAGGGAGCAGCTCCATCGATTGGTGTCAATCGAGCGGGCGACTAGGTCAAATCACGTTAATCACGAAGGAGCAAGTCTATTTAGATAGGTGCAGAAGGCGGACATCATTTGGGTCGGGCCCGGCGACTTGGGGATGATGCAGCCCGAGGCGCCCCAATAAAGTAAGCTAGGAACATGAAGCAAAGGGATACACGCAGCGAGGGCGGACCCACGCGGCACAGGAATGATGCAGCCACAGGGGCGCTCCGGCTGAAAATGAAACTTCAAGGATGTCACCCGATAACGTTGAAGACGAAGGGATGCTGAAATAACGGACATCGCAATCGCGAAGCCGATCCTCCACGAGCCCCAGGCACGGGGAGCCTCGGGAGGCTCCGGAGGCGTTGGTGGCTCCTCGCGGACCATCTCCATCTCCGCCAGGACTGCGGAACGCCTGGCCTCTTGAGCCTCCAGGATGCTCCTCATGAGGCGCTGGCGCGCGGCAGCCGCGTTCAGCAAACCGTAAGGCATGCAAACGTAGGCATGGGGTGGACCTTCAACGCCACGCGCGAGGGCCAGAGGCGCTCCTGAGATGCGGCTCGGTTGAGCCCTGGTATGTCGATGCAGACGGGCAGCCCACCATCTTCGCCTGGATGGGGAGCTACGGCGGGTAAGTGGCGGCTGCCACTCATGACTCTTGACTCCTGCAGCTCCTGAATGATCTGGCTGACGAACTCCTGAGGGTTTGGCCCTCCTTGCCTCGCTCCTTCCTGAGGGAAACGTGCTTTGAAACACGCCTCCAAGTGGTGCCCAAGCGCCTCCCTCGTGATCTTAGCAAAGTCGGTGGCCCTCCAGGAGAGAGCCCCCGAGCCTTGCTCGAGGAGGGCGCCGGGCGCGCCTTCCTATGTGACAGAGGCGCCCCTGAGCAAAGCGCGGACCTGAGGGGCCTGCCTCCCGAGGATCGGGCCAGCGATGTCTTCTTCTTCTTGGGAGGCGGCCTCGGGGCCTCCCGCTCCTGTGATCTGGGTCTTCAAGTGATGCGGCTTGAAAAGCACGCTCCAGGAACCTGCTGCGTCTCTCTCTTCACAAGGCACCGTGATGACTCCACCACTTCTGGCATCTTGAGGACATTGTAGCCGTGATGGGTCACGGCCATGAATTTGGCCGTAGCTGGATACCCGAGGATGGCATTGTATGGCGGCGAATGTGGGCGACGTCGAAGTCGATGAGCTCGGTGCGAGTAGTTCTCATGGCGCCCGAAGGTGACAGAAGGTGGACCTGCCCAATCGGAACCGTGGAGCCATCGGTGACTCCGGAGAAAGGCTTGGTTGGCTGAAGCTGATTGTACGACACTTGGAGATTGTTGAATGTCTCGGCTGCATGTGACATTGAGCCCTGCTCCGCCATCGATGAGGGTCTGGTGACTTGCACGTTCTTGATGATTGGCGAGCCAAGCATCGGAGGACTCCGCGTAGGTCAGCACTTGAGCCGATCCGCCGAAAGCCGAACGTGATGGCGCACGCCGACCACCGAGAGGGCGCGTGGCTTCGAGCTTGGGAAGGACTGCATTCACTTCATGCGGCTTAACTGGCTTGAAGATGCGCCGAGAGGCTGGGGCTTGAGCTCCGCCCAGGATGCAAGCGATCGCGTGGCTCTCGGAAGCCCAGCCCCCTCGTCCGATGATGGTCTTCATTTCTCCTTGGCTGCGGTGGCGGTGGAGGAGGCCAGCGTTGCCTTGCAGGCGATCCTCGCGAGGCTAATCCCTCCAGCCTCCCTCGCGAGGCGGGTCCCTCCAACCTCCCTCGCGAGGCTGATCCTGCCAGCGGTCCTCGCGAGGTCGGTCACGCCACCCTTGGCGAGGGCCACGGTCTTCCCAGCGTCCTGCGTTTCTTCCTCCTCCTCTGTCGTAGCCTCGATCGTTGCGGTCGGGGCGTCGACCGATTCGCCCTTCTCGCACGGCTCTGAGCTCTTGACATTCGTTGGTGTTGTGGGTGTGGAGGTCGTGGTACACACAGTACCGGCTACCCTTGGAAGACTCGGGCTGATCCCTGCCTCGCTTGGTATCTGGTTCTGCCGCGAGCACGGCAGCCCCCTTGCGCTTCACGTCCTTGACCTTGGGCTTCTTCTCTTCTGGGTCAGCAACTGGAAGCTCGAGGAGGGAAAGGCGTCCTTCCTCTGCCCTGGCGCACTTGGTCGCCAAGTTGAACAGCTCGAGGATGTGCACAGGTCTTCATGCATCGCCCGGCTCCTCCTTCATCTTGACGTCACGCACACCGTCGGAGAAGGCTGAGATGATGGCCTCCTCGATCACCTTGGGAATCTTGAGGCGTGCGTTGTTGAAGCGCTGGATGTACTTCTCATAGGGTTTCTCCTGTTGCTGCTTGATGCGGCGCATATGTCGCCACGGCAGGAGGCCGATCATGAGTGCCTTGGAAGTTGGCGATGAAGCGGGTGCGCATCTCGTCCCAGAGGAGATCGTGCGAGAGCCGAGTTCGAGGCAGTCACGGGCACCGTCCTTGGAGCGCCATGGGAAACCAGTTCGCCATGACCTTCTCGTCCCGTTGGCGGCTTCTATGCCCAGCTCGTAAAGCTGGAGGAACTCCGCAGGTCGGCCGTGCCGTCGTGGCGAGGAGGCAGTTACGGCTTGAACTTGTTTGCCACGCCCTGCGTAACTTCGGCGGTGAAGCGCGGCAGCTGCGATGGCCACGGAGGCCTTTGGTGACGAAGGGCCTGGTCTTGCGGAGTCTCGTGGCGCCGGGCCGAGGCCAGCAGAGGTCTTGGCGTCTTTGGAGCGAGGAGCGCCGGTCGTGGACGGGCTGGTGCGAGAGCACTTGGGCAGCTTCTTGGGGCGAGGAACCTCTTGGCAGCTCTGCTCTTGCTGCGCTTGGTGCCGGACGGAGTGGGTTCCGCCTCAGGCCACGCGCTTTGGGGCCAAGGCGCCTTCTTGAGGGGAGGCGCCGAGGCGCCCGGAGCTTCGTCGCTGGGCAAGGTGGGGCACGGTGCAGCCGAGAAGGACGGCGCGGGGAGCCTGCGGCCGGACGTGTGCTCGGCGACGCGGTCGAGCCACTTCCTTGTAGACGTCGTCGGCAGGGACGGTAGCGCAGAGCTTCGTTTGCCGCGATGAGCGCAGCTCGAAGCCTCCAGTGCGCTGGAGCGCGCAAGACGAAAACCACCAGCGAAGCGGCGAAGAGACTAGCGGTGCGGCCGTCTCGCCTCACGGATGGATCTTGGGGACGACGCTTCTTCGTTCCCGCCCGGGCCGGTGCGGCGTTGACGGCGATGAAACGATGGGGAAGCGGCCGACGGGCCGTCTGGGTGACGCGAGTAGCGAGGCGGCGGCGCTTCAGCGTGGGCCCGACGAGCTCGACATGGATGCGATGGGCAGCGAAGAACAGGCGACGGCAGCGGATTCCGGCGCACCCCTACCAGCGCGCCAAATGTCGGATTTCGGGTTCAAGCAGACCCTCTAGATTCGAACTCAGGGTGCGCGTGGAGATCTCACCCCTACCAACCTGCACCTCGTCGCCTCGCAAGGATCTAAACTACACAAAGAGCAACACAAAGGGACACAATGTTTATCTTGGTTCGGGCCACCATTGTGGTGTAATACCCTACTCAAGGTGTGTGGTGTGGTGGATTGCCCTGTGATGATGAACAGTACAAGGAAGAACAGCCTCGCGAGGGTCTGTTCTTGGCCGGTGCGACGAACTGCTAGGGGGAGTTCGGTCGCTCTCTCTCTCTCTGTATTCAAGATCAACCTCAACGTCTACCTCTACCTGTACGTGTACGTGTCCCTACCCTGTGGGTGGCTAGTCCTATTTATAGGCGGAGGCCCTGGGCCTCTTCCCAAATATTGAGCGGGAAGGGCGCCAACAGTTGGCCATTTTGAAGGGGAACATCTAGTACACTTATCCTCGACTAAAGTTGGTCCTCTTTGCCAAAGGCTCGGCGATGACGCCGGCTTGGGCTCCACGATGACCTCCTTCCTACCGTTGTGTTGGTCTTGGTCTTGTTGCATCAAATGGCTGCCTTTGCTTGATGCTCTCGGCCCGCGCTTGCCTCCTTTGCACCAAATAGGAAACGAGGACACTGCTGGCTGGGCGCCTCACGCGCCTCTTTTGGTCGCCATGGCTTGCATCATGGGCACCTCGTGAGGTACCCCGCCTTGATCTCTCCGCCTCCTCATGAGCCAGCCCGACGAGGCCGTGCTGAGTAGGCTTCCCGTCCGCCCAGCAAGGCTTGGCCACTCGCGAGGGTCTTGAGCTTGTCTTGATGAAGATGGGCCGTCTTTGGGCCACCCCTTGAGCCACGCCGCGGAGTCGCAGGCGAGCAAGTGCAGGTACCCCGTTCCCGTAACGCAGCGATGTTAAGGTAAACCTAACCATATCATGAAACATATGGATCCAAATCAGCCCCTTACGAAGCAACTCATAAACTAGGGTTTAAGATTCTCATCACTCTAGTAACCCATCATCTACTTATTACTTCCCAATGCCTTCCTATAGGCCCAAACAATGGTGAAGTGTCATGTAGTCGATGTTCACATAACACCACTAGAGGAGAGACAACATGCATCTCATCGAAATATCGAACGAATAGCAAATTCACATGGCTACTTATAGCAAGACTTCTCCCATGTCCTCAGGAACAAACGTAACTACTCACAAATCATATTCATGTTCATAATCAGAGGGGTATTAATATGCATAAATGATCTGAACATATGATCTTCCACCAAATAAACCAGCTAGCATCAACTACAAGGAGTAATCAACACTAGTAGCAACCCACAGGTACCAATTTGTGGCTTTGGGACAAAGATCGGATACAAGAGATGAACTAGGGTTTTAGAGGAGATGGTGCTGGTGAAGATGTTGATGGAGATTGACCCCCTCCTGATGAGAGGATCGTTGGTGATGACAACGGCGATGATTTCCCCCTCCCGGAGGGAAGTTCCCCCGGTAGAATAGCTCCGCCAGAGCCCTAGATTGGTTCCGCCTCGTGGCGGCAGTGTTTCGTCCCGTAAGCTTTGCTACCTCTTGAGCACTGCGTTGGATTTCCTTGAAGAGGAAAGGTGATGCAGCACAGTAGCGTAAGTATTTCCCTCAGTTTTTGAGAACCAAGGTATCAATCCAGTAAGAGGCTATGCGCGAGTCCCTCGTACCTACACAAAGCAAATAACTCCTCGCAACCAACGCGATTAGGGGTTGTCAATCCCTTCACGGTCACTTACGAGTGAGATCTGATAGAGATGATAGATAATATTTTTGGTATTTTTGTGATAAAGATGCAAAGTAAAATAAAAGAACAGTAAAAGCAAAGGCATTAAATAAAGTGATGGAAGATTAATATGATGGAGATAGACCCGGGGGCCATAGGTTTCACTAGTGGCTTCTCTCAAGAGCATAAGTATTTTTACGGTGGGTGAGCAATTCTTTGTTGAGAAATTGATGTAATTGAGCATAGTTATGAGAATATCTAGGTATGATCATGTATATAGGCATCACGTGACGAGACAAGTAGACCGACTCCTGCACTGCATCTACTACTATTACTCCACTCATCGACCGCTATCCGGCATGCATCTAGAGTATTAAGTTAAAGAAAAGCAGTAACGCCTTAAGCAAGATGACATGATGTAGAGGATAAATTCATGCAATATGATAATAACCCCATCTTGTTATCCTCGATGGCAACAATACAATACGTGCCTTGCTGCCCTATCATTACTAGGAAAGGACACCGCAAGATTGAACCCAAAGCTAAGCACTTCTCCCATTGCAAGAAAAACCAATCTAGTAGGCCAAACCAAACTGATAATTCAAGAGACTTGCAAAGATAACCAATCATACATAATAGAATTAGGAGAAGATTCAAATATTGTTCATAGATAATCTTGATCATAAACCCACAATTCATCGTTCTCCAACAAACACATCGCAAAAACAAGATTACATCGAATAGATCTCCACAAGAGAGGGAGAACATTGTATTGAGATCCAAAAAGAGAGAAGAAGCCATCTAGCTACTAACTATGGACCCGAAGGTCTGAAGTAAACTACTCACACTTCACCTCGAGAGGCTATGGTGTTGATGTAGAAACCCTCCGTGGTGGATGCCCCCCTCCGTGAGCTCCGAACAGGCCCCAAGATGGATCTCATGGAGCATGAAGGTTGCGGCCGGTGGAATTAGGTTTTGGCTCCGTGTCGATCGTTTGGGGTACATAGGTATATATAGGAGGAAGAAATGCGTCGGTGGAGCAACAGGGGGCCCACGAGGGTGGAGGCGCGCGCCCCTACCTCGTGCCCTTCCGTTGGTTGCTTGACGTGAGGTCCAAGTCTCCTGGATCATGTTCGGTGAGAAAATCATTTTCCAAGGTTTCATTCCGTTTGGACTCCGTTTAATATTCCGCTTTCTTGAAACTCAAATAGGCAAAAAACAAGCAATTACGGGCTGGGCCTCCGGTTAATAGGTTAGTCCCAAAAATAATATAAAAGTGGAAAATAAAGCCCAATAATGTCCAAAACAGTAGATAATATAGCATGGAGCAATCAAAATTATAGATACGTTGGAGACGTATCGGGCATCCCTAAGCTTAATTCCTGCTCGTCCTCGAGTAGGTAAATGATAAAAAGAATTTTTGATGCGGAGTGCTACTTGGCATAATTGCAATGTAATTCTTCTTAATTGTGGTATGAATATTCAGATCCGAAGATTCGAGACAAAAGTTCATATTGACATAAAAATAATAATACTTCAAGCATACTAACTAAGCAATCATGTCTTCTCAAAATAACATGGCCAAAGAAAGTTATCCCTACAAAATCATATAGTCCGGCTATGCTCTATCTTCACCATACAAAGTATTTAAATCATGCACAACCCGATGACAAGCCAAGCAATTGTTTCATACTTTTGACCTTTGTCAAAACTTTTTCAATCTTCATGCAATACATGAGCGTGAGCCATGGATATAGCACTATATGGGTGGAATAGAAGGGTGGTTGTGGAGAAGACAAAAAGGGAGAAGATAGTCTCACATCAACTAGGCATATCAACGGGCTATGGAGAAGCCCATCAATAGATATAAAAGAGATAGAGAAGGGATAGCCATGCAACAGATGCACTAGAGCTATAAGTATATGAAAGCTCAACAAAAGAAACTAAGTGGGTGTGCATCCAACACGCTATCACACGAAGACCTAGGGCATATTGAGGAAGCCCATAATAGGAATATACAAGACAAGTTCTATAATGAAAAAGTCCCACTAGTATATGAAAGTGACAAAATGAGAGACTCGGTATCATGAAGATCATGGTGCTACTTTGAAGCACAAGTGTGGTAAAAGGATAGTAACATTGTCCCTTCTCTCTTTTTCTCTCATTTTTAATTTTTTTATTTGGGCCTTTTTTCTTTTTTTATGGCCTCTTTTCCCATTTTTTATTTTTTGTCCGGAGTCTCATCCCGACTTGTGGGGTAATCATTGTCTCCATCATCCTTTCCTCACTTGGGACAATGCTCTAAAAATGAAGATCATCACACTTCTATTTTCTTACAACTCGATACTTAGAACAAAATATGACTCTATATGAATGCCTCCGGCGGTGTACCGGGATATGTAATGAATCAAGAGTGACATGTATGAAAGAATTATGAATGGTGGCTTTGTCACAAATACGATGTCAACTACATGATCATGCTAAGCAATATGACAATGATGGAGCGTGTCATAATAAACGGAGCGGTGGAAAGTTGCATGGCAATTTATCTCGGAATGGCTATGGGAACGCCATAATAGGTAGGTATGGTGACTGTTTTGAGGAAGGTATATGGTGGGTGTATGATACCGGCAAAAAGTGCGCGGTATTAGAGAGGCTAGCAATGGTGGAAGGAGGAGAAAAGTGCGTATAATCGATGGACTCAACATTAGTCATAAAGAACTCATATACTTATTGCAAAAATCTAGAATTTATCAAAGCAAAGTATTACGCGCATGCTCCTAGGGGGATAGATTGGTAGGAAAAGACCATCGCTCATCTCGGACCGCCACTCATAAGGAAGACAATCAATAAATAAATCATGCTCCGACTTCATCACATAACGGTTCACCATATAATGCATGCTACGGAATCACAAACTTTAACACAAGTATTTCTCAAATTCACAACTACTCAACTAGCATGACTCTAATATCACCATCTTCATATCTCAAACAATTATCAAGCATCAAACTTCTCATAGTATTCAACACACTCAAAAGAAAGATTTACAAATCTTGAATACCAAGCATATTAGGGTTATTTAAGCAAATTACCATGCTATTTAAGACTCTCAAAATAATCTAAGTGAAGCATGAGAGATCAATAGTTTCTATAAAACAAATCCACCACCGTGCTCTAAAGGATATAAGTGAAGTACTAGAGCAAAACTATATAGCTCAAAAGATATACGTGAAGCACATAGAGTATTCTAACAAATTCCAAATCATTTATGGCTCTCTCAAAAGGTGTGTACAGCAAGGATGATTGTGGTAAACTAAAAAGAAAAGACTCAAATCATACAAGATTGTCCAAGCAAAACACATATCATGTGGTGAATAAAAATATAGCTCCAAGTAAAGTTACCGATGGAAGTAGACGAAAGAGGGGATGCCTTCCGGGGCATCCTCAAGCTTTGACTTTTTGGTGTCCTTGTATTATCTTGGGGTGCCATGGGCATCCCCAAGCTTAGGCTCTTGCCACTCCTTGTTCCATAATCCATCAAAAGTTTTCACCCAAAACTTGAAAACTTCAGAACGCAAAACTCAACAGAAATCTCGTAAGCTCCGTTAATCTAAAAGAAAACAAAAGACCACTTCAAGGTACTGAAATGAACTCATTCTTTATTTATATTGGTGTTAAACCTACTGTATTCCAACTTCTCTATGGTTTATAAACTATTTTACTAGCCATAGATTCATCAAAATAAGCAAACAACACACGAAAAACAGAATCTGTCAAAAACAGAACAGTCTGTAGTAATCTGTAACTAACGCAAACTTCTGGAACTCCACAAATTCAGCCAAAATAGGAAGACCTAGGAAATTTGTTTATTTATCAGCAGCAATTGGAATCAGTATTTTATCACGTTCTGGTGATTTTTAACAATTGTTTCGTGAACCGAAAGTTTCTGGAAATTACAGCAAGATCAAATAACTATTATCCAGGAAGATCCTATAGGTTTAACTTGGCACAAACACTAATTAAAACATAAAAACACATCTAACTAGAGGCTAGATCTAAGATTATTCCTAAACAGAAGCAAAACCAAAAAAAAACTAAAAATAAAATTGGGTTGCCTCCCAACAAGCGCTATCGTTTAACGCCCCTTGCTAGGCATAAAAGCAAGGATAGATCTAGGTTTTGCCATCTTTGGTTTTAGGGAAGAAGAGAGCAAACTTGCTATCTATGGAATTAATCTTTCTATTTTGACAAAGTGCATGGCCACTAATGGTAGAAGAAGGATTAAGTATGCTGCGGAAATTGGCATCCAGGCTAGCTTTTATCTCTTTGATAGATTCGTTTTGGTAAGAAAGCAAAAGAGATGTGATTTAAACTTTATCGTTAACGGGGTGCCCAAATATAGTTTTCATATTTTCATAGGTGTCTATGGGGTCCCTTCAAGAAAACCCTCTTCAAAAATAGAATCCAAGACTTGTTTGAACGAAGCGGGCTACCCAACATAAAAGCTTTTTAAGTAAACCTCAATTTGGTATTGAGGTACATAGCTAGCACGAATCCTTAATAGCCTATCCCAAGCATCTTTTAAAAATTCGTCAAGTAAATAATGAAATATTCTAGAATCTTCTTCATCAAAATTGCTAAGGTTTCATTGATAAATCCGACAGGTTTTTCCATAGTATTTTTATTTATGAGTTTAGATAAGATAGCAAGATTGTCTAAAGCACTAGAACTTGGGAGAGAACCCCCAATTCTTTTTGGTTCCGACATGGCGAGGAAACAATGGCTTAAAAGAGGCGAACGAAAAGAGAGGCGAATAAAACGGCAAGGGTGAAGTGGGGAGAGGAAAATGAGAGGCAAATGGCAAATAATGTAATCACGGGAGATAAGGGATTCGATGGGTACTTGGTATGTTGACTTTTACGTAGACTCCCAAGAACGGCACCGTAAATTCTTCTTGCTACCTCTTGAGCACCTGTGTTGGATTTCCTTGAAGAGGAAAGGTGATGCAAAGACAAGATGGCGTAAGTATTTCCCTCAGTTTTTGAGAACCAAGGTATCAATCCAGTAGGAGGCTACGCGCGAGTCCCTCGTACCTACACAAAGCATATAACTCCTCGCAACCAACGCGATTACGGGTTGTCAATCCCTTCACGTTCACTTACGAGAGTGAGATCTGATAGGGATGATAGATAATACTTTTGGTATTTTTATGATAAAGATGCAAAGTAAAATAAAAGAAAAGTAAAAGAAAAGGCATTAAATAAAGTGATGGAAGATTAATATGATGTAGATAGACCCGGGGGCCATAGGTTTCACTAGTGGCTTCTCTCAAGAGCATAAGTATTTTTACGGTGGGTGAACGAATTATTATTGAGCAATTGACAGAATTGAGCATAGTTATGAGAATATCTAGGTATGATCATGTATACAGGCATCACGTCCGAGACAATTAGACCGACTCCTGCCTGCATCTACTACTATTACTCCACTCATCGACCTCTATCCAAAGCATGCATCTAGAGTATTAAGTTAAAGAAAAGCGAGTAACGCCTTAAGCAAGATGACATGATGTAGAGGGATAAATTCATGCAATATGATAAAAACCCCATCTTGGTATCCTCGATGGCAACAATACAATACGTGCCTTGTCAGCCTCATCACACCGAAAGGACACCGGAAGATTGAACCCAAAGCTAAGCACTTCTCCCATTGCAAGAAAAACCAATCTATTAGGCCAAACCAAGCTGATAATTCAAAGAGACTTGCAAAGATAACAAATCATACATAAAATAATTCAGAGAAGATTCAAATATTGTTCATAGATAATCTTGATCATAAACCCACAATTCATCAGTCTCAACAAACACATCGCAAAAAGAAGATTACATCGAATAGATCTCCACAAGAGAGGGGGAGAACATTGTATTGAGATCCAAAAAGAGAGAAGAAGCCATCTAGCTACTAACTATGGACCCGAAGGTCTGAAGTAAACTACTCACACTTCATCGGAGAGGCTATGGTGTTGATGTAGAAGCCCTCCGTGGTGGATGCCCCCTCCGTGAGACTCCTAACAGGCCCCAAGATGGGATCTCGTGGGTACAGAAGGTTAAGCCGGTGGAATTAGGTTTTGGCTCCGTGTCGATCGTTTGGGGGTACATAGGTATATATAGGAGGAAGAAGTACGTCGGTGGAGCAACAGGGGGCCCACGAGGGTGGAGGGCGCGCCTGGGGGGGGGGGGAGGGCGCGCTCCCTACCTCGTGCCTTCCTTGTTGGTTGCTTGACATAGGGTCCAAGTCTCCCGGATCATGTTCGGTGAGAAAATCACGTTCCCAAAGGTTTCATTCCGTTTGGACACCATTTGATATTCCGTTTCTTTGAAACTCTGAAATAGGCAAAAAACAGCAATTACGGGCAGACCTCCGGTTAATAGGTTAGTCCCAAAAATAATATAAAAGTGGAAAATAAAGCCCAATAATGTCCAAAACAGTAGATAATATAGCATGGAGCAATCAAAAATTATAGATACATTGGAGCCATATCAAGCTTGCTTAAGTTTTTCCAGGGTAAAAGACTTCATGTAGTAGAAGATGGGCACCGGAGGCCTGCCAGGGGGCCCACGAGGTGAGGCGCGCCCCCCACCTAAATAACCGGTGTGGGCTCCCTCCGTACTTTCTTCGCTCGGTATTTTTATTAATTCCAATAATAACTTTCGTGGAGTTTCAGGACTTTTGGAGTTGTGCGAATAGGTCTCTAATATTTGTTCCTTTTCCAAATTTCAATTTCCAAGCATTCTCCTCTTCATGTAAACCTTATAAAATAAGAGAGAATAGGCATAAGTATTTTGACATAACGTTTAATAACAGCCCATAATGCAATAAATATCGATATAAAAGCATGATGCAAAATGGACGTATCAGTGACAGACCTATTGCAGGAGCAGATGCAGACGTTACGAACGTTTTGACAAAAAGCTCGGTATGATGACTACTTGATAGTTTAGTGCACCATGCTTTACGGCTTAGAACCGGGACTTCAAAAATGTTTTGAACGCCACGGAGCATATAAGATGTTCCAAGAGTTGAAATTGGCATTTCATACTCATGCCTGTATCAAGAGGTATGAGACCTCTGACAGTACTTTGCCTAAAAGATGGAGGAGAATAGCTCAACCAGTGAGCATTTACTCAGATTGTGTGGGTACTACAATTGCTTGAATCGAGTGGGAGTTAATCTTCCAGATAATATAGTAATTGACAAAGTTCTCTAGTCACTATCTCCAAGTTACTAGAACTTCGTGATGAACTATAATATGCAAGGGATGCCGAAAGTAATTCCTGAGCTCTTCGTGATCTTTGAAATCGACGAAGGTAGAAATCAAGAAAAAGCATCAAGTGTTGATGGTTGACAAGACCACTAGTTTCAAGTAAAAGGGCAAAGGAAAAGAAAGGGAACTTCAAGAAAAATGGCAAGCAAGTTGCCACTCCCATGAAGAAGCCCAAAGCTAGACCCAAGCCTGAAACTGAGTGCTTCTACTGCAAAGGAAATGGTCACTGGAAGTGGAACTGCCCTAGATACTTGGCGGATAAGAAGGATGGCAAAGTGAACACAGGTATATTTGATATACATGTTATTGATGTGTACTTTACTAGTGTTTATAGCAACCCCTCGGTATTTGATAATCTTTGGTTCGGTTGCTAAGAGTAGTAACTTTCGAAACGGGAGTTGCCAAATAAGCGAGAGGCTAGTTAAGGCGAGGTGACGATGTGTGTTGGAAGTGATTCCAAGATTGATAAGATCACCATCGCACACTCCTTTACCTTCGGATTAGTGTTGAACCTAAAATAAATGTTATTTGGTGTTTGCGTTGAGCATGAATGTGATTGGATCATGTTTATTGCAATACACTTATTCATTTAAATCAAGGAATAATTGTTTTTCTATTTACATGAATAAAACCTTCTATGGTCATACACTCAATTTAAATGGTTTATTGAATCTCGATCTTGGTAATACACATATTCATAATATTGAAGCCAAAAGATGCAAAGTTAATAATGATAGTGCAACTTATTTGTGGCACTGCCGTTTAGGTCATATTGGTGTAAAGCGCATGAAAAAACTCCATGCTGATGGGCTTTTGGAATCACTTGATGCTTGCGAACCATGCCTCATGGGCAAGATGACCAAGACTCCGTTCTGCGGAATAATGGAGCGAGCAACTGACTTATTGGAAATAATCCATACTGATGTATGCGGTCCGATGAGTGTTGAGGCTCGTGGCGGGTATCGTTATTTTCTGACCTGCACAGATGATTTGAGCAGATATGGGTATATCTACTTGATGAAACATAAGTCTGAAACATTTGAAAAGTTCAAAGAATTTCAGAGTGAAGTGGAAAACCATGATAACAAGAAAATAAAGTTTCTACGATCTGATTGTGGAGGTGAATATTTGAGTTATGAGTTTGGTATTCATTTGAAACAATGTGGAATAATTTCGCAACTCACGCCACCCGGAACACCACAGCGTAATGGTGTGTCTGAATGTCGTAACCGCACTTTATTAGATATGGTGTGATCTATGATGTCTCTTACCGATTTACCACTATCGTTTTGGGGTCATGCATTAAAGAAAGCTGCATTCACGTTAAATAAGGCACCATCTAAATCCGTTGAGACGACACCGTATGAACTGTGGTTTGGCAATAAACCTAAGCTGTCGTTTTTTAAAGTTTGGGGTTGCGATGCTTATGTGAAAAAGTTTCAACCTGATAAGCTCGAACCCAAATCGGAGAAATGCGTCTTCATAGGATACCCAAAGGAAACTGTTGGGTACACCTTCTATCACAGATCCAAAGGCAAGATATTCGTTGGTAAGAATGGACCCTTTCTAGAGAAGGAGTTTCTATCGAAAGAAGTGAGTGGGAGGAAAGTAGAACTTGATGAGGTAATTGTACCTTCTCCCGAATTAAAAAGTAGTTCATCACAGAAATCAGTTCCAGTGATGCCTACACCAATTAGTGAGGAAATTAATGATGATGATCATGAAACTCCACATCAAGTTACTACCGAACCTACTAGGTCAACTAGAGTAAGATCCGCACCAGAGTGGTACGGTAATCCTATTCTGGAGGTCATGTTACTTGACCATGACGAGCCTACGAACTATGAGCCCAGATTCCGTGAAATGGCTTGAGGCCATGAAATCTGAGATGGGATCCATGTATGAGAACAAAGTGTGGACTTTGGTTGACTTGCCCGATGATCGGCAAGCCATAGAGAATAAATGGATCTTCAAGAAGAAGACCGACGACGGTAATGTTATCATCTACAAAGCTCGACTTGTTGCGAAAGGTTTTCGACAAGTTCAAGGAGTTGACTACGATGAGACCTTCTCACCCGTAGCGATGCTTAAGTCCGTCCGAATCGTGTTAGCAATTGCTGCATTTTATGATTATGAAATTTGGCAAATGGATATAAAGACTGCATTCCTGAATGGATTTCTAGAAGAAGAGTTGTATATGATGCAACCCGAGTGTTTTATCAATCCAAAGGATGCTAACAAAGTGTGCAAGCTTTAGCGATCCATTTATGGACTGGTGCAAGCATCTCGGAGTTGGAATAAACGTTCTGATAGTGTGATCAAAGCATATGGTTTTATACAGACTTTTGGAGAAGCCTGTATTTACAAGAAAGAGAGTGGGAGCTCTGTAGCATTTCTAATATTATATGTGGATGACATATTGTTGATTGGAAATGATATAGAATTTTGGATAGCATAAAAGGATACTTGAACAAGAGTTTTTCAATGAAAGACCTCGGTGAAGCTGCTTATATATTGGGCATCAAGATCTATAGAGATAGATCAAGATGCTTAATTGTATACCACAGACCACGCAGCCAAGCCTAACATCTAAGACCTAAGACCCCAACCAAGCCACTTACCGGTATGGGGCACACACCGATCCAATGGCGGCTCTCGAGGCCGCCATCGCCTTAACTGCCACCACTCCAACTTCAGAGCTGTGCTTGATGCATCATCCTTGCCGGTCTAGGCATTGCCGATGCCACCATGGCGCCCAATGCCACCACCTCCTGCCTTGGCAACTGTTGAGCACGTCGCGCCGCCGCCATGACATCGCCAAGACTCAAGCCGCCAAGTACCACCAGCCGATACTTGAAGTCTTTGGAAGATCTGTCATCACGTAGCTTTGCCGACCGGGCATGACAAAGCGTAGCACCCTATCGGCCGAGCATGACTTGACATTGCCATCGAAACTCCATGCAAGATGAAGCCGCTCCACCTCATACCTTTGATTCCAGTGCTGCTCCACAAACAATGCTCCCAAGAGAGAAACGACACCGTAGTGCCGCCATGGTCTGATCTCGAAAACCAGATCCTAGGGTTCCCATGGGAGCAGCTCGAGTGGGTCGACAATAGTTACACGACAATGCCTTCATGAAGGTAACGATGCAGAACGCCGCCATCACCTGCCGTCGGCTCAGTTTTCACCGGCAGCTTCGTCTCCCCAACTCGCAGCTGGGACTAGATGACGGATCTTGAGATCCGACCATCCAGCCTCTGGCTGGCCACCTCTGACGGAGACCACCACCACCGGCTGCACGGCCAGATTAGATCTCGACCGAGGTGCCGCGCCAAGCGATCCACCAGGCCCTCGGACGCCCGCCGATCCAAAGCGGATGATGCGCCGCCAGCATGATAGACCGCCTGTTGCCCAAACCGAGGCCCGCCTACGTGAGTAGCCGCCGTGACCAGGAAACAACCCAGCGCTTTGCATCCAGCCCAAAAGGCAGGGGCGGCCTCCGCCGCCGTTGATACGTCTCCAACGTATCTATACTTTATGAAGTATTCATGCTATTATATTATCCATCTTAGATGTTTTATATGCATTTATATGCTATTTTATATGATTTTTGGGACTAACCTATTAACCTAGAGCCCGAAGGCTTACTGTTTTTCCTTGTTTTTGAGTTCTACAGAAAAGGAATACCAAACGGAGTCCAATTGACGTGCCAATTTTTGTTGATTTTTTATGGACCAAAAGAAGCCCCTAGAGCAAAAGAGTTGGGCCAGAAGAGTACCGGGCTGTCCATGAGGGTGGGGGGCGTGCCCACCCCCCTGGGCGTGGGCCCCTGCCTCGTGGAAGACTAGGAGACCCCTCCTGACGTGAAACCAACGCCAAAAATTCCTATAAATACAGAAAACCCCAGAAAATAACCTAGATCGGAAGTTCCGCCGCCGCAAACCTTTGTAGCCACGAGAAATCAATCTAGGCCCTCTCTGGCACCCTGCCGGAGTGGGCCATCATCACCGGAGGCCATGGAGGAGGATCCGGAGGGGCCATCATCGCCATGAAGGCCAAGGACCAGAGGGAGAACCTCTCCCCATCTAGGGGGGAGGCCATGGAGGAGGAAGCACAAGGGGGAGAACCTCTCCTCCTCTCTCTAGGTGGCGCCGGAGTGCCATCGGGAGGGGAATCATTGCCGCGGTGATCGTCTTCATCGACATCACCACCATCATCACCATCTTCATCTCTTTTACACGGTCCACTCTCCCGCACCCTGCCGTAATCCCTACTTGAACATGGTGCTTTATGCCACATATTATGATCCAATGATGTATTGCCATCCTATGATGTTTTGAGTAGATATCCTTTATCTTTGGGTTGATTGATGATCTAGATTGGTATGAGTTGTATGTTTTATTTTGGTGTTGTCCTATGGTGCCCTCTGTGTCGCGCAAGCGTGAGGGATTCCCGCTGTAGGGTGTTGCAATACGTTCATGATTCGCTTATAGTGGCTTGGTGAGTGGTGAAACACAAATCCGAGTAAGGGGTTGTTGCGTATGGGAATAAAGAGGACTTGATGCTTTAATGCTATGGTTGGGTTTTACCTTAATGATCTTTAGTAGTTGCGGATGCTTGCTAGAGTTCTAATCATAAGTGCATATGATCCAAGAAGAGAAATTATGTTAGCTTATGTCTCTCGCTCATATGAAATTGCAATAGTGATTACCGGTCTTGTTAACGATTGCCTAGGATAATTCCGCACACCAACCCATCATTATTCCACACTCTCTATTTATAATATTTAGTAATATATTCTAACTTTATGATAATAGCACCTAGTTTTATGTTTTAAGCTCTCCGATATCATGCAAAGTTATCCTATTCATACCCACAACGTAGTTTTATTTCTCGTTTCTAGTTGGAAGCAAGCGTTCGATTATAAATGAGAGTCGTGTCGATGGCGAGATAGGGCTTGAGAGAATATTGATCTTACCTATAGCTCCTTGTGGATTCGACACTCCATACTTATCACTTCCACCTTTGGAAATTGCTACGAGGAGTCCCTACACTTGGGGATAATCAGTCGTCGCTGTAGCCATCGCCGCCGCTTCGCTAGATCGACCGCCACCGCCCCCGTCACTGCAGCCATCGCCGCCAATTCGCTAGATCGGTCGCGCCTTCACGCGCATGTATAGGGGGGCCCGCACCGCCCCTGAGATGCAGGAGGAAGGAGAACCCTCACCACCGCCGTCGGCCACTAGGTGCAGGCTGGTGGCGTCCTCCGGCGGCGGCGGGAGGAAGGGAGGGAGGGGGGTCCGCCCTGGTGGCGGCTAGGTTTAGAGTACCACCCGTGTTGCCCGGCGAATGCTGTGAGGTCGGAGGCAAGATGAGTTTGTTTGGTCGATGGCACATCAAGAATCTGCTAGTGATGATCCACATACCTTTCAACTAGAGCAAGTTATAAGTGGTGATTACTAGAGCAAGTGATAATAAATTAATGAAATATGTATATGGCAACCGTAATCGTTTCTGCAAAACTACCACACCACTCGGTGTCCCTTTGATTGGCATTGCACGCATAAGTCTTCCTCCCGTATTCCTCCCCCGCACCAAGTCCCCAGCCAACGGTGTCTTCCTCTGATTCCTCCTCCCTACCGCCAAGTCCGAGCCCGCCTCATGTGGCCAGCGACACTTGTGAAGCCAAACCGCAGCGTCGACCCTTTCTCCCTCCTTTTCCCTTCATCTTCCTTCCTTCCTCCCTCTATATCATCTCTTTCTCTCTTCTCACGGGAGCTCCCATGGCGCCGCCCATGGATCCGAGCAAGCTGCAGCCGGAAACACAACCCATCCACTCGACCCCCTCCGCCCCAACGGCCGCAACCTCTGGCCCCTCCCTGGCGTTCGTCACTGCTTAGTCGTCATCCTCGAAGCCCGTGATCGCAACACCTCCTCGAGGCGGACCACGGGGTGTGAGGCTCCAGAAAGTATGTAGTTGGGAGGTGTAAACAAGCTGAATTAACCAAAAAATGGAGTTACGAAGGTTCTTTGGATCCTAGCAAAGTGAGAGCCCGCAGCGTCATTGTCTGAGGATGGACGAGACCAGGCGCCACCGCATCGCAGGAGTGTGCTGTGCGTCCCTTGCCTGTTCAATTCAGTTGTCCCTTGCCCAGTCAGTTCAGTTGTGTTGCTTGGTTGCTTCGTAAGAAAATCTGAAGGGAAATGTATTGTCAAGAGATGCCAATATTGTTGTTGCTTCTTTGCAACTTTTTTGTTCATTTCTTACAAGAAATTGTAGCCTATTCATATCTGGTGCTGCTACAAACTTATAAAGTGTACAATTAGACTAGCCTGGTATATTCAGTACTTCAATTTATTGTTCAGTTGTACCACTTGTTGGTACAAAAAACTATATTAGTTCCACACATTTCCAGTGTTATGTGCTAGAATTTCAGTGTTAAGTACTACAAAAATGTTCAATTTTGGAGAGGTTCCGGTGCTTTGTTGCTGCTGTTATGTGCTAGAATTCCAGTGTTATAAATTGTTTCTTGTGTTCTTGTTAAGCCTGTAAGTGAGGCTCTAAAAATGCATCTAGTGCTTTGTTGTTGCTGTTATGTTGTACACAATCTGCACTTTAAAGAGGGTCCAATGCTTGGATGATGCCGTTTCTTGCTATTAAGCGTGCAAGTGTGTCGTGAAAATCTGCAATTTGAGATATTCTAGTGCTTTGCTGTTTGTTTGTTATTACTGTACTAGCACTTGTAAAAGTCAGAAATCAGGAGACGTTCAAGTCCCATGTTGCGGTTGTTTTCTTGCTTCTGCTAAGTCCGTAGGTGTGCGCTAGTTTGTTTTCGAACAATCTCGTGCATTGGATCTATATTGAATGGCAGATAAAAGAGGGCATGTTACAACACGACTTGCTAGAGGCAAGTCACTGGATCTCGGTCTAGATAGGACAAATAATATTAGGGATTGTTGCGTCTGTGTTGTGTGGTGGGGGAACTTAGTTGTTCCTTGGCTAGGTACACCGTAATATTGGTACCAGTTTGGAGTTGAGATCAATCTTCATCGCGTAGATGAAAATTGATGCTATTTCCTAGTGTGAAGAATTTTTTTCAATCACACCGTAATTTTTGTTTCCTTTTTTTGAAAGATTGACTACTCTTTTTTAATTTTTAAGGTTGACACCGTAATAACGGCAAGAAAAATTCAAAAACAATTAGGTGATTAAGGGGTGTTCACTTTTCACATGGTAATTTATGCATTACAGATTTGATAACTTACGTAGAAACACTGCGATAATATTTTGTGTATGTTTCTTAATTGAGAATTTTTTATGTGTAAATAGCATGGTAATATATGTACCACAGATTCGATAACGAACACAAATCCACGGTATTTTTTGGCCGGAAATTTTTATTGAAAAGATAACGTCACTAACTTATGTGTAAATAACATAATAATTTACGCTCCGCGGACTTTATAACTTACATACAAACATCATGGTAACTTTAACAAGGAGGGTGGAGGGAGTTATTGAAAACACACCCCAGTAATTTTTGTATAAATAACACGGTAATATAAGTACCACATAACTGATAATTTACATACAAACACCATGGTAACTTTTGGTCCGGCAAAAAAGTTGTTGAAAAACATAACCCCGGTAACTTTTTTGTAAATACTATGGTAATATACATTCCGTAGACATGATAACTTAAGTAGAAACACCGTGATAAAATTAAACAAGGAGGGGAGTAGTTAAAAAATATACCCCAATAACTTTACGTTAAAAGAACATGATAATATATGAACCGTGTACATGATAATTTACGTACAAACATCGCAGTAACATTGACCAAGGGAAAAATGTTATTGACAATATACTCCTGGTAACTTCTGTGTGAATAGCTTGGTAAAATAGGAAACACCGACTTGATAACTTGGGTGCAAACACAATGGTAACTTTGTCCAAAGAAGGAAAAATTGTTGAAAAATATACCTCCATAACTTACGAGAAAATAGAATGGTAATATACGAATCATATACCTGATAACTTACGTACAAACACCGCGATAACTTTGACTAAAGGGCAAGAAAGTTGTCGAAAAACATACCCGCGATAACTTAAGTGAAAATAGCACGGTTATATATGAACTGCAAAACCCGATAACTTACGTACAAATACCATGATAAGTTTGATTCGAGTGGATGAAGTTGTTGAAAATATACCTCGGGATGTGTAAATAGCACGGTAATAGTCTTGATTTGGGAAAGAGTAGTAAAAAGTGGTCGAAAATGCACATGGTAAATTTTTGTATGTAAATAGCATATAAATTACGCACCACAACCTTGATAATTTAGGTCCAAACACCCGGTAAATTTGATCGGGAGAAAAAAATTGTTGAAAAGATACCCCGGTAACTTCTGTGTATATAGCATAGTAATATGCCCATCGCATACTTGATAATTTACGTACAAATACCATGGTAATATTTGACTCGGTTGGGAAATTGTTGAAAACATACCCCCATAAATTTTGTGTAAATAGCATGGTTACATACGCATCACATACCTACGTACAAACACCATGGTAACCTTGATCAAGCGGAAAAAAATTAGAAACATACCCCCCCTCCCCGCGGTAACTTATACGAAAACATCATGGTAATATACGAACCACATACATAAAAACAACATGGTAATATAAGAACCGCAGACCCGATAACTTATATGAATAAAGCATGGTACTATATGAACTGCAGGATCGGTGAACCTTTTTTATGCCTTCGATAACTTATGTGGAAATAACACGGTAACTTGTATATAATGGGCATGGTAACTTATGTAGCCTAGGCGTGATAAATTTCGGCTGAAAAAAGTCATCGGAACATGTCAACATGGGATCTAGTTTCGAAGATCTTATCGCGACGAATCTTTTATGTAAAAACGGTTTTTACATCGGACTGATGGTTTGAGTTAAAAACATTTTAAATGTTTGGAATAAAGAGAATCTAGAATGACATCAGTTTTTTTGTCCTTTAGTGTATGCATATAATTAGAAGAAGAAATGCACGTGAAAGGAGAAAGAATGCTAATGTATGCATGTAAAGTGAAGAAAATAAAGGTGTGACAGTTTTGTTTATATGGCACACATGTGCCAAATATCACAGTCCCATAAATTAATAAAGCCCACAAGGTCGTAGTACATCACAAACAGGGTTTTACCTAACAACTCAAGCAAGTGATAAGTGCTTATTACAGACCAGCTCGTAACAAAGGAGCAAGATAACTAGGGTAAAGCATAATGCTGAGGGCCGTTTCCATCGAAAGCATCAAGGCTGGCTGCTTCTGATGATGAACTGGACGTCTTTAATCTTCTTTAGCACCACTCATGCGACCTTGCTGTCCTTCCACAGCTGAAAAAAATATGAACCATTCAAAGATGTAGTCAGCAGGGTGGTGCCACGCGATTCTGTGTTGTTGACACGGTTATCATACAGAAGGAGAAGGATCTCCTGAAATGTATAGGACAGAAGAAGAATGACTCACATACCTAATAGAACATGATGTAGTTTGTTGGCATGTAGTGGCAAATGCTTTCGCCATGCTCTCCGCCCAAAAGCTCAAAGTACTGCTCGTCCCAATCAGATGTGTTCATGTGGCACATGGCTGTTGCCGTCACGCGCGGCATTTCATCTTTCAAGCCCTTGAGTTGCACCCTCAGAGCCTGCATCTCTTTCGGCCGATGGCTGTAAAAAACCTCATATGGAAAATCCATAAGGTGGCATGGCACCACATTGTTGCTGAGTTGGGCGATCTGTGCAACAGTGTACATGGAGTTGGGGGTCTCATGCCCATGAACCCTTGTAATGGCTGCTCGTGCACTGCTTCCTCCTAATGCTTTGGTCGCAAACCTTGCCATTGGTCCACGAGATGTGAAGCACATGTGAGGCTCCTCCTTGTCATCCAGTTTGCCGCATGACTCAAGGGTGTCAGCTACCTGCTTCGCCTTCATCGAGCCGTGAGGTATCTTGAACTGCGCAAGGATGCTTGGCAAGTACTTTGACTCCAACGGAGTGGAGTTGGAATCGACAGGCTTTGGTGCACCGGCTCGGGCAAAAGTGGTTCCTTCCGGAAGTACAGTGCCAACATGCAGATTCTTCTTCAGGAACAACATGCCAGTTTGAACTTTTATCTGATGGTGTTCTGCCGTTGCTTCAGGAACAGCAGAAGCTGCATACAGTTATAACTTCAAATATCAATTTAACATAAATATGTTAAAGTCAATTTTGGAGATTTAAGAAACATGCCAAGAGCTTAGATTCAGCCTTAACACGCCCTAAAATTGGTAAGCTACCACAAGCACTTAGCGGAAGGTGCATGTCTGGATACTAATGCACTGCATACAGCACACAATGAGATGATTTAGAGCAAACACATTCTTATCTTGGTTAGGGTATCACAAGTGCTTACCAGAATGTGGATGATCGGGGTCCCAGTGCACAGCATATGCACTCACTCCAAAACCGTTTTCTTCTACATGAAAAATAACAAACGATGAGATGCTCCAGAAGAACTATCACCATAACCGGCCGTTTGTACAGCACACTATGAGATGATTGAGAGCAAACACATTCGTAGCATGGTTAGGGTATCACAAGTGCTTACCGGAATGTGGATGATCGGGGTCCAGTGCACAGCATATGCACTTGCACCATAACCTTTCTCTTCTACGGGAAGTAAAAAACTATGAGTTGATTCAGAGCAAACGCATTCTTAGCTTAGTTAAGGTATCACAAGTGCTTACCGGAATGTGGATGCTCGGGGTCCCAGTGCACAGCGTATGCACTTGCACCATAACCGTTTTCTTCTGCAGGAAGTAAAAAACTATGAGTTGATTCAGAATTAACACATTCTTAGCTTGGTTAGGGTATCACAAGTGCTTACCGGAATGCGGATGATCGGTGTCCCAATGCACAGCATATGCACTTGAACCATAACCTTTATCTTCTACAGGAAGTAAAAAACTATTGAGTTGATTCAGAATTAACACATTCTTAGCTTGGCTAGGGTATCACAAGTGCTTACGGGAATGCGGATGATCGGGGTCCCAGTGCACAGCATATGCACTTGCACCATAACCTTTATCTTCTACAGGAAGTAAAAAACTATGAGTTGATTCAGAATTAACACATTCTCAACTTGATGAGTTACATATCACATGTACTTACCTAAAGATTCACCACAAGTCAGAATGAGCAAGAAGGCAAAACAGAGAAAGCACAGTCCAGCTTGTTCCATGCCTAATCCAGGAAAAACAGAGCTATTCTGTTTCACATGTGCATGAACAAAAGGAAGAAACGAAGACAGAGAAGTCAGTAACAAAAACTGATTAGGCTCATCTTTGTAAGAAAGCTGCTGCGTTTCACATGTACATGAACAAAAAAAAAAGAAGAGGATGTAGAAATTCAGTGACACAAAGCTGATTGTTGTACTTTGGGGTGTCTTTATGTTTACCAAAATGTTATCGCACAATTGTAAGTTTTGCTGTTTTTCCCATTTAATGGAAACCACAGTTAGGGAACAAAAATTAGAAGAATGATGTTTATGTCTGCTTTTCAGGCATGGACGTGAACTACCCTCCTGGTGCTTTGGATCTCAATTGTCCTGCTAGAGGCGATGAAGCTATCGATGGTCGAGGTGATGCCGCACAACATTGTTTTACTTGGTTATCACAGCATGGCCATGTTATCCCTTACGCTGACCTCCCAGACTACCAACTCTCTCTGAATCATATACGTATGGCCCATACTTGTAGTTCAGATGCTAACTCGTTTATAGGAGTCATATCAACTAGTACTTGCATCCAATTCAATTAAATTTGGGTGGCACACATCACATATGCGTGCTAATCAACTGGGTCAGAGCAGCCGGACCAAAAATGCCAGAATGTGCAATTTGCATTTAAACTATATATCAATAAAGTACCAAAGAATGCACAAATTGCATGTGAAAACTTAGAGCTCATCATTGAATCCGATGCTCAGCAAGTTATAAAACAGTGCAACTCTCCAGGTCTAGACCGTTGATCACTGTGACAGAGATACAAGAGTTTTGCGGGATGTTTGAGGAATTTTGTTTGGTTTATACTCATAGAGAAGCAAATGAAATGGCGCATCTTTGCGCTAGAAAGTGTAGTTCCTCTAGGAGAAGATGCCTTTGGATAAACTATATTCCATCCTTCCTTACGGCATGTGTAATGAAGGAATGTAACCCCGCTGTTTAAATCAATAAAGCTCTTGAATTCCAAAAAAAAAAGAAAAAAACTTAGAGCTCTGTGAAGGAGAACAAATGATAAGAACAGTATAGCTATTGTGATACTAAAGGACAGGGTAAGTGCTACATACAAAAATCAGGGACTGAGCTGTGTCTGACTTAAATATTACTACATCCACAAAGACAGAATCTGAAGGGTGGTCTACTGCTGTATGCTGATAATGAATCTGAAGGGGGATCTACTGCTGTACAGCCATTTATATGCATCTGAAGGGGATTTTTGGATGAGTGAGACAACACATATACTACCGTTACCGTATGTCACATATGGCTGTGTTTTCTGATGCGAAAAATGATGCATATAGCATGAGTAAGGTACATGAGCGGTGGCATGGAAGAGAGCGTGCTAGCTGTGGCGTGTGAGAGTGAGACATTCAGATATCAAGTCGTTTGAAACGCATATATGTGAGGTGTGTGGTAGTCTAACCGCCGAGCGCGACGATCCATCAGATGGTGTTGAGCTGATCGATGTCATGAGACTGCAATCGGCAGCGGCACGTCTCTCTCTGAAAACTTAATAAGGAACAATTCTGCGCTCGAGAAACGCACCTGTGGAAGCCGGAAACGAAGAATCTGAATCCCAGCGAGGAGAGCTTGCCCCCGAGCCGCCGCGTGCGTGGTGTAGTCGCCACCCCTGTCCGTCCTGTGTTGGTGCTGCTGCGCTCCGGTTGGAGCGAGCGAGCGAGTGAGTGAGAGTGAAGCTGCGCGGGCGCGGCAGAGGTAGAGCGGTGCGTGGCGAGGCGCGAGGCAGACGATATAATAGGGATTCAGACTAGTGATGCCCTGGCGTGCAATTCCATCAGGCTACTCCGTGGCCATTGGATTGGATTGGATATATAGGAGAGAGTCGAGACGTTGGATTGGTGTGCCCTGGCCCTGTTACATCGCTGAGTACGTAGGTGCATGATGCATGATGCGCGATGCGCGCGCGCACGGCAATCCGGTACGGTTGATGATGCGCGCACGGCATCCCTAGTGCCCGTCCGTCCGTCCGTCCGTCGGAGAAGGTGGCATGCATGAGTGGAGAATCACGAGCCGCCGCATCGAAAGATATTTGAGATGTTGATTGACAAGTCGACACGCACATGATCTGCTGCGCGCTTACGCTAAAGCTCTTCATATCCATGCATCATGGAGTGTAAAACCACCACGAGATACCCGCGGATTTGACGGATCGTCACGATGCATGGTATCTCGTATAGGTGGGTGCTGATTGCTGATAGTAGGACGGGCTGAAAAAAGGGTGCTTTCGTCGTCCTCCCTATTCGCTTCTGTTATTAGGAGAAAGAACGAAAGAAAAGCCTCCACTGAGAGAGACTAACCCTAGGCCGCTAGGCGTGCACGCCGCGATTTAGGCGCCGGCCGGAGCATTATTGAGCCCTCCGCGGCCGGACTCCGCACGCACCTGATCTATCTGTATCTATCTACGGCCGCGCTGCACGCCTCCACGCACAGCACGCACAGCTGCACCGCACGACCGTGTGCCACTGGTTGAGCTCCAACTCGACGCTGGAGCTGCATGCAGCAGGTCAGTTCATGTGCGTGCGTGAGTATCAAACCTGTCCGGATCTGACTTCACGTAGCGGGCTCTTTGTCTTAAGCATCTCTAGCAGACCCGTAAAAATCGGACCTGCAAAATGCGTCTCGCTTGCAGATTAGACCCCGTATATGAAACTGTAAAAAAAAAATCGTGGAAGAAACTTGCAACGACATTCATCATACATAGTTGATCATCATACTACATCATAGATAGTTGTTCATCATAGTACATCATAGTACTACATAGGGGGTCTGCTGACGTCGCAGCATACCCGAGCCTGTGCTACCAAAATCGGCCAGATGCGGTGGCGACAGCCTTGCGGAGGAGCTCAATCCTCAACGGAGTCGAGGTCGATGAAGACCTTGGCCTGCTCGGCCTTCATGACGCGCAGGTCCGCCTCCTTGGACGCGTGCGCCTGTGACGCCCTGCTCGAGGAAGATCTGCTCGTAGTCGAGCTCGTGGCGGCGACGCGCGTCGGCCTCCTCCTCCTTCCTCGCCGAGCGCTCCATGATGACGCGCTCGGGGTGGTCCTCCTGCCCTAGGGGGAGGTAGTCTTCGGGGCCGATGACACCACGACGCGGCGGGTCCGTGTCAGCCTCGAGCTTGACGGCGAGCGGCCCGAGCTCCTCCGGCTCTCTCTTGACTTCGCGCCCCCCGCTTGCTTCCAGCGGCGGCGCTCCGCGTCATCCCCACCACTTCCGTAGCCATCGATGGGTAGGGAAGGGTCGCTAGGGCTTTTTTTAGGCTCGCCGGCAGCGAGAAATTGGGGCTGAGGGGGAGGGGAATTGCGGCGGAACGGTGGCGGAGGCGGATAGGGTTTGACCCGTATCCAAGCAGTGAAACGCATAAATAGCGGTGGAAAGGGTCTTTTTCCAGGCCACTGTAAACTTTTTACGGGCTGGGCCCGCGATACAGTGTCTGTTCTGGCAACATAAACGGGCCGAACCCGTATAATCGCCGGAATTATACCGGTTCTTTTACGGGATCTGCTAGAGATGCTCTTCATCTTTTTTTATCAAACATGTTATTAGATACAGCCATACGGGATTTTTTTAATAGAACCAGGGGTAGGGGGTACGATAGTACTGTGCATGTTGTTAAATAGTACCCCCTCCGCTCCATAATTTAGTGCATATAAATTTTTAAAAAGTCAATCCTCACAAACTTTGACAAGTTAATGAATAAAAACATTTACATATATAAAGCAAAACATAAGGTGTGGTTTCATATTTTCTATATTTGATATTAGATATAAATAGTTCTCTCTATAAGCTTGGTTAGGGCAAAAAAAAAAAAGAACTGGCACTGGACACTAAGTTAACATGTTAGTCCATAAAAATAATATAAAATGATATATAAAGCATACAAGATTGGTAACATAATAGCATGAAATAATAAAAAAATTATGGATACGTTGGAGATGAATCAACATCCACAAGCTTAATTCCCACTCGTCCTCAAGTAGGTAAATGATAAAAACAAAAATATTGATGTTGAATGCTATCTAACGTGTTCTCAAATATGTATTCATTTGCGATATGAATATTGGAAAGCTAATTATTTGATGCACTAATTCATTAGTTTGACAACAAAACGATAATAAGCAAGAATGTTAGAAAATAATCATTGTCCTTCAAATAGAAAATACTAAAGAACGTTATTCTTAAACATTTAATCATGTAAGCATGGCATAGCTAGGTCTTCCTAATATAAAGTATCTATCATAAACATGTTGGGGAACGTAGCAGAAATTCAAAATTTTCCTACGTGTCACCAACATCTATCTATGGAGAAACTAGCAACGAGGGGAAGGAGAGTACATCTACATACCCTTGTAGATCGCTAAGCCAAGCGTTCAAGAGAACGGGGTTGAAGGAGTCGATTGCTACGTGATCCAAATCACCGGAGATCCTAGTGCCGAACGGACGGCACCTCCGCGTTCAACACACGTACAGCCGGTGACGCCTCCCATGCCTTGATCCAGCAAGGAGAGAGGGAGAGGTTGGGGAAGACTCCATCCAGCAGCAGCACGACGGTGTGGTGGTGATGGAGGAGCGTGGCAATCTGCAGGCTTCGCCCAAGCACCGCAAGGGAGAGGAGGAGGACTTGGGAGAGGAAGGGCTGCGCCAGGGGCAAGGGTGCGGCTCCCATGCGCCTCCCCACTATATATAGGCGTGGAGGGGGATTATTTCTTGCCCTCCAAGTCCATTAGGGCGTTGGCAAAGGTGGGAGGAAAGAAATCCCATCCTTTCCTTTCCCCACCGATTGTTATCCCCCCTTTTTAGGGATCTTGATCTTATCCCTTTGGGATATGATCTTATTCCTCCTAAAGGGGGATCTTGGTGCGCCTTGACCAGGGGTGTGGGGCCTTGCCCCCACTACCACGTTCATGTGGGTCCCCCATGCAGGTGGGCCCCACTCCGGAACCTTCTAGAACCTTCCCGCTACAATACCGAAAATCCGAACATTTTCCGGTGGCCAAAATAGGACTTCCCATATATAAATCTTTACCTCCGAACCATTTGAACTCCTCGTGACGTCCGGGATCTCATCCAGGACTCCGAACAACATTTGGTAACCACGTATATCTATTCCCTATAACCCTAGCGTCATCGAACCTTAAGTGTGTAGACCCTACGGGTTCGGGAACCATGCAGACATGACCGAGACGTTCTCCGGTCAATAACCAACAGCGGGATCTGGATACCCATGTTGGCTCCCACATGTTCCATGATGATCTCATCGGATGAATCACGATGTCAAGGACTCAATCGATCCCATATACAATTCCCTTTGTCTAACGGTATTGTACTTGCCCGAGATTCGATCGCTTGTGATACCGATACCTTGTTCAATCTTGTTAATGCAAGTCTCTTTACTCGTTCCGTAACACATCATCCCGTGATCAACCCCTTGGTCACATTGTGCACATTATGATGATGTCCTACCGAGTGGGCCCAGATACCTCTCCGTTTACAGAGTGACAAATCCCGATCTCGATTCGTGCCAACCCAATGAGACACTTTCGGAGATACCTTGAGTGCACCTCTATAGCCACCCAGATTACGTTGTGACGTTTGGTACACCCAAAGCATTCCTACGGTATCCGGGAGTTGCACAATCTCATGGTCTAAGGAAAAGATACTTGACACTAGAAAAGCTTTAGCATACCTGAACTACACGATCTTTGTGCTAGGCTTAGGATTGGGTCTTGTCCATCACATCATTCTCCAAATGATGTGATCCCGTTATCAACGACATCCAATGTCCATGGTCGTGAAACCGTAACCATCTGTTGATCAACGAGCTAGTCAACTAGAGGCTTACTAGGGACATGGTGTTGTCTATGTATCCACACATGTATCTGAGTTTCCTATCAATACAATTATAGCATGGATAATTAACGATTATCGTGAACAAGGAAATATAATAATAACCAATTTGTTATTGCCTCTAGGGCATATTTCCAATAGTCTCCCACTTGCACTAGAGTCAATAATCTAGTTCACATCGCTATGATCAACACTCATAGGTCACATCTCCATGTGACCAACATCCAAGAGTTTACTAGTGTCACTAAACTAGTTCACATCATCATGTGATTAAGACTCAATGAGTTCTCGGGTTTGATCATGTTTTGCTTGTGAGAGAGGTTTTAGTCAACGGGTCTGCAACATTCAGATCTGTATGTACTTCGCAAATCTCTATGTCATATTGTAAATGCTGCTTCCACGCCTCCACTTGGAGCTATTCCAAATGGTTGCTCCACTATACGTGAACCGGTTTGCTACTCGAGAGTCACTCCGGATAGGTGTTAAAGCTTGCATCGACATAACCCTTTATGCGAACTCTTTATCACCTCCATAATCGAGAAACATGTCCTTATTTACTCCAAGGACAATTTTGATCATTGTCCAATGATCCATTCTGGATCACTCTTGTACTTACCCTGCCGGACTCATGGCAAGGCACACTTCCGATGTGTACAGCATAGCATACCACAGAGCCTATGTCTCAAGCATAGGGGCGACCTTCAATCCTTTCTCTCTCTCTCTTCCGCCGTGGTCGAGCTTTAACTCCTAACTTCATACCTTACAACTCAGGCAAGAACTCCTTCTTTGATCGATCCATCTTGAACACCTTCAAGATCATGTCAAGGTATGTGCTCATTTGAAAGTACCATTTAGCGTTTTTATCTATCCTCGTAGATCTTGATGCTCAATGTTCAAGCAGCTTAATTCAGGTTTCTATTGAAAAACACTTTTCAAATAACCCTATATGCTTTCCAGAAATTCTCCATCATTTCGATCAACAATATGTCATTCACATATACTTATCGTAAATTCTATAGTGCTCCCACTCACTTCTTTGGAAATACAAGTTTCTCACAAACTTTGTATAAACCCAAAATCTTTGATCATCTCATCAAAGTGTACATTCCAACTCTGAGATGCTTACTCCAGTCCTTAGAAGGATTGCTGGAGCTTTGCATACTTGTTAGCATCTTTCGTGATTGATAAAACCTTCGGTTGTATCACATACAACCTTTCCTCAAGTATAACGTCGAGGAAACAATGTTTTGACATCCCATCTCGCAAGATTTCATCAATCATGCAGAATTGCTAATCCAATTCCAACAGACTCTTAGCATCGCTACGAGTGAGGAAGCCTCACCGTAGTCAACTCCTTGAACTTGTCGGAAAACATCTTTAACAACAAGTCGAGCTTTCTTAATGGTGATACTTACCACCATTGTTTGTCTTCCTTTTAAAATCCATCTTTACCCAACGTCCTTACGACCATCAAGTATTTCTTCCAAAGTCATGGATCCTCTCTCGGATGTTATGGCCTTGAGCCATTCGTCGGAATCCGGGCCTACCATCGCTTCTTCATAGCTCGTAGGTTCATTGTTGTCTAGCAACATGACCTTCAAGACAGGATTACTGTACCACTCAAAAGTAGTACGCATCCTTGTCACCCTACGAGGTACGGTAGTGACTTGATCCAAAACTTCATGATCACTATCATAAGCTGCTACTTCAATTGGTGTAGGCGCCATAGGAACAACTTCCTGTGCCCTGCTACACACTTGTTGAAGTGACGGTTCAATAACCTCATCAAGTCTCCACCAACCTCCCACTCAATTCTTTCGAGAGAAACTTTTCTCGGGAAAGGGCCTAATTCTAGAAACAATCCTTTTTGCTTCCGGAACTGAGACTGGAGGTATACCCAACTGTTTTGGGTTTCCTATGAAGAAGCATTTTATCCGCTTTGGGTTCGAGCTTATCAACCTGAAACTTTTTCACATAAGCGCCGCATGCCCCAAACTTCTTTAAGAAACGACAATTTAGGTTTCTCCAAACAATAGTTCAAACGGTGTCGCCTCAACGGAATTATGTGGTGCCCTATTAAAGTGAGTGTGGTTGTCTCTAATGCCTAACCCATGAACGATAGTGGTAATTCGATAAGAGACATCATGGTACGCATCATATCCAATAGGGTGCAACTATGATGTTTGGACACACCATCACACTATGGTGTTCCAAAGCGGTATTTATTGTGAAACAATTTCCACAATGTCTTAATTGCGTACAAAGCTCGTAACTCAGATACTCATCTCTATGATCATATCATAGACATTTTATCCTCTTGTCACGATGACCTTCAACTTCACTCTGAAATTACTTGAACCATTCAATAATTCAGACTTGTGTTTCATCAAGTAAATACACTCAAGATCTACTCAAATCATCCGTGAAGTAAGAACATAACGATATTCATCGTGCATGCCTCAAGCACTCATTGGACCGCACACATCAAAATGTGTTACTTCCAACAAGTTGCTATCTTGTTCCATCTTCATCGAAACCGAGGCTTTTGAGTCATTTTGCCCATGTGGTATGATTTGCATATCTCAAGTGATTCAAAATCAAGTGAGTCCAAACGATCCATCTGCATGGAGTTTCTTCATGCGTATACACCAATAGACATGGTTCGCATGTCTCAAACTTTTCAAAAAAACGAGTGAGTCCAAAGATCCATCAACATGGAGCTTCTTCATGCGTTTTATACCAATATGACTTACATGGCGGTGCCACACGTAAGTGGTACCATCATTACTATCTTATATCTTTTGGCATGAAAATGTGTATTACTATGATCGAGATTCAATAAACCATTCCGTTAGGTGCAAGACCATTGAAGGTATTATTCAAATAAATAGAGTAACCATTATTCTCCTTAAATGAATAACCGTATTGTGATAGACATAATCCAATCATGTCTATGCTCAACGCAAACACCAAATGACAATTATTCTGGTTTAATACTAATCTTGATGGTAGAGGGCGTATGCGATGTTTGATCACATCAAACTTGGAAACACTTCAACACATATCGTCGTCACTCACCTTTAGCTAGTCTCTGCTTATTCCGTAGCCTTTTATTTCGAAAGTTACTAACACTTAGGAACCGAACCGTATCTAATACCCTGGTGCTACTAGGGAGTACTAGTAAAGTACACAATAACTTAATGTATATCCAATATACTTCTATCGACCTTGCCGACCTTCTCATCTACCAAGTATCTAGGGTAATTCGCCTCCAGGTGGCTGTTACCCTTACTACGAAGCACTTAGTCTCGGGTTTGGGTTCAACCTTGGGTTTCTTCATTAGAGCAAAGAAATGATTTGGCTGTTTCATGAAGTATCCCTTCTTGCACTTGCCCTTCTTGAAACTAGTGGTTTCACCAACCATCAACAATTGATGCTCCTTCTTGATTCCTACTTTCATGTGTCAAACATCGCGAGTATCTCAAGGATCATCATATTTATCCCTGATTTGTTATAGTTCATCACGAAGCTTCTAGCAGCTTGGTGGCAATGACTTTGGAGAAACATCACTATCTACGGAAGATCAACTCCCACTCGATTCAAGTGATTGTTGCACTCGAGACAATCTGAGCACAAGCTCAACGATTGAGCTTTTCTCCCTTAGTTTGCAAGCTAAGAAAATCGTCGGAGGTCTTATACCTCTTGACGTGGGCACGAGCTTGAAATCCAAATTTGAGCCCTCGAAACATCTCATATGTTCCACGACGTTTGAAAAACGTCTTTGGTGCCTCAACTCTAAACCGCTTAACCGAACTATCACGTAGTTATCAAAAGCGTATGTCCGATGTTCGCAACATCCATAGGACGACTTTGGGGTTCAAAGACACTGAAGCGGTGCATTAAGGACATAAGCTTTTTTTACATCCGCATAATCACTACTCAACTTTCAACTATATTTTCTCTAGGAACATATCTAAACAAAGGAACTAAAGCGCGAGCCATTACGACATAATTTGCAAAGATCATTTGACTATGTTCGTGATAATTAAGTTCATCTCATGAACTCCCACTCAGATAGACATCCCTCTAGTCATCTAAGTGATTACATGATCCGAGTCAACTAGGCCGTGTCCGATCATCACGTGAGACAGACTAGTCATCATCGGTGAACATCTTTATGTTGATCGTATCCTCCATACGACTCATGCTCGACCTTTCATCTCTTGTGTTCCGAGGCCATGTCTGCATACATGCTAGGCTCGTCAAGTTAACCTAAGTGTTTCGGCGTGTGTAAATCTGGCTTACACCCGTTGTATGTGAACGTAAGAATCTATCACACCCGATCATCACGTGGTGCTTCAAACGACTTTAACTTTCGCACGGTGCACGCTTAGGGGGAACACTTTCTTGAAATTTTATCGAGGGATCATCTTATTTACTACCGTCAGATTAAGCAAATAAGATGTATAAACATGACAAACATCACATGCAATCAAATAGATACATGATATGGCCAATATCATATTGATCCTTTTGATCTCCATCTTCGCGGCTCCAAGATCAAAATTGTCACAGGCATGACACCATGAACTCCATCATCATTATCTCCAACATCGTGTCTACATGAAGTTTTCTCGCCAACTTATTACTTCTACTACTATGGCTACCTGTAGCAATAAAGTAAAAGTAATTACATGGCGTTGTTCAATGACACGCAGGTCATACAATAAATAAAGACAACTCCTATGGCTCTGCCGTTGTCATACTCATCGACATGCAAGTCGTGATTCCTATTACAAGAACATGATCAATCTCATACATCACATATCATTCATCACATTCTTCTTGGCCATATCACATCACATAGCATACCCCGCAAAAACAAGTTAGACGTCCTCTAATTGTTGTTTGCATGTTTTACGTGGCTGCTATGGGTTTCTAGCAAGAACGTTTCTTACCTACGCAAAACCACAACGTGATATGTCAATTGCTATTTACCCTTCATAAGGACCCTTTTCATCGAATCCGATCCGACTAAAGTGGGAGAGACTGGCACCCGCTAGCCACCTTATGCAACAAGTGCATGTCAGTCGGTCGAACCTGTCTCACGTAAGTGTACGTGTAAGGTCGGTCCGGGCCGCTTCATCCCACAATGCCGCGTCAAGATTGGACTAGTAACGGTAAGCATATTGAACAAAATCAACACCCACAACTATTTTGTGTTCTACTCGTGCAAAGAATCTACGCAATAGACCTAGCTCATGATGCCACTGCTGGGGAACGTGGCAGAAATTCAAATTTTCTCACGTGTCACCAAGATCTATCTATGGAGAAACTAGCAACGAGGGAACGAGAGTGCATCTACATACCCTTGTAGATCGCTAAGCGAAGCGTTCAAGAGAACGGGTTGAAGGAGTCGTACTCGCCGTGATCCAAATCATCGGAGATCCTAGTGTTGAATCTGCAATGGCCGGCACCTCCCGCGTTCAACACACGTACAGCCGGTGGCGTCTCCCATGCCTTGATCCAGCAAGGAGAGAGGAGAGGTTGGGAAGACTCCATCCATCGCCAGCACGACGGTGTGGTGGTGATGGAGGAGCGTGGCAATCCTGCAGGCTTTTCGCCAAGCACCGCGGGAGAGGAGGAGGACTTGGGAGGGGAGGGCTGCGCCAAGGGCAAGGGTGCAGCTCCCATGCGCCTCCCACTATATATAGGGGTGGAGGGGATTATTTCTTGCCTCCAAGTCCATTGGGGCGTTGGCAAAGGTGGGAGGAAAGAAATCCCATCCTTTCCTTTCCCCACTGATTGTTATCCCCCTTTTAGGATCTTGATCTTATCCCTTGGGATATGATCTTATTCCTCCTAAAGGGGATCTTGAAAGCGCCTTACTAGGGGTGTGGGGCCTTGCCCCACTACCCACGTTCATGTGGGTCCCCCATGCAGGTGGGCCCCACTCCGGAACCTTCTAGAACCTTCCTTCGGTACAATACCGAAAAAATCCCGAACATTTTCCGGTGGCCAAAATAGGACTTCCCATATATAAATCTTTTACCTCCAAACCATTCCGGAACTCCTCGTGGACGTCAAGGATCTCATCCGGACTCCGAACAACATTCGTAACCACGTATATCTATTCCACCTAAATCTAGCGTCCATCGAACCTTAAGTGTGTGTAGCAGACGTGCGGGGAACCACGCAGACATGACCGAGACGTTCTCCGGTCTATAACCAACAGCGGGATCTGGATACCCATGTTGGCTCCCACATGTTCATGATGATCTCTACTCGGATGAACCACGATGTCAAGGACTCAATCAATCCCGTGATACAATTCCCTTTGTCTAAAGGTATTGTACTTGCCCGAGATTCGATCGCTTCGGTATACCGATACCTTTGTTCAATCTCGTTACAGTGCAAGTCTCTTTACTCGTTCCGTAACACATCATCCCGTGATCAACCCCTTGGTCACATTGTGCACATTATGATGATGTCCTACCGAAAGTGGGCCCAGAGATACCTCTCCGCTTTACGAGTGACAAATCCCGGTCTCGATTCGTGCCAACCCAATGTACACTTTCGGAGATACCTGTGGTGCTCCTTTATAGCCACCCAGTTACGTTGTGACGCTTTGGTACACCCAAAGCATTCCTCACGGTATCCGGAGTTGCACAATCTCATGGTCTAAGGAAAAGATACTTGACACTAGAAAAGCTTTAGCATACTAACTACACGATCTTTGTGCTAGGCTTAGGATTGTCTTGTCCATCACATCATTCTCCAAATGATGTGATCCCATTATCAACGACATCCAATGTCCATGGTCAGAAACCGTAACCATCTGTTGATCAACGAAAGCTAGTCAACTAGAGGCTTACTAGGGACATGGTGTTGTCTATGTATCCACACATGTATCCGAAGTTTCCTATCAATACAAATATAGCATGTATAATAAACGATTATCATGAACAAGGAAATATAATAATAACCAATTTATTATTGCCTCTAGGGCATATTTCCAACAGTCTCCCACTTGCACTAGAGTCAATAATCTAGTTCACATCGCTATGATCAACACTCATAGGTCACATCTCCATGTGACCAACATCCAAGAGTTTACTAGTGTCACTAAACTAGTTCACATCATCATGTGATTAAGACTCAATGAGTTCTGGGGTTTGATCATGTTTTGCTTGTGAGAGAGGTTTTTGTCAACGGGTCTCAGAATATTCAGATCCGTATGTACTTCAGTAAATCTCTATGTCATATTGTAAATGCTGCTTCCACGCTCCACTTGGAGCTATTCCAAATGGTTGCTCCACTATACGTAACAGGTTTGCTACTCGTAGTCACTCGGATAGGTGTTAAAGCTTGCATCGATGTAACCCTTTACGCCAACTCTTTATCACCTCCATAATCGAGAAACATGTCCTTATTTACTCCAAGTACAATTTTGATCATGTCAATGATCCATTCCCTGGATCACTCTTGTACCCCTTGCCAGACTCATGGCAAGGCACACTTCCAGTCTGGTACACAAAGATAGCATACTATAGAGCCTATGTACGAAGCATAGGGACGACTCTTCGCCCTCTCTCTCTCTCTTCTGCCGTGGTCGAGCTTTAACTCTTAACTTCATACCTTACAACTCAGGCAAGAACTCCTTCTTTGACTGATCCATCTTGAACACCTTCAAGATCATGTCAAGGTATGTGCTCATTTGAAAGTACCATTTAGCATTTTTTATCTATCCTCATAGATCTTGATGCTCAATGTTCAAGCAGCTTAATTCAGGTTTTCTATTGAAAAACACTTTTCAAATAACCCTATATGCTTTCCGAAATTCTTCATCATTTCCGATCAACAATATGTCATTCACATATACTTATCAGTAAATTCTATAGTGCTCCCACTCACTTCTTTGGAAATACAAGTTTCTCACAAACTTTGTATAAAACCCAAAATCTTTGATCATCTCATCAAAGCGTACATTCCAACTCGAGATGCTTACTCCAGTCCTTAGAAGGATTGCTGGAGCTTTGCATACTTGTTAGCATCTTTCAGATTGACAAAACCTTCGTTGTATCACATACAACCTTTCCTCAAGTATAACGTCGAGGAAACAATGTTTTGACATCCCATCTGCAAGATTTCATCAATCATGCAGTAATTGCTAATCCAATTCCAACAGACTCTTAGCATCGCTACGAGTGAGGAAGCCTCACCGTAGTCAACTCCTTGAACTTGTCGGAAAACATCTTTAACAACAAGTCGAGCTTTCTTAATGGTGATACTTACCACCATTGTTTGTCTTCCTTTTAAAATCCATCTTTACCCAACGTCCTTACGACCATCAAGTATTTCTTCCAAAGTCATGGATCCTCTCTCGGATGTTATGGCCTTGAGCCATTCGTCGGAATCCGGGCCTACCATCGCTTCTGCATAGCTTGTAGGTTCATTGTTGTGTAGCAACATGACCTTCAAGACAGGATTACTGTACCACTCAAAAGTAGTACGCATCCTTGTCACCCTACGAGGTACGGTAGTGACTTGATCCAAAACTTCATGATCACTATCATAAGCTTCTACTTCAATTGGTGTAGGCGCCACACGGAACAACTTCACGTGCCCTGCTACACACTTGTTGAAGTGACGGTTCAATAACCTCATCAAGTCTCCACCATCCTCCCACTAAATTCTTTTCGAGAGAAACTTTTCTCGGAAAGGACCTAATTCTAGAAACAATCCTTTTTGCTTCCTAATCGAGGATCGGAGGTATACCCAACTGTTTTGGGTGTCCTATGAAGAAGCATTTTATCCGCTTTGGGTTCGAGCTTATCAACCGAAACTTTTTCACATAAGCGTCGCGAGCCCCAAACTTTTAAGAAACGACAATTTAGGTTTCTCCAAACCATAGTTCAAAGCGGTGTCGCCTCAACGGAATTACGTGGTGCCCTATTAAAGTGAGTGTGGTTGTCTCTAATGCCTAACCCATGAACGATAGTGGTAATTCGATGAGAGACATCATGGTATGTTGGGGAACGTAGCAGAAATTCAAAATTTTCCTACGTGTCACCAAGATTTTCTACGGAGAAACCAGCAACGAGGGGAAGGAGAGTGGATCTACATACCCTTGTAGATTGCTAAGCGGAAGCGTTCAAGTGAACGGGGTTGATGGAGTCGTACTCGTCGTGATTCAAATCACCGATGATCCTAGTGCCGAACGGACGGCACCTCCGCTGCGTTCAACACACGCGTTCAGCCGGTGGCGTCTCCCATGCCTTGATCCAGCAAGGAGAGAGGGAGAGGATGAGGAAGACTCCATCCAGCAGCAGCACTGGCAGGCGTGGTGGTGGAGGAGGAGCGTGGCAATCTGCGAGGCTTCGCCCAAGCACCTGCGGGAGAGGAGGAGGTGTCACGGGAGGGAGGGAGGTGCGGGGACTTCGGTTGTGGCTTCCTCCCTCCCTCCACTATATATAGGTGCAAGAGAGAGGGGAGGGCGCAGCCTTGCCCCTTCCTCCAAGGAAGGGGTGCGGCCAAGAGGGAGGAGTCCATCCTCCCCAAAGGCACCTCGGAGGTGCCTTCCCCCTTTGGACTCTTCCCTCCCAAGTCTCCTTGGCGCATGGGCCTCTTGGGGCTGGTGCCCTTGGCCCATATGGGCCAAGGTGCACCCCTACAGCCCATGTGGCCCCAGGCAGGTGGACCCCGGTGGACCCCGGACCCCTTCGGCCTCCTGCATAATACCGATAATCATGCGAAACTTTTCGCGACCAAAATAAGACTTCCTATATATAAATCTTTACCTCAGGACCATTCCGGAACTCCTCGTGACATCCGGGATCTCATCCGGACTCGAACAACATTCGGTAACCACATACAAACTTCCTTTATAACCCTAAGCGTCGCCATCGAACCTTAGTGTGTAGACCCTACGGGTTCGGGAACCATCTTGAGGCATGACCGGGCGTTCTCCGGTCAATAACCAACAGCGGGATCTGGATACCCATGTTCGCTCCACATGTTCCACGATGATCTCATCGGATGAACCCACGATGTCAAGGACTCAATCGATCCGTATACAATTCCCTTTGTCTAAGCGGTGCATTGTACTTGCGAGATTCGATCGTCGGTATCCCGATACCTTGTTCAATCTCGTTGCAAGCCAAGTCTCTTTACTCGTCGTAACACATCATCCCGTGATCAACCCCTTGGTCACATTGTGCACATTATGATGATGTCCTACAAGGTGGGCCCAGAGATACCTCTCGATCTGCGGAGTGACAAATCCGATCTCAATTCGTACAACCCAACAGACACTTTCGGAGATACCTGTATGCACCTTTATAGCCACCCGATTACGTTGTGGCGTTTGGTACACCCAAAGCATTCCTACGGTATCCGGAGTTGCACAATCTCATGGTCTAAGGAAATGATACTTGACATTTAGAAAAGCTTTAGCATACTGAACTACCGCGATGCGTGCTAGGCTTAGGATTGGGTCTTGTCCATCACATCATTCTCCTAATGATGTGATCCCGTTATCAATGACATCCAATGTCCATGGTCAGGAAACCGTAACCATCTATTGATTAATGAGCTAGTCAACTAGAGGCTTACTAGGGACATGGTGTTGTCTATGTACCCACACATGTATCCTGAGTTTCCTATCAATACAATTATAGCATGGATAATAAGCGATTATCATGAACAAGGAAATATAATAATAACTAATTTATTATTGCCTCTAGGGCATATTTCCAACAGATCTCCCGGTTGCACTAGAGTCAATAATCTAGTTCACATCGCCATGTGATTAACACTCCACAGGTCACATCGCCATGTGACCAACATCCAAAGAATTTACTAGTTCACATCATCATGTGATTAAGACTCAATGAGTTACGGGGTTTGATCATGTTTTGCTTGTGAGAGAGGTTTTAGTCAATGGATCTGAACCTTTCAGATCCGTGTGTGTTTACAAATTTCTAAGTCATATTATAAATGCTGCTTCCACGCTCCATTTGAAACTTATTCCAAATGGTTGCTCCACTATCACGTATCCGGTTTGCTATTCAGAGTCATTCGGATAGGTGTCAAAGCTTACATCGGCGTAACCCTTTACGCCCGAACTCTTTATCACCTCCATAATCGAGAAACATGTCCTTATTTACTCCAAGGACAATTTTGACCGCTGTCCAATGATCCCCATTCACCGGATCATTCTTGTACCTTAGTGACTCATCGCATAGGCACACTTCCGGTGCGGTACACTGACATAGCATACTATAGAGCCTCGTCTAAAGCATGAGGGGCGACCTTCGTCCTTTCTCTCTTTTCTGCCGTGGTCAAGCTTTTAAGTCTTAACTTCCATACCTTACATCTCGAGGGCAAGAACTCCTTCTTTGACTGATCCATCTTGAACACCTTCAAGATCATGTCAAAATATATGCTCATTTGAAAGTATCGTTTAGCGTTTTCGATCTGTTCTCATAGATCTTGATGCTCAATGTTTAAGCAGCTTAATCCAGGTTTTTACTTGAAAAACACTTTTCAAATAACCCTATATGCTTTACAGAAAATTCTTCATCATCTCTGATCATCAATATGTCAACGACATATACTCATCAGAAATTCTATAGTGCTCCCACTCACTTCTTTGGAAATACAAGTTTCTCACAAACTTTGTATAAACCAAAAATCTTTGATCATTTTATCAAAGCGTATATTCCAACTCCGAGATGCTTACTCTAGTCCTTAGAAGGATCGCTGGAGCCAGCGTACCTTTTAGCATCCTTAGGATAAATAAAAACTTTACGATTGTATCATACAACCTTTCCTTACAAAACTGGTAAGGAAACTCGTTTTGACATCCATCCGCCGGATTTCATAAATGCAGCTAATGCTAACATGATTCCGGCGGACTTAAGCATCGCTACGGATGAGAAAATCTCATCGTAGTCAACTCCTTGAACTTGTGAAAACTCTTACGCCACAAGTCGAGCTTCATAGACGGTGACATTTACGGTCCACGTCCGTCTTCTTCTTAAAGATCCATTTATCTCAATGGCTTGCCGATCAGCGGGCAAGTCCACCAAAGTCCATGCTTTGTTCGATACATGGATCCTATCTACAGTTCATGGCTTCTAACCATTTGTTGGAATATGGGCCCACCATTGCTTCTCCATAGCTCGCGAGTTCATTGTTGTCTAGCAACATGACATTCAAGACAGGATCACCGTACCACTCCGGCAAAGCGATGCGCGTCCTTGTGCGTCTCCCACGAGGTTGATAGTGACTTGATATGAAGCTTCATGATCACTATCATAAGCTTCTACTTCAATTGATCACGGTGCCACAGAACTTCGCGCTTCTGCTACACTGCTAGTTGAAGTGATGGTTCAATAACCTCATCAAGTCTCCACCATCCTCCCACTCAATTCTTTTGAGAGAAACTTTTCCTCGAGAAAGGACCCGCTTTCTAGAAACAATCCCTATTGCTTTCGGATCTGAATTAGGAGGTATACCCAACCGTTTGGGTGTCCTATGAAGATGCATTTTATCCGCTTTGGGTTCGAGCTTATCAACCTGAAACTTTTTCACATAAGCGCCGCCCCAAACCTTTAAGCGACAACTTAGGTTTCTCCAAACCATAGTTCAAGCGGTGTCGTCTCAGCGGAATTACGTGGTGCCCTATTAAAGTGAGTGCGGTTGTCTCTAATGCCTAACCCATGAACAATTGTGGTAATTCGATAAGAGACATCATGGTACGCACCATATCCAATAGGGTGCAACTATGATGTTCGGACACACCATCACACTATGGTGTTCGGTGTATTAATTGTGAAACAATTTCCGCGATTATCTTAATTGCGTGCCAAAGCTCGTAACTTTCGAGATACTCATCTCTATGATCATATCATAGACATTTTAACCTCTTGTCACAATGATCTTTAACTTCACTCGAAATTACTTGAACCATTCAATAATTCAGACTTTGTGTTTCATCAAGTAAATATACTCAACATCTACTCGAATCATCTCGTGAGGTCGAGAACATAACGATATTCACTTTGCATGCCTCAGCACTCATTGGACTGCACATCAAAATGTGTTACTTCCAACAGGTTGCTACCTTGTTCCATCTTCTTTGAAACCGAGGCTTTTGGTCATCTTGCCCATGTGGTATGATTTGCATATCTCAAGTGATTCAAAATCAAGTGAGTCCAAGCGATCCATCTGCATGGAGTTTCTTCATGCGTATACACCAATAGACATGGTTTGCATGTCCCAAACTTTTCAAAAAGCAGTGAGTCCAAAGATCCATCAACATGGAGCTTCTTCATGCGTTTTATACCAATATGACTTACATGGCGATTGCCACAGTGCGTGGTACTATCATTACTATCTTATATCTTTTGGCATGAAAATGTGTATCACTACGATCGAGATTCAATAAACCATTCCTTTTAGGTGCTAGACCATTGAAGGTATTATTCAAACTAACGAGTAACCATTATTCTCCTTAAATGAATAATCAGTATTGCGTGGACGCATAATCCAATCATGTCTATGCTCAATGCAAACGCAAATAACAATTATTTAGGTTTAACACCAATCTCGATGGTAGAGGGCGTGCGATGCTTGATCATATCAACCTTGGAAACACTTCCAACACGTATCGTCGACTCACCTTTAGTTAGTCTCTGTTTATTAGTAGATTTTGTTTGGAGTGACTAACACTTAGCAACCGAACCGGTATCTAATACTTGGTGCTACTAGAAGTACTAGTAAAGTACACATTAACATAATGTATATCAATATACTTCTATCGACCTTGCCAGCCTTCTTATCTACCAAGTATCTAGGGTAATTACGCTCCAAAGTGGCTGTTCCCCTTATTACGTAAGCACTTAGTCTCGGGTTTAAGGTTCAACCTTGGGTTTCTTCACCTTTGGGCGACAACTGATTTGCCGTTTCATGAAGTGTCCCTTCTTGCCCTTGCCTTCTTGAAACTAGTGGTTTCACCAACCATCAACAATTGATGCTCCTTCTTGATTTCTACTTTCGCGGTGTCAAACATCGTGAATACCTCAAGGATCATCATATCTATCCCTGATATGTTATAGTTCATCCGCGAAGCTCTAGCAGCTTGGTGGCAATGACTTTGGAGAAACATCACTATCTCATACGGAAGATCAACTCCCCTCGATTCAAGTGATTGTTGCTTTCGAGACAATCGGCGCAAGCTCAACGATTGAGCTTTTCTCCTTAGTTTTCAAAGCTAAGAAAATCGTCGGAGGTCTTATACCTCTTCACGTGGGCACAAGCTTGAAATCCCAATTTCAGCCCTCGAAACATCTCATATGTTCCACGACGTTTCGAAATCGTCTTTGGTGCCTCAACTCTAAACCGTTTAACTGAACTATCACGTAGTTATCAAGACATGTATGTCAGATGTTCACAACATCCACACGAACTGACGTTCGAGGTTCAAAGCAAGCCGGTGCATTAAGGACATAAGCCTTCTCATCCGCATAATTGCTACTTGTCAACTTTCAACTATATTTTCTCTAGGAACATATCTAAAGCAGTAGAACTAAAAGCGCGAGCTATGGCATAATTTGCAAAGATCTTTTGACTATGTTCCAAGATAATTAAGTTCACCTCCTCATGAACTCCCACTTTCGAGGATAGACATCCCTCCGGTCATCTAAGTGATTACATGATCCGAGTCAACTAGGCCGTGTCCGATCATCACGTGAGACTCGGACTAGTCATCATCGGTTAACATCTTCATGTTTATCGTATCTCTACTATCGACTCATGCTCGACCTTTTCGGTCTCTTGTGTTACGAGGCCATGCGTACGTACATGCTAGGCTCGTCGAGTTAACCCTAAGTGTTCTGCGTGTATAAATCTGGCTTACACCCGTTGTATGTGAACGTAAGAATCTATCACACCCGATCATCACGTGGTGCTTGAAGCAGCGAACTTTACTTAGCGGTGCGATTAGGGGAACACCTTCTTGAAATTTTAATGAGGATCATCTTATTTACTACCGTCGTTCTAAGCAAATAAGATGCATAAACATGATAAACATCACATGCAATCAAATAGTGACATGATATGGCCAATATCATTTTGCTCCTTTGATCTCCATCTTGAGCTCCATGATCATCATCGTCACTTAGGCATGACACCATGATCTCCATCATCATGATCTCCATCATCGTGTCTCCATGAAGTTTTCTCGCCAACTATTACTTCTACTACTATGGCTACCGGTTAGCAATAAAGTAAAGTAATTACATGGCGTTGTTTAATGACACATAGGTTATACAATAAATAAAGACAACTCCTATGGCTCCTGTCGGTTGTCATACTCATCGACATGCAAGTCGTGATTCCTATTACAAGAACATGATCAATCTCATACATCACATATCATTCATCACATTCTTCTTGGCCATATCACATCACATATGCGTACACCTGCAAAACAAGTTAGACGCCCTCTAATTGTTGTTTGCATGTTTTCACGATGGCTGCTATGGGTTTCTAGCAAGAACGTTTCTTACCTACATAAAACCACAGCGTGATATGCCAATTGCTATTTACCCTTCATAAGGACCCTTTTCATCAATCCATTACGGCTAAAGTGGGAGGCTGGCACCCGCTAGCCACCTTATGCATCAAGTGCATGTCAATCGGTGGAACACTGTCTCCGCGTGGAAATGCGTGTAAGGTCGGTCCGGCGCTTCATCCCACAATACCGTGAAACAAGATTGGACTAGTAACGGCAAGCATATTGAACAAATCAACGCCCACAACTACTTTGTGTTCTACTCGTGCAAAGAATCTCGCAATAGACCTAGCTCATGATGCCCTTTGTTGGGGAGCGTGTGAGAAATTCAAAATTTTCCTACGTGTCACCAAGATCTATCTATGGAGAAACCAGCAACTAAGGGGAAGGAGAGTGCATCTACATACCCTTGTAGATCGCTAAGCCCGGGCGTTCAAGTGAGCAGAGGTTGATGGAGTGCATTACTCGTCATAATTCAAATCACAGATGATCCTAGTGCCGAGCAGACGGCACCTCTCGTTCAACACCGTTCAGCCCGGTGGCGTCTCCCATGCCTTTGATCCAGCAAGGAGAGAGAGAGGTTGAGAAGACTCCATCCAGCAGCAGCACAGCAGGCGTGGTGGTGGTGGAGGGCGTGGCAATCCTGCGAGAACCCGCCCAAGCACTGCGCGGGAGAGGAGGAGGTGTCACGGGAGGGAGTGGGGTGCCGAGGGACTCGGTGTGGCTTCCCCTCCTCCCTCCACTATATATAGGTGCAAGAGAGAGGCGCAGCCTTGCCCCTTCCTCCAAGGAAGTGCGGCCAAGAGGGAGGAGTCCATCCTCCCAAGGCACCCTCGGAGGTGCCTTCCCCTGGACTCTTCCCTCCCCAAGTCTCCTTGGCGCATGGGCCTCTTGGGGCTGGTGCCCTTGGCCCCATATGGGCCAAGGCGCACTTCCATGCCCATGTGGCCCCAGGCTGGGTGGACCCCCGGTGGACCCCGGACCCCTTCGGCACTCCACTGTACAATGATAATGCATGAAACTTTTCCGTGACCAAAATAAGACTTCCTATATAAATCTTTACCTCCAGACCATTCCGGAACTCCCTCGTGACGTCCGAGATCTCATCGGGACTCGAACAACATTCGATAACCACATACAAACTTCCTTTATAACCCTAAGCGTCGCCAGACCTTAAGTGTAGAGACCCTACGGGTTCGGGAACCATCTTGAGACATGACCAAGACATTCTCCCGGTCCAATACCCAACAGCGGGATCTGGATACCCATGTTGGCCCCACATATTCCACGATGATCTCATCGGATGAACCCACGATGTCAAGGACTCAATTGATCCCGTATACATTTCCGTTTGTCCTAGCGGCATTGTACTTGCCCGAGATTGATCGTCGATATCCCGATACCTTGTTCAATCTCGTTACCCAGAAGTCTCTTTACTGCGTCCCGTAACACATCATCCCGTGATCAACCCCTTGGTCACATTGTGCACATTATGATGATGTCCTACCGAAAGTGGGCCGAGAGATACCTCTCCGGAGCAAGCGGGTGACAAATCCCAGTCTCGATTAGTGCCAACTAGCAGACACTTTTCGGAGATACCGTAATGCACCTTTATAGCCACCCGATTCGTTGTGGCGTTTGGTACACCAAAGCATTCCTACTCGGTGTCCGAGTTACACAATCTCATGGTCTAAGGAAATGATACTTGACATTTAGAAAAGCTTTAGCATACGAACTACACGATCTGTGCTGGGCTTAGGATTGGGTCTTGTCCATCACATCATTCTCTAATGATGTGATCCACGATATCAATGACATCCAATGTCCATGGTCATAAACCGTAACCATCTATTGATTAACGAGCTAGTCGACTAGGAGGCTTACTAGGGACATGAATTATTTGTCATGTACCCCACACATGTATCGAGTTTGCTATCAATACAATTATAGCATGGATAATCCAGCGATTATCATGAACAAGAAATATAATAATAACTAATTTATTATTGCCTCTAGGGCATATTTCCAACATGAATGCGCATCCATATCCAATAGGGTGCAAATATGATGTTTGGACACACCATCACACTATGGTGTTCGGTATTATTTATTGTGAAACAATTTTACAATGTCTTAATTGCGTGCCAAAGCTCGTACCTCGGATACTCATCTCTATGATCATATCATAGACATTTTATCCTCTTGTCCACGATGACCTTCAACTTCACTCTGAAATTACTTGAACCATTCAATAATTCAGACTTTGTGTTTCATCAAGTAAATACACTCATTATCTACTCAAATCATCCGTGAAGTAAGAACATAACGATATTCCTTTGCATGCCTCAAAGCACTTCATTGGATTTGCACATCAAAATGTGTTACTTCCAACAAGTTGCTATCTTGTTCCATCTTCTTGAAGCAAGCTTTTCAGGTCATTTTGCCCATGTGGTATGATTTGCATATCTCAAGTGATTCAAAATCAAGTGAGTCCAACGATCCATACGCATGGAGTTTCTTCATGCGTATACACCAATAGACATGGTTAGCATGTCTCCAAACTTTTCAAAAGCGAGTGAGTCCAAAGATCCATCAACATGGAGCTTCTTCATGCGTTTTATACCAATATATGACTTACATGGCAGTGCCACAAGTAAGTGGTACCATCATTACTATCTTATATATCTTTTGGCATGAAAAATGTATTACTATGATCGAGATTCAATAAACCATTCCTTTAGGTGCAAGACCATTGAAGGTATTATTCAAATAAATAGAAGTAACCATTATTCTCATAAATGAATAACCAGTATTGTGATAGACATAATCCAATCATGTGTCTATGCTCCATATAAACACCAAATGACAATTATTACGGTTTAATACTAATCTTGGTGGTAGAGGGAGCGTCATTGCGATGTTTGATCACATCAAACTTGGAAACACTTCAACACATATCGTCAGCTCACCTTTAGCTAGTCTCTGTTTATTCATCAGCCTTTTATTTTGAGTTACTAACACTTATAACCGAACGGTATCTAATACCACAGTGCTACTAGGAGTACTAGTAAAGTACACAATAACTTAATGTATATCCAATATACTTCTATCGACCTTTGCCGACCTTCTCATCTACCAAGTATCTAGGTAATTACTGCTCCGATGGCTGTTCCCCTTATTCTGAAGCACTTAGTCTCGGGTTTGGGTTCAACCTTGGGTTTCTTCATTAGAGCAATGACTGATTCTTTGCTGTTTCATGAAGTATCCTTCTTGCCCTTGCCCCTTCTTGAAACTGATGGTTTCACCAACCATCAACAATTGATGCTCCTTCTTGATTCCTACTTTAGCGATTGTCAAACATCGCGAATATCTCAAGATCATCATATTTATCCTGATTTGTTATAGTTCATCCACGAAGCTCTAGCGACTTGGTGGCAATGACTTTGGAGAAAACATCACTATCTACGGAAGATCAACTCCCTCGATTCAAGTGATTGTTGCTTTCCGGACAATCTGAGCACAAGCTCAACGATTGAGCTTTTCTCCCTTAGTTTGCAGGCTAAGAAAATGCGTCGGAGGTCTTATACCTCTTGGCGTGAGCCGCAACTTGAAATCCCAATTTGAGCCCTCGAAACATCTCCATATGTTCCTGACGTTTGACGTCTTTGGTGCCTCAACTCTAAAGCATTTGGTGAACTATCATTAGTTAATCAAAGCGTGTATGTCCGATGTTCGCATACATCCGCAGAGGCGGCGTTTGGGGTTGGCCTTGGCGGTGCATTAAGGACATAAGCTTTTGTCCATCATAATGCATCGCTCTTGTCGACTTTCAACTATATTTTCTCTAGGAACATATCTAAGCGATTGGAACTAAAAGCGCGAGCTTCTGACATAATTTACAAAGATCTTTTGACTATGTTCAGGATAATTAGTTCATCTCATGAACTCCCCACTCGAATAGACATCCCTCTAGTCATCTAAGTGATTACATGATCCGAGTCAACTAGGCCGTGTCCGATCTCATCACGTGAGGCGGACTAGTCATAATCGGTGAACATCTTTATGTTGATCGTATCCTCCATACGACTCATGCTCGACCTTTCGGTCTCTTGTGTTCGAGGCCGTAATGCGTACATGCTAGGCTCGTCAAGTTAACCTAAGTGTTTACGTGTGTAAATCTGGCTTACACCGTTGTATCACGAAGCGTGAAGAATCTATCACCCGATCATCACGTGGTGCTTCAAAAGCGACGAACTTTTCATAGCAATTGCAGTTAGAGGGAACACTTTCTTGAAATTTTAATGAGGATCATCTTATTTACTACCATCATACTAAGCAAATAAGATGTATAAACATGACAAACATCACATGCAATCAAATAGTGACATGATATGGCCAATATCATAATGCTCCTTTGATCTCTCCATCTTGAGGGCTCCACGCGATCATCATCGTCACCGGCATGACACCATGATCTCCATCATCATGATCTCCATCATCGTGTCTCCATGAAGTTGTCTAAGCCAACTTATTACTTCTACTACTATAGCTCTTTGGTTAGCAATAAAGTAAAAGTAATTACATGGCGTTGTTCAATGATTACGCAGGTCATACAATAAATAAAGACAACTCCTATGGCTCACGCGGTTGTCATACTCATCGACATGCAAGTCGTGATTCCTATTACAAGAACATGATCAATCTCATACATCACATATCATTCATCACATTCTTCTTGGCCATATCACATCACATAGCATACTCTTGCCAAAAAACAAGTTAGGCGTCCTCTAATTGTTGTTTGCATGTTTCTGATAAGCTGCTATGGGTTTCTGCAAGAACGTTTCTTACCTACATAAAACCACAGCGTGATATGTCCAGTTGCTATTTACCCTTCATAAGGACCTTTTCATCGAATCCGATCCGACTAAAAGTGGGAATGGCACCCGCTAGCCACCTTATCGCAACAAAGTGCGTAATGTCATTCGGTGGAACACATCTCCGCGTGAAATTAATGCGTGTAAAGGTCGTTAGGACGCTTCATCCCACAATGCTGCTTGAATCAAGATTGGACTAGTAGCAGTAAGCATATTGAACAAAATCAACACCCACAACTTACTTTTGTGTTCTACTCGTGCAAAAGAATCTACGCCAATAGACCTAGCTCATGATGCCCTTTGTTGAGGGGAGCGTGGCGAAATTCAAATTTTCTCGTGTCACCGGGATCTATCTATGGAGAAACTAGCAACGAGGGAAGGAGAGTGCATCTACATACCCTTGTAGATCGCTAAGCGGAAGCGTTCAAGAGAACAGGGGTTGAAGTGCGTACTGGTCGTGATCCAAATCAGGAGATCCTAGTGCCGACGGGCGGCACCTCCAGCGTTCAACGAGACGTACAGCCCAGTGATGTCTCACATGCCTTGATCCAGCAAGGAGAGAGGGAGAGGTTGGGGAAGACTCCCATCAGCAGCGACCTTGCGATGGTGTGGTGGTGATGGAGGGCGTGTGCAATCTGCAGGCTTCGCCAAGCACCAGAGAAGGAGGAGGACTTGGAGAGGGAGAGGCTGCGCCAAGGCAAGAGGTGCAGCTCCCATGCGCCTCCCCACTATATAGGGGTGGAGGGGATTATTTCTTGCCCTCAAGTCCATTGGGGCGTTAACAAGGTGGGAGGAAAGAAATCCCATCCTTTCCTTTGCTTGATTGTTATCCCCCCCTTTTTGGGATCTTGATCTTATCCCTTGGGATATGATCTTATTCCTCCTAAAGGGGGATCTTGGTCGCGCCTTGACCAGGGGTGTGGGCGTTGCCCCCTACCCACGTTCATATGGGTCCCCCCATGCAGGTGGGCCCCACTCCGAAACCTTCTAGAAACTTCCCGATTACAATCTGAAAAATCCGAACATTTTAAATTGGCCAAAATAGGACTTCCATATATAAATCTTTACCCCGAACCATTCAGAACTCCTCGTGACGTCCAGGGATCTCATCAAGGGACTCAGAACAACGATTCAGTAACCACGTATCTATTCCACCGTAACCCTAAGCGTCGCCAGACCTTAAGTGTAGACCCTGGGTTGGGAACCATCTTGAACATGGCCAAGGGCGTTCTCGGTCAATAACCTTAATGAGGATCTGGATACCCATGTTGGCTCCCACATGTTCCATGATGATCTCATCGGATGAACCACGATGTCAAGGACTCAATCGATCCGTATACAATTCCCTTTGTCTAAAGGTATTGTACTTGCCGAATTCGATCGATCGGTATCACCGACCTTACCTTGTTCAATCGTTGAAGCAATTCTCTTTACTTTCGTTCCGTAACACATCGTCCCTGATCAACCCCTTGGTCACATTGTGCACGTATGATGATGTCTCTGCAAGGTGGGCCGAGATACCTCTCCGTTTACAGAGTGACAAATCCAGTCTCGATTAGGTAGTACCCATTAGCAGACACTTTTCGGAGATACTTAGTGCACCTTTATAGCCACCCAATTCGTTGTGGCGTTTGGTACACCAAAAAGCATTCCTCTACGGTGTCAGGGTTGCACAATCTCATGGTCTACAGGAAAGATACTTGACACTAGAAAAGCTTTAACGCTTGAACTACGATCTTTGTGCTGGGCTTAGGATTGGGTCTTGTCCATCATCATTCTCCAAATGATGTGATCCCGTTATCAACGACATCCAATGTCCATGGTCGAGAAGCTTAGTAACCATCACAGTTGATCAACGAGCTAGTCAACTAGAGGCTTACTAGGGACATGGTATTTGTCTATGTATCCACACATGTATCACTGAGTTTTCCTATCAATACAATTATAGCATGGATAATAAGCGATTATCATGAACAAGGAAATATAATAATAATCAATTTATTATTGCCTCTAGGGCATATTTCCAACAGTCTCCCACTTACCTTTGGAGTCAATAATCTAGTTCACATCGCTGTGATCAACACTCATAGGTCACATCTCCATGTGACCAACATCAGAGATTTACTAGTGTCACTAAACTAGTTCACATCATCATGTGATTAATACTCAATGAGTTACGGGGTTTGATCATGTTTTGCTTGTGAGAGAGGTTTTTAGTCAGCCGAAGTGCAACATTCGGATCCGTATGTACTTCATAAAATCTCTATGTCATATTGTAAATGCTGCTTCCACGCTCACTTGGAGCTATTCCAAATAGTTGCTCCACTATCACGTAACAGGTTTGCTACTCAGATTCACTTTCGGATAGGTGTTAAAGCTTGCATCGATGTAACCCTTTACATGAACTCTTTATCACCTCCATAATCCAGAAACATGTCATATTTACTCCAAAGTACAATTTTGACATTTGTCCAATGATCCATTCACCGGATCACTCTTGTACCCATTGCCGCGGACTCATGGCAAGGCACACTCAGTCTTCGGTACACAGCATAGCATACTATAGAGCCTATATACGAAGCACAGGGGCGACCTTACGTCCCTTTCTCTCTCTTCTGCCGTTAGTGTCGAGCTTTAACTCTTAACTTCATACCTTACAACTCGCGCTGAAGAACTCCTTCTTTGGTTGATCCATCTTGAACACCTTCAAGATCATGTCAGTATGTGCTCATTTAGAAAGATACCATTTAGCATTTTTATCTATCCTCATAGATCTTGATGCTCCAATGTTCAAGCAACTTAATTCAGGTTTTCTATTGAAAAACACTTTTCAAAATAACCCTATATGCTTTCCGGAAATTCTTCATCATTTCTGATCAACAATATATCATTCACATATACTTATCGGAAATTCTATAGTGCTCCCACTCACTTCTTTGGAAATACCAAGTTTCTCTACAAACTTTGTATAAACCCAAAATCTTTGATCATCTCATCAAAGCGTGCATTCCAACTACGAGATGCTTACTCCGATCCTTAGAAGGATTCTTTGGGCTTTGCATACTTGTTAGCATCTTCGGGATTGACAAAACCTTACGGTTGTATCACATACAACCTTTCCTCCAGAAATATAGCGTCGAGAAACAATGTTTTGACATCCCATCACAAGATTTCATCAATCATGCGATAATTGCTAATCAATTCCAACAGACTCTTAGCATCGCTCTGGTGAGGAAGCCTCACCACGTAGTCGACTCAACACCTTGTGAACTTGTCAGGAAAACATCTTTAACAACTTGAGTCGAGGCTTTCTTAATGGTGATACTTACCACCATTGTTTGTCTTCCTTTTAAAATCCATCTTTACCCAGCGTCCTTACGACCATCAAGTATTTCTTCCAAAGTCATGGATCCTCTCTCGGATGTTATGGCCTTGAGCCATTAAATCGGAATCCGGGCCTACCATTGCTTCTTCACTGGCTTGTAGGTTCATTGTTGTCTAGCAACATGACCTTCAAAGACAAATTCTTGTACCACTCAAAAGTAAAATGCGCATCCTTGTCACCCTACGAGGAGTGCGGTATTGACTTGATCCAAAACTTCATGATCACTATCATAGCTTCTACTTCAATTGGTGTAAGGCATACAGAGAACAACTTCCCGTTACACTGCTACACACTTGTTGAAGTGACGGTTCAATAACCTCATCAAGTCTCCACCATCCTCCCACTCAATTCTTCGAGAAAAGCTTTTCTCGGAAAAGAACCTAATTCTAGGGAAAACAATCCTTTTTTGCTTCGGGAATTGAGGCCCTGAAAGTATACCCAACTATTTTGGGTGTCCCTATGAAGAAGCATTTTTATCACAGCTTTGGGTTCGAGCTTATCAACACTGAAACTTTTTTCACATAAGCGTCGCCAGCCCAAACTTTTAGAAAGCGACAATTTAGGTTTCTCAAACCATAGTTCAAGCGATTGTCGTCTCAGCAGCGAATTCGTGAATTGCCCTATTAAAGTGAGTGTAGGTTGTCTCTAATGCCTAACCCATGAGCGATGGTGGTAGTATTCGATAAGAGACATCATAGTACGCATCATATCCAATAAGGTGCAACTATGATGTTTAGACACCCATCACACTATGGTGTTCGGTAGTGTTATTGTGAAACAATTTTCACAATGTATCTTAATTGCGTGCCAAAGCTGCGTAACTTTCGAGATACTCATCTCTATGAGTCATATCATAGACATTTTATCCTCTTGTCACGATGATCTTCAACTTCACTCACGAAATTACTTGAACCATTCCAATAATTCAGAGCCAGCTTGTGTTTCATCAAGTAAATACCACTCGGTATCTACTCAAATCATCCAGTGAAGTAAGAACATAACGATATTCACTTTGCATGCCTCGGCACTCATTGGTGCACACATCAAAATGTGTTACTTCCAACAAGTTGCTATCTTGTTTTCCATCTTCTTTGAAAGCGAGGCTTTTCGGTCATTTTGCCCCATGTGGTATGATTTGCATATCTCAAATGATTCAAAATCAAGTGAGTCCAAGCAACGATCGATGCGCATGGAGTTTCTTCATGCGTATACACCAATAGACATGGTTACGGCATGTCTCAAACTTTTCAAAAAGCAGGTGAGTCCAAAAGATCCATCAACATTGGAGCTTCTTCATGCGTTTTATACCAATATGACTTACATGGCGATTATGCCACGAAGTAAGTGGTACCATCATTACTATCTTATATCTTTTGGCATGAAAATGTGTATTACTATGGTGAGATTCAATAAACCATTCCTTTGGGTGCAAGACCATTGAAGGTATTATTCAAATAAATAGAGTAACCATTATTCTCCTTAAATGAATAACGATATTGTGATAGACATAATCCAATCATGTCTATGCTCAATATAAACACCAAATGACAATTATTCTGGTTTTAATACTAATCTTGATGGTGAGAGGGGCGTGCGATGTTTGATCACATCAAACTTGGAAACACTTCCAACACATATAAATCGACTCACCTTTAGCTAGTCTCTGTTTATTAAAGTGGCCTTTTATTTGGAGATTACTAACACTTGGCAACAAGCCCAGAACCGGTATCTAATACCACAGTGCTACTAGGAGTACTAGTAAAGTACACAATAACCAATGTATATCAATATACTTCTATCGACCTTGCCGACCTTCTCATCTACCAAGTATCTAGGGTAATTCTGCTCTAGTGGTTTGTTCCCTTATTCTGAGAAGCACTTAGTCTAGGTTTGGGTTCAACCTTGGGGTTTCTTCATTAGGCAAGCGGCCGACTGATTTGCTTTGTTTCATGAAGTATCCCTTCTTGCCCTTGCCCTTCTTGAAACTAGTTGTTTCACCAACCATCAACAATTGATGCTCCTTCTTGATTCCTACTATCGGCGGTGTCAAAACGCCATGCGAATATCCTCAAGGATCATCATATTTATCCACGATTTGTTATAGTTCATCGCGAAGCTCTAGCGACTTGGTGGCGATGACTTTTGGAGAAACATCACTATCTACGGAAGATCAACTCCCACTTTCGATTCAAGTGATTGTTGCACTCGAGACAATGCTGAGCACAAGCTCAACGATTGAGCTTTTCTCCCTTAGTTTTGCAGGCTAAGAAAATGGTCAGAGGTCTTATATACACTCTTGGCGTGGAGCGCGACTTGAAATCCCAATTTGAGCCCTCGAAACATCTCATATGTTCCACGACGCATTTTAAAACGTCTTTGGTGCCTCAACTCTAAACCGTTTAAGCCCGAACTATCCGTAGTTATCAAAGCGTGTATTGTCGATGTTCGCAACATCCGCAGAACGGCGTTTGGGGTTCGGCCTGTGGCCGGTGCGTGAGGACATAAGCTTTTTACATCACATAATACGCTCTTGTCAACTTTCAACTATATTTTCTCTCTAAGGAACATATCTAAGCAGTGGAACTAAAGCGCTGAGCTTATGACATAATTTGGAAGATCTTTTGACTATGTTCAGGAATAATTAAGTTCATCTCATGAACTCCCACTCGGAATAGACATCCTCTAGTCATCCAAGTGATTACATGATCCGAGTCAGCTAGCGCACGTGTCAGATCATCCCATACGTAGAGACGGACTAGTCATCATCCGATTGAACATCTTTATGTTGATGGTATCCTCCATCGACTCATGCTCCTTGACCTTTTAGGTCTCTTGTGTTAGAAGCCATGTGCATACATACTGGGCTCGTCAAGTTAACCTAAGTGTTTAGCATGTGTAAATCTGGCTTACACTTGGTTGTATGTGAGCGTGAGAATCTATCACCGATCATCACGTGGTGCTTGAAGCGAGTGACTTTACATAGCGATTGCCGGTGCGATTCAAGAACACTTTACGGAAATTTTAATGAGGGATCATCTTATTTACTACCATCGTACTAAGCAAATAAGATGTATAAACATGACAAACATCACATGCAATCAAATAGTGACCTTGATATGGCCAATATCATATTGCTCCTTTATCTCCATCTTCGAGGGCTCCCCGATCATCACTCGTCACCCGGCATGACACCATGATCTCCATCATCATGATCTCCATCGCCATCGTGTCTCCATGAAGTTGTCCTCGTAGCCAACTTATTACTTCTACTACTATGTCTGGGTTAGCAATAAAGTAAGTAATTACATGGCGTTGTTCAAACAATGACCCTTGGTCATACAATAAATAAAGACAACTCCTGTAATGGCTCCACTTTGCGGTTGTCATACTCATCGACATGCAAATCGTGATTCCTATTACAAGAACATGATCAATCTCATACATCACATATCATTCATCACATTCTTCTTGGCCATATCACATCCCACTAGCATACCGCAAAAACAAGTTAGGCGTCTTCTAATTATTTGTTTGCATGTTTCACCCGATGGGCTACTATGGGTTTTCTAGCATGAAGCGTTTCCTTACCTACATAAAACCACAGCGTGATATGTCGTTGCTATTTACCCTTCATAAGGACCCTTTTCATCGAATGGAATCCGACTAAAAGTGGGAGGCGGCACCGCTTATGCTTCACCTTATGCAACAAGTGCGGCATTGTCGATCAGGAGGTGGAACTTTTGTCTCACGTGAATTATGCGTGTAAAATTCGGTCGGGTTCGCTTCATCCCACAATGTTACCGCCCGAATCAAGGAATTGGACTAATGCTTGGTAAGCATATTGAACAAAATCCAACACCCACAACTACTTTGTGTTCTACCAAGTGCAAAGAATCTACGCCAATAGACCTAGCTCATGATGCCCTTTGTTGAGTCACGTGGCAGAAATTCAAAAATTTTCCTATATTGTCACCAAAGATCTATCTATGGAGGAAACTATAGCAGCGAGGGAAGGAGAGTGTTACATCTACATACCCTTGTAGATCGCTAGCGGAAGCGTTCAAGAGAAGCGGGGTTCGAATTCGGAGTCGTACTCGTCGTGATCCAAATCACTAGGAGATCCTAGTCTTGCGGAAGCAGGGCCGGCACCTCAGCGTTCAACACCGCGTACAACCGGTGGCGTCTCCCATGCCTTGATCCGACAAGCAGAGAGAGGAGAGGTTGGGGAAGACTCCATCTAGCAAGCAACCTGACGGTTGTGTGGTGGTGATGGAGGGCGTGTGCTGCCAATCTGGGGTTTGGCAGCATCAAGCACCGCCCGAGGAGAGGAGGAGGACTTGGGAGGGAGGGCATGTACCAAGGCGAGGTGCGGCTCCCATGCGCCTCCCACTATATATAGGGGTGGAGAGGATTATTTCTTGCCCTCAAGTCCATTGGGGCGTTGGCAAAGGTGGGGAGGAAAAGAAATCCATCCTTTCGCTTTCCCCACCGATTGTTATCCCCCCCTTTTTGGGGATCTTGATCTTATCCCGCTTGGGATATGATCTTATTCCTCTAAAGGGGGATCTTGAGTGCGCCTTGACCAGGGGTGGCCAGGGGCCTTGCCCCCACTACCCCACGTTCATGTGGGTCCCCCATGCAGGTGGGCCCCCACTCAAAACCTTCTAGGAACCTTCCCCGTCTGTACAATACCAAAAGAAAATCCCGAACATTTTCTTGACGGTGGCCAAAATAGGACTTCCATATATAAATCTTTACCTCACATGTACCGATTCAGGAACTCCCTCGTGGCGATCCCAGGATCTCATCACGGGACTCCGAACAACATTCGGTAACCACGTATATCTATTCCTGTAACCTAAGCGTCGCCAGACCTTAAGTGTGTAGACTTCCCCTACGGGTTGGGAACCATCACGATTTTATGACCAGGAGGCGGTTCTCCGGTCAATAGCCAACAGGCCGGGATCTGGATACATATTTAGGCTCCACATGTTCCTTGATGATCTCGCCGGATGAACCACGATGTCAAGGTCTCAATCGATCCGTATACAATTCCCTTTGTCTAACGGTATTGTACTTGAGAGATTCGATGATACGGTATATCGATACCTTATTCCAATCTCGTTTGCTGCAACCCAGAGTCTCTTTACCTCGTTCAATAACACATCATCCATTATTATTTGGAAATATGCCCTAGAGGCAATAATAAAAAGTATTATTATTATATTTCCTTGTTCATGATAATTGTCTTTTATTCATGCTATAATTGTATTATCCGAATGCGTAATACACGATGTGAATACATAGACCACACTATGTCCCTAGTGAGCCTCTAGTTGACTAGCTCGTTGATCAACAGATAGTCATGGTTTCTGACTATGGATATTGGATGTCATTGATAACGGGATCACATCATTAGGAGAATGATGTGATGGACCAAGACCCAATCTTAAGCATAGCACAAGATCGTGTAGTTCGTTTTGCTAGAAACTTTTCCAATGTCAAGTATCTCTTCCTTAGACCATGAGATCGTGTAACTCCCGGATACCGTGAGGAGTGCTTTGGGTGTACCATACGTCCACAAGCATCGCGGGTGACTATAAAGGTGCATTACCTGGTATCTCCGAAAAGTGTCACATTGGGTTGTGCACGGATCGAGGCCCAGATTTGTCACTCCGTGTATGGCGGAGAGGTATCCTTTGGGCCCACTTTCGGTGATGCATCATCATAATGAGCTCAAAAGTGACCAAGTGTTTGGTCATGGGATCGTAAATGCATTCTGGTCACAGTAAAGTGACTTGCCGGTAACGAGATTGAGCGAGGTATTGGGATAAACCGATCGAATCTCGGGCCAAGTAAAATACCGATTGACAAAGGGAATTGTATCACGGGGTTGTTTGAATCCTGAACATGCCGTGGTTCAACCGATGAGATCATCGAGGAACAGCATGTAGGAGCCAACATGGGTATCCGGATCCAATGGCTGTTGAAGTTTATTGCCGAGCCGTCTGGAACCGGTCATGTCTGCATGTCTCCCGAACCGTGAGGTGTACACACTAAATTCGGTGACACTAGGGTTGTATGAATATGAGTATGCAGCAACCGAAAAGTTGTTGAGTCCCGGATGAGATCCGGGCGTCACGAGGAGTTCCGGAATGCAGTCAGGAGGTAAGGAATTATATATAGGAAGTCTTGTTTTACGGTGGCCGAAAAGATTGTAGTGCTCATTATTATGCCAGAGAGAATCGGAAGAGATCAGTCAGAGGGTCCACCGGTCCACCTGTCCCACGAGGAAAGGCACATGGAGCTCTAGTGGGTGGAACCAGCCTTGGTGGGCCTGGTCGCCCCAGCCAGAGCCCCTCTCTGCGCCTTGGGTTGGAGACACCAGGAGGAGGGCGCCCACGTCCTGAAGGGAAGGCACCTCACCTTTGGATGAGCTCCTTCCCCCAAGATCCCATCTCCTTGGAGGAAGGAGCAGCGCCTCTCTCTCTTGCACCTATATAAAGGGAGGGGAGGGAGGCAGCCCGCACCCCCTCAAACCTTGGCGCCTCCCTCCCTGCTGCACCTCCTCCTCCTCCCGTGAATTTGCTCGGCATAGCCACTGCCGGAGATTCTTTGCATCCACCACCACGCCCGTCGTGCTGCTGGATCAACCTCCTCCTTGCTGGATCAAGAAGGTCTGGAGGATGTTATCCAGCTCCAAACTCACGATGTGTTGAAGGCAGCGGAGGTGCTTGTCAGATTCGACACTAGGTCATCGGTGGTGATTTGGATCACGCTTGGCGAAATGCGACTACCTCATCCCGTTCCATTGAGCAGCTTCGCGCTCTTGATCTCTACAAGTGGAGTATGTATATGCAATCACTCTCCCATGAGCTCGTTGCTAGATGAACTCATAGATGGATCTTGGTGAGAACCGTAGGAAAAATTTTAATTTTATGCAAGCCGTTCCCCAACAATGGCATCATATAGAGCTAGGAACCTGTCGTAGTTCTCTATTGCACGAGTAGAACACAATTTGTTGTGGGCGTAGATGTTGTCAACTCTCTTGCCGCTACTAGTCTTATTTTGCTTCAACGGTATTGTGGGATGAAGCGGCCCGGACCGACCTTACCGTGCGGCTTACCATGAAATTGCAGTTATCCACCGGTGACATGCACTAGTTGCATAAGGTGGCTAAGCGGGTGTCTGTCTCTCCGCTTTAGTTGGGCGGATTCGATGAAAGGGTCCTTATGAAGGGTAAATAGGGAAAAGTTGACCAAATCACGTTGTGGCTTTGGCGTAGGTGAAAAGCGTTCTTACTTTTCAGAACCCTTTTGCAGCCATGTAAAACTTGCACAGCAACAATTAGGGGCGTCTAACTTGTTTTCTGCAGCAAGTGTTTGTAATGATGTGATATGGCCAAAGTTGTGATGAATGATGAATGATATATAGTGATGTATGAGATCATGTTCTTGTAATAGGAATCACGACTTGCGTAGTCGATAAAAGTATGACAACCGGCGGGAAGCCATAGGAGTTGTCTTTATTTTTTTTGTATGACACCATGCGTGTCATTGAAAAGCCATGTATAATTACTTTACTTGCTATTGCTAAACGTGTTAGCCATAGTAGTAGAAAATAGTAATAGTTGGCGTGACAACTTCATGGAGACACGATGATGGAGATCATGATGATGGAGATCATGGTGTCATGCGGTGACAGATGATCATGGAGCCCGAAGATGGAGATCAAAGGAGCTATATGATATTGGCCATATCATGTCACTACTATATATAATTGCATGTGATGTTTATTATGTTTATGCATCTTGTTTACTTAGAGCGGCGGTAGTAAATAAGATGATCCCTCATAATAATTTCAAGAAAGTGTTCTCCCCTAACTATGCACCGTTGCTAAAGTTAAGTCATTTGAAGCACCCGCAGTGATGATCGGGTGTGATAGATCCTTACGTTCACATACAGCAGGTGTAAGACAGCTTACACATGCAAAACACTTAGGTTAACCAGCGAGCCTAGCATGTGCGGTCATGGCCTTTTTCCGGAACACAAGAGACGAAAAGGTCGAACATGAGTCGTATGGAAGATCCCCGATCAACATGGAGATGTTCACCGGCGATGACTAGTCCGTCTCACGTGATGATCGGACCCGCACGGCCTAGTCGACTCGGATCATGTAACACTTAGATGACTAGAGGATGTCAAATCTGAGTGGAGTTCATTAAATAATTTGATTAGATGAACTTAATTATCATGAACTTTAGTCTAAAATCCTTGCAAAATGTCTTGTAGATCAAATGGCCAAGCGCTCATGTCACCATGAACTTCAGCGTTCCTAGAGAAACCAAAATTTGAAAGATGATGGCGGCAACTAGCCGGTTGACTGGGTCGAACTGAGGATCATCCTCATAGCTGCCAGAAACAATATGTCCTATAAGAACCGCTAGGTGAAGCACCCATCGAGAGAACCAAAGGCGTTATGAGCGCTTGGCGTCTCGTCTTGATGATTACTCCCTCGTTCGATGCGGCATGCTTTACAGCTTAGAACCGGGGCTCCAAAAGCGTTTTTGAGCGACACGGAGCATATGAGATGTTAGAAGGCTGAAACTTGGTTTTTCCAAGCTCATAAAGGTCGAGAGAGATATGAAGTCTCCGACCAAGTTCTATAGTTGTAAGATGGAGGAAAATAGTTACATCATTGAGCACATACTCAAAATATACAGGTTGCACAACCGCCTGTCGGTGGACATTAACCTCCAGACGAAGTGGTCATTGTGAGAATCCTTGATCATCCACCGAGCTACAAGAGCTTTGTGATGAACTACAATATCAAGGGGATGGTGAAAACTATTCTGAAGTATTTCAATGCTGAAGTCAGCAGAGGTAGAAATCAAGAAGGAACATCAAGTGTTGATGGTCAATAAAACCACTAAGTTCAAGAAGGAGCAAGGGGTAAGAAGAACTTCAAGAAGGGCGACAAAGGATGTTGCCCTTTGCCAGTAAGCAGGATTGCCGAGGAAGAAGTCAAAGCAATGGACCCAAGCCTGGCACGAGGTGTCTTTTTATTGCAAAGGGAAAGATCCTTTGGGCGGAACTGCCCCAAATACTTAGCAGACAAGAAGGCCGGCAACACTAAAGGTATATTTGATATACATGTAATTGATGTGTACCTCACCGATGCTACCGTAGTAACTCACGAGGTATTTGATACGGTGTGGCCGTTGCTCATATTTGTAACTCCGCAGCCGGGAGCTGCCGGAATAAGCGGAGGCTGGCGAAGACGCGAAGGTGACGATGCTTGGCGTCGGGAATGGTTCCAAAGGTGCGATGTGATGCGCCGATCGTACGCTACCTCTACATTTTACCTCTGAGGATTAGTTTTTAAACCTCAATAATTGTTATTTAGTGCCAAGTTTGAGCATGAACATTGTATCGGGATCTCATTTAATATGAGATGGCTACTCATTTAATCCGAGAAATATTGGTTGTTCTATTTATATGAGAGATATGTTTTATGGTCATGCTTCGATGGTCAATGGATTTATTCTTAATGAATCTTGAGCGATGATGTTACACATATTCATAGTGTGAATACCAAAAGATGTAAAAGTTGATAACGATAGTCCCACATACTTGTAACCTTTGCCGCCTTGGTCACATTGGTGTAAGCGCATGAAGAAGCTCCATGCTGATGGACTTTTAGAATCTCTCGATTATGTATCATTTTGACACATGCGAACCATGCCTCATGGGCAAAATGACCAGAACTCCGTTCTCGGGAACAATGGAAGCGAGCAACCAACTTATTGGAAATCATACATACCGATGTGTATGCGGTCCAATGGCCGTTGAAGCTTCGCGCGGAGGATATCGTTATGTTCTCCACTCTCACGAGATGACTTAAGTAGATATGGGTATGTCTACTTGATGAAACCACCAAAGTCCCTGAGACCTTTGAAAAGTTCGAGAATTTCGAGAATGAGGTAGAGAATCAACGTGAGAAAAGATAAAGTTCTTCACGATGGATCGTGGAGGAGAATATTTAAGTGCGAATTTGGTACACACTTAAGGAAATGTGGAATCGTTTCACAACTCCGCCCGCTGGAACACCTCGGTACGTAATGTGGTGTGTCCGAGCGCCGTGTCGCACTCTATTGGATATGGTGCGATCTATGATGTATCTTCTTGACTTACCGCTATCATTTTGAGGATCGCTCTAGAAACGACTACATTCACTTTAAATAGGGCACCGTCTAAATCCGTTGAGGCGAACACCGTATGAATTATGGTTTTGGGAAGAAACCTAAGCCTATCGTTTCTAAAAGTTTGAGGGATGCGATGCTTATGTCAAGAAACTTCAACTGGCTCAGAACCCAAGTCGGAAAAATGCGTCTTCATAGGATACCTAAAGGGAAACCATTGGGTATACCTTCTACCTTAGATCCGAAAAGGCAAGATCTATGTTACCAAGCGGATCGCTTTACGGAAAAAGAGTTTCTCTCGAAAGGAGGTAAGTGGGAGAGAAAGTAGAACTTCGATGAAGTACTACCTCTTGAACGCCGGAAAGTAGTCTGCGGCTTCAGGAAAATATTCTGTGGTGCCTACACAGCTGGAGAGGAGATTAATGATGTTGATCAAGGTACTTGGGGATCAAGTTGCTACTGAACCTTACGTGGGTCCACTAGGACACGTTCCGCTTTTGCGGTAATGACAACTTTGTCTTGGAAATCATGTTTGTTGAACCAGCGATGAACCTTCAAACCTATGAAGAAGCGATGGCGGGCCGGATTCCAACAAATGGCTTGAAGCCATGCAATCGAGATAGGATCCATGTATGAAAACAAAGTATGGACTTTGTGAGACTTTTGCCGGATGATCGACAGCGATAGAAAACAAATGGATCTTCAAGAAGAAGAAAAGTAGATTGTGCGAGATGGTAATGTTACCATCTATAAAACTCGACTTATGCAGCTAAGGGTTATCGGCAAGTTCAAGGGGTTGACTCGATGAGACTTTCTCTCCCGTGTGAAGCTGAAGTCCGTCCAAATCATGTTAGCAATTACGCATACTATGATTATGAGATATAGCAAATGGGCGTCAAAAGCGGCATTCCTTAACGGCTATCTTAAGGAAGGCGTATATGATGCAGCGGAAGGTTTTATGCGACCTAAGAATTTAACAAGGTATGCAAGCTCCAGCGATCCATTTATGGGCTGGTGCAAGCATCTCGGAGTTGGAACATTACGCTTTGATGAGATGATCAAAGCGTTTGGGTTTATCTGAGACTTATGGAGAAGCACTGCGTTTACAAGAGAAAGTGAGTGGGGAGCTCATGCAGCATTTCTCATATTATATGTAGATGACATACTTTTGATGGGGAAATGATATAGAACTTTTGGACAACATTAAGGCCTACTTGAATAAGAGTTTTTCAATGAAGGACCTTGGAGAAGCTGCTTACATATTAGGCATCAAGATCTATAGGGATAGATCGAGGCGCCTCATAGGTCTTTCACAAAGCACATACCTTCATAAGATATTGAAGAAGTTCAAAATGGATCAGTCCAAGAAAGGGTTCTTGCACATTTTACAAGGTGTGAAATTGAGCTTCGGCTCAATGTCCGACCACGGGCGAAGATATAGAAGAAGAGATGAGTGTCATCCCTATGCCTCGACCATAGGGTCTATTATGTATGCCATGCTGCGTGCAGACACTGATATAAACCTTGCCGTAAGTTTGGTAGGAAGGTACCAAAGTAATCCTGGCAAAGGAACAAGGACAACGGTCAAGAATATCTGAAGTACGAAAAGGACAAAGGACATGTTTCTCGTTTATGGAAGTGTGAAAAGCTCAAATGCGTAAAGGGATTCGTCGACGCTTCAAGCCCGACACAGATTTGGATGACTCTAAGTCACAAACCGGATACGTGTATATGTTGAATGGTGGAGCGATGGTCAGTGCGGCAAGCGAGGCGTCGTGGCGGGATCTACATGTGAAGCGGATTACATGGCAGCCTCGGGAGGCAGCGCATGAAGCAATTTTGGTGAAGGAGTTCATCACCGACCTAGGATTCATACCCCAATGCGTCGGGGCCGATCAAACTCTTCACGTGACAACAACTTTGGAGCTATTGCACTTGCCAAGGAGCAGGTTTCACAAGAAGACCCGAGCACATCAGCGTCGCTTCAACTCCATTAAGTGAAAATGTTCAAGATGGAGACATAGAAATTTGCAAAGTGCATCTGACGAATCTGAATGTCTTGAGATCAGTTGACTAAACCTCTTCCATGAGCTAAACATAGTCAACACGGAAGAACTCTATGGGTGTTCGATTCATCACAATGTAACTAGATTATTGACTCTAGTGCAAGTGGGAGCTGTTGAAATATGCCTAGAGGCAATAATAAAGGATTATCATTATATTTCCTTGTTCATGATAATTGTCTTTTATTCATGCTATAATTGTATTATCCGGAATATCGTAATACGTGTGAATACATAGACTACAACATGTCCCTAAGTGAGCCTCCTGGTTGACTAGCTGGTTGATCAATAGATAGTCATGGTTTCACGACTATGGACATTGGATGTCATTGATAGCGGGATCACATCATTAGGAGAATGATGTGATGGACTAGACAATCTTAAGCATAGCACAAAGATGCGTGTAGTTCGTTTTGCTAGAGCTTTTCCAATGTCAAGTATCTTTTCCTTTGACCATGAGATGGCGTGTAACTCCCGGATACCGTAGGAGTGCTTTGGGTGTACCAAACATCACTGGCGTAAGCTGGGTGACTATAAAGGTGCACTACAGATATCTCCGAAGTGTCTGTTTGGGTTGACACGGATCGAGGAAGCTAGGATTTGTCACTCCGCATTACGGAGAGGTATCCTTGGGCCCTTTCGGTAATGCATCATCATAATGAGCTCAAAGTGACCAAGTGTTTTGGTCACGGGATCATACGATACAGTCTGATGCGAGTAAAGTGACTTGCCGTGCGAAGATTGAGCGAGTGTTGGGATACCTGTGATCGAATCTCGGGCAAGTAACATACCGATTGACCAAAGGGAATTGTATACTGAGGGTTGCTTAAATCCTCGACATAAGTGGTTCATCAGGTGAGGATCATCGAGGAGCATGTAGGGAGCCAACATGGGTATCCGGGATCCTCTCTGTTGGTTATTGGCTGGGAGAAAGCCGTCTCGGTCATGTCTGCATGTCTCCTGAACCCGTAGGGTCTACACCTAAGGTTCGGTGGCGCTTAGGGTTGTATGAATATGAGTATGCAGCAAACCGAAAGTTGTTCGAGTCCGGATGAGATCCCGGACATCATGAGGAGTTCCGGAATGGTCCGGGAGGTAAAGAATTATATATAGGAAGTGCTATTTAGGCCTTGGGAGAGTTTGAAGTCCACAGGTATTGTCACCGGACCACGAAAGGTTCGAGGTCCCGCACGAGTAAGCCACCTATCCCGGAGGGCCCATGGGCTGAAGTGGGAGGGGAACCAGCCCCTGGTGGGCTGGTGCGCCCCCCCTGGGCCCCCCTCATGCGCCTAGGGTTGGGAACCCTAGGGGAGGGGGCGCCCCACTTACCTTGGGAGGCACTCCACCCCCTTGGCCGCCGCCTCTCGTGGAGATCCCATCTCCTGGGGCAGCGCCCTGGGCTCCCCTATATAAAGAGGGGGTGGGAGGGCAGCCGCACCCAACACTGGCGCCTCCCTCCCTGCTGCTACACCTCTCCCTCCCGTGGTTGCTTGTACGAAGCCTGCGAGTCTCTGCCGATCCACCACCACGCCGTCGTGCCGCTGGATCTTCATCAACCTCTCCCTCCTCCTTGCTGGATCAAGGTGCGGGAGCGTCATCCGCCCGATGCAGTCGTGTGTTGAACGTGGAGGTGCTGTCCGTTCGGCACTTGGTCATCGGTGATTTGGATCACGAAGAGTACGACTACCTCAACCCCGTTCTCTTGAACGCTTCCGCTCGTGATCTACGAAGGTATGTAGATGCACTATTATCACTCGTTGCTAGATGAACTCATAGATGGATCTTGGTGAAACCGTAGGAAAAATTTTATTTTCTGCAACGTTCCCCAACATTTATGTGATGTCGCTCAGACGTCCGACTGTGGCATTCTTGTATTGACTTTTGATATAAGCCCTTTATGTGATGTCGCTCGGGCGTCCATTATGTAACATTCTTGTTATTTACCATTGATATAAGCCCTTTTTGAGATGTCGCCTAGACGTCCGACTGTGGCATGCACTGTCGTTTATATTTCAGTATAAGCCCTTTATGTGGTGTCGCCCTGACGCCCGACTGTGGCATGTTAATTTATTTATTTTACCTTTTCGGCGTAAACGCCGGACACCTTGATCGGTCTTCGATTATTTTATTGGGATTTCGGAGGACTACCGCTTTGACTTCCTTTTATTTTACATCTGATTTCAATTTATTATCTGAGTCGCATTACTAATCTGCTTCATGTGCATCATGTTTGCATTTGTTATATCTTATGTCCAAAGCTGTCTTGCAGTACATTCAAAGTACTCACACGGCTTATTGATTTGGCCGGATATTGTGAAAGGTGATCTTATGGATGAAGAGTTCGATAAGCAGTCCGGACGCCTAGAGGAGTCCCCTGATCATCCCGTGCGATTCTGGAAATGGTCACTTGTATCGTATACATTTCCGCTACCCGAATAAAATCATCGAGCCCCGTAGCTCGATGAATTTATGGATTTAGCGATCCGCCACCCACTCCTTTGTGACATATCCACCACCACTTTTATTATGAGTCAATAGTTATGCCACCATACCCTTGTGTCATATCCGCCTTATGTGTAATATCGGCGTGCTTGTAATAAATTGTTGAGCAGCCTCAGCTCAACCTTGTATAATATTTAGTACTTATGGATTTCTGTATCAAGGATTTGTCTACCAGTAAGGGATTTTTCCTATACTGGATTAATATAAGGGTCGGTTTCTCAATAAATGTTTTATTGGAAAACCGGTCATGACATCGGCATAATTGTCATAAACAATAAATGAACCAAATAGTTATCAAAAGATAATGTATACCACATCCGAATCATAGACAGGACGAGGACCGACGGGGGCGGATACCAAAACCATCGCACTATATAATAACAAGGAATAATAAAAGTAAGAAAATTAGACAAGTATCTATCTGAAGTAAGAATTGTTTTCTTTCAGAAAGAAGATAAGAACAAGAGGCTCACCATGGTGGTGCCGGCAACGAGATCGGCCAGCGGAGCTATCAGCGGCGGTGAATACGGGGACGGGATGGGACGGACCGCTAAACCTAGACAAATCTCAGGGAAAATGGAGCTCAGAGGTCGAGTTTCGAGAGGAGAAAGATTAACTAGTGTGGCTCAGAAATTTCATCGAACACCTCATGTGCCTAGGAGGTGAGCTAGAGAGCACCCAAATGCCCTCCCCTTGCAGGTTGTGGAGTGCTCTGCCGTGGTGATGGCGTATATATAGGCAACTCATTTGTCCCGGTTCGTGGCTACAACCGGGACTAAAGCTCCACCTTCTGTCCCGGTTCTAGCCACGAACCGGGACCAATGGTTGTGGGCTAGGAGCGAGGCCCATTGGTCTCGGTTCGTGCCTAGAACCGGGACAAATGGTTCCCCACGAGGCCCCGGCCGGCCCCCTGGGCTAACGAACCGGGACGAATGCCCCCATGGGTCCCGGTTCGTGACTGAACCGGGACTAATGGGCTTGTCCTGCCCGAACCAAAGCCCTGTTTTCTACTAGTGTCCCTTTCTATCAATAATATGCAAATCAAATTGCTTGGCTGAAACCAGGGTTGTGCATGATGGGAAGTGTCATGTAGGCCCAAACAATGGTGAAGTGTCATGTAGTCTACGTTCACATAACACCACTAGAGGAAAGACAACATACATCTCATCAAAATATCGAACGAATACCAAATTCACATGACTACTTATAACAAGACTTCTCCCATGTCCTCGGGAACAAAACGTAACTACTCACAAATCATATTCATTTTCATAGGTGTATTAATATGCATAAAGGATCTGAACATATGATCTTCCACCGAATAAACCAACTAGCATAAACTACAAGGAGTAATCAACACTACTAGCAACCCACAGGTACCAATCTGAGGTTTTGAGACAAAGATCGGATACAAGAGATGAACTAGGGTTTGAGGGGAGATGGTGCTGGTGAAGATGTTGATGCTGATTGACCCCCTCCCGCTGACAGGATCGATGGTGATGACGTTGGTGACGATTTCCCCCTCCCGGAGGGATGTTTCCCTGGCAGAACAGCTTCGCCGGAGCCCTAGATTGGTTCCGCCTCTTGGCGGCGGTGTCTCGTCCCAAAAGCTTGCTTGTGATTTTTTCCAGGGTAAAAGACTTCATATAGCGGAAGATGGGCACCGGGAGGCCTACCAGGTGGCCCACCGAGGCGGGGCACGCATAGGGGGTGGGCACGCCCCCCACCCTCGTGGACGTGGGTGGCCCCCTGCAATATTTTCTTCGCTCGATTATTTTTATTAATTTTAAAATAATTTCCGTGGAGTTTCGGGACTTTTGGGTTGTCTTGCAGAATAGGTCTCTAATATTTGCTCCTTTTCATTGAGAATTCCAATTTCTAGGCATTCTCCCTCTTTATGTAAACCTTGTAAAATAAGAGAGAATAGGCATAAGTATTGTGACATAACGTTTAATAACATCCCATAATGCAATAAATATTGATATAAAAGCATGATGCAAAATGGACGTATCACCCCCCTCGGGTCCATCCTGGCTCCAGAAATTCTCTTTTATTGTATAAAAAATCCTTACAAAGTTTCGTTCCATTCCGAGAACTTTTATTTCTGAACAAAAACAACACCATGGTAGTTCTGCTGAAAACAGCGTCAGTCCGGGGTTAGTTTCATTCAAATCATGCAAATTAGAGTCCAAAACAAGAGGAAAAGCGTTAGGAAAAGTAGATACGTTGGAGACGTATCACTGTCCTTCTTATCCGCCAAGTATTCAGGGTAGTTCCGCTTCCAGTGACCATTTCCTTTGCAGTAGAAGCACTCAGTTTCAGGCTTGGGTCTAGCTTTGGGCTTCTTCATGGGAACGGCAACTTGTTTGCTGTTCTTCTTGATGTTCCCTTTTTGCCCCTTGTCCTTTTTCAAACTAGTGGTTTTGTTAACCATCAACACTTGATGCTTTTTCTTGATTTCTACCTTTGTCGATTTCAGCATTGCGAAGAGCTTGGGAATTGTTTTCATCATCCCTTGCACATAATAGTTTATCACGAAGTTCTAGTAGCTTGGTGATAGTGACTAGAGAACTCCTGTTAATCACTATCTTATTTGGAAGATTAACTCCCACTTGATTCAAGCGATTGTAGTACCTAGACATTCTGAGCACATGCTCACTGGCAGGCGATTCTCCTCCATCTTCTAGGCAAAGTATTTGTCAGAGGTCTCATACCTCTCAACATGGGCATAAGTCTGAAATACTAATTTCAGCTCTTGGAACATCTCATATGCTCCGTGGCGTTCAACGTTTTTGAAGTCCCGGTTCTAAGCCGTAAAGCGTGGCGCACTAAACTATCAAGTAGTCATCATACCAAGCTTATCAAACGTTCATAGCGTGTGCATTTGCTCCTGCAATAGGTCTGTCACCTAGCGGTGCATCAAGGACATAATTCTTATGTGCAGCAATGAGGATAATCCTCATATCACTAACCCAGTCCGCATCAATGCTACTATAATCTTTCAACTCAGTTTTCTCTAGGAACATATCAAAAAACAAAGGGGAGCTACAACGTGAGCTATTGATCTACAACATAATTTGCAAGTACTATCAGGACTAAGTTCGTGATAGATTAAGTTCAATTAATCGAATTACTTAAGAACTCCCACTTAAATAGACATCCCTCAAGTCATCTAAGTGATACGCGATCCAAATCAACTAACCCATGTCTGATCATCACGTGAGATGGGATAGTCATTAATGGTGAACATCTCTATGTTGATCATATCTACTATATGATTCACGTTCGACCTTTCGGTCTCCAGTGTACAGAGGCCATGTCTGTACATGTTAGGCTCGTCAAGTTTAACCCGAGTGTTCCACATTTGCAAAACTATCTTGCACCCATTGTATGTGAACATAGAGTCTATCACACCCGATCATCACGTGGTGTCTCAACAGGATGAACTATGCATAGCGGTGCATACTCGGGAGAACACTTATACCTTGAAATTTAGTGAAGGGATCATCTTATAATGCTACCGCCGTACTAAGCAAAATAAGATGCATAAAAGATAAACATCACATGCAATCAAAATATGTGACATGATATGACCATCATCTTGTGCTTTTGATCTCCATCTCCAAAGCATCGTCATGATCTCCATTGTCACTGGCTCGACACCTTGATCTCCATCGTAGCGTCGTGGTCGTCTCTCCAACTATTGCATCTACAAATATTGCTAACTCATAGCGATAAAGTAAAGCAATTACATGGCGTATGCATTTCATGCAATAAAGGGACAACCATACGGCTCATGCCAGTTGCCAGATATCTTACAAAACATGTTCATCTCATGCAATAATGTATATCTCATTATGTCTTGACCATATCACATCACAACATACCCTGCAAAAACAAGTTAGACGTCCTCTACTTTGTTGTTGCAAGTTTTAGGTGGCTGCTACGGGCTTCTAGCAAGATCCGTTCTTACCTACGCATAAAACCATAATGGTGCTTCGTCAAGTTTGATGTTTTAACCTTCTTCAAGGATCGGCCGTAGTCAAATTCGATTCAACTAAAGTAGGAGAAACAGACACCCGCCAGCAACCTTTATGCAAAACTAGTTGTATGTCAGTCGATGGAACCGGTCTCATGAATGTGGTCATGTAAGGTTGGTCCGGGCCGCTTCATCCAACAATACCGCAGAATAATAAGACATTGGTGGTAAGCAGTATGATGATCACCGCCCACAACTCTTTGTGCACTACTCGTGCATATCATCTACGCATAGACCTGGCTCGGATGCCACTGTTGAGGAACGTAGCATGCAATCTCAAAAATGTTCCTACACTCACGCAAGATCTATCTAGGAGATGTATAGCAACGAGGGGGAGAGTGTGTCTACGTACCATCATAGACCATAAGCGAAAGCGTTTCACGACGCGGTTGATGTAGTCAAACTACTTTCACAATCCACCGATCGAGTACCGAACGTACGGACCTCCGAGTTCTGCACACGTTCAGCTCGGTGACGTCCCTCGCCTTCTTGATCCAGCAAGTCATCGAGGTAGTAGATGAGTTCCGTTAGCATGACGGTGTGGTTACGGTGATGGTGAAGTGATCCTCGCAGGGCTTCGCCTAAGCACTACGAAAATATGACTGCGGGTGTAAACGGTGGAGGGGGGGCGCCGCACACGGCTAACAATTGATCTGGGGTGTGCTAGACGCCCCCCTCCTCATATATATAGGTGGGAGAAGAGGGGAGAGGCCAAGGGGCGCCCCAAGTGGGGACGAATCCCACTTGGGCTCCTACCCTGGTTCGCCCCCCTTCCTTGTATAGGCGCCAGGGAAAGGAAGGGGGAGGTGGTGCCCCTTCTTTCCTTTCTTCCTTGAGGAGGGGAATGAAGGAGGGACTTGCCCTACCCCTTTCCTTTCCCTAGGGCTGGTCGGCCTGGTGGAGGGGCGCACCAGCCCCTTGTGGGCTGGTCTGTCCCCCCTTGGCCCATTAAGCCCATATCCTTGACGAGGTTGCCCGGAACCCCTTCCGGTGACCCTATATGTACCCAGTACCCTCCGAAACACTTCCGGTGTCAGAATACCATCGTCTTATATATCAATCTTTACCTCTCGACCATTTCAAGACTCCTCGTCATGTCCGTGATCTCATCCGGGACTCCGAGCAACATGATAACTATATCATGATCAGGCTGGTAACTACAGTATGAGAAGGTTAATGACTATATCATGAGAAGCATGATAACTTTAGCATGGAGCAGTATCATAATTTAACACAGAAATTACTTGTGTATGTTTTAAAAACTTTTTTTCTTGGATGAAAGTTACCATGGTGCTTAAACGTAAAATATCAGATCTGTGATGCGTAAAATTACCATAAATATACAAGGAAGTCATCGGAGGAGTTATGTTTCAACGGTTTTTTCTTGAAGTCAAAGTTACCATGATGGTTGAACGTAAGTTATGAGGTCCGCCGTGCATAAATGACCTTGCCATTTACATAGAAGTTACCGAGACATGTTTCAACAACTTTTTTCCCATGGGTAAAAAGTTATCATTGTGTTGTGTGCGTAAATTACCATATTATTTACGCAGAAGTTATCGAGGTGTGGTGAGAAGTTATTAGTGTGTTTATATGCAAGTTATCAGGCGTGCGGTCTGTAGAATACCATTTTATCTACACATAAGTCACCAGGGTACATTTCAACAACTTTTTGTCTCCGGATAAAAAAGTTACCAATTTGTTTGCATGTACGTTATGAGGTCTACAATGCATCAATTGCAATGAAATTAACACAGAAAGTTATCGGGGGATGTTTCAACAATTTTTTTCTTCCTCGGTTGAAAGTTAACATGGAGTTTGTACGTAATTTATCTTGCCTGTGGTGTAAATTATCATGCTTTTTGCACAAAATTTATGAGTCTATATTTCAACAACTTTTCTCGCCCATGGTGAAAATTCATCAATGTATGTGTATGTAACTTATCAGGTCAGCGGTACGTAAGTTATCATCCTATTTGCATAGAAGTTATCGAGGTATATTTCAACAACTTTTCCCTCTCGGATGGTCAAGTAGTGGTATTTTATTTGAACTTCACATGGATGAGTTGGCTAGTGTGTTAAGCTCTCAACATTGAAGTCTTGAGTTCAATTCCTAGCTTTAGCACTATTTTTTAGGCTATAAAACTACAACTATGAAAATTGCTAGCGTCAAGGAAAAAAATCATGGTTAACGCTCACCTACCGCATGTCTGTCAATGCTGGACTGTAAAATCATGGTTAACGCTCACCTGCCCCATGTCTGCCCATGCTGGACTGCCATGCCATGTGGCTCCAATTTGCCGAGGTAGCTTACACGAGCTCTTGGCAACGGTGTCATAGATCGGGTCTTTTTTACTTTGGCGAGTTTATTTGTTATGAATTTCCGCTAACTGGGAGTCTGTGCTGAGCTTCTCCACCGAGTGTTGTTGAACTCGAAAAACTCAGAAGTATTCGATATCAATTGATTTTCCAGTAGTGGAAAAGTCCAGCCAAGTCTCCTTTGTTGAGTACTGCCGATTTCACCGAGTTTCTTTTTTCTTTTTCTTTTTTGCAAAAAGGATTTCACCAATTGTTATTGTGCTTCTACTCATAAAAAGGGTTTATTAGGCCTCTTTGTATTTTGGGTCCAAGTTTGACCATGCATTTAAGTAAAAATATAAATTATATGCTACCCAAAGTATATTTTTGGATTTGTATTTGAAAGAGTTTTTCTATGGTATAGTTTTCATGACATATAATTTACATTTTATTAGTTAAATTTATGATTAAACTGCGACTCAAAATGAAAAGGGGCCTAATAAATTCGGACGGAAGGAGTACCGTTCTTGGGTGTCCTTGGGCAGCCATGACTTGTGATGGACGTCGATATTACTCCCCGGGCAGTTCCCGGGGCATCTCTGATTAATTACCATATATGGACGGACCACATTTACAACTCGACCGCCGTAGGTGGAGGGGTCAACACCGGCCAGTCGGGTACGTTGGGTAGATTTTGTGGCCGAGGAGGAGAACTGTCCCGAGGATTTTGTGGGGTACACTGACGAGGTTACAAATGACTGGCTCCCATCACAAATGGTCCTACGTGCATGCATAAATCTCTGCACACGCACGCCTAACGTTCACCGTCTAGTATACAGGAGCTCCAAGAGTATGCGGATCACCGACGGGCATGCGCTGGGGGAGGAGGTGGCCGGCGTGCTGCGGCAGGCGGTGAGCCTGGCGGCGCGGTGGGGGCACGCGCAGGTGACCCCGCTCCACATCGCCCGCTCAATTCTCTCGGCGCCGGCGAGCATCTTCCGCGCCGCCTGCGTCAGGTCCCAGTCCCACCCTCTGCAGCACAACGCTCTCGACCTCTGCCTGGACCTCGCGCTCAGCAGCCTCGCCGTGACCACCGCGGTCCACAACAGTGTCGACCCGGCGCCGTCGAACGCGTGCGTGGCCGCGCTGAAGCGGGCGCAGGCGCACCAGCCCAGGGGCAGGAGCGCGGCCAAGGTCGAGCTCGAGAAGCTCGTCGTCTCCATCCTCGACGACCCGAGCGTCGACCGCGTCATGCGCGCGGCCGGCTTCTCGAGCTCCCAGGTCAGGGCCAGCGTCGAGAGCGCTGTCACTTCGTCGAAGAGATCAAGATCAAGTAGGGCAGGTTGCGACGTCCTCGCGACTTGTCCAACTCCGGTTCCGGAGATGATTAGGGCTGGACAACCGTCTCTCCAGACCGTCCGAGACAGAAGGTAGTTTGCTTGTTTCACATAATGGCGTCCAGTGTTTATTTGCCTGACCTCTTTTTTGTTGGATGAGTTTCCTCTCTTCTTTACAGTACCTGCTACCTGCTACTGTAGATAGCTACAGCATGGTGCCCTGTGACGGTTCCAGGAGTCAGACCTAGCTAGTAATGCCAAGGCTATAACACTTATGCATATATGTGTAGATAAACTATAGTTAATCAAAAGCCTAGTAGTGCGGCTAACCCAAATTTTATGATGTCACTTAACATCGCCAAACAATGAGTAGCATACTGATGGTGCCGGCTGGTGACGCCAAATGTTTTTTTTAGCTACTTAATTAGTGACCCTTGACCAGAAGGTATGAAAATTTTGCTTTTTCTTGAATTATAAAAATAAAAATAAGCAGACATTCAGGTATTGCATTTGCATATACATACATACATGTGGGCTTCACCCCTGCCTTCGACGCATGCATCGTTGCATGGTAAGTAGCTAAGTAGGACTAGACTTTCTCTAGTCTAGTTAAAAAGGCTGAGCTGAAAGAAGCAAGCCATAAAGTCACTTAGGCATTTGACATCAGCTCGTGCGTACTCAAGTCGGTTTGCAGGTGCTATGTAGGGCACTACTCCTCCCGTTGTAAATTACTCCATCCAGTGCAAAGCAGTGAACCAGTACTACACCGCTCTCCAAGTGTGTCCGTGAGCTAGCTTTAGTACAAGGCAGAAGTACTAGTGCAGTTTAGCTACTAGTTTTTTTTTTTTAGTTTAGCTACTAGTTGGAATATACCAGTGACACTCCAGTCTAGATCACAATTCCTCTAATTCGTCAGATCCTCCACAACTTACTAGTCGGTACTTTGGGCTAACAATTGACAACAGAGCCTCATTCCAATGGCCATGTCAGGCGACGGAAAGAAGCGCTCCACCTCCGGTGGTTCCAAAGATGCTGCAGACCGCGGTGGACGGTTCCAAGGCGCTGCCAGAGCAGCAGCGACGGACCATGGTGCCCAGTGGTGGCGCCAGGAGTCAGACCTAGTAATGCCAATTCCATAATACTTATGTATATAGATAAACTACAGTTAATCACAAGCCTATTAATGCGGCTAGCCCAAATTTTATGATGTCGCTTGACATCGCACACTTGTAGTGCCGGACGGTGAGGCCAAATGTTTTTGTAGCCACTTAGTGACGCTTGACCAGAAAGTATGAAAAGATTGTTTTTTCTTAAATTATAGAAATAAAAATAAGCAGACATTCGGGTATTGCATATATACTCCCTCTATTTGTATGTATAGATTTTTTTTTTTCAAAAGTCAAACTTTTCAAAGCTTGATCAAGTTTATAGAGAAAAACTATTTAAATCTATAATATCAAATATATAATGAAACAACATATTATAATGAATTTAATAATACATGCTTGGCATTCTAGATATAAATGTTTTTCTTAAAAACTTGATCAAACTTTGAGAGGTTGACTTTATTAAAATCTATATTCACAACATTATAGAACGGATGGGGTAGTATATAAAATGCTATATATATATATATATATATATATATATATATATATATATATATATATATATATATATACACATATATATATATATATATAGTGTTACTATTCATCACCCAGGGGGCAGAATAAGTTATTCTTCACCCGAGGTAATCTTACGATCATTTCATAATTAAATTACGTTTGGAATTCAAATAGTTACATTCTTATTTATTCACTACGTAAAATTTGGCATAAAAATAAAAATATAGGGCGTAGACAAGAAAATTTGCAGTTTATGTGTATTTTACACTATGTTTTTACGTTTGTAATTTTACATAACATAAAATATTTTTACTGACGATTATATATTTTCTTACGGTCTCTTTTACGTCAGAAATAAGATAAAACTTCTGAAACGTAAAACTACGATGCATTGATGGTAAAATAGAGGGGGTGAAGAATAACTATTCCTCAACCAGGGTGACGAATAGTCAATCCCTATATATATATATACTACTTTATCGTTATAAATATATATATATATATATATATATATATATATATATATATATACTACTTTATCGTTATAAATATGTTCATACATTATATATAACATATTCCAAAGTGACTTACATGAAAAAATTGCGAGTCGACCCATGGTTTTTATTGTATTTGTAAAATACGTATATATTTGTACGTAAAAAAGAGCATACATAAAATATGATGCATACTACCTAAAAATTAGTATATAGACTACCTAAACATTCTTATATACTACATACTACATACACATACTCTCCGATTTGATAGATACTACATACAACGTACAAAACTGAAGTGGTGGTAACTACCACTGGTAGTGGTAGATAAAATTTATCATATATATATATATATATATATATATATATATATATATATATATATATTGTATATGTTAGTCTTTAGTTTTGTTTGTTATATGTAGTATCCGTCAAACCAAAAAGTAATATGCGTGTAGTATATATTAGTATATAAAAATGCTTTGGCGGTATATATACCACTTTTTAGGTAACATGTACTAATTTTTACTATATTATTTTATGCATACAAAATGTGAAGGTATTTTTAAAATATACTAAACACTAGGTACTCACATGCACACCAGGTACACACATGCATTTTTTTCGAATAACTCGTTTTGGGAAATTTTAGGTATAGTATATGAAAACACTTAAAATGATAAAATAATACATAGGTAGTATATGTTGCGCAACCCTGGGTGAGGAATAGTTATTCTTCACCCCTCTCTTACTACATCACTACACCATATTTTTTAGGTCTCATAAATTTTATCCTACGTCGGAATTGAAAAGAGAAGGTAAGAAATTTTATGTCGGTCAAAAATATATACTCCCTCCCTTCCTAAATATTTGTCTTTTTAGAGATTTCAAATGGACTACCACATACGGATGTATATAGACATATTTTAGAGTGTAGATTCACTTATTTTGCTCCGTATGTAGTCACTTGTTGAAATCTCTAGAAAGAAAAATATTTAGGAACGGAGGGAGTATTTTACATGACGTAAATTTACAAACGTAAAAGTATAGTAAAAATGTAAATTTTATGGTTTTGCGACTTATATCATACTTTTCTTATACCAATTTTTGTGTAGTGAATCAATATGAATGTAATTATCCATATACCAAACGTAAATTCTAAATGCAACAGTGTATAAAAATCTGAGTTTAAAATAAATTATGAGTAATATACATATGCCAATATATGGTAATGATATTCATCACCTTGGGTGTAGAATAAGTTGTTTTACACTCAAGGTTGAGATATATGATGATGATGATGATGACGATGATAATGATATTAATAGTATTATGTTCTCTTTTTGTTTATAAGTATATTCCTATATTGTTGAAAAGTTCAATTGCACACACTTTGTACAAAATCGGCCATATACCTAGCCGTAAGCCATTAGGAGGGACTGGGTCATTAGGATTAACATCTTTAGACCCAAAAAAGTAGTATTATTTCTTATTGATTTTCTTGAGGCTGAATTGGGCTAGAACATGGACTTGAGGCTTCCTAAACCACCTCATATGAAATCATGCATATATGAACAAAGATACTTACTCCATTTAAAAAAAATAGTGCACATAGTTTCTTTTTCAAACTCAAGCTTTATCAAGTTCAGTTTTATAAGAAATCAATGTCCATTCTCCGCCTCTCCCACGTGACACATTTCGATTCACATGTGTCTGCCTTTTCATCTGCCTCCATTGCATGCCAAGAAAATGAGTAGCATGGATGTCAACCATTTCATTTGCATGCAAAGAAAAACTTTCATTCAGAAAGAACCACATCACCTTACAAAAAGCTGATTTTTTTATATAAAATATTTCGTAGCTTGAACTATTTTTTCTCGTGTTTCTCTTGCAGTGAGTGCCAAGCTAGCAATGCAAAAACAGGAGCCGGACGACCGGCCATCTTTGGCGCAACGACAGTGAGCATTCCTCCGTGGCTCCGCCGCTACAAAGATACAACTTGCGTCAGGTCAACATGCTGCGGCGCCAGTCTTCAGGCAGACGTACGTATAACACATCTTGTATGTGTCTACTGTATTTCACTCGTGAGGTGGTGAACCCGATTAGTTAATTGCCCGGCCGTGAGTGTCTGACACATGCATGCAGGCTGCTTGCCGCCGGCCGAAGTTCACGGAGCTCACCGCGACAAATCTCAATATCCTCTGCAACGCGCTCGAGCTGCGCGTTCCGCGTCACGGGAACATCATCCCCGGCATATCGTGCACGGTGCTCCGGTGCAGATCCGGCGTGACGAGGACTATTCCTAGCTCGTTGTCCTCGACGAAAGCGACCTGCCTGCTCTTCCTAGGAAGGGACTATGGAGGCAAGGTGGCGGTCGCTCAGGAGCTCGCGAGGCTCGTGTTTGGCTCATACGCCGAGTTCACCGCCGTCCAGCTTCAGGGTAGCCCTAACATTTGCACACACAGCGGCAAGCTCGCCCTCAAGAGGCAGAGATCACCGGACAATGACGGCGACCTCGGAGCAAGGCTGTTTGAAGCGGTCGTGGAGAACCCTCGCCGCGTTATATTGATGGACGGCGTCGACCGACTGAATCGCGATTCGGAGATGTGCATCATGAGGGGAGGAATGGTGAGGGGATGCAACGGCGACGTGGTCAGCCTGGAGGATGCCATCATAGTGCTGAGCGCCTCTGACTCGAGGAGGTACGTGGCTTCACCTTCCTCCCCACGGGTGAAACGGCGGTTTGGTGGACAGAACCGTGAGAAAGGTGATGACGGCACGGAGATGAAGCGTCGTCATGGCTGCGATTTGAGTGTTTGTGCAGTGGATGAGGAAGAGGAGGAGGAAGATAGTTTTGCTGATGACGAGGGAATCCAGAATGTTGTGGATGGTGTTTTCCTTTTTAATTAGCAGAGAATTTTCTTTTTCGTACCGTTACAGTTATTTCGAACGGTTTTGAACTGTTAGACTCCGCGTTCAGAATTTGTTTTGTGTTTTAATAAAATTATTAAGGAGAACTGTTTTTCTCTCCCCATTGTCATTTCGGAAAACCATTTTATGAGAAGAACTAGAAAGTTTATTTTGGCTGAATGCTGGTCAGAAATAACTTTATACTCCCTCTGTAACTGAATATAAGACACTGTCCTACTGTTAAAAACGTTTTATATTAAGTAACAAAGGTTGTGAGAGTTGGCTTTCTTTGTACTGGCCCGCCCAGGGTTGGGGCTGTAGCTCCGCCACTGACTACACCCATCATTTTATTTAGTACTAATCTCTCCGTCTTCTAATATAAGAGCATTTTTGATATTTTACAGCCAGTAAAGTGTTGAAAATATTAGTGTAGTGTTAAAAACGCTTTTTAGGGTCTTAAAAACGTTTTTATATTATGGGACGGAGGGAATACATTTTTCGTCTTTTTTTCTTCTTCTTCTTCATTGGCTGCAATATATTTTGGAAATTAGCAAAACTTAGAATTTGTAACCGTGCATGTTTAAAGCTTCTGCAAGTGTCGCATGCATGCACCATAGCAGGCAACCATTAATCCACCACAAAGACTCTAGCATTGTTGCATCGCATGCATACAGCTTAAAGTAGGCACCACCTAGAGTTGAAGAGCTTCTGGCGATCTCAGAATTTAGCAGACAAAAGTATCAAGATAATGACGCTTTACTGGCTGCCGTTGCATGCCCGATGAGAAATGAATAGTGGATCCTGGTGCAGTGCCTCACAAGGTCGAAAATTCATCTCATGCCTCGCACTTTATTTACTCATGTTACAGCTTACACAACATGGTACGAGATTGCAGCCCAATAATGATCTATGTTTTCAAAACAAATAACCGATTGTGTTGCCAATATCTATATGGCCATCACAGTTGCATGTGCACATGCGCGACCAAAATCTTAATTGTCTCTTATTTAGTTATTCAAAAATTATAATACACTCTGCTTGTGGTTCGGACGTTTTGCTTTATATATAAAGCAGGGCGAAAGCCTAGTTCGGTAATACACTCTAATCTAAAATAAAAATATGTCTTGCCCTTTAAGCCCTAAATGTAAGTGTTTTTAAACACCACACTTTAGCTCATTTTGTTTTTATCTAGCCTCGGTTTTCTCCCATAAAAATTTGAACCAATAGGTCTAGCATTTATTATATTTTAGATTAAAATGATAAAAGTTATAGAAATGGATGAAAAAACTCGAATATTCATTTCTGAGCCCAGGCTCATCCGCTCCCGAGGAACAATAAAAAAAGTAGATAAATTCATAAAATTCTGAATCAAAAAATTGCATGGAAAAGTTCGAGTGTTTCGACAACTGAGCAGCTCTTAGCAAAAATGACAAACTCAGTCCGAACAGTGCGTGAAGAGTAACTTTCTCACATCTCCTAAATTTGTCTTTTTACCGGGAGTTGCTCTGATGTCCAACCATGATGAAATTTGGCACGGACATCACGCACTCAAACATCTTCCATGAAAAAAAAACAGATTTTAAAAAAAAATATAGTATTTGTTTTATTTTACTGTTCACCACCAAAAGCAGATGCACCTGAGCGAAACGCCGTGTCCATAAAAAAATTATGAATTTGCGTAGATCCTTTAATCCTTTGCAATGAAAAATTATAAATTCATATTAAGTCTAATCTGTTAGACTTGCATTTAGGGAAAATAGTATTAAACACCTCAAAGCTTAAGCTAATGGTAAATCAAGCTATTCAATTAGACTTAGATCTAGCATAAAATAATTGTGACTATAATTGGACCAAATCACACTATCATGGGAGAACCCGAAGGAAAACATGTAAACAATTCTGAATTACTATTGCACTAAAAGTAAATATAAACTAAGAAACAGAAACAAGAGTTAAAGAATAAAAAATGCAAGAATAACCGAACTTGCACATCAAAACAACAAGCAGAAAAGAAGCACAAAAATACACTTGATGTAGAATTGGATTACAAAAATTGCAAATAGAAATGGATTAAATTGGCAAGTAGGATCTTTGCAACAAATAATAGACAATCAAATAGTCAAAAAAAAAAGCGGTCTTGTAGTCATTCCTGTACTAGAGTAACCAATAAAGCAGAAAAAAATCGCTACGGGAAGGGGTTGCGTCTTTTTTAGGGGTAAAAACCTTATTTATTCATCAAAAGCCACATAAAATGGGATACGTCTCAGGTCATGCGGGGTGTCAAACCAAACGTGGTGCCTCGGAACTCTAGAGAAAAAAAAATTAGCTAGACTATATGCTTCATAGTTCACAGCATGAGACTCAAAAGAAAAAGTACAGTTGAAAGATGCAGCATAACTAATAATCTCGTTGACGATCGCCCCGTATGCTCCTCTGGCGCTTTTATGGATGTCCGAGATGACTTGCTTGCAATCGGATGCAACAACAAAATGTTGTATATGTAGATCTTCAGCAAGTGCTAGTGCTTCGCGACATGCGATCACTTCAAGGGTGGCCGGATCAACAACTCCTTCGATGACCAGGGCCGAGCTGCCCAAGAAATTTCCTTCCACGTCTCTGCAAACTGCGCACTACTAGAAAAAGGGCTGCTAGTGGCGCACCTGTAGTGCGCTATTAGTATCTGGTATACTAATGGCGCACCAGCCCATTAGAATAATGATCAGTCGCCATTAAGTATCTGGTATACTAATGGCGCATTTTTTCTTAATCTCAGGTCACTATGGCTTAATCTCGGGTCAATATGCTTAATCTCAGGTCAAATCGCACTTCGTGGTCAAACTTCCTGAAAGGTCACACATCCTCACACTACTCCAGATCAAGCACGCTTAACTTCAGAGTTCTATCCAACCCCAGCAACAGCTCACTTCACAGGCACTTGTTAATATATCTAGCATATCAATCCTATTATACCTTGTTGATGTCTAGGACTTTGTTCATGTTCATGACTATGATGAAATTTTGAAAAATATTTCAAACTTCCCGTTCATATTACGTATCATTTTTTGAAAAAAAATTCAAAAAAAATTAAAACCAATTTTTTTTCTATTACTAGTGGCGCACCACATCACGGTGCGCCACTAGTAAGTTTGAAATTTTTGAATTTTTTGCCTCTAGATCTTGAAAGCCCGTAACTTTTTTTCTGTTAGGTTTTGGGATGTAACTTTTCGAGTAGATAATTTTCATATAAAAACTTTTTAATCCGAGTTAAATGCAAAAGTTATGCCCAATTTACAAATTTCCAGAGAGATTTTGCAAATAAAGTCGAAATTCATATTTGTAAATTTTCCCAACAACTAGACCACATATCACATGGGAAACTTATTTTCTTTTATTTTTTTGACATTTCCATCATTTTCTTTTATTTTTTTAAAAACTGAAAAGGCGGTCCAGGGGGGAGTGCATTCGGTGTTGGGCCAAGTTAGTAATGGCGCACCGTGGGGTGGTGCGCCAAACTAGTAATGGCGCACCACCCCACGGTGTGCCATTACTAGTTTTGAAAAAAATTAAAAAAAATAGAAATCTTTTTTGATAAAAACTTAGTAATGGCACACCAGTGGACAGTGCATCATTACTAGTTGCGCACTGTCCACGGGTGCGCCATTACTAACAAATTTTTTTATTTTTTTTACTTTTTTTTAAAACTACTAATGGCGCACGATGGGTGTGGTGCGTCATTACTATGTCAACTAGTAATGGCGGACTATCCCACGATAAGCCATTAGTAACAATTTTTTTTTATTTTTTTCAAAACTTCTAATGGCGCCTTTGTGTGCTTGTGCTGCCATTACTCTCTCTTAATGGCGCTTTAACACAAGTGTCCATTTCATCTATCACCGCGCGGCTGCTGATCCTTCTCTTCTTCCTTGCACTCCCCGGTCCACGTGGATCTTACAGTGTCCAGCAGGGGGCCTTTTTGGCTCCATGTTTGCTTGATGGCAAGTGGCATTCTGAGCCGGGGCGCTTGGTTTAGCATTGATCAAGGACATGTCTTTATGGAACCTCTGTATGAAGCTGTAGGTCGCTTGGGGACTCTGAAAAATAGCTTCATGTATTGCCTTTCGATGAGCATGCCATATTGCCCAAAGTGTCACGGCCATGTCGACGAATTCTTCATGAGTTGACATGTCCATCAACGTGAAAAGCCACTGTTTGGTGTCTATAAGTCGAATGTAGCGAGCGAGAAGTTCGTCTCGCCACAGGTAGACGAGTTGGATCCGGCCCATGAAGAAAAACCATACTATCAAATTATCTCCCAGCACACCCTCTGAGGTGTTTGAGACGCGAACTAGGTACTATTTTAATCCTTTTTTACCTCTAGTTTTTTTACTTTCATCTTTTAATTAATATTTTTAAATTTATTAAAATATATATTTTAAAAGTATTTTTATTGTACTATTTTTATGAAAATGTCTGGGTGTTAAAAATGTTCATTGGTTATTTGAAAAATGGTCATCGTGCATTTGAAAACTGTCAACATGTATTTCATAAAACTTCCATGCTGTAATTAAAAATGTCATTTATTAAGTATATTCGTCATGTATTCCAGAAAATATTCTTCACTTGTTTATAAATGTTCATCATGTATTAAGAAGATGTTCTTTGTGTTTTAGAAAATGTTCATCATTTATTCATTAAAATATTCATTGTCTGCTAAAAGATGTTCAACATATTGAAATATGTCCATTATGTATTAAAAATGTATATTAGTATTTCAGAAAATACACATTGTGTGTTAAAACTGTTCATCGTGTACTTAAAAAATATTCATCTTTTATCAAGAAATTGAGCATGTACCAAAAAAATCATGTTATGGGCATTTTATATTTTCCTAAGAAAGAAACAAATAAATAAATTAGAACAAGAAAAACTAAGAAATAAAAAGAAACAGGGAAAACATAAAAAGAATAAAATGAAAAGGGAAACATGCTCAGCATGTACTACAGATCGTTCATCTTGCATTACTAAAAATGCATATAAAAAACTCCGTGCAATATTTCTGAAAACAATATGACATATTTGAACATACACAAGGTCTTTTGAAAATACATGGCACACGTTTTCAAAGAAACGATGAACGTTTTGAAATACTCAACGAACATATTTTTTACTAGCTACAGTATGTTTATACCTGAAACTGCAAACATGTAATTAAATGTATATTCATGATGTTGTTTTTGTTTCTGGTTGATTTTAAAGGATTATTTCCTCGTCTGTCTTTTCCTATTCCATTTTACTGATATGACTTCATATGACAACATGTTATTCTGCTACGAACTTGTGCCGAACAGAGATGAAGACAAGGACGCGCCATCACCATCTTGAGCCTTGCCCTTTTGCTGCTGCTGCTGCTGCACTCCAGTATGTAGTGCAATGTAACCCCACCCAGTTGATATCCAACCCACGCCCGACTGCCTACCCACGTACGTATGAAACAATCTGAATTTCCTCATCATCAATCGCTTCAGGTACGACTACAACGGCGGCAGAGGACGATGTTCAGCACTACACCACATGCGAGTGGATATGCAGGCTGTCCAACAACTGGACCATCGGCTGCGTGCAGGTGCGGCTCGGCGGCGTTTACGACTGCTGCTTCTGCTCTGTGGCCGATTACGCTATGCAGCCTCCTTGTGCTGGTGGTGATGCTGGTCTAGTTCAGAGTTTCTTCAGGATGCATGTAGTGTTGGTCAGAATTGGAGCTGGGCACTAGCCAATTAGCCATAATAAAAGTTGAGAGTCAATGAATGTGGACTTGTGGAATAGTAGCGGCAGTTAAATGAGTTTGGATTAATTTCCTATGTTAACTAGCCATCTGTAGGCAGGGCTGGGGCGGCAACGGTGGCGAGCCGACTGTGCAAACCTTGCCGGGGGGCTTCAGTACCAGGGAAACAGAACTGGCTTCTTCCTGAAAAGAGTTATCATTCTGGATTAGTTTTCTTCGGAACAGATTAAACCATTTCTGTTCTACCCGTCAATAAGATTTCAGTTGTCTTACCTCTTCTCATGCAGAGCAGGGAATGTGAGTGGATGGTATTGTTAATCCCAAGCCAAGCAGTATTAGGCAAGCACTGTGTCCCATTTGCAATGCTTGCACAGCACTCAGTTTTTGGTTTTGCCTCATCTTCCACACCGTGATGCCTGCAAAGTGGCCTGGTTTGCGAGTGCTGAAATTCCAATGAAATTCCTTTCTCTCATCAACTCTTTGTCGAAGATAGCATCGGACAGCACCACTGCTGATGCCCCTGCCTCCATGTACGACTTGATTGAACCTGTATACGACAGTGGCCATAGCATCAGAGTGAATAGTTTCATACAGCTAACCGATATCTACACTTTGAATAACTTGCTTAATTACTCTGTGTCTTTGAAAGAGTCTCAGTTTTATGAAACAAACACTTCAAGGTTGCTACTTAGACACCAACAGAAAATACGGATGATATTTGCAAAAAGAGGAAAACAAAATAGGGACGATGGATACTAGACTACGCCACTTACCTATAGTAATTCCTTGCGAAGCAACCATTGGTACAAGAGGAAATGGTTTCTTTAGAGCAGACATGTACATCTGTCCACCCATCACTGAAACTGGATACACCTAATTAAAGTAGACCACACAAACCAACAAGTGTCAGACGCCTATAAACAGAATGGAAAACCAACATATTTTTCATTAAAAAAATGCAGTGACACATTTTGATGATTATTACACAATCAAAATGATTGCAGGAACGTGCATTGTTTAACAATGTCTGATAAAAACAATATTGTCAGAATATATTGGTAATGCTCTGATCTATCTCTACTGTAACTACAAGAGGAGGGTTACAAGTCATGAAACCTTAAGGACTTTAGCACCAGCATTGCAAGCAGATATAACCTGCAAAACCCAAATATAACAAAGATGTGAGAATAAAAATTAGGTCACGCTATTGTACCAATGAATTTTCATGCAAGTTCGTACCGTATATGGCATGTGGTACATACCTCAGTTGGAGTAAGCACTCCTGGAATATACAGAACTTCACTTCCGTCAAGATCATGAAGTATTTCCTTAAGCAATAAGATTGAAAGAATTAATTAACATTTATATGTTGTATAGCAAACAAACAGTACAATCACCAAATAACAGATGGTAGATTTCTATTAGATATGTCGACGTTATTGGAAACGAAGGCATCGAATTTGCAAAATTAAAGTATTGACACCCTAAAGCCTAAATTACAAGCCTATAAGGATCTCTGATATCAAATATGTTACACTGACGAACTTTACAGGGAATGTCCCTAGTGATGTGTACAACTAGTAATCACAGATTATGGGAAACATGTGAATTTTTAGTAAATAATAAACATTATTACAAATGAAATAGTACTGACTCTTACCATGACTGTGCCAGGGCTCATGAGAAACTGTGCACCAGCTCTAATGGCTTTACTTGCATCATCAGCATTTAACACTGTACCAACCTAAGTACAGGGTGCAGAAAAACAAGAACGTATCATGAACAACTTAACATTGTTGCTAACAGTTAGCGTACCTGGGGTTGCGTGGGACAGCTCAGTTCAATTGTAAAGATTGTAGAAGCTATAGACATGGTACTTGGTAATAAGAGTATAACGTTTTTAAGATTACATAAAAAGTGACCAGTCTTGATGCTAAAAAGCAGTTAGCTGTTAGTTGACAAGCCATATATGTTCAGGCAATGAGCCAGAAAAATCTAGCAAGTAATGCCAGAGACTCACCCCAAATGTCAAGGAAGGGTAACTCTTGCGAAGATCCTCAACAACCTGCTAGAAGATGTACCAATCAATCAAAATGCTAGCAAAGAGAGCAACGATAATGGTAAAAGGGCAAAATTTCAGACGAATGGCAAGAAAGGCCACACCCACCTCTAGCACTCCAGGAGTGGACATGACAATTTCTAGCTGAACAACATTGCACATGTTTGTTAGCATCAGGGACAAGAAATGGAGCACCAAAACAATACTAGCTAGCATGTACAGTAGCATGGATGGTTCCTCCAAGGATCCGTCCAGAAAAGATAGAATTAAGTAGAAGCAAACAACATGTCCAGAACGCGCGCAGAGCACCCTGCCGCTCCACGCACCCAACGAACCAGGGAATGCATTGGAGCAACCGACTCACCACGGAGACGCCGCCGCGAATGGCCGCGTGGGCCGCCTGCATCGCCGTCTCGCCACTGCAAGGGGAGCCACACAAACAGAGGAAGAAACAGAAGGTTTCAGTCCAGTGAGGCCAAGCGCCGAACAGGTGGCGGGCAACGTGAACTGGGTGAAACCAGCCTTTTTGCTTACTCTTGCGCGCGGAGGCAGGCGATGACGCGCGAGCGCAGTATGGCGGCGAGCGCTTTCGGTGGCCGCGGCGGATCTCGCCGAGGAGACTGGGAGGCGAGAAGAGGCAGCTGTGCTGCGGCGACGACGAGCATCCTGGTTCCCGGAGCGAGTGACAGCCGCCAAGCGCTGACCGGTGTAGCTGTAGACCTGAGTAGGAGAGCGTATCCTGTCCTGTGAACCGTTGGATGTGAAAGAAGGAGCAGGAGACCGTCAGGATGTGAGCCGATGGAACATTTGCAGAACAAACCTCACAGCGTAAATGATTGGACGAATCATCCTTCCAGTCCAACCCGTTTCTAACTCCAAGAATATCACATGGAAACCAACATTGAAAGAAAATTTCATGAAAACCATGTTTGAAAGTTTCGAAAAAATCTGACAAAAATAAGAGATGTTAAAAGGGTGACATTCTATTGCCATGCAAAATTTCAAGTTAAAACACATCGTAGGATGTTAACCAACCCTGTGGTTGGATGATTAGAAGAATAGTGGTATCTCAACCACCAGGGTTTAAATCCTCGTGCTCGCATTTATCCTGAATTTATATTAGGATTTCTGGCGATACGTATTTAGTGGGAGGAGACGTTCCCGTCGACTACGAGGCGCCTATGTTGACTTCGTAAAATCTCAAGATGACGTGTCGGCTCAGTCTCTCGAAGTTGCTCATATTGGTAGCTGTGTGTGTGCGCGTGCACGTTCATAGGGATGAGTGTACGCGCGTATATATTGTTCTAAAATTCAATGCTGATTTTGGTTTTTCCATGGCTCATATCATGTAATGCTTTTGAACTTGGAATTTCCCATCATCCTTTTAACGTCCCCTATTTTTCTAGACTTTTTTCGGAACTTAAAAATTTGTTTTTGCATGGTTTTCATTGGTTTTTACTAAATGTTGGTTTCCATATGATATTCTTCTTTCTAACCACATTGAACCATCGCTCTCATGTTCAGTTAGCTAATTTGTCTGCTAGAGGTATTGTTACCCTCCTATGATTCTTTTTGGGAGCTTAGAATAAATTACGATGCTTGATGTTTTCTCTCCATGCCAAAATAAGGGCGGGGGAGTACATCATAGGTACAGGATGGAAATTTGCACTCGGATTGATGTTTTCTCCCCCTCTGCCCCTCCTGATTTGATATATGGCTTCGGCCGCAGCCGCCACTCCTCTCCTTGCTGACGCCGAAGCGCCGCGGGGCAAAGCCCAAGCGGTGGATGAAGCGGTCGTGGTGGAGATTAGCGCGGGTGTCCTGTTTCAACATGTGCATCGTCTAACGTCAATGGCACAACAATGAGGATTCTTCCGCCGTCGGTGGCTCACCCAGGCGGGGCGGCCGTTCTCCGCTATGGCTTCGGTCGTGGGCGGTTTGGGACGTCCCCATGAGGCGTGCTGGATGATGGTGGAGGAGGATCTAGTGGACCAGCCGGTGATGGGCGCGAGTTTTCCAGCGAAAGCTTGGTTCGGCCTCGGTTGGAACTGTTGATGGCGGCGCCCGTGGGCATCGTTACCTAGTTGGAGGCGTCATGGGGCGATTAGTGTTCCGTTTGTGCCTCGGGGAAAACCATAGATTCGGTTTCTGGGTCGGATGATGGTGATGTTCCTGAGTCCTCACCTCCATAGGGCATCATCTTTGGGAATGTACATCGGCTGGAGGGACAAGTGTTTGGCTTCCGTGTCTAGCCGCCGATATCCACATGCTTCTCATGTGGAGACCAAGGTGGAGCGGCGTGCCATCTACAAAGATGTCGGCGGCGATGAGTCTTGGCCGAAAAGGTGCAGCAAGGTCTTGGCGCTAGATACAGTTTGATGAGCGCGTGTAGGAGGGTGACGCTGTCTGGCGTCGTGGTGGCTTCGCCGACAGAACGGTCAGGCAAAATCAATACATTGATTACTCCTGAAGATGGGACGGCGAAAGATTCTACAGTGTGCGCATGGGGTGCATGCTACGAGTTTGCTAGACCGGTTGGTGCTCCTGGCTAGCCGGCAGGCAGCTTGGTGAGGCCACTGGATTTCATGGTGTGCGTTGACACAAGGTCAGGACACATCATCAACCTTGTAGGTAGGGTGATAGTTTTCACCAAAAAGATGGCTTTGGGTTGATTCATGTATTTGTTTTGTAAGACTTTGTCAAATAATGCAACAAAGATGGCTGTGTGCATCAACCGATGCAGATGCCGGGAGTTCTTCTCCTTTTCAGAAAAAAGGTGATTGATGTTTACATATATATATATATATATATATATATATATATATATATATATATATATATATATATATATATATATATATATATATATATATAACAGCAAGACTTGTAAGAATTGCAAATAACATCATAATGATGTTTGTCGTTGCCCGCAAAAAAAGAGAGCATGCCTTTTGTTTTTGCATGATTGAGCGCACCATTGTACTCACTCACCGACCAGCTGATGAACCCCATAGCCCTTGGAGGGCGTCATGTTGTGTCACCAGCCCAAATCTATCACATTTTGAGACTGTCTGCCTCATCTTGCCCGGCTACGGATACTTCTCTTCTAGATCCATCAAAATCACTGGAATCATAGAGAAAGAGTGACCGTTGCCAACAGAAAGTGCTTTTCCTTCAACAAGATAAAAGAACAATGACACTTCCTGAAATACCATACAAAATTGTCGCCTTGCTCAAAGAAATAAAATCCTATCCACACTCTCAACATGATATATAGTTTCATCAATACAATAGTATAACAAACTCTAGCATCTACTATTACAATTTATAGAAGATATAAAATGACAACACTGCAGACACATGTTCACAAGGTAACATGCTTATTAACAACACACAGGATTCATGCGCAAGCATACTAATGAAACATGTTCGGGTTTAGGTATACGCGTGCAACATATTGTGTCCACTAGTGGCTGGGGCCCGCCAATGGCGGGCCTCCTGAATTCGTGCTTGTGGCGCCCCTGTCTTGCTGAAGCGCCTCATTGCGCCTCACATGGAGCTATTTTCACAGTTTACGCACATTAGCTCTCCAGAACTAATGGCTGTTAGCCTCAACTTGTCTTTACAAGTACAAAGAACCACTATTAGTTGGCAAAGCACCACGATGTTTCAGTATAAGAGATCCACAGATACCAGAGATGCAAAAGTAGGAGAAGGCATACATGTGAAATGAGAGCTGATAATACATAGCCCACACAAATTCAGACCACACTGGTGTGATTATGAGGCTGCACCTTTTTGACCCATGGTTCACAATCTTGAACCCAACCCATTAAGAGAAAAATACAAAAAAGTTAAGTAGTTAAATAAATTTAGGGAGACTTCCAGTTGCGTTGGTGCAACCTGAAGCTGCACACGTAACATAGATCTCCTCTATAGAGCCTGAGAAAAAGAGGATGGGGCCATGGGCAAGGCCATAGTACATCTACTTCATATACTCGTCGTCGACTTGTGTTATAACAACACATACAGGGTTTTGTGCTGCCAGACAATACAGTCTACGAATTCTCTTGACACACAGTAAAATACATTCATTTTGGTTCTAAAAAGCACAACGAAACATGTATTGGATTTAAATTCTACCGTAGGGAGTGAGGAGGAGATCCTTGGGAAAAGAACTTATGTTGATGAGCCTTCCGTGGGGGTGGAGCAGGGAACCTGCAACATCTTTAATCAACTGGATCTCCCCTCATGTTTCTCGGCAGCCCTTATCCCAGAAATTCATGTGTTTCACAATTGTCACATCATCTACACGAAAACCAACATCAACACAAATTTTAATCTGGAACAAGCACAACTAAAAAATCCCGCAAATATATTAGGATTTTTTTGGATGCGGGTACCCTCAACTGATCCATCCTGACCCTCAATCTAAATGCACCCTTAGTTTCCTAGTGTAAACTCTGAACTCACAAAAAGAAACAGCAAGACTGGGAAATAAAACAAAATTAATGGTATATTGATTATAGTAAAAAGGGAGCGCACTTGGTAATCTATAAAAAACTGGGAGCTCAGCAAGGCCTTATTTAACATATACTTCCAGTACGAATCTATGAATGCAACAACAACTGACATCTGATTTTCTGATGAAAATATGGAATGCACTCCCCTAGTGCAGAAACACAAAAGGCTAGCTGCAAACAGCAATACAAAACATATGCAAAGTATTTCTAATTATTGTATTTTCAGCCTTCATAACACTACAGGAAATAGCAGCAAAACTGCAGGTGTGGTTATTAGCCATGCTTCACATGTTATAATGAATGATTCTTTTGGTGCCCGACCACTTGATTGTTTAAATTTGTTCGGCGTTCATGTGGTTCAGACACATCTCTCCGTAGGCCATCCAATCATCATCATGAGAATGACAAAGGAGATGTAAATTTAACGATCAGGGCAAGAAGCATATATTTCTTACCAATTAGCTAGGAAAACATTAGAAGTCTAGAACTGAAGGGTACAATCTAGACAAAAATAAAATCTTAACACAAAAAAGTATAGCTGTTACGTGCAACTTTAATCCTAACCTCCTAGACAATTCTCAATTACACTACTCCGTCCGATCCATATTACTTGCAGCTCAAATGGATGTCTCTAGCATTAAAATACGTCTAGATATGTCCGTTTGGGCTATAAGTAATATGGATCGGAGGGAGTACTAAGTTTATGATGAAAATATTGTCCAGATAAAATAGCCAAATGGAGCTTGCTAGCTGCTACTCGTCATAATTAGCAAGGAAAGTAATAGCCAACTTCTTTGAAATCACATAAATCATCGGTATGTTATGCCTAACGCTATAAAAATTTGTGCCATCACACTAATTATACCACAGAAAACAATGTCTTCCCATGGTTATGCATAATACAACAGCCTAATCATGTTCTTGACCTGAAATCAGTAAAGTCGCATAACTAATACACAGCAAAATCACAAATGATAATTATATTCCAGGAAGTGCAAATAAGCTGTGTTCTCCACTGAACTGAAGCCACTCAAGCCACAAGTAAAACCATTCCCAATTGCAGAAGCACCAAAATAGGCGGTTGATTTTACTCACCTTGATTTGGACGATGAACCTTCTCGGCATCAGTGATCATAATGTATCCATTCCTGCACAGCCACGGAAAAACATCACAAATAACAAATCCTCAGCTGAAATATAAATGCGTGAACAAATCATGGGGTCCAAAAAGGGAAGGGGGTTCAGTAGCGCAACCAACTCATCTGCCCTTGACACTGGAGCAGGGCTCCATGAACTCAAGATTGGCGGCGACATGCATCACAGACCAGTTAGTCACCGGTCTTGTTGAGGTGCACCAATGGCGTGGCATGGCGTGTCGCTGATCAGCTACATCATACACATCACAAATAGAGGAAAATCACCTAATAAAACTGGGGGAAAAGTTAATGGCCGACAGTCGGCCAAGCAAAATGGAACATCACTGCAAATGGAAGATACTCGGCCTGCTCAGCTTATGAGATCCAATTCTAGAAGCACGCAGTTTGGCTGACCAGGGATTGCCAAAGTGTGGAAGACAAGGCTGGAGGGGAATGTTCGGTTCTACATATGGCTCTTTCTGCAAAATAGAAATTGGACCGCAGACAGACTGCAGGCCAGAGGTTGGCCTCACAATGCTTGTTGTCGGCTATGTGACCAGGAACCTGAATCTGCGGAACATTTAACGCTGCAATGCAGCTATGCGCAAGAGGTCTGGTGCCTCTTTCAGGGTACAAGTGATAGGATTTGCAACGTGGTGTGCTCCGCAACTTCAGTGTCAGATTGGTGGAAGATGCTCTTTTTGCATCATAGTGCGCCAGCCAAGGCTGCTGAGGAAACGACCCTTTTGGCATACATTGCTTGGCATCTTTGGGAAGAGTGAAACAGAAGGGTTTTCGAGAATGTTGAGTTGACACCAAGAGCCCTGGTCACACTTATTAAGGAGGATCTCAAAATGCTCAATGAGGCATTCTGCCCAACCATTTTGGGGGTTGGGTAGAAATGTGTTTAGGTGGCTGTCTTTTTCCAACCTGTAGGCCCCTGTTCAAGGGCTGGTGTTTAGTTTCTCGGCATCTGTTGCCATCTATTTTTGTATTATGTAACTTTTCTTCCTCACTATAATGCAAAAGCAGAGCTCCTGCTGTTCTAGTCAAAAAAATCACGGACACTAAGGAGCCGAAGATGGGCGCATACCTAGGTGACATCCTTGGCGACCGCCAGCTATGACGCCTCGCTCCTTCCATTATAAATCCTTCCTGCGTGTTGACAAAATTACAACACATGTGGGAAGATAATGCAGACATCAAAAGGAGGCCAAAACATGGGCTGGCTTTGATATATATGTCAACAAAATGAGTGATATATATGGAAAAACAGCAAAACGAAATTAAGTCCTTCAATATGTATTTCTAAAACTGGAATATCATCTTGATAACATCTTTATTTTTTATCCAAGGCTTGATTGTAGCATAAAATGACACCATGGTAAATTTTGAGAAAGATCAAGCTTCAGTTTCAGGCTTTAATAACTTGGTCACAAATTTCAGTAAAATGAAAGACAACGGCTAGTGGTCACCAGATGTACAAGGTTAGGAATCCTTTGTGCTTGCTAGTTCAGAAACACCTGAATGGAGGAACAGTTTTTATATAATCTGAGGGGAGATAAATTTTATGGAAGAAAGTTAAGAGGAACATATGTCTACAGTCTGAGGTCAGTATGTGTCAGTGCACGGGTATACAGATAATTTACCTGCATAAAGTAAGACACATATTCAATCTAGATCAACTGGTGAATAAATAGATCAAGAAATCTTTAACCTTTGTAACTTGTAGCGATCCAAAGGCCTCTCATCAATATCATGATTAAAGCATGTCAGGCAGATGAACACGACATTCTACAACATGCTCACTGCAGGATAATGAGAGAAGGAGTGGAGTCCATGGACTGCATCACTAAAACAGAGTGAATTCATAGTTAGGGGACAAGTAGTCCCACATACTTCAGTGTAAACATTGCAACAAGTTCATACATACTTGACTGAATTGTCATTTAGGATCCATATAAGAGCTCATTATCTTTTTAAAATTCCTATAGTTATGGCCATCTAGGTGGTTAAATTCAAGATACACGAGCGCCTGTAGCTATGCTTAGAGGGTAATGGATCCAATAAGAGCATAATTTTGACATATACAAATTCAAGAAATGAACTAAGCAAGTCACAAAAATCTATGTGTAGTGCATCTTCTAAGAAGGTAGATAGGTAGCTCCTCTTCCTCTTGGTTTAATCTACATTTCAGCTCTAATGGATTTGGCTGTCACTCATTCAAAAAGTTCTAAGCACACACATCATGAAGCAAAGGAAAAAGGGGGAAATCAGACCGGCAATACTAGACGCATACACAGCCATACAACGATGCAGCATAACAACAAACAGGCGACGAGCAAGGGATTAGCATGAAATAAAACGAAACTATGTTTCAACAAACCAATATTGTTCACTTTAAGTATGTTCAAGAAATTTCCAAGGCTTTTCACAATCCCTTGCCAGTGAGCAATCAAAGCTTACTGTGCAGCTATATTTGTGTTTGAACGAGAAGATCCTTTCATCATGCTTGCTCTTGATGTTCTTGGGGCCTGAATTGACAGCGAGAATAGCAAATATGATGCCAATTAGCAGAAATAATTAGGGGATGGAGAAAACCAGAGAAGGAGAGTAGAGGAAGGATTCGTACATGTGTTGGACCTCCTGCCTACTGGATCGTCATGGAAGCAAGGGCTGGGGTTGGGGCTGCTTGTTGGGGCGTTGAGGTTGCACCACACCATCTTGATTCAGTACAGAGAGACAGAGAGAGATGTTCTCCTGCAGCAGAGAAGAGAATGAGCTTGACAAACACAGCAGCAACTCCAAATCGAATCGAATCCGAGAGAGAGAGAAGATATGGGAAGAGCACCTTCTCCATGGCTGCAGCACCAGGGCCAGGGCACCTTATCCATGGCACCTTATCCATGGTCCTCAACGGAAACCAGTGCTGTGGGCATGCCGGATCTGAGTCTGCTTCACATCCCAACCTGCTGCTCGATCCGGGGTGGGAGCTTCAGCCGTTGGGTAGGGCGTGGGTGGCGGCGGCGGTGTGCGGACGTCGCTGGTGGCGGCGGCGGTGGGCCGGTGGCAGACGAGGGAAAGGAAGAGGAATCGGGGGACGGGGATAGGGGAGTGGACCGCTGGCCAATCCCTTTCTCTGTTTTTTCTTTTCTTCGTGACGCTTTTGTCTCCTAGCAAATCCAACGTGGCACGCGCGAGAATCCCTCTTTGATGCACACCTTATTGTTTTGAATTATAATAAGGTCTAGTTCGCCATGCAAAGCTTTCATGGGTAGATCTCTATGACTAAGTAGGGACCCAGCACCGGCATGATCTTGTAGTCGTCACCGAATCCAGCATCAGAAAAGATCATTTTCCACTCATTGTCGTCCCGTTCCGCCCCATTGATGGACACTGCAAACATGTTCTGTAAGGCTTCCATCTCGCTGATCTTTCTATCGCCATCTGCAGACCCTCTCACCATATCTACTATTATCACCTTCCCTCCAGCGTTCTTGGCGGGGATGGCCTCCTTGCAACGTTGAAGTATTTTGACGCAATCCTCATGACCCCAGTCATGCATGATGTTCTAGAACAAATATAAAGAAATAATTTAGAAGAAAAAAAAGAAGACAATGAGCAGTTTAGCAAAGAGGGAAACAAAAACATTGATTGCACTATAAGAAGCAACAGAGAAAAATCTTTAACGAAAAATATGGACGGTTCAGTGAATGAAATAAGATAAAGGAAACAATAAGAAAGAAAGAAAAAAGGTCTTAGACAACTCGTTTTATAATGTAGTGTGTATAGATTTTTTTTTTCAAAAGTCAAACATTACAAACTTAAACCATGTTTATAGACAAAAAATATGTACATTTAAAATACCAAATGCATATCATTGGATACATCATCAGTTATATTTTCATGTTTTATATGTTTGATTTGTATATATAAATAGTTTCCTCTGTAAACTTGGTCAAAATTTGCTTAGTTTGACTATTCAGAAAATCTATATGTACTCTACTACATTATAAAATGAAGGGAGTATTTGGGATGAGCCAATTACTGGTACGACAGGATGAAACCGCATAGCAATACTAGGTGATGTCGATGGGGTACATAGACATAACATACCTTGAGCAAGACAAGCATCCGCGGGTGGAATGGATTCAAACAATTCACCTGCGACGAAACGCGGTTTGTCATGGTCGGCGGTCTGCAGGCCGGCCGCGTGAGGGAGGTCTTGGCGATCACCCGCGTTCCCGCGCCGTTGCCGCCGCGGACGTCCACGAGCGAGCTCAGGCCGCGGAAAATTAATGCGGCCCTTGTCCAGAAGGATGACCTCGAGGAAGAGCTCGCTGTCCGCGATCAAGGCATCATTCAGGACGGCGTTGAACCCCGTGTCCTTGCTCGCCATCTCCTGTTGGGAGCAGCCACATGCGCCAGCTCGAAGAGACCCGGCCGCCCCCGGCGCCGGCTCGCTCCTGAGCCAGTCGGGCATGCCGAAGAATGAGGAGACGACCAGAGGGTTCACGCAGAAGGGCACCACGGGGGACAGGTTGCGCCAGCCGACAAGGAAGCGGCACGCCGTGGTCAGCCCGTACTGCACTTCGGCGGCCGTGCCATCGGTAGCACCGGCGGTGGCGCTGAAGATAGCCGAGGCGCTGAGCAGCTCCATGACGCGCCGGAGTTCGGCGAGCCTGGCCGGGTGCACCTTGGTGTCGGCCAGGGTGGCGGTGCCGCCGCGGCGGTGGATGGCGACGTCGAGGATGCCGAGGCCCAGCCCACGGAGCACTTGAGCGACATGGACTTGACGTAGCCGAGGACGTGGTTCTGGAGCTCCGCCAGAGCTACGAGCAACTCACTTCTGCCAAGAGCTTAAGCGCCATCTTGCCTAGCTTACTAGAGCTTAAGCTACCTGACTTCACTGCAAATGGAATGAAAGATAGCTTGGACAGACGTGTGTGCCTGCAATCTCCAGCTCTTCCTACCAACGGCTTTTATACACAAACAACCGTGTCTTCTCTCTCTAACAGCAGATTTTGATTATCTATCAAATATCTAGATAATTACAGATATAATCAAAAGCTCAAGCTATACTCCATCATTTAATCTGGTCAAACAAATTGATGAACTGAGTCGCATGAGTAAGGTGGGCACAATAATTATCGTCTTGCTGATACGCATGACTAACTAGCAGCTAGAGCGATTACCAGTTGTTCATGTGTGACTCACCCTTTGATGAGGATAGGGAGCGAGTCTTCCTGTCTGTTGGTCCATTTATAGATTTATACTTCAACAGCAGATGGCCATGTTTGGAAATATACAAGTTGCGACGCACGCATATTGCCGCGACATTTCAGGAGCATCATTGATCTGTTTCTTCCTTGTTCTTACCATTACCCCCCCCCCCCCCCCCACCTGTCTACTAAAAACGACGACCAAGCCATCAATCCATCTAAATACTAATGCTCCCATGTACTCCACTGATTTATTCAAACAAGTGAGATACCATGATCTTCGACTGAAAGTGTCTGACCTACCGCCAATTCACAATGACGCGGTGAGGAGACAATAGTGATTGCTGGGCAAGAAGAGGAACTCGCAAACGTAAATACACAAGGAGCAACTTGTACTAGCAGTGATTGAGTGCTATGCATCGACACACTAAGGGCCTCCGATTCGTAGGATTATCAAAACGCGAGAACAGGAAACACGCAGCAATAGAGTGGCATGTCATCTTGTATCTTATATGATTACAAAACTACATGAATTTAGGTGGAAGAGTGTTTTGTAGCACAGGAAAAACAAAGGAGTTCTACCAAAAGGTTTGAGTGGATGGAAAATTTCCTCCAAAATGAAGCACAAATGAATCCTATGAAAAAATCCCTAAGGATTTCAATCATGCGAATCAAACGGCCACCATAGAAAAAAAAATCAAAGGATTCGGATCCTCCAAAAATCAATAGAGCCCTAAGTGTGTATTTGGATCTTGGGCTAGAACGATACTAGCCACATTTGACAAAGCAGGACGTTTGGTACCTCGTGAAAATCTGGCTTTGTTAGGAAATATAGTCAATACCTGCCTCTAGAACCTTGCCGAAGGAGAAGAGTCGGATTGGTCCACAGCATGGAAAAGAGAATGAAAGCATCCTCCAACTGCCTACACATCGCGTGCTCATTGCTAGTACTGACCGAGCAACATGTCTTGCTTTTATAGGCAATGCCCAAACGAGCAAGATAAGCTATACATCCAAACGCAGCCTAATTAATTAATCACCGACAGAGATCAACACACCCCAACAAAAACAAGCCGTCAAGGCAATGGCAATCCTTAATTTGATTGTTTATTGCTAAGAACAAATCAATACAAGTACTAATTAAAGTGGCAATCGACACTAAGAAGAACTATATAAGACACAACATTCATGACAAGTCAGAATAACTTGTCTCGGGCAAGTCAAACACAAACCATTTTTAAATTGGAAAATAAAATGTGTAAACGTCCGTGCAAGGGGGATAGAGCAGGACGGTTCCAGACTGTCAATGTGTACGAGTTTGCACTATAGAAATCCAATCAATTTATATGCAAAAAATAAATGACCACATATATGGTAAGGTGAAATTGCAAGGCCATGTGGATGAAACTGATGGCGTCAACTTATTAAAACTTGATTTATAGAAAGTGAAAAAAAGTTTTATAGTTCAACCTTATGCTCAATTGATAATCAATTTTAACTGTTGGCTTCATGAAACGCCGGCTTCGATAGTGAATATGGATTATCGGGAAATAAATACTCTAAACTTTTCACCCGGTGTTTTATCAAGTTGCCACCGTATTGGTATCGAAAGGTGATAACTTGTGTACCAATACAATGTCAACTTCATAATAACGGTGTGGCAACTTTCGTAGTCCCGACCTTTCGAGGGCGATAAGTTACCATTGTGTCAATGACGGGTCCTCCGCCATCTACAACTCCGATGGATGGGCCCCATGGCCCTCCTTCTGCCTTTTGTACATGATATGTGTCATGCTCAAATGATGCTATGTTATACTCTATGCATAGCTATACTTTGTGATAGTGGTGGCCATATGGATTTGTGGTAGTATTTGTGCTATAGATATTTCTGCTAGCAATTAAATCTACTTATGGTGGTCCTATGAACAAGCGGTTGCTAGTGGTGATCATATGGATGCACTTGCATATTGATGCCGTTGATTTATTTGGTTGTGAGTGTTGCTTACCAGTGTGTCTTAACTTGGTTGTAAGTGTAGATTCATCATGCATTATGTAGTATATAAGGATCATTATGAATCTGAGGTGCCTCACTTATAATTCTCCTATCTCTTCTTCCTCGAAAAGACCTTCAATGCTATGCTTTTGTGCTAATTGGAAGTAAATCAAATATATATTTTATTGTATGCAAACTTGGATATATTTCGCCTCATCACAACTATCACTTCTAGTGTACTACACGAAACACTTCTTTTGAAAGAGACTTATGCGTGGTGAAACTAAAATGTCGTGCCGGTGATGCTCTTAAACTTTAGTGGCACTTCACAAATAGATCGAATATCGCGCCTCCATTTTGTACTAGGTCTATGCTCATGCCTTTTGGACCATGATTTGGGAAAATTGATTAGGATAGTTATATCTGTTTATCCACCCTCCAGATACAGTCTTTCGAATTACCCACATTTCATAAATATGTATGTCATATTGGCTGTCTTAATCTATGTGTTACATGAGGGTTTACATTTTAGTATCATTGCACAAAATAGAAGTAAGTGGCATTTTAATTGCCTGGTTGCAGTAAGGACCAATGACGTTTGTCACTGCTAGTTGCCTTGGAGATTAACATGGAAAGTTGAACATATATCATGGAGGGTGTAACATCAGACTTGAATGGTTTATTCCCACCCTGCCTCTCTATGGTATAATCTTTTCAACATGGAGGTAGTCTGGCTAGCTAGCATGAGATTGGCTTCTTGTGGCACTGTCGTGTCCAGTCCCACATGAAGAGGCGAGATTGATACATCGAATCTACTATACACGAGAACATCGATGTAACCAAAAAATAAATGTTTCTTATTTGAACTTATAGATGTTGGTTATGATCTTATCATGAACTTATAGATGGTTCTTACTTTTCTAAGGATTTCTTTCTACTACTTCCTATAGGACTTTTAGCATCCACTCAAACCTCTTTGAAAGAATCCTTTGTTTTTCCTATGATGCAATCAAACAACCCAAAATCATGTATGGTTGAGATGACCATGACATTCCAATCCTACGTATTTTCTATTCCTGTGTTTTTAGAATCATGTGAATCAAGGTGCCCCTTAGCTTGTTTATTGCCCTAATAGTAGCTTCTTTGGTTTTTGGAAAGTCTTATATTTCAAGTAAAAAAATATTGTATTTACTACTCTCTATGTTCCAAAATATTTGAAGTTTTAGGTTTGTCTTAAAGTTTGACCAAGTATATAGAGAAATACTCCCCCCATTCCTTTATATAAGGTGTATTTGTTTTTTGATAAAATTCCACGATGTAAGGTGCATTTCTTCTAAATTCTCATAATTCCCATTGTATCCCTCCAGGAAGAGGAAAGTATCTCTCTCCTGATTTCCTGTATCTCTCCTTATATCAAAAGAAGGAAATTATCTCTCTCTTGGTTGCGTGTATCTCTTACTTTTCTGGACTAATTGATTTACTTGCCGCTAACTAACAAATTTGCCAAGGGTAATTTTGTCCTAACACCTCTATAATTATGCGCCTTGGTCACCGTGCCAAAAATAATACACCTTACATAAAGGAACGGAGGGAGTATGTTACAATCTAGAGTATCAAATATATGTAGAATGCCCGCTCAAAAAAATATGTGTAGAATGCAAATATAATTTGTGATGGAACTAATTTGATTTTGTAGATGTTAATATAATTTTCTCTAAACTTGGTCAAACTTAAGCAAGTTTAACTTATAGGACAAACCTCGGACTTCAAATATTTTGAAACAGATGGAGTACTTTGTATACTATTCCATTCTAGTTGTAAATATACACGACCTTTTCGCAGATTCATTATAATCTTGAAATTCTGTAAAACTCGAAACAACAACTTTAGTTGCCATCTCTATATCTGGTTTACTTGTAAGTTTGTTTCTTCTCTTACATATTGTCTTATGCCCATATCTTTAGACATTGGATTTTGTACTTACGTTGTTCACTTGTGGCTAGTGTCTGGCGAATTATCAGTTATCCTATCTCATGTTTATGTACATGTATGATCTATGCTACGGAACTATACAAGATTTCTGGATTTCAGTATTAGCACTTATATTAGAGAAGCAATTTTGTACTAGCTACATTATAAGGTGAATCCCTAAATACTCAACAGTCAAAACAAAAATATTGTGCCTCTTGATAAACCACATTTGTAGATATATACTTAAGTTTGTGGTGTGCCCAAGCTTTCACAAAGTCCTAGCTCCGCCGCTAGACCGCCACTGCTTGTCTCCATGTCCTCAACTCAACTGTTTCAAATCCCCATGTCTATAACAGAACTTTAAAGGAATTTCCACCTACTCACTTCCACTTCCATGGAATTGGTGAGAGCCAAATGGAGCTGAGCTTTGTCCATTTTTTGGCCGAAACATTCCCGCCCTACCGTTTGGATGCTGCGCCGGAAGCTGCACCTGAGGTGGAGATTAATCAATGCCATGCAGACCGGGTGGTTGCTAGTGCAGCCAGCCACTACTATAAAACCCGAGCTTGCCGGATCCCTTAGACACAAACATCGGAAGATTCACAAGCAAGTATAAGTTGATACGTACGTAAGTATAGCGAAAGTATAGCACTCTTCCAAAAGATCGGCCATGGCCATGGGAAGCTGTGGAAGCAGCGTCGGTATGGCGGGGCGGCGGCACGCGGCCATGCTCGGCATCGGCACGGCGAACCCGACCGGCCTCCTGGTGCCCCAGGACGTCTTCGCCGACAACCTCTTCCGCGTCACCAACAGCGACCACCTGCCTGAACTCAAGGAGAAGCTCAAGAGAATCTGTACTACTGCTATGTTTCTTTTTGGACGTCAACGACCATAATCTGCATGCATGCATGTTTTTCCAACAAACAATTGAATTGCATTTTGTTCTTGCAGGCGAAAAATCCGGCATCGAGAGGCGGCACTTCCACCTGACGGAGGAGACGGTGGCCGCGCACCCGGAGCTGTTGGACAGGGAGCTGCCGTCGCTGGACACCCGCGTGGACATGACCGCCGACGCCGTGCCGAAGCTGGCGCAGTGCGCCGCGGCCAAGGCCATCGCCGAGTGGGGCCGCCCGGCCGCCGACATCACCCACCTCGTCTTCAGCACCTACTCCGCCTGCCAGGCCCCCACCGCGGACCTCCGGCTGGCCACGCTGCTGGGCCTCCGCCCCACGGTGAGCCGCACCATGCTCAGCCTCCACGGCTGCTACGGCGGCGGCAGGGCGCTGAGCCTCGCCAAGGAGCTGGCCGAGAACAACCGCGGCGCGCGCGTCCTCGTCGCCTGCTCCGAGATGACGCTCGTCTGCTTCGGAGCGCCCGACGGCGGCAACATCGTCGGCCACACGCTGTTCGGGGACGGCGCCGGCGCCGTCGTCGTCGGGGCCGGCCCTTTCGTCGACGGCGAGCGGCGCCCGATCTTTGAGATGGTCTCCACCACGCAGACCACGATTCCCAGGACCGAGCACGCGCTGGGCATGCGGGTCTCCGGGGCGGCATCGACTTCCACCTGGCCATCCAGGTGCCCACGCTCGTCGGGCAGAACGTGGAGCGGTGCCTCGTCGACGCGTTCCGTGGCGCCATTGTCGACGACGACGATGCTCCACCTCCATGCTCTGGGAATGGGAATGGGAATGCGAGGTGGAACGAGCTGTTTTGGGCGGTGCACCCAGGAGGGCGTCCGATCCTGGACAAGATAGACAAGGTGCTGATGCTGGAGGCGGAGAAGCTGGCGGCCAGCCGGCATGTGCTCCGCGAGTACGGCAACATGAGCGGCGCCACGATCGTGTTCGTGCTTGACGAGCTGCGCCGGGGCCGGAGCCCGCTGCCGGAGTGGGGTGCGCTGCTGGCCTTCGGACCGGGAATCACGATCGAGGCCATGGTGCTCCGCTGTCCACGCTAGCCAGATGATCCATCCATGCACGGCCGGTGCCCATATTCATCCCAGGGCTACTTACATACGTATACGTATTTGTGTGTACGCGTATGCCATACAAAGTGCACAAGTCATCAGCCTACTAGCAGTCAAAGAAGGCAGACGGCCACGTCACGTATGTATCTCTGTCAGTCATGCACCTAAGCTTTCAGTCCATCCATGTCCCACACGACTAGCTACTCCTAATTATGTACCTGGGTGTAATATGATTCAAAAAAATGAGTAAATGGGTGAAATAAAATGCAGACCTATATAAAGGCACTCCAAATAATTTTTAGCAGTCCACATGTTTTCTAGCTATATGCACCTCTGTATGTTATCAAGGTACGTAAAAGATGCAAAGTGAGCCTAGCTCAGATGATTAGGTTATTTGTGGTGGAACCAGCCCACCAGGATTGTCCTAGTTAGGTGCTCATATTTTTCTGGATTTATTTCGGTCTTTCCGGCGATGTTCGTTTAGTGGGAGGAGACGTTTCTGTCGACTTCGGAGGCGTCTGTGGTGACTTCGTCAATCTCAAGATGAATGTCAGTTCAGCCTCTCGGAGGGCTTGACTGCAACTCAAAGCTAATAATAGTTACATATTTCGGTTTTTGAATATCAAGCAAGTAGCAAGAGAATCGGAAATATGTTCATGCTCCCGCGAGCACACGCTCCTGCGCACGAAAATATTTTTTGAAATGCCAAAAAAGTTCCAACAAAAATTATATATGTTCTTTGTCACATACAAATTTGTAGGCAAAAAGCTGAAATATTTTGGCCTGTGCAAAAAATAAACACCAGATGTTACCCCAAAATGTCACTCTAAATTTGTTTTTTTATCGGCAAAACACCGCTGCTCCGTTTCGCGTGAAAATTTTCAAGGAGGTTTGCGACACTAACATGAACATCTAATTCAATTTTTTTTTTGAAAATATTTACTATTTTTTGTTTACTATTCAGGCGGGACCGCGCGCTTCCGGGAGCCAAAAAGTCATTATCTCTAAACGCTCATATTTTTGTTTACTGAGTACTTGATTCGACCGCCGCAGTCAAGGGTAATTAACCCACTGTAGCTAATGGGCCGAGCAGCGTGGTGTTGAGCTAAGGCTGGTCGTAATGGGAGTATCATAAGCGGTATCATGCATGCTAACTAGACTTTTTAGGTGATGTGGCACACAATTAAATGAGAAAAGAGAGGATGTAGTATCATATCATGATACCGTATCATATTAAATGCCGTACTACTTTGTGTCATGCATGGTAATTAATAAGGCAACCGAAGATACTAGGTTATGATATTATGCATTACGAAAGTAGTATCATACACTAGTATCATATGCATGATGCTAGTATATGATACTTCCCATTACAACCAGCCTAAGCAACCGGGTTGCATATATTTAAACTTTTAAAGTTACATATATGAGCGTTTAGATAATGAGGTTTTCCAAGATTGGAGACCGAGGTGCCTCCGTGGAAAGATAACATGAAAGGTGGCGTAAAGATAATGTCGTTTTGGCTCCCGGGAGCGCTCACTCCCATGTGAATAGTAGACAAAAATTATATAGTAAATGTTTTTAGAAAAATCTGAATGTTTTGCAGATGTTCCTGTCAGTGTCGCAAGCATCCTTGAAAATTTTCATGCGAAACGGAGCAATGGTGTTTCGCCTATGAAAAAACAAATTTAGAGTAACATTTGGTATATTTTGCTTGTTTTTTTTTTTGCACAGCAAAAATGTTTCATCTTTTTGCCTACAAATTTGTATGTAGCATTTGGATGTGACAAAAAACACATAGAATTTTTGTTGTAACTTTTTTAGCATTTCAAAAAATATTTTTACGCGCAGGAGCGCGTGCTCCTGGGAGCACCAACGGACTTTCGAGCGTTTAGATCACTAATTTAGTGATCCAAGTGGCTCTTCTTTACAGAGGAGTACTAACATCGACATTGGTCACTCTAGCTATATTCGTTGCCATGATCTCTCCAGCTTTTCCAGTAGTAACACATTTCACATATGATGACTAATTTAATTTTGTGATGACCTCGCATGCATTCTCTCTCTAGTGCACAAAAGCGTGCTATTTACGGTTGCAACAGTTTCGTTGCATCATTGCCAAATGTACATACAGGTAGTACCACACAGATGCATATGCATTTCAGAGAAATATTTTTTTATAAAGTGAAATGCATTCGATATGCTTTACCATTCAACGGACAACCAAACACCAAAATAAATTCATGGAAGAGGATTGTCCATTTCAGAACTCTAGTTATACCATTCCTTTTAAATAAGAGATGGACAAACTAATTTGATCTAACATAATTCCTGTCTTTTCTACAAATTATTGATGCATGATGCATGCCAAACAGCGTGCACAGGCGTCAACAAAGAGAATCTTCATGCAAGAACCTGAAAACATTATATGCAAACCATTCCTACTCTTGGATGTGACTGAGTTTCGTCTATACATAAGATCAAAATTTCATGACAAGTGGGACTACTTTTAGAACTCAATGTCCCAAGAAATACTAACCAGTGAAAATCCGTTCTTGCACGGGCTTGATACAATTCTTTTTATGTTTGATTGTGTATGTTGCACTTGCACTGAGTCTCAAGTAAACAAAAAAATATTCATAATTATTGGAACTCAACAACAGTTCATCCAAAAGAATCACTAGGAATATATCATACTACTTGCCATGCTTACTTATCGAGAATAACAAGTATATCCAAATCATTCAATATGTTTACTAGCACGCGCTAGCACAATGAAAAATACCAAGAGCAGATGGGATGTATAATAGTGCAAACATGTACAACTTAATAAGTTCCAGAACACCATCGTTAATGTTCATGAAACAAATACCCCTGGTATGGTTGTAAAAATCATATGCATGCAAATAGCATGATCATAATTTACATCATCGGTAAAGTAGGTTTTTCTCTTGAACATGTTACACACGACTCTGTATATAATGTGATTTTTTGTACTAGCCGGTCTGAAATTAATGTAATGCTTCTCCAATAAAAAAATGATAAGAAGCTTTCATCTCAATCAAAATAATGACAATAACAAAAATTTAGCGATTTCAAAGGGATAAAAACCAAACTTCAATGGTGAATCAAACATGCAAATAACCATGTTTGTATACCAATTGTAAGAAAATTTGTGACGCCGAAACTTTTATCCAGAATTTTATGCACTAATTTAATTTGAATTTTTTTGATCTCTTCTATTTACATACCTTTACATCTTTGTGATATATGTCAAACCATGGGAAATTCAATTTGGCTCCCGGTAGCACGTGCTCCTGGGGCCAATTTTTTCTTTTCAAATGTCAAAAAAGTTGAGACAATTTTTTTTTGTAATCTTTGTCACATACACATGCTACCTGTAAATTTTGAGGCAAAAAGGTCACGGATTTTGGGCATGCGCAAAAAAAAACAAATCAAAGACAAAAATGTCACCCCAAAATGACTATAAATTTGGTTTTTCACCGAAACACCGCTGCTCCGTTCCACATGAAAATTGTCAAGTATACTTGCGACACCAACACGGTCATCTATAAATTTGTTCAGAATTTTTTTTAAAAACATTTACTTTTTGGGGGGTACTGTTCACCCAAGAGCATATGCTCCCGGGAGCCAAAACGCTGCTCCCGTCAAACCATCAGATTCTTCGACATAGAACATTCGTAATAAATGGAGTTTTCTCTTCTCTCTTTCTTCTTCTCTTAGTGCTCCCTCAATAATTAGAGAATGATATTGTCAGGTGTTCCATGTACGCACCACCATGCATATGTGCTTGTCTTCTGCTCTCGCTTCCATTTTGCGAGCAAGCCCCTACAACCCCTAGCCATCGAGTAGCGTAAATCTGTTCTTGGTATATCACAAGATCAAGTGTCTGGCCCACTGCAGAAAAAATATCAAGTCTTCGCCTCCTGCATATACGGGTACTAGAGGGATGCCACCATAATACGGGCACGTCTCATAACCCATCATCTCACTTGGAATAGGCGCCTTGTACAAGCGTCGTTTAATTCCTAAGAGCAAGTATAATAAGGTGGTGTAAGCTTGCGTGAAGTTTCTGCTCACGAGCTCATATACACCCTCATGAACAGTACAATAAAAAATAGTACAACAACAACAATATGAACTCGAGAGCAGAAGAGTACTTTCGGATGTAAGCAGGCAATAAAAGTTTTAATATTATATTTTTGCTGAGTTGAAGCGGGCTGTAGATTAGGGTTTATGGATTAGCGTTAAGAGCTAGTTGCAATGCGGGCTCCAAGAAACTTTGTGGATTGTGAGGTGGGTTGGGAGTGTTAATAAAGTAGTACATATTTATAGCTAACAAACATATTGGCTATTAGATTAGATACATATGACATGATGGTAAGATATAGTACACAATTGACTCTAATATTATCCTTACTCTTAACATAAGTGATCCATCGCCAATCCAACTGTTTATGGGCATGAATCAAACCGCAGTCATGCACTGATCAACCATTGTGCATGCCCCTCGCCGAACGGCTAATTAGCGCTTGCCTGATCACCGGGTCATCATTGTTCCAAGAGTTATGTTCCTTCCAAGTGATGCATGCGTATGCATTCAGAGCAAGTATAATAAAGCAATGTAAGAGGCTATAAAGGTTTAAATAGTATATTTTTATTAAGTTGGAGGAAAGAGAAAACGAAAAATAAGGGAACGAAGTGGTTCGTATAATAAGAGTCAGCTACCACACGGGTTTGTAGATTATGAGATGGGCCATATGTATTAATGAAGTACTACATTTTTATAGTGAAGTTGTATTTATGTTGGCTATAGATGATATGATAAGAAGATGTAGCCAATAGCTGGCTCTACCATTACCCTCTCTGAGTGAATGCACGTAGCCACTAGGGCTGGGCATTTCGGTACAAACCGAAAATTCAGTTTTTAACATTTGTTTTTTTAAGTTCGGTTAGGAAAACTAATAACCAAAAATGGTAGCTACAAATAGCTAACCGAAAATTCGGTACGGTTTTCGGTTTAATACCGAAGCATCGCAGGTGAAGTACTTGTGCTTAAATTGCAGCAGCGGCACCCCTCTTATATAGCAAAAGTATTTAGCTCAAGTCCTTAGTCGCGCGAGGTGAGACTAATTAAGGAACAAAATGGGAGAGGTGGGACTAATTAAGTAACAAAACTTCCTCACTTGTACGCTCGTACGACCGGACACACTTTCACCGAAAAGGCCCACGTGAGCTGTGGAAATCTGTTGGTGCTACCGGGAGCGTGCGCTCCTACGTGAAAAAGATATTTTTTGACATTTTTCTGAAAATCCAGTAAAAAATCTATGTGTTCTTTGTCACATCCAAATGCTACATACAAATTTGTAGGCAAAAAGATTAAACATTTTCGCCTGTGAAAAAAAACTAAATAAACACGAAATGTTACCCCTAAATCTCACCCTAAATTTATTTTTTTCACCGGCAAAACACCGCTGCTACGTTTCGCATGAAAATTTTCAAGGATGCTTACACCAACATGAACATCCACAAACAAAAAACAGAATTTTTAAAAAACATTTACTATAAATTTTTTGTTTACTATTCATGCGGGAGCGCGCGCTCAACGCCATTCTCTCTTGCATCCTTGCATGCACTTTCCTGAGTAGGCCCACATTATGCGTGCGGTGCGTTGGTCAGTTAAGCGGTCGTAGGCGAGCTCTCAAAAAAATGTGATTGTGGCGTGACTCCTGGCAGACATTCCTTGTACCTGCTTTTGCATTGGTTCTCCACCCTTTTGCGCTAACTCATCTTGTTCGGTTGTTGTTTGGTTAACCGAGATGAAAACCGACCATACTGAATTTTGTTTGGTTAGTGGACCTAAAAACCAAATTTAACTGTGACAGCACAAAAAAACCGAAAAATCGGTTCCGGTTCATCGGTTTTTATGCCCATCCCTAGTAGCCACCTAGTATTAGTTCACTAGTATACATCACAAGTAATTAATTAAGCAACTGACTTGCAATTTCTTCACGTGGGACTTTCCATGCATGTATACATGTTGCATTCTATGCATTAGCAACTTCTATACTCTTATGCATAAACAACATATATAACATACTACATCCGTTTCAGAATATAAGGTGTATCAATTTTCGTACAAGTCAAATATTTGTATGTTTGACCAAGATTATGAATAAAATATCAACATCCACAATACCAAATACTGGATAAAATATGAAAAATACTTTTCATGAAGGATCAAATGATATAAATTTGGTACTGTAGATATTGATACATTTTTATAGAAATTTCGTCAAACATGCACACGTTTGACTTTAAAAAACTAATAAACCTTATATTTTGAAACGGATGGAGTATTTATTAATTTGTTTATTTTGAAGAGAGATAGGAGGACAATTGAACCCTTAATTTTAACTCACTTATGTGTAGCAACCATCATGCTAAACCACTTAATATTAGAATTATTTATGTATATTACATGAGACATACTACTGAATATTCCAAATATTCTTACATGTGATCCTCACAGATGGGAGAATGGGGCTCACGGTCATTTGTGGCAACCGCACAAATCAAACCCTTGGAGTCAGTTCTAACAAAGAAACGACAACCCTTGGTGAGTACTTACGTGCTACTCTAACTGCTAGTTAGCATAATGGTGAATATTTATTTTATTTGCTATTGTGTCAATCATTAATGTTATTGGAATGGGTTTATTTATGCCTAAATGTTTTTGAAATGGGTTCATTTATGTCAAATACTTACTAAGTTTCTTTATGCCTACAAGTTGGCTTTTTTATGTCAAATACTTGTTGGAATGAGTTTCTTTATGCCTACATGTTGAATGAGTTTCTTTATGCCATATACTTGCTAAAATGAGTTTATTTATGTGCAAATACTTACTCAAATTGTTTCTTTATTTATATTAGTCTTTGAAATTGTTTCTTTATTTCTAGAAGTCTCAAAAATATGATAAGCCTTCTCTTAACAAGAGAATCGAGCACTATAATGAGATGGCTACATTTACTTCCAAAACTGCAAGGTTTGCACACATGAGGACCCCACGGGTGTCAAGACATACCTAGGTCGCCCGTGCAGACTTTCCTCAACAACATTGTCAATGCATGCCCAGGGATGGGTGCCCTCGAGTTCAAAAACACAAGGCAAAAGACAAAATATAAAGGTTGGCAGAGTAAATAACTGTATATTCTTAAGACTTCAAAGACAACTTCGATTATTCTACCAAAGCTGTGGGGCAAAAGCGCCCCCACAAAAAAACCTTGACCTGCATATAGTTCCGTGACTAGTCCATGCATATGCAAGTCATATTATATTGTGTGTATTTGATCATCTGAACCCAGGATGGTGGCAATCTCCTGTCTGGTTAGCGTAGCGTGAGGATCTGAACCTAGGATGGTGGCAATCTCCTGTCTGGTTAGCGTAGCGTGAGGATCTGAACCCAGGATGGTGTGTGTCCAGGTGGATATTGTAGCCTTGCCTGGTTAGCGTAGGGTGAGGATATCGGTGTGTGTCCAGGTGGGTATTATAGGTGTGTAGTTAACTCTAGCGTAGGGTTGAGGATCTCGAGTTCTCAAGTGTGTGTCGGAAATGTACTCGTGTGCTACCGCGTCTGTCAAACGCGTTTGTCGGAAATGTATTTAGTTGCAGTTCTTGTATACATGGGTCCTAATATGCATAGATCATTTTGGTGTTATAGAGTTCATTGATATTTTGGCGTTATACGTGGGTCTTTTTGCTTGCCTTTCTGGCCCAAGTGCCTTTTTGCTTGCCTGGCTGGCTCAAAGTCACGATATTTTCATTATAGAGTTAATTTTTCATAGTCCAAAATAATTTACAAAATAATTAGAGATAAAAATTGGGGCCATGTGTAGCAAATTATTTCCGATAACTCTATATTCTTAAGACTTCAAAGACAACTTCAATTATTCTTCCAAAGCTGTGAAGCAAAAGCCCCCCAAAAAAAAAACACCTTGACCTGCATATAGTTCCATGACTACTCCATGCAGATGCAAGTCGTATTATATTATGTTTAATTGATCATCGGTGTCAGGGAGATGCAGCAGGTTCCCGACGGCTTCTCGTGGCAGCCTGCGTCTGCATCGAAGCGGCCACAATGGTGACGGTCGCCCTTCTCGTGAGGGCCCTCTAGCGCAACCGGAAGGCTCAGCTAGCGGATCAGGTCGACACCGCCGACATCGCTGCCAAGTACCTCAACGGGTGGGTCGGAGTTGTCACAATGTTCTATACGTTGTACATTATGCTAGGAAATCTCTTGTCTGGTTAGCGTAGCGTGAGGATCTGCCAGGATGGTGGCAATCTGCTGTCTGGTTAGCGTAGCGTGAGGATCTGAACCCAGGATAGTGTGTGTCTAGGTGGGTATTGTAGGCCTGCCTGGTTAGCGTAGGGTGAGGATATCGAGATCACTCTAGCGTAGGGTTGAGGATCTCGAGTTCTCAAGCGTGTGTTGGAAAAACGTCATGTGTTGTCGCGTATGTCAAACGCGTTTGATAGAAATGTATTTAGTTGCAGTTCTTGTATACGTGGTTCCTAATGTGCATAGATCATTCCAACGTAGGTCCCAACATGCATGCTTGAGCAGCTTTATTTCTTTCACTGCCTCGGGCCTACGCGAAAACATGAGGGATGACTAGATGTTTAGGCCCTGTTCGGAACAGAGGGTACTAGAACATAGGAATTTGAGAAACTATATGAATGGGAAAGGAGAAGTTGAGCAAAACAGAGGATCAAGAAACATAGGGAAGCTTGAGAAAAACGAGTTCGGGTCGCTGCATGAAAAACACAGGAGGCAGCTTATGCATGGATTGTTGCATGTGTAATTGATCATCGGTCGATCCCCATGGTATTCTTAGTTATTTAGTTGTTGCATGCAACCCCAAAAAACTTGCATGATTTAATTTCATTGTGCATGTGCGCGTTTGAGTTTGCCATTTTAGATTACGCCCACTGGTATTTCCATTTTAATTTCTTTTAGAAAATATGGGTGGCATTCTCGTCCCACCATGTTCTATTCATCAACCAAAACAACATGACCAATTTCACAATGACTATGAAAACATGCGGTACTACGAATTCTAGTGCAAGTATGACACGAGTATAATGCAGTGTCACCTTAAACAAAATATGACGTGGCATTGCAAAGAATATTGCAGTATCATATTATGATGGAGTGCATCAAATAGAAAAGTTGATGAGAGATGCTCCCTCCGTCCCATAATATAAGAGCGTTTTTGACACTACACTAGTGTAAAAACGCTCTTATATTATGGGACGGAAGGAGTAGATCATATCCGCAACTTTGTGTTGTGATTCTACAAATGAAATGAAATAACATAATGATACTAACGTATGATACTATGCAATTTTAGTGATTAAAATAGTATCATGCGCCATGATACTAGCACATGATAATGCATTGTGAGTGGCCTCATGGACCAAAACAGTAGACACAAATACTAGCAAGAAAGTAGTATGGCATAACAGTTACACATCAACCTCACACCCTACAGAACTACTTTCCCTTGCAGAGATGAGCCACCTAGATAAGAGCAATTTACAAGAAGGGGCTTATAGTCCTTTTATGTGTCACTTTTGTCTATGTGAAGAAAAAGATATGGACAAATAAGAGGAGTGGGACTCATGGAAGAGCCCATCTCTACAAGTGTTCCAAAGCAAACGTAGTAAATGTGTGTCTACAAGTGGGACTCATTACTGTCCCTCATGAAAAAGGTGGGTTTTTTTTTTTGCGAGGAATCCTCTTACCAACGGAACCTTTTTAGTTTTTACATGGAGGGTGGACAGACACCAGCCGCAAGGGTTCGGGAGAAGGAATGAGAGTTTACATGTGAGAGTTTATTGAGAGATTAACCTTAGGCAGTTGATTATTAGTTTCAAACCCGTGTTTGGTGTGTGGTGGGAATTCAAGAGAAAATTATATCTCATGTGAATTAATAGGAGGGAGCAGGGAAGAGATTCGAAATTAGCCTCCTTAATTCTATTTGCGCTTTCATCCTGGACTTTTTTGTCACATATCCTTGAAACTCCCATTCCCCTTAAGAGCATCTCTAGCAGACCTCGCATAAGTGGTCAAACCCGCAAAAATTTTGCGTTTTACAGTTTTGGCTGAAAAAAGTGTCCAGAACAGAAATCGTAAAAGTAGCCCAACCCATAAAATTTTTAAGGGCCACCGCAAATGCACACCCGAAACCCTTATCTTTGGAGGTTGGAGGGCCGAATATAGGGGGCCCCGTATACCGGTCAAACCTCGTCGGAGCAAACACGCCGCCGTGGAGTTTGCCGGAATCCACCCTAAACTCGCCGGAATTCATCACCGCACATCAGAAAAGGCCGCTAGACGCCGCAATCGATCGCCGCCGGTTCGAATTGGACGAGCTCGACATCGTCGTGGCCTCCTATGACCTCGGCTGGCCGCGGAATCCTCCCCGACGCGGCAGTAAGGCACGGTTCGCACCGGCAATAAAGCAAGGCGCGGACGACGGAGGCGACGGGCGTGGCCGGTAAGTAGGGCCGGCGCGACCGCGCGGTGATAAGCGCGACCGGTAGCGGTGATGGGGCGCGACCGGCGAGGACGGGCGTGGCCGACGGGTGACGGGGCATGTCTGCGAAGCTGACGGCGCGGCCGAAGGATTAGCGCCGCCGAGTCGAAGGCGCGGCAATCCGGACGAAGGAAGGAGCTCTTTATTTCAGTTTTACAGTTTGTTTTACAGTATCTGTTCGGCCGCGCTAGTTTTCGACCCGCAAACGCAATCTTCGTGAAACTGTAAGCGCGTTTTGCGGGTCAAGTTTTTGCGGGGTCTGCTAGAGTTGCTTTAACTGCCCTGAATCAAACACGTTGCGTAGGGTTGAGGATCGAGTTCTTTTTAGACTGGGATGGAGTAATATATTTCAGATCACGCCTGTGATATGGTACTACTGTAGCGAAAGACGATGGAAGAACTATAGATAGACGTTTATCAGCACGAGCCAGAGAAGCATCTTGCGAATCTCATGTCCGGTGGGAAGAACTATGGTTCATTTCATTGTAACATGTTCATATCAATCTTCGTGATCAAATGCATATTAAAGCGCAAGTCACAGCATCGTCTATGTGAGGGGATACAAGTAGAAAGTACGCAGTGATTTAAGTCTGTCTCAAAATAATAGGGTTACTTCATCACTTTATCATCCAACAATGTAACAGGAATCAACAATCCCACCATATGTTTTCAACAGCCGCATTTTATCTTGATCGCAAACTAAAAGCTAATACTATTACATCGTTCGATTCTCAAATGTCAAGCAAGTGATACAAGAATAATAAGTACCCTCTGGTCTCTGCTCGACCAGCATCACTGCGGTTAATCCAACAAACACTGGCGATTTTATCTGCCAGGATCCCCCCCGGTTTATTCGCTCGAAACAACAGTTGCCACACACACATGCTCACAAAATTGGATAGTCCAAGTCAAATCTTGGTGCTATATTGGTAAGTCGATGCCAGATATCCCTTCGCCACCAGACAGAGGTTACAAACAGTGCTTCTTTAGGATTCACGTGCTCGATCAAAACTTACCTGTTAGTTTATTACTCTTGAGATTCGCCTCTAGCTTTAGCCCGCCTCTCGAGTTCCGCAATCTTCTTCTCAAGAAACACAACCCGTCGCTTAGCTCAGCATTAGACTGCTCTGACCCGTTGGCTGCGGTGGGTGAATCACCGTTGTCTCCAGTGGGTGAATCACCGTTGTTTCCGTGGGTGTATCAACTGCTGACACTGGCTTTGGTGTCTCGAAAAGGTTGAAGGTCGACACTTGCGCAGGTTCGGGTATAACCTCTGGAAGATTCAAGAAATACCTTACGGCTGTCTTCCGGAGAGCTGAGAGAAAATTTTGGAAGGAAGGTATAAGCATTAGAAACTAGGGAAGGAGACAAATAGAAGACATGGACATGTGCAAGGTTTCAAGCCTGGAGAAGGACTTACCAAAACCATACCCAAGAGAGAACAAGTTTGCTGTTACCCAGTAACAGAAAATTGCCTGCAGAAGCAAAAAGAATATTAATGGCAATGCAGAAGAAAAGAGAAGATTAAAGACAATACAAAAGTATTTAGCGGTGCGATGTTAATGCTGCAAACAGAGAAACTTAGCTACGTTAAGGTAGAACAAAAGTATATCGCTATTAGGGTAAGCATGAAACCATATTTATTTCAGGTATTGACACCACATATTTCTTACCAAAGTGTGGAAAGAGACGAGTGTGGATAACAGAGCACTAGCTTGTTTTCTTAAAAATAGGATTTACATATATTTCAATCAATCAGCGTACTAATCATCTTGAGTAGTTAGGTGGAAAAATAGGTCCTACTTTAGGGAACACACATTGCTGTATCTGAAACACTACAAACACCTAAGTGGCAGCTCCACAAAGAAACACTACAAACACTATGCAAAATAAATTTCTGCTCTAGCCCACCCACAAAGAAATCAAGGGAGTAACCCATACATGTGTTATGCCCATCCAAACCACACCATGAAAGCTTGACAATGGTGCAAACAAGGCTTTGATACACACACAAATTGTCTTACATTTTAGGTAATATGAAGCCCATGTATGGATGAATAAGGCAACTAGGGAAGACTGATCGTGGTCGTGGTCAGAGAAATAGTTACTGAATGGACTTTCCATATGGGGCAGATTTGCCTAGTTTCCATGTATGGATGAATAAGGCAACTAGGGAAGACTGATCGCGGTCGTGGTCAGAGAAATAGTTACTGGATGGACTTTCCATATGGGGCAGATTTTGCCTAGTTTCATAAGCTAATCCGAGGAGGGCAGGCCTGGCGCAGTGGTGAAGTCCTCCCCACTAGTGCCAAGAGGTCCTGGGTTCAAACCAGCCTCTCTGCATTGCACTTTGCAGGGGTAAGACTATGTTCCCTGTAATCCCTCCCCAGACCCCACCTTGTGTGGGAGCTTCTATGCACTGGGTCTGTCCTTTTTCATAAGCTAATCTCAGGCAGTACCCAAAACATGGTCATTGTATAGCATTGTTTGCCGACAAGCCCAAATTTAGTAATTCACTAAGAGAGGCACTTATTCATGCCAACTAACCTGCATTCCCAGTATGTTCAAATTCCTTACAGATAGCTTCTAGCTAGAATTTTATGGGTATGATTCATGAAATTAATAGTCTTGAGTATTTCATACCTTGGGAAAGTGCATTGTAAATGGTATAGTCATAAGAGCCAATATTCTAGAGAACTTCTTCATTGTTTGCAGCATAGGATTTCCCTCCATGCCTTCTTGCATGTTGAGCTGGAAAAAAAACATTTTCTTAACTATACAATAGCATATAAGACATATTTATTGCATCGGCCAGGGCACACACCTCCACCGTAGCCAAGAATGTCACCGATGTCAATACTGGGAGGATATAAAGTTCGTCAGGAGTTGTCAAATCAGTAAACCAATATGCTCCACCTCCTTTCAAAGAAGGGACTTTCTCCACCATGTTTTGTATCTGCAGTTAAGACAGACAAAAGGTGGAAGATAAACATACGGCAAAACGGCTGTATCATAACTAGGAGTGGTTGTAGTAAGAAAATTCGACATTACAAGGAAGAGGTATAAACTTACAGCAAAGAAAAAGCTCATGAATATAGGCCCTTGGATGAATAGACCCTTCAAGGGTGTCAATGGATTAACACCATGCCTGACGGAAGACATTAATAATTAAATTTACGGGACTATCTGTTGTATGACTAAAAGAAATAAAAAAAGTATAAACAGAATAATAGAGGTTAAAGCGACAAAGTCAAATTTCTGTAAAAGGTGTAAGGGGGCAATGAATCAGGTCTGACAGCGGGTTTTCCATGATTACTGGTTTGAGCAAAGAAGAGACACTCTGAGCACTGATGATAGCAAGAACAATCTAATGGCCCATACAGCATTTTTAAACATACAAGCTTCTACAGAGCCCAAGTTTATAACCTACAAGCTTCTACAGAGCCCAATTTTATAACCTACAAGCTTCTATAGAGCCCAATTTTATAACCTACAAGCTTCTACAGAGCTCAAGTTTGAAGAACCACATACATGAACATAAAATGATTAGTTGGCAAAATTGCACCAATGCATAAGATTTTTTTAAAACAGCAGGCGGAAAATACAACTTCCAGATCACGACAAATTCACAGGAAAATAACTAAATAAGTAAACCATCGGAAGTTGCATACTTCGTGAATAGCTCGCCCAATTTCTTCTTCCCCTCTAACATTGATTGTGGATCCATTGACTGCAGCAAATAAATATGAAAGATCATATCATTAGGAGTGTAGAATGTACATTTCTTTGAACCAAAATAGATTTTAGGTTCCCTAGGGGTGCAAATTTTCTTGGAGAATTATAACTTAGGTTCCTGCAAACACTCCAAATAAGTGAATAACAGAAAAGTATAGTTTGGTAATTGGGTGGCAACAAATAAATACTCAATGGCATTAAAAAAACAGCTATGTGTGTAGAATTGCACGTAAAAAATCTAGTAGAAGTATGTCTGCAGGATGTTTCTGTCAATCCAATTACGGTGTCTACAAATAACATGCTTACTGTAAGTAAGCATATAAAATGCAACTTGAACTGAAGAAATAAATCTACTTACACTTCGCATCTCCATGTTGATTGCCTCAATTTCTGGCCTCATTGCCTGCATAGAGTAAGAATTCATAAGAAAGAAATTCAGCTAGTTACCTTGCAGTCACTCAACGAAGGACACAACAGATATATGTGAATAGATTTAAATGAGCAAAGAAGATAAAAAAAAACATCATATAACTCATTTCAGTCCTCTCAGAGAAGAGGCGTAGAATAATCACACGTAACTTAGTGGAGGCATCAAATTTCATCTGTGTGGTATGATGTTTGTTTCTATGTCCTCAACTACAGGCCTTTCAGCCACAGTGTGGCAATCAGAAGTGACGTTAACCAAAAATATTCATTCTACTTGACATAACAAGGAAGGGGAGACTGGGCGTTTGTCCAATGCACGTGGCAATACAATTTATGAACCAAATGCTGCCAAAAATGATTTTGATCCAAAGAATAGTCCCAATGTTGCTAGTTAAGGCCAAAGGTATTGGAGGCCAGCCGACCAAATTAAGACACTTGCACACTGGAGGCCTGGGTATTTGAGGCCACTCGATCATATGACAACTCAAAAGAGGTTTACTTGTTAGCTCAAAGAAACATATTTGGCACATGCAGCCATCAAAGAAGATTGCTTGTTAGCTCAAAGAAACATGTTTGGCACATGCAGCCATCAAATTCTCCCATCCCCACTCGACCTTGCATTATTATCTCTATCACCAAGCTTGAATCGAGACATCTAAAACATACTACATGTTAAATACACGAGACTGCCTTCACTACAAATTGCACAGAATTTTCAGTGTTCACCGTTATCAAAGATTGAACTTGGTAAGTTTCTATAGAAGTTTGCCATAAAACGCATCGGCAAAAAGCAGAACGGACACACAATAAATAAAGCATACATATAAACAAACAATATAAGTTACTCAAGAATTAGCTCATTACATTCAACTTCATCGTGGACTTGAGCTGGTTCACAAGCAGCGGTATGGTCACCGTTCGGATCAAGATGGTCGTCACCGCAATAGAAGCCCACCTAAAAAATGACCAAAGCTCAGAACTTTATCAGCAGTTTACTTGATCCAAAGTGGAACGGCATGGCCCCCAGGTGCAACGAGGCTTACCAGTTGAGCCCGGTGAACGAATGGACGGCGTCGATGGCGTACTGCAGTGCCGCGACCGGAGGAAACGAGTCTGCGGCGGCGGCGGCCACTTCCCCCGGGAAGGGCAACGGGAAGGCGGGCGCGACCGAGGCCGCTGCGTCGGAGAGGACGCCCGCCGCGACATCCATCTGGCCGGCCGCGGGGTCGGTGAGGATCCCATCGATCTGCGGTCCGGGGGAGGAGGTGGAGAAGCTGCGGTGGGCCGCGAGGTGGGCGCCGAAGGGGAGGGGGAGGGCCAGGCCCTGGGATCTCGCGCGCCGACGGAGGTCGACGGAGGGGAAGTGCGGCGGGGCTTGCTGGGTGGGGAATGGGGGCGGAGGAGGAGGAGGAGGAGGCGTTCTCGTGGTTGTCGTCGCGGTGGGAGGAGGGGACGAGGTGGGAGAGGGAGGGGTGGAGGCGGCGGGTGAGGTGGCGGGAGAGGCTGGTGGCGAGGCTCCTCCGCGCGGAGAAAGCCATGGTTTTTCGGCGGCGGCGGCGGCGGCGGGCGAGATCGCGTGGGGATCGGGGGAGAAGAGAGGGTTAGCCCGCGAGGAGGCGGATATTCCACTCGCGGTCGCGGTACGCTGCTGACATGTGGGCCCTACTCGCCAGTCTCCGTGCCGACATGTAAGGCTCTGCGTGCGTGAGTTCACCGCGACCGACGTCCCAAATCCCACGGCCCGGCCTGCCAGAGGGAGTTCTGGCCATTGTTTTTTTTTTGCATGGTAATACGTGTCTCATTTATATTATAAAGAATAAAAGATGCTCACGTAAAGCATCGATATGACAAAACCTGAAAAGATAATGTAACATTTCGAGCTTGACACCAACGCCACCCGCCTCCCGCACTACCACCACAAGAGCTAATCAAGAAAAGAATGACGAATCACCTCCTTACCCGAAGCTCGACGCGGCTCCATCACGATATGCAGCTTTACGGACCTTGAAGGTGGCTCACCAAAAGTGAAACCCTTACCGTTGAATCTAATCAGACCGGGCAATACACCGGACACGCCCATCGAACTCCAGATCTAACAACCCACCACGACTAAAACGCCGGCGAGGAAATCATATCGCCATCCACCAACCACGAGCCCAAGACATGCTCCGTCTTCAGATGTCGCCGATGCAGACCACAATCGTGATCCGCCCTCGACTACCTCCCAAGCTCCGCTACCGACGCTTGAGCAACGTCGCAATCATAGCGAGCCCGAGGACACAGGTCCACCACGAGGATGCCGCCACGCCACGCCCATCCTTGCTTGAACAGATCGTTTCCAAATCCATCCCCAACCATAGGACCGATGGCGCAAATCGGGGAAGGATCCAAGAATCTTTATTCAAGATTGTTATCATCGCCACCAAGCAAAGACGATGAACAACCTAAAAACCTAAACAACGAGAGAGTAAAACGATCCACACGCTGCGTGATCCGGGCGATTTCACCACACCGACGGCCGAGGTCGCCGGGCGGAGGGAGCCACGGAGAGCGGCGTTGAAGATCGGCCTTCCACAGCGGCGGCTAGGGTTCCGGCCGCTTGACGAGAGGAAAAACAGTACGCAAGAGAATGCAGCGAGTCGAGTTCTGGCCATTGGAGAGGAAGTAAAATGCAGTGTATACGCTTATTTTGGTTATTGTATTCAGAAATACGGTTAATATGGTTATTATGTATGTATTGAGATGATTATACGGTCATTGCCAGATCGTTAACTCCGTATTCCATCTGTTTTGATCGGTTAGCGGGGCAAGGATTGACTGACGCCCTGGGCGAGAAACTAAGGGTCAAGAAATAAAACACCCCCCCCCCTCCCTAATATCCAGTTTCAAGGCATATAAAAGTCAAGTTATGTGACATAACTAATAAAAACCAAACACAATGTTCAATGGCGGTATTTTATTTTTGTTTTTGCTTTTTAGGTTCTTTTTGCAATAAATAATTCATCTAGCATCTGGCTAGATGTTGTTTTGTGTTTTAATTAGTGTTTGTGCCAAGTAAGACCTTTGGGATAGCTTACGGTGATAGTTGTTTTGATCTTCCTGAGAAATAGAAACTTTTGCGTCTAGGAAAATAATTTTCATAATTCACAGAAGCGTGCTTTTGATCTGATTCTTTTTGCACCGGATTGGTACACAAATTGCCCAGGTTGTTCTAATTTTTCAGAAGTTTTGAAGTTACAGAAGTATTCGAGAGTTGCAGATTGCTACAGCATCGCTCGCTGCTTTTTCTGATTCTGTTTTCTATGTGTTGTTTGCTTATTTTGATGAATCTATGGGTAGTATCGGGGGTATGAACAATAGAAAAGTTGGAATACAGTAGATATCACACCAATATAAATAAAAAAGGAGTTCACAACAGTACCAAAAGTGGTGATTTATTTTCTTATACTAACGGAGCTTATGAGATTCTCTGTTGAGTTTTCTGTTGTGAAGTTTTCAAGTTTTGGGTAAGGATTTGATGAACTATGAAATAAGGAGTGGTAAGGGCCTAAGCTTGGGGATGCCCAAGGTACCCCAAGGTAATATTTAAGGAAAACCAAGATCCTAAGCTTGGGGATGCCTCGGAAGGCATCCCCTCTTTCGTCTTTGTCTATCGGTAACTTTACTTGAGGCTACATTTCTATTCACCACATTATATGTGTTTTACTTGGAGCGTCTTGTATGATTTGAATCTTTGCTTTTTAGTTTGCCACAATCATCTTTTCTATACACACCTTTTAAGAGGGACACGCATGAATCGTGATTTATTAGATTACTCTATGTGTTTCACTTATATCTTTTGAGCTAGGCAATTTTGCTCTAGTGCTTCACTTTTATCCTTTTAGAGCATGGCGGTGGTTTTATTTTATAGAAATTGATGAACTATCATGCTTCACTTATATTATTTTGAGAGTCTTTAAACAGCATGGTAATTTGCTTTGGTTCTAAATTTATTCCTAATATGATAGGCATCCAAGAGGGATATAATAAAAACTTTCATATAAAGCGCATTGAATACTATGAGAAGTTTGATTCCTTATGATTGTTTTGAGATATGAAGATGGTGATATTAGAGTCATGCTAGTGAGTAATTGTGAATTTGATAAATACTTGTGTTAAGGTTTGTGATTCCTGTAGCATGCACGTATGGTGAACCGTTATGTGATGAAGTCGGAGCATGATTTATTTTTTGATTATCTTTCTTATGAGGGGCGGTCGGGGACGAGCAATGATCTTTTCCTACCAATCTACCCCCCTAGGAGCATGCGCGTACTTCATTTCGATAACTAATAGATTTTTGCAATAAGTATGTGAGTTCTTTATGACTAATGTTGAATCCATGGATTATACGCACTCTCACCCTTCCATCATTGCTAGCCTCTCCAGTACCCGCACAACTTTCCCCGGTACCATATACCTTCCTCAAAACAACCACCATACCTATTATGTCATTTCCATAGCCATTCCGAGATATATTGACATGCAACTTTCCACCGTTCCGTTTATTATGACATGCATTATCATTGTCATATTGCTTTGCATGATCATGTAGTTGACACCGTATTTGTGGCAAAGCCATCGTTCATAATTTTTTCATACATGTCACTCTTAATTCATTGCACATCCCGGTACACCGCCGGAGGCATTCACATAGAGTCATATTTTGTTCTAAGTATCAGTTGTAATTCTTGAGCTGTAAGTAAATAAAAGTGTGATGACCTACATTATTAGAGCATTGTCCCATGTGAGGAAAGGATGATGGAGACTATGATTCCCCCACAAGTCGGGATGAGACTCTGGACGAAAAATAAAAAAAGGAAAGGAGCCAAAAAAAAGAGAAAGGCCCAAATAAAAAAAAAGAGAAGAGAGAGAAGGGACAATGTTACTATCCTTTTACCACACTTGTGCTTTAAAGTAGCACAATGATCTTCATGAAAGAGAGTCTCCTATATTATCACTTTCATATACTAGTGGGAATTTTTCATTATAGAACTTGTCTTGTATATTCCAATGACGGGCTTCCTCAAATTGCCCTAGGTCTTCGTGAGCAAGCGAGTTGGATGCACACCCACTTAGTTTTATTTTTTTGAGCTTTCATAAACTTATAGCTCTAGTGCATTCGTTGCATGGCAATCCCTACTCACTCACATTTATATCTATTGATGGGCATCTTCATAGCCCGTTGATACGCCTAGTTGATGTGAGACTGTCTCCACAACCACCATATTCTATTCCACCTATAGTGTTATGTCCATGGCTCACGCTCATGTATTGCATGAAAGTTGAAAAAGTTTGAGAATATCAAAAGTATGAAACAATTGTTTGGCTTGTCATCGGGGTTGTGCATGATTTGAATATTTTGTATGATGAAGATGGAGCATAGACAGACTATATGATTTTGTAGGGATAAACTTTCTTTGGCCGTGATATTTTGAGAAGACATAATTGCCTTGTTAGTATGCTTGAAGTATTATTGTTTTTATGTCCATATTAAACTTTTGTTTTGAATCTTATGGATCTGAACATTCATGCCACAATAAAAAAATTACATGGATAAATATGTTAGGTAGCATTCCACATCAAAAATTCTGTTTTTATCATTTACCTACTCGAGGACGAACAACAATTAAGCTTGGGAATGCTTGATACGTTTCCAACGTATCTATATATTTTTATTGTTCCATGCTATTATATTATCTGTTTTGGATGTTTTATATGCATTAATATGCTATTTTATATTATTTTTGGGACTAACCTATTAACCTAGAGCACAGTGCCAGTTCCTGTTTTTTTCCTTGTTTTTGAGTTTTCGCAAAAAGGAATACCAAACGGAGTCCGCATTTAATGAAACATTCGCGATGATTTTTCTTGGACCAGAAGACAACGAGGAGACTTGGAGATGAAGTCGGAGGAGACACGAGGTGGCCACAAGGACGGAGGGCGCGCCCAGGGGGTAAGGCACGCCCCCCACCCTTGCGGCCCCCCCGTGGCCCTCCTGACCTAATTCTTTCGCCTATATATTCCCAAATATCCCCAAACCACCAGAGGCATCCATGAAAACACTTTTCCACCGTCGCAACCTTATGTACCCGTGAGATCCCATCTAGGGGCCTTTTCCGGCATCCTGCCGGAGGGGATTCAATCGCGGAGGGCTTCTACATCAACTCTATTGCCATGCCGATGAAGCATGAGTAGTTTACCACAGACCTACGGGTCCATAGCTAGTAGCTAGATGGCTTCTTCTCTCTCTTTGATTCTCAATACCATGTTCTCCTCGATGTTCTTGGAGATCTATTCGATGTAATAATTTTTTGTGGTGTGTTTGTCGAGATCCGATGAATTGTAGATTTATGATCAGCTTATCTATGAATATTATTTGAATCTTCTCTGAATTCTTTTATGCATGATTTGATATCTTTGTAATTCTCTTCGAACTATCGGTTTGGTTTGGCCAACTAGATTGGTTTTTCTTGCAATGGGAGAAGTGCTTACCTTTGAGTTCAATCTTGTGGTGTCCTTTCCCAGTGACAGTAGGGGCAGCAAGGCACGTATTGTATTGGTGCCATCGAGGATAAAAATATGGGGTTTTCATCATATTGCTTGAGTTAATTCATCTACATCATGTCATCTTACTTAATGCATTACTCTATTCTTCATGAACTTAATACTCTAGATGCAGGCAGGAGTCGGTCGATGTGTGGAGTAATAGTAGTAGATGCAGAATTGTTTCGGTCTACTTGACACGGACATGATGCCTATATTCATGATTATTGCCTTAGATATCGTCATAACTTTATGCTTTTCTATCAATTGCTCGGCAGTAATTTGTTCACCCACCGTATTATTTGCTATCTTGAGAGAAGCCTTGTAACGCCCCAGACACACCCTCTGGTGGTCGTTACTCCTGGCGGGGTCTAGACTGGCCTCACAGATCAATACTAGTCTTTTCTGCGCATGTTGTCCTCACTAAATGCTTTTAGGAGCAACTTCCCGGTTGGTCACCCATCCTGAAATTACCCCAAGCTGAGCACGCTTAACTTTGGAGTTTTTTTCCGAATGGGCTCCCAGAAAAGAAGGAATTCCTTATTTATATGAGTAGTCTATCATCCCTAATAAGCCAGGCTATCACATACACCCCCGCTCAGAGGAACCGACGTCCTCGTCGGGCCACATGAACATTCCCTCTTGGCACATACATCTGTGTATCCAGTCCGGCACATGTGCCATGTCGTGTGCCACGACGAGTCACAAACGTCATGACCAACATGACCGTGCACCTGTCCGCAAACATCCGTGTAACCGCGAGGGTCGACTCTGATACCAACTTGTAACGCCCCGGACACACCCATGGAATTGATGCGTTACTCTGGCCGGGATCTAGACTGGCCTCATAGATCAATACTAGTCTTTTCTGCGCACTTTGTCCTCACTCGTGCGCATCCGGGAGCAACTTCCCGGTCGGTCACCCATCCTGAAATTACCCCAAGCTGAGCACGCTTAACTTGGGAGTTCTTTCCGAATGGGCTGCCGAAAAAGAAGGAATTCCTTATTGATATGAGTAGTCTATCATCACTAATAAGCCAGGCTATCACAAGCCTCTAGTGAAACCTATGGCCCCCGGGTCTATTTTTCATCATATTAGTTTCCGATCTACTATTTTTTGCAACTTTTTACTTTCCGATCTATAAACCAAAAATACCAAAAATATTTATTTTATCATTTATCTACGTCTATCAGATCTCACTTTTGCAAGTAACCATGAAGGGATTGACAACCCCTTTATCGCGTTGGATGCAAGTTGTTTGATTATTTATGCAGGTATTCGGTGATTTGTGTGTTGTATCCTACTGGATTGATACCTTGGTTCTCAAACTAAGGGAAATACTTATCTTTGCTGCATCACCCTTTCCTCTACAAGGGAAAAATCAACGCAAGCTCAAGAAGTAGCAGTAAGTTGTAAAGTTTGTTGAAGAATAGTTAAAACTAGACAACTCAAATACTGAAACTGTATAGCTAGTTCGCTTGAAACTGAAAACATTGTATCATCCATGAGCGACATCATGAAAAATATGTAAAGGGATGACTTGTGTATGTGTACCTTACAAAATCATGAATAATAAAATATTGAAGGCATAATCAATCATTATGCCTGAATATATACCATCCAATTAAATGATACCATTATTTATCAAGGGTATAACATATCGGGCCTGAGCTGCAGTCCTTTTTACCTCATATGTACAGGGGCATGCACATCATCCAAGTTGATTTATATCTCCTGTGTCGTCCATTCGTCGTAGTCAAGCTCCTGCGGTGGCCGGCGACAAACACAGATGGGGTTGGCCATGGAGCGGAGGAGAGGAAGCCGGAGCGGTGGAGGTGGATGAGGGGATGGACGCGGATGACGGCGATCTTGTGGCGGCCGACGATGGTGACGTGGGATCGTGCTAGTGACCAGCTGCTGCGCAGCGGTGCACACGCGAACCCGAAGCCACGAGAGCTCTGGTGTGGGGTGCGGGGTAGGGGTCGGTGAAGGAAATATGCCCTAGAGGCAATAATAAAGTTATTATTTATTTCCTTATATCATGATAAATGTTTATTATTCATGCTAGAATTGTATTAACCGGAAACATAATACATATGTGAATACATAGACAAGCATAGTGTCACTAGTATGCCTCTACTTGACTAGCTCGTTGATCAAAGATGGTTGTGTTTCCTAGCCATAGACATGAGTTGTCATTTGATTAACGAGATCACATCATTAGGAAAATGATGTGATTGACTTGACCCATTCCGTTAGCTTAGCACTTGATCGTTTAGTATGTTGCTATTGCTTTCTTCGTGACTTATACATGTTCCTATGACTATGAGTTTATGCAACTCCGTTCTGGGAGGAACACTTTGTGTGCTACCAAACGTCCACAACGTGAATCGGGTGATTATAAAGGAGCTCTGTGTGTCTCCAAAGGTACATGTTGAGTTGGCGTATTTCGAGATTAGGATTTGTCACTCCGATTGTTGGAGAGGTATCTACTGCCCTCTCGGTAATGCACATCACTATAAGCCTTGGAAGCAATGTAGTTAATGAGTTAGTTATGGATGATGCATTACATAACGAGTAAAGAGACTTGTCGAATTAGCGAGATTGAACTAGGCATTGAGATACCGACGATCGAATCTCAGCAAGTAACATATCGATGACAAAAGGAACAACGTATGTTGTTATGCGGTTTGACCGATAAAAGATCTTCGTAGAATATGTAGGAGCCAATATGAGCATCCAGGTTCCGCTATTGTTTATTGACCGGAGACATGTCTCGGTCATGTCTACATAGTTCTCGAACCCGTAGGGTCCGCACACTTAAAGTTAGATGACGGTTATATTATGAGTTTATATGTTTTGATGTACCGAAGGTAGTTGGGAGTCCCGGATGTGATCATGGACATGACGAGGAGTCTCGAAATGGTCGAGACATAAAGATTCATATATTGGACGACTATATTCGGACACCGGAATGGTTCCGGGGGTTATCGGATGTATACCGGAGTACCGGGGGGTTACCGGAACCCCCCGGGGGGTTAATGGGCCTCATGGGCCCAAAGTAGAGCAGAGGAGGGCGGCTGGGGCAGGCCGCGCGCCTCCCTCTAGTCTCGAATAGGACAAGGAGGGGGCGCCCCCTCTTTCCTTCCTCTCCTCTCTCCCCTGTTCCCTCTCCTACTTGGACAAGGAAAGGAGGGAGTCCTACTCGATGGGAGTAGGACTCCTCCACCGCGCGCCTCCCCTGGCCGGCCGCCTCCCCTTGGTCCTTTATATACAGGGGCAGGGGCACCTCTAGACACAACAATTGATCCTTGAGATCTCTTAGCCGTGTCTTGGTGCCCCCCTCCACCATAATCCACCTGGATAATATCATGGCGGTGCTTAGGCGAAGCCCTGCGTCGGTAGAACATCATCATCGTCACCATGCCGTCGTGCTGACGAAACTCTCCCTCAAAGCTCGGCTGGATCGAAGTTCGAGGGACGTCATCGAGCTGAACGTGTGCTGAACTCGAAGGTGCCATGCATTCGGTACTTGATCGGTCGGATCGTGAAGACGTACGACTACATCAACCGTGTTGTGCTAACGCTTCCGCTTTTGGTCTACAAGGGTACGTGGACATACTCTCCCCTCTCGTTGCTATGCATCACCATGTGTAAGGGCATATTTATCCCTTAGGTGTTTTGGTGATTGATGACAATGCTTTTGCGGACTAATCGTGTGCCTTGAGTTTCTCACACGCTTCATCACTAGGCACGAGACGATTCGGTGCCCTCGAGACTATTGAAGGCGGCGTTGTTCTACGTTTCTTTTGGTGGATTTGAGTCGTGGGAAAGCCGTACTATTAAGAGGGGTCCGCGTGGAAAGGTTTGGGAGGAATCATCACGTAAACGCTTTCTTCATTGTCTCCTCCTTTCCCTTGCACCTTGGAGCATTCCCGTCTATCCTCTATGTGAATGTCCGGACTTACATTCTTTGAGCTTGCGGTAGTACTTCTCTCTGGAGCGGTAGTACCGCAGAGGCTCGCGGTAGTACCGTGCCCACGCGCGGTAGTACCGCGGGAGCCCATGGTAGTACCGCTCCCTCGGAGTCGTAGTACCGTGGCGGCTAGGCCAAGTACCGGCCAAGATCATGTGAGTAGTAGGCGCGGATGTAATTTTACATCCGCGCTTCACCTGATAATCTGGCTCGCATAGAGGCGGTAGTACCGTAGTGCCCGTGATAGTACCGCTCCTCGGAGCTGTTGTACCGTGGTTCCCCGCCTAGTGCCGTGGCTTCACGGTAGTAGGAGCGGATGTAATTTTTACATCCGCACCCACACCTGATAATACCGCCACATGGGACGGTAGTACCGTGGCCGGATGTTTACATCGTCTCTTTGACAATGAAGTAGGCACGGAGGTACTTTTATTCATCCGTGCGATTCCGGACTTAGTCTTACCGCCTCGCAGTAGTACCGCAGCTGGTGGAGTCTAGTATCACCGCTTCATGAATTCTGCCTATGTTATAGTCTCTGCAATTGCCGCTTGATGATACCGTGGTCTCCCACGGTAGTACCGCTGCGGCCTTGCTTAGTAATCTGCGACCACTGGAGCGGTAGTACCGCTTGTCGCAGGCTGGTCTTAGTGGATAACGGTTGGATCTCTTCCATGACTATAAAAGGGGCGTCTTCTACCTCTAGTTGACTACCTCTTCCATCTCTAAGCTCCATTGTTGCTCCAAGCTCCATTTTGGCCCGATCTCTCTCCCTAGCCAATCAAACTTGTTGATTTGCTCGGGATTGGGTGACAAGGGCCCGATCTACACTTCCACCAAGAGATATTCGATTCCCCCCACTTATCCCTAGCGGATATTGTTACTCTTGGGTGTTTGAGCACCCTAGAGCGGTTGAGGTCACCTCGAAGCCATACTCCATTGTGGTGAAGCTTCGTGGTGGTGTTGGGAAGCCTCCAAGTGTTGTGGATATTGCCCCAACCTTGTTTGTAAAGGTTGATCGCCGCCTTCAAGGGCACCAATAGTGGAATCACGGCATCTCGCATTGTGTGAGGGCGTGAGGAGATTACGGTGGCCCTAGTGGCTTCTTGGGGAGCATTGTGCCTCCACACCGCTCTAACGGAGACGTACTTTCCTTTAAAAGGAAGGAACTTCGGTAACACATCCTCGTCTTCACCGGCTCCACTCTTGGTTATTTCGCGCCTTTACTTTTGCAAGCTTACTTGTGTTGTATCTATTGCTTGCTTGTGTGCTAGTTGTCATTGCATCATATAGGTTGTCCACTTAGTTGCATATCTAGACAACCTATTTTGTTGCAAGGTTTAAATTGTTAAAGAAAAGCTTAAAAATTGTTAGTTGCCTATTCACCCCCCCTCTAGTCAACCATATCGATCCTTTCAATTGGTATCAGAGCCTGCGTCTCTTTATTAAGGACTTTGTCAGTCTCAAGAGTATGGTTGACACCAATGACGCGGATGAGCACTCCGGTGTGAATCCTATCTCGTCTCACGGCCGATGGGGAACCTCGGTCTCCGTGAGGAGTTCAATGTGGCTCTAGACACATTGGAAACCTCCATGACGACCGAGGTTGAAAGCATGTTTACTAAATTCCTAGAAGGACTTAAACTATCCACCTACCGATGAAAGTGGGTGATCCCACTAACAAGGTGACGGATGCTAACTCCCGACAAGGGGGAAGCTAATAGTGAAAAGGGTCCTTCTACTAGTGGTAGAAATGGCACCAGCATCTTTGCCCATGTGGAACCTCCTACTTATGGTGGACCGATTCCCTCTACTCATTTAAATCATGCCGGTCCTCCTCCTAAGATTGTGAAAAATGAGGATTTTGATTCTTGGGTGTATCGCTTCAAGCGTCATTTAAATTATGTGAATACTAATATTTGGAGAATCATTGAAGAAGGTTTCTATCCACATGACCGAAGCAACTTTACCCCGAGAGAAGTGGTGGATAATCAATTCAATGAGAGTGCTCTCTTCATCATCCAAGATGCAATCCTTCCCGAAGATCTCCCTCATCTTCGACCTCATGCCATGGCTAAAGACGCATGGCAATGTGTTGTGTCTCTCTGTCGAGGAAGTGCTAGCATTCAACGCTCCAACTATGAAGTGGTGCAAGATGAAGCCGATCAGTTTGCAATGAAAGAAGATGAGGAACCTCGTGAGCTCTTTCAAAGAGTGACCAAACTAGCGGTCTCACTCCGAGATCATGGGAGCAAAGACACGGATGACAATTGGATCAAGCGCAAGTTCCTCAAGGCCATGATGCCCTACAACAAGGCCATGTCCTCAGTCATTAAATCAAAAGACCGGACTTCCACTCCATGACCTCAAGTGAAGTGTTGGATGAGTTCGCTGCAATGAGCATCTTGGACAAGACCGCCGACAATGCGGTGCTCCGTTCTCAAAGGGCAAGAAGCCCAACCTTGCCTTGAAGGCCAAGGTTTTTGTGGAAGAAGAGGAAGAAGAGGAAGATGAGGAGAACAACCCCGAAGACACGAAATATGACTATCATGAGCACATGGCTCTTGCTTCAAGACAATTTTGGAGCAAGAAGAATACAAGACCCAACTTCAACAAGAACAACTCAAGTGGCTTCAAGGGCAAGCAACGAGTTAGAACTTGTTTCAAGCTGTGGCAATGTGAGCCATTTAGATTTGCGGATTGTCCTTACGAGAAGCGGGAAGACAATGGTGGCAAGTTCATCCGAAAGGACAAGGCCAAGTCCTTCCCCAACAAGAACAACTTCACCAAGAAGACTCCTACTCGCAGGTTGGTGGTTCAAGAAGAATACCATGAGGATGACGATGATGATGAAGATAGTGAAGCAATGGCCATGGCATCCGTTGCCATTGCCACAACTCCCCGGTGTCTCTCTTGATTCACCCAATGAGAACATCACCGCTAAGTGTCTCATGGCTAAAGCCACCAACAAGGTAACCCCCAACATCAAAACCACCATTACTCCTAATCCTTCTTCGACGGTTGGCTTTGATGATGGTAAGGGGTCTAATGAGGAGGTAAATGAATTTGAGTCCTTTATGAGTAAGCTCAAGGGCAAATCCAAGAAGCACTTCGTTGCTCTCTTGGAACAACTTGGTGAAGCCAATGACATGATCGAGGCTCACAAAGAAACCATCTATAAGATGGAAGGTCATAGTCGTGACTATGCCAATGAGATATGGGATCTCTCTAATGCTCTTGAGGAAGAGCGTGGGCATCGTTTGGCTCTTGAGGAGTCACACAACAATGACCATGCCAAATTAAAGAAAGATCTTGATCATGCTCTTGTTGTGTCTCGTGTACTAACTTCCGAGAAGGCTAAACTTGGGGTTGATCATGCTAGACTCAAGGAGGAGTTTGATGTACTTGACAAGGCCCATAAGGTCTTGAAAGGTGCTCATGCAAACCTCAAAGAGTCTCATGCTCAACTCCAAATTAACTCTAACCAAGGAAAAGGCCACATTTCCTCACATGGTCTTAATTGATAATGCAAATGCTACTAACCCAGATTGTGAGCATGTGCATCTTGTGGAGGAGAATGCCAAGTTGAAGGAACAACTCGAGAAAGGTCTTGTGTCATGCATACAAGGCGAGAAGAACCTAAATGACCTTTTGAGCAATCAAAAGGAAGTTGTGGGCAAGGAGGGAGTTGGGTTCTCACCCAAGTCCAAGAACAAGAAGAAGAACGAGAAGAAGAACAACAAGACCAAACAACCTCCCCGCTTAAGCAAACCTTTGTGAAGGAGGGAGAGGGTGCTCCTAAGGAGAAGAAGAACAATGCTAAGAGTGGTGATGCCAAAAGGCAAAGCCATCTCTCCCAACAAAGCCATGCGACTTTAACCCCTCTTATGTGTTGTGCCGTGCATAGTGATGGGCATGTCTATGCTAAATTTGTTGGTTCTTCTTATGAGTACATTGAATGGTCTATTTGGGTTCCTAAGACCCTCGTTACTAACATCAAAGGACCCATTACTAAATGGGTACCTAAAACCAAGCATTGATCTCTTGTAGGTGTTTGCTTCCGGTGGGGGATCATGGTTGCTCGATAGTGGAGCAACAAATCATATGACTGGGAGCAAGGACTTGGTGGTGGACGTGCAAAAGATCCCATCTATGCCCACCAATGTCGAGTGGGGTGATGCCTCACATTCTAAGGTTTTGGGTCTTGGCAAGGTTGTCATTTCTCATGATCTAACGATCGAGAAAGTCATGCTTGTTGAGTCCCTTGCATACAATTTGCTTTCCGTTCGTCAACTTGCACTCATGGGCTTTGCCACTTTCTTTGACATTGATACCGTGGCCCTCTTGTGGAGCAAGACTCTTAAAGTAGCCTTTGTTGGGCATGTCGAGAACGGTCTCTATGTGATAAACTTTTCAGAGCGACCCACTAAGACCGCGACATGCCTAATGGCTAAAGTTGGCGATGGGATGGCTTTGGGATCGCCGTTTAGCCCACGCCAATATGAGATCTTTGCAAAGTCTTCTCAAGGGGACCATGTCCGTGGACTAACAAATGTTAGTTTTGCCAAAGATCGTGCTTGCGGTGCTTGTATCGAAGGAAAGCTTCATGAGACGGCTCACCCTCCCACGACTATCATCTACTCAAGAGACCCTTGGAGCTCCCCGCATGGACCTCTTTGGACCTCCATCCTTTGATAGTCTTGGGGGTAGAAAGTATTGCTTGGTGATTGTGGATGATTATTCAAGATACACTTGGGTATACTTCTTCAAGAGGAAGAGTGAGACTCAACAAACTGTCATCGACTTTGCGAATGAAGCTCAACGTCAACATAATGCAAAGATCTTGACAATAAGAAGTGACAATGGCACCGAGTTCAAGAACTACACCTTGGATGAGTTTCTTAGTGATGAGGGATCAAGCATCAATATTCTGCACCATATACCCCTCAACAAAATGGTGTTATGAGAGGAAGAACCGGACGTTGATGGATGCGGCAAGGACCATGATGGCGGAGTTCAAGTCTCCATACAACTTTGGGCCGAAGCCATCAACACCGCATGTCATGCATCCAATCGGCTCTATCTCCGCAAAGGCTTGAACAAGACTCCTTATGAGATACTCACCGAAACAAGCCCAATCTCAAGTACTTCCGGTGTTCGGGTTCCACCGACTCATTGAGGAGACGTGTAACGTGGAGTTTGGACGAAAATAACGGCTCCCAAGTGGAGCAAAGTGGTACTTGTGATGTAGGTGATGAAATTCCTCCCCAAGCCATAAGAAGAATGGGTATTGGTCATATTCTACCCATTGAGGAACCCCTTGTGGGCGAAGGAGAAGGACGATGCTCCACTCATGTGGAGCCATCACCTACTCAAGACCCACACGCTCCGAAGAACAAAGTGAAGGCCCTCAACCTCGTGAACAAGATCAAGGGCAAGATCAATCTCAAGATGGTGGTGAAACTCCAAATGATGCCCAAGGTCAAGTTCTTCCCCTCGAGCAAGTTCAAGTTCATGAGCCAGCTCAAGATCAAGAACAAGCTCAAGGCGGCGCTCAAGATAATCAAGTCAACCCTCCTCCTTCCACATCCGAGGAGGAATTAGAAGCGTCGTGCCACGAGATTGCTTCCAAACTCACCACCAAAGGCCATCTCATGGAGAATGTGGTTGGAAGCCTAAGAAAGGGGTAAGCACTAGTAGACAATTGGCAAACTATTGTGAACATCACGCTGTTTGTCTCTTGTGTTGAACCCCAAAAGGTCTATGAGGCGCTCGAAGACTCGGATTGGCTCAATGCCATGCATGAAGAACTCAACAACTTCGAGTACAACAAGGTGTGGAGATTGGTGCCAAGGCCATCGGGGAACCACAACGTCATTGGAACCAAGTGCATTTTCAAGAACAAGCAAGATACTCATGGGAACATCATTACGCAAATAAGGCAAGATTGGTAGCACAAGGCTACTCCCAAGTCGAGGGTATCGACTACGGTGAAACCTTTGCTCCGTTGCTCGCCTTGAATCCATTCGCTTGTTGATTGCTTATGCTTCCCATCACAACTTTAAGTTGCAACAAATGGATGTGAAAAGTGCTTTTCTTAATGGTCCTATTAATGAGTTGGTCTATGTCAAGCAACCCCCCTGGTTCGAGGACCCCTACTTCCCGGATCATGTGTATCAACTCGATAAGGCACTCTATGGCCTTAAACAAGCCCCACGTGCATGGTATGACCACCTTACCGAGTTGTTACAAGATCGTGGATTTGAGGTGGGGCAAATCGATCCCACTCTTTTTACTAAGAAGGTCGAAAGGGGAGTTGTTTGTATGCCAACTATATGTTGATGATATTATCTTTGATTCCCCTAACAAAGCTTTCAATGAGGAATTTGCCGCTCTCATGACCTCCAAGTTCAAGATGTCTTCGATGGGAGAGTTGAAGTTCTTCCTTGGTTTTGATATCAAACAAAGAAGAGAAGGAACCTTCATCAACCAAGCCAAATATACTCAAGACATGCTAAAAGATTCAAGCTAAGTGATGTCAAGCCGGCTTCTACTCCAATGCCTACCAAGTGCCAACTTGACATTGATCCCAATGGTAAAGCGGTGGATCAAAAGGTATATCGCTCCATGATTGGCTCTTTGCTTTACCTTTGTGCATCTAGACTGGATATCATGTTGAGTGTGGGAATGTGTGCGCGGTTTCAAGCCGCACCGAAGGAAAGTCACTATGTGGCGGTCAAGCGAATCTTTTGATATTTGGCTCATACCCCAAACTTTGGCTTATGGTATCCAAGAGGGGCAAACTTCAAGCTTGAATAATATACGGATTCCGATTGGGTGGGAGACAAAGTGGATAGGAAGTCCACCTCCGGAGGGTGCCAATTTCTTGGTTGCTCTTTGGTGAGTTGGTCTTCTAAGAAGCAAAGTTGTGTGTCTCTCTCGTCCACCGAAGCAGAATATGTGGCGGCCGGTAGTAGTTGTGCACAACTCTTATGGATGAGGCAAACTTTAAAGGAGTACGGTGTCACTTGTGACAAAGTGCCTCTTCGGTGTGATAATGAAAGTGCCATCAAGATTTCTCTCAACCCGGTGCAACACTTCAAGACGAAGCATATTGAGATTCGGTATCACTTCATCCGGGATCACATTAGGCGAGGGAGATCGAGCTCAAGTATGTCAACACTCATGATAACCTTGCGAGATATTTTCACGAAGCCCTTGGATGAAGCAAGATTTCATGAGTTAAGGCATGAGCTAAATATCATTGATTCGAGCAATGTGACTTGAACCCTTGCACCCTCACCGCACTCAACTTGTTGTCTAGTTTAGGTGTAGGCATGGACATAGGGGAGTGTTGTTCTCTCTCAATGAACTCTCCCTCCCCCATTATGCATAAATCGATTAACTCTTTCACATTAGCCATTTTTTATGGTACTTGTGCTTCAAAGACGAGTTTTGGTCATAGACCCAAGGATAATTCTTCGCGGTGCCATACCATCTAACTCAAACATAGGTGGCTCCCGCCACCGCCCTCTCCTTTTTGAGAGGTTGTGTCGCATGGTGGTTTCTTGTTGTCTTTCTGCCTTTGGTTTGTGCGTGTTCCCTGTGGTATCCTTTGTGTGAAAAGTTTCCTTGCAAAGACCTTCTTCTTATGTTGAAACTTGCTGTGTCTTGAGTTCACGGTACTACCGCGGCCAACTACGGTATTACTACATGACCAGCCACAAGATTACCGCTTGGGAGCACAAGATTATCACCCCACGCCGATGACAGTAATTTTTTCGCCGCTGGGTGAGCGGTACTACCGCTATGGTGCGGTACTTCCGCCCGGCCGGTACTTCACCGTGATGATATCTTGGTACTACCGCGCGGTTTAGGCGCGTGGGGATAAGGATCGGGCGGGGAGTTCTAACTCCCCATACCCATTCTTGTTCCCCTCCCACGTCGTCTCTCTCTCTCCCACGCTCAAGAACGGAGCCGGCGTTCGTCGCCGGATCTCCTCCTCCGGCTGCCCTCCCATGATTCCGTCCGGTGGGATCGTTCCCCTGTTGGGAATATGCCCTAGAGGCAATAATAAATTAGTTATTATTATTATATTTCCTTGTTCATGATAATCATTTATTATCCATGCTATAATTGTATTGACCGGAAACCTCAATACATGTGTGGATACATAGACAACACCATGTCCCTAGTAAGCCTCTAGTTGACTAGCTCGTTGATCAATAGATGGTTACGGTTTCACGACCATGGACATTGGATGTCGTTGATAACGGGATCAACATCATTAGGAGAATGATGTGATGGACAAGACCCAATCCTAAGCCTAGCACAAAGATCGTAGTTCGTATGCTAAAGCTTTTCTAATGTCAAGTATCTTTTCCTTAGACCATGAGATTGTGTAACTCCGGATACCGTAGGAATGCTTTGGGTGTACCAAGCGTCAAAAGCGTAATTGGGTGGCTATAAAGGTGCACTACGGTATCTCCGAAAGTATCTGTTGGGTTGTACGAATCGAGACTAGGATTTGTCACTCCGTGTAAACGGAGAGGTATCTCTGGGCCCACTCGGTAGGACATCATCACAATGTGCACAATGTGACCAAGGGGTTGATCACGGGATGATGTGTTACGGAACGAGTAAAGAGACTTGCCGGTAACGAGATTGAACAAGGTATCGGGATACCGACGATCGAATCTCGGGCAAGTACAATACCGCTAGACAAAGGGAATTGAATACGGGATCGATTGAGTCCTTGACATTGTGGTTCATCCGATGAGATCATCGTGGAACATGTGGGAGCCAACATGGGTATCCGGATCCGGCTGTTGGTTATTAACCGGAGAACGTCTCGGTCATGTGCGCATGGTTCCCGAACCCGTAGGGTCTACACACTTAAGGTCGATGGACGCTAGGGTTATAAAGGAAGTTTGTATGTGGTTACCGAATGTTGTTGAGTCCGGATGAGATCCCGGACGTCACGAGGAGTTCCTAATGGTCCTGAGGTAAAGATTTATATATGGGGAGTCTGTTTTTGGTCACTTTGAGAAAAGTTTTGGTTTTATCGGTAGCGTCTGGGACCACCGGGAGGTCCTGGGTCCACTAAGTGGGGCCACCGGCCCGAGAGGCTCATGGGCCAAGTGTGGGAGGGACCAGCCCGGTGGGCTGGTGCGCCCCCCCCACAGGGCCCAAAGGCGCCTAGGGTTTGGGGAGGGGCGCCCCACCCAGCTTGGGGGCAAGTTTCCCTCTCCCTCCCTTGGCCGCCCCCACCGGATGGGATGCAGGCTGGCGCCGCCCCTAGGAGGGAACCCTAGAGGGGCGCAGCCCTCCCCTTCCCCTATATATACTTGAGGTCTAGGGGCTGCCCAACACATGAGTTTTCACTTCTCCATGGCGCGCAGCCTGCCTCTCCTCCTCCTCCTCTCCCCTTGGTGCTTGGCGAAGCCTGCAGGATTGCCACGCCTCCACCACCACCACGCCACGTTGTCTTCTTTGCTTTGGGCTGGAGTCTTCCTCAACCTCTCCCTCTCTCCTTGCTGGATCAAGGCGTGGGAGGCGTCACGGGCTGTCACGTGTGTTGAGCAGCGGAGGTGCCGTCCGATTCGGCACTAGGATCTCCGGTGATTTGGATCACGGCAGTGCGACTCCTTCAACCCCGTTCTCTTGAGCAGCTTCCGCTTAGCGATCTACAAGGGTATGTAGATGCACTCTCCTTCCCCTCGTTGCCGGTTTCTCCATAGATAGATCTTGATGACACGTAGGAAATTTTTTGAATTTACTTTCGTTCCCCTAACAAAGGGTATCGAGCCAGGTCTATTGCGTTGATTCTTTGCACGAGTAGAACACAAAGTAGTTGTGGGTATTGATTTTGTTCAATATTCTTACCGTTACTAGTCCAATATTGTTTCGACGGTATTGTGGGATGAAGCGGCCCGGACCGACCTTACACGTACTCTTACGTGAGACAGGTTCCACCAACTGACATGCACTTGGTGCATAAGGTGGCTAGCGGGTGCCAGTCTCTCCCACTTTAGTCGGAACGGATTCGATGAAAAGGGTCCTTATGAAGGGTAAATAGCAATTGGCATATCACGTTGTGGTTTTGCGTAGGTAAGAAACGTTCTTGCTAGAAACCCATAGGAGCCACGTAAAACATGCAACAACAATTAGAGGGCGTCTAACTTGTTTTTGCAGGGTATGGTATGTGATGTGATATGGCCAAGAAGAATGTGATGAATGATATGTGATGTATGAGATTGATCATGTCCTTGTAATAGGAATCACGACTTGCATGTCGATGAGTATGACAACCGGCAAGAGCCATAGGAGTTGTCTTAATTTATTGTATGACCTGCGTGTCATTGAACAAACGCCATGTAATTACTTTACTTTATTGCTAACCGGTAGCCATAGTAGTAGAAGTAATAAGTTGGCGAGACAACTTCATGGAGACACGATGATGGAGATCATGGTGTCATGCCGGTGACGATGATGATCATGGAGCCCCGAAGATGGAGATCAATGGAGCTATATGATATTGGCCATATCATGTCACTACTATATAATTGCATGTGATGTTTATTATGTTTATGCATCTTGTTTACTTAGAACGACGGTAGTAAATAAGATGATCCCTTACAACAATTTCAAGAAGTGTTCTCCCCTAAGCGTGCACCGTTGCTAAAGTTCGTAAAGCTTCTAAGAACCACGTGATGATCGGGTGTGATGGATTCTTACGTTCACATACAACGGGTGTAAGACAGATTTACACACGCCAAACACTTAGGGTTAACTTGACGAGCCTAGCATGTACAGACATGGCCTCGGAACCACGAGAGACCGAAAAGGTCGAACATGGAGTCGTATAGTAGATACGATCAACATGAAAGATGTTCACCGATGATGACTAGTCCGTCTCACGTGATGATTGGACACGGCCTAGTTGACTCGAGATCATGTAATCACTTAGATGACCGGAGGATGTCTATCTGAGTGGGAGTTCATAAGATGAACTTAATTATCCTGAACATAGTCAAAAGACCTTTTGCAAATTATGTCGTGAAGCTTTCGCGCTTTAGTTTCCTTTGTTTAGATATGTTCCTAGAGAAAGTATAGTTGAAAGTTGTGATGGCGATTATGCGGACGGAAGAAAGCTTATGTCCTTAATACACCGCTCGATGTCTTTGAACCCCAAAGCGTCGTTTGTGGATGTTACTGAACATCGGACATACACGTTTTGATAACTACGTGATAGATTCGGTTAAAAGCGGTTTAGAGTTGAGGCACCAAAGGCGTTTTGAAGCGTCGCGGAACATATGAGATGTTTCAAGGGCTGAAATTGGGATTTCAGGCTCGTGCTTACGTCAAGAGGTATAAGACCTCCGACGATTTTCTTAGCACCGCAAACTCGAGGAGAAAAGCTCAATCGTTGAGCTTGTGCTCAGATTGTCTCGAGTGCAACAATCACTTGAATCGAGTGGGAGTTAATCTTCCGGATGAGATAGTGATGTTTCTCCAAAGTCATTGCCACCAAGCTGCTAGAGCCTCGTGATGAACTATAACATATCAGGGATAGATATGATGATCCTTGAGGTATTCGTGATGTTTGACACCGCGAAAGTAGAAATCAAGAAGGAGCATCAATTGTTGATGGTTGGTGAAACCACTAGTTTTAAGAAGGGCAAGGGCAAGAAGGGATACTTCGTGAAAGCAACAAATCAGGCTGCTGCTTTAATGAAGAAACCCGAGGTTGAATCCCAAACCGAGACTAAGTGCTTACGTAATAAGGGGAACAACCAGCGGAGCGGGATTACCCTAGATACTTGGTAGATAAGAAGGCGAGGCAAGGTCGATAGAAGTATATTGGATATACATTATGTTAATGTGTACTTTACTAGTACTCCTAGTAGCACCAGGTATTAAGATACCGGTTCGGTTGCTAAGTGTTAGTAACTCGAAATAAAAGAGCTACGGAATAAGCGGAGACTAGCTAAAGGAGAGGCGACGATATGTGTTGGAAGTGTTTCCAATTTTGATGTGATCAAACATGCATGCGCTCCTTCTACCATCAAGATTAGTATTAAACCGGAATTATTGTCATTTGGTGTTTATGCGTTGAGCATAGACATGATTGGATTATATGCAGCCATAATACGGTTATTCATTTAAGGAGAATAATGGTTACTCTGTTAATTTGAATAATACCTTCGATGGTCTTGCACCTAAATGAATGGTTTATTGAATCTCGATCGTAGTGATACACATTTTCACGCCAAAGGTATAAGATAGTAATGATAGTACCACTTACTTGTGGCACTGCCATGTAAGTCATATTGGTGTAAAAGCATGAAGAAGCTCCATGTTGATGGATCTTTGGACTCACTTTACGTTTTTGAAAAGTTTGAGACATGCAAACCATGTCTATTGGTGTATACGCATGATGAAACTCCATGCAGATGGATCGTTTGGACTCACTTGATTTTGAATCACTTGAGATATGCAAATTCATACCACATGGGCAAGATGACTGAAAAGCCTTAGTTTCAGCAAGATGGAACAAGATAGCAACTTGTTGAAGTAACACATTTTGATGTGTATGCGGTCAATGAGTCTTTGAGGCATGCGATGAATATCGTTATGTTCTTACTTCACGGATGATTTAAGTAGATCTTGAGTGTATTTACTTGATGAAACTCAAGTCTGAATTATTGAATGGTTCAAGTAATTTTAGAGTGAAGTTGAAGATCATCGTGACAAGAGGATAAAATGTCTATGATATGATCATAGAGATGAGTATCTGAGTTACGAGCTTTGGCACGCATAATTAAGACATTGTGGAAATCGTTTCACAATAAATACCGCTTTGGAACACCATAGTGTGATGGTGTGTCCGAACATCATAGTTGCACCCTATTGGATATGGTGCGTACCATGATGTCTCTTATCGAATTACCACTATCGTTCATGGGTTAGGCATTAGAGACAACCGCACTCACTTTAATAGGGCACCACGTTACTCCGTTGAGGCGACACCGCATGAACTATGGTTTAGAGAAACCTAAGGCAGTCGTTTCTTAAAAGTTTGGGGCTACGGCGCTTATGTGAAAAGTTTGAGGTTGATAAGCTCAAACCCAAAAACGGATAAATACATCTTCATAGGACACCCAAAAGCAGGTTGGGTATACCTCCTATCTCAAGATCCAGGAAGCAAAAGTAATTGTTTCTAGAAAGCGGGTCCTTTCTCGAAGAAAAGTTTCTCTCGAAGAATTGAGTGGGAGGATGGTGGAGACTTGATGAGGTTATTGAACCATCACTTCAACTAGTGTATGCAGGCAGGCACGGTGAAGTTGTTCTGTGGCGCCTACACCAATTGAAGTAGAAGCTTATGATAGTGATCATGAAGTTTGGATCAAGTCACTACCGTACCTCGTGAGGGTGACAAGGATGCGTACTACTTGGTGAATGCGGTAATCATGTCTTGAAGGTCATGTTGCTAGACAACAATGAACCTACGAGCTATGGAGAAGCAATGGTGGGCCGGATTCCAACAAATGGTTAGAAGCCATGAAATCCGAGATAGGATCCATGTATCGTAACAAAGCATGGACTTTGGTGGACTTGCCGATGATAGGCAAGCCATTGAGATAAATGGATCTTTAAGAAAAGACGGACACAGACGGTAATGTTACCGTCTATGAAGCTCGACTTGTGGCGAAGAGTTTTCACAAGTTCAAGGAGTTGACTACGGTGAGATTTTCTCACCCGTAGCGATGCTTAAGTCCGTCGGAATCATGTTAGCATTAAATTTGCATTTATGAAATCGGCAAATGGATGTCAAAGCGAGTTTCCTTACCGGTCATCGTAAGGAAAGGTTGTATGTGATACAATCGAAAGTTTTTGTCGATCCTAAGGATGCTAAAAGGTATCTTTGGCTCCGTGATCCTTCTAAGGACTGGAGTAAGTATCTCGGAGTTGGAATATGCGGCTTTGATGAGATGATCAAAGATTTTGGGTTTATATAAAGTTTATGAGAAACTTGTATTTCCAAAGAAGTGAGTGGGAAGCTTATAGAATTTCCTGATAAGTATATGTTGTTGACATATTGTTGATCGAAATGATGTAGAATTCTGAAAGCATACATGGTTATTTGAAAGGTGTTTTCAATAGAAAACCTGGATTAAGCTACTTGAACATTGAGCATCAAGATCTATAAGGATAGATAAAACCGCTTAATGGTACTTTGAAATGAGCACATACCTTGACATAATCTTGAAGGTGTTCAAGATGGATCGGTCAAAGAAGGAGTTCTTGCACGAGTTGTAAGGTATGAAGTTAAGACTTAAAGCTCGAAACCCACGGCCGGAAACGGAGAGAAAGGACGGAGGTCGTCCCTATGCCTTAGACGTGGGCTCTACGGTATGCTATCTTGTGTACCTTATAGGAAGTGTGCCTTGAGTCGATCAAGGGTACAAGAATGATCCGGGAATGGATCATTGGATAGCGATCAAAATTGTCCTTGGAGTAAATAAGGACATGTTTCTCGATTATGGAGGTGATAAAGAGTTCGGGCGTAAAGGGTTACGTCGATGCAAGCTTTAACACCTATCCGAGTGACTACGAGTAGCAAACCGGATCTACGTATAGTGGAGCAACCATTTGGAATAGCTCCAAGTGGAGCGTGGGCGACATTTACAATATGACATAGAGATTTGAGAAATACATACGGATCTGAATGTTGCGGACCGTTGACTAAAACCTCTCTCACAAGCAAAACATGATCAAACCCCAGACCTCATTGAGTCTTAATCACATGGTGATGTGAACTAGTTTAGTGACACTAGTAAACTCTTTGGATGTTGGTCACATAGCGATGTGACCTATCAGTGTTAATCACATGGCTTATCGTGAACTAGATTATTGACTCTAGTGCAAGTGGGAGACTGTTGGAAATATGCCCTAGAGGCAATAATAAATTAGTTATTATTATTATATTTCCTTATTCATGATAATCGTTTATTATCCATGCTATAATTGTATTGACCGGAAACCGCAATACATGTGTGGATACATAGACAACACCATGTCCCTAGTAAGCCTCTAGTTGACTAGCTCGTTGATCAATAGATGGTTACGGTTTCCTGACCATGGACATTGGATGTCGTTGATAACGGGATCACATCATTAGGAGAATGATGTGATGGACAAGACCCAATCCTAAGCCTAGCACAAAGATCGTAGTTCTATGCTAAAGCTTTTCTAATGTCAAGTATCTTTTCCTTAGACCATGAGATTGTGTAACTCCGGATACCGTAGGAATGCTTTGGGTGTACCAAACGTCCTGGCAATGCTTGGGTGGCTATAAAGGTGCACTACAGGTATCTCGAAAGTATACATTGGGTTGGCACGAATCGAGGCCCAGGATTTGTCACTCGGGTAAGCGGAGAGGTATCTGGGCCACTTTCGGTAGGACATCATCACAATGTGCACAATGTGACCAGGGGTTGATCACGGGATGATGTGTTACGGAGCGAGTAAAGAGACTTGCGGTAGCGAGATTGAACAAGGTATCGAGGATACCGGCGATCGAATCTCGGCGCAAGTACAATACCGCTAGACAAAAGGGAATTGAATCACGGGATCGATTGAGTCCTTGACATTGTGGTTCATCCGATGAGATCATCGTGGAACATGTGGGAGCCAACATGGGTATCCAGATCCCATGTTGGTTATTGACCGGAGAACGTCTCGGTCATATGCCAGATGGTTCCCGAACCCGTAGGGTCCACACATAAGGTTCGATGGCGCTAGGGTTATAAAGGAAGTTTGTATGTAGTTTACGAATGTTGTTACGTAGTCCGGATGAGATCCGGACGTCACGAGGAGTTCCTAATGGTCCGGAGGTAAAGATTTATATATGGGGAGTCCTGTTTTGGTCACAGGAAAAGTTTGGGTTTTATCGGTAACGTCACGGGACCACCAGGAGGGTCCAGGGGTCCTAAGTGGGGCCACTGCGGCCGGAGGCTACATGGGCCAAGTGTGGGAGGGACCAGCCCGGGTGGGCTGGTCTTCCCCCACAAGGGGCCCAAGGCGCCTAGGGTTTGGGAGGGCGCCCACCTGGCTTGGGGGCAAGTTTCCCCTCTCCCACTTGGCCGCCCACCGGATGGGATCCTGGGCTGGCCGCCGCCCCTAGGAGGGAACCCTAGAGGCGCAGCCCCTCCCTTCCCTATATATACTTGAGGTCTAGGGGCTGCCCAACACATGAGTTTTCACCTCTCCATGGCGCAGCCCTGCCTCTCCTCCTCCTCCTCTCCGCGGTGCTTGGCGAAGCCCTGCAGATTGCCACGCTCCTCCACCACCACCACGCCCGTTGTGCTTTGCTGCTGGGACGGAGTCTTCCTCAACCTCTCCTCTCTCCTTGCTGGATCAAGGCGTGGGAGACGTCACCGGGCTGTCACGTGTGTTGAGCAGCGGAGGTGCGTCTGCTCAGATTGACACTAGGATCTCCGGTGATTTGGATCCACGACGAGTCGACTCCTTCAACCCTGTTCTCTTGAATGCTTCCGCTTAGTGATCTACAAGGGTATGTAGATGCACTCTCCTTCCCCTCGTTGCTGGTTTCTCCATAGATAGATCTTGGTGACACGTAGGAAAATTTTTGAATTTCTGCTACGTTCCCCAACATCCCCACCACGTGCTCTTGCTATGGACCCAGGTCTTTCCCCAACTCCTTCTCGTTTTTGTTGTGTTCGTTGTCTCTAGGTTTTTGGAGGAGACTTGTGTGTTCTAGAATTTCTTAGGCTATATCTATGCAAGAGTAGGATGAAGGAGCGTAGTATTGCGTAGGAATTATACTTGTCTTTTGTCCTATGCTAGATTTGATCACCGTAGCGCCGCCGTGGTTTCGCGGTTCTTTTCAGATTCGAACTGACGTTTGGATCTGCCGCGGTGTGGTACTACCGCCCGTCTGGCGCGGTACTACCGCTTGTCCGGTACTACCGCCCGTCTGGTGCGGTACTACCGCACTCGCTGCGGCACTAAAATTTTACTACCGCTCCCACCACGGTACTACCATGACCTCATGCGGTACTACCATGACTTGGGCGGTACTAAAATTTACAATGCTGAACTCTGGCGATACCGTGGCTCACATCTATCTCATGGCAACTTTCACGATACTTTCTATGTGTTTCTTGTGCTTTGCCGTGGTCTTTGCATTGATCCTTTTTGCGTTTCGTGCGTGTTTTGCGTTTGTGTCTCAGGTGGTAGCTCTCGCCGTTCCAATCCCAGTCGTGACACGGGCTCCAAGCGTCTGCACAATCCAGGTGAAGCTTACCGAGGGCTCTTCCTCTGCCCCCAAAGCGCCATGTCAAGACAATGACTAGCAAGAACAAAGAGCCGCTAAGGGCATGGGCCGAGATACCCCAATAAAATGCACGTCTGGTCTCGTGCAACTCCACCCGTATGTGCACCTCGTTCCTCTGTCGAGGAGGTTGTGAGCTGTTTTGGAACAAACAGAGACTAACATCTATCTGGATGTCATCAAAAACAAGCAGGGATACCCTCGTGGATGTGAAATGGATTGAGATGCATCACATGAGGAAGGAAAAGTTCCGTGATTACTTTGGAGAGGCTCTGGACTTGGTAGAGCAGTTTGGTATTGAGCATGTGATATCCTTTCACCTTGACTATGACCCTGAGCTTATATGTCGGGTTCTTTTGCCTCCGTATACTTTCACTTTCGATGAGGAGCGGAGGATGACCTGATGACCAATGGCGTATCTTTGTTGCTACCGGAAGGATTTCATGGATTTGCTCCACGTTCACGATGTGGGCTCGACACTCCGTGGTGTTAGCCCCATGCTAATCCTGACTACTGCTAGCAAGGACAAGCTTCAGCCATACTATGTTGAGAAGGCGCTTCCCAATGGCAAGACGGGGTTTGTGCTCAACTCTTTTGCGGATATCATGTATCGCATCTTCCGCAACTCCTTATTCCCTCGCATTGGTGACAAGGACAAGGTTCATGCCTATATGGTGGATATGATGCTCATTTGCGAGGAGGCTCGTTTGTCTCGAGACTCAGCCACTTGATGTCTCACACATCATGTGGTGTGAGCTTCGGTTTCATGTGTTCAACCTAAGGTGCCTATCTATGGGCCCTATCTGTTTACTGGCGATCTCGAAGACTTGGGAGAAGATGTTCCACAGTGAGGAGTTCCTTGCTCCGCATCGGATTATACATGATCCCATCTCGTCTCCGTGTCAAGCCCAACCGGGCCAACACTACTACTCGTCTTTGAGGCGTCTGCTGCTAGGGCTCTTGTTGATGAGGAGGATCTTGTACTTGAGGATGATCTTTGAGGGCCGTCTTTGCTAGGCCTTCCCAGAGTTCCTCTATGCCTTCGTGGGCCAAGAAGTCAAGGACAAGATGAAGACCCTTTTACGCATGCAAGCCAAGGCGATACATGACTCACGTGGCATCCAAGGAGAGTCGTCGCCGGGACAAGAAGATCTTGCAGCTCTATGGCGAGGATGTGTGGCGGTTACAGGAGGCGCATCAAACCAGAGGCCGAGTGGATGGAGAAGCAAGGCTGCTGTGTGGACTGATTACGAGGGAGGACGCCGAGGAGACCATCCACCTGCCACCGAGGAGTCTCGGCGGAGAGGGTTGGGATGAGTTCCCGCTTGAGCCACCTCTTGTGTGTAGGTGTCCTCTACTGCCTTTTTGGCGTCTTGATGCCAAAGGGGAGAGTGTAGGGATTCTTGCGAGTCATGTGTAAATGTCGTTAAGTGTTCGTGTGTTTGCTGCTTTCTCGTTTGAACTGTTCTTTGCTTTCTCGTTTGAACCTCGTTTGATTGCTTTGGGTTGCTTTACTTCATGGTGTAAGACATATACACTCTATCTATCTTAGCGAGCTTGTGATATATTGTGCTACCGTTGTGCTATGCTCTGCTTAGATGTTATTTATCATGCCTTTGTCTCTAAAATATAGGGGGAGTGTTGATCCTAGTTTGTGTGCTATGTAGTCCAAAGCATCCATCTAGATTGCACACATCTAGGGGAGCCCGTCTATATTTTAGAGAGGTGGGGTTTGCCCTTACTCAAAATTATCTTATCTATGTGCAAATCCCGTATTGTCATCAATCCACCAAAAAGGGGAGATTGTAAGGGCATATTTATCCCTTAGGTGTTTTGGTGATTGATGACAATGCTTTTAAGTGACTAATGTGTGCCTTGAGTTTCTCATACGGCTTCATCACTAGGCACGGGCGATTCGGTGCCCTCGAGACTATTGAAGACTGCGTTGTTCTCGTTTCTTTTTGGTGGATTTGAGTCGAGGAGAGCCATTACTATTAAGAGGGGTCCAGCTTCGGAAAGGTTTTGGAGGAATCATCACGCACACGCTTTCTTCATTGTCTCCTCCTTTCCCTTGCACCTTGGAGCATTCCCGTCTATCCTCTATGTGAATGTCTACGGACTTACATTCTTGAGCTTACGGTAGTATCTTGCTCTGGGCGGTAGTACCGCAGGCTCAGCCTTGATGCGGTACCACGCGCAGTGGCGAGGTACCGCTGGAGCCCACGGTAGTACCGCTCCCCTGAGTCGTAGTACCGTGGCGGCTAAACCAAGTACCGCTGCATCGCGGTAGTAAGCGCTGGTGTAATTTTACATCCGCGCCACACCGGTAATACCGCTCGCATAGAGGCGGTAGTAATCTTTAGTGCCCACAGTAGTACCGCTCCCTCAGAGCTGTTGTACCGTGGTTCCCCCGCCTAGTGCCATGGCTTCCACGGTAGTAGGGCGGATGTAATTTTTACATCCGCACCCTACACGGTAATACCGCCATACTGTGGACGGTAGTACCGTGACGGATGTTTGCATCGTCTCTTTGACAATGTGAGTAAACGCACGACGTATTTTTTATTCATCCATGCCGATTCCGGACTTAGTCTTACCTGTCATGAAGTAGTACCGCCGGTGATGTGGTAGTACCGGCTGGCTTCATGATGATTACTGCCTATGTTATAGTCTCTGCACTGCCCGGTAGTGACCGTGGTCTCCCACGGTAGTACCCGCATTGACCTTGATGATAAGCGCCCCACCGGAGCGGTAGTACCGCTTGTCATGAGTCTGGTCTTAGTGGATAATGGTTGGATCTCTTCCATGACTATAAAAGGAGCGTCTTCTACCTCTAGTTGACTACCTCTTCCATCTCTAAGCTCCATTGTTGCTCCAAGCTCCATTTTGGCCCGATCTCTCTCCTAGCCAATCAAACTTGTTGATTTGCTCGGGATTGGGTGACAAGGGCCCGATCTACACTTCCACCAAGAGATATTCGATTCCCCACTTATCCTAAGCGGATCTTGTTACTCTTGGGTGTTTGAGCACCCTAGACGGTTGAGGTCACCTCGAAGCCATACTCCATTGTGGTGAAGCTTATTGGTGGTGTTGGGAGCCTCCAAGTGTTGTGGAGATTGCCCCAACCTTGTTTGTAAAGGTTGATCGCCGCCTTCAAGGGCACCAATAGTGGAATCCACGACATCTCGCATTGTGTGAGGGCGTGAGGAGATTACTGGTGGCCCTAGTGGCTTCTTGGGGAGCATTGTGCCTCCACACCGCTCTAACGAGACGATACTTCCCTTTAAAGGAAGGAACTTTGCAACACATCCTCGTCTTCACCGGCTCCACTCTTGGTTATTTTGTGCCTTTACTTTTGCAAGCTTACTTGTGTTGTATCTATTGCTTGCTTGTGTGCTAGTTGTCATTGCATCATATAGGTTGTCCACTTAGTTGCATATCTAGACAACCTATTTTGTTGCAAGGTTTAAATTGTTAAAGAAAAGCTTAAAAATTGTTAGTTGCCTATTCACCCCCCCTCTAGTCAACCATATCGATCCTTTCACCATGGTCTTGCGTGTGCGTTGGAATTTTTCTGAAATTACTACGTTCCCCATCATATAGGTTTTATGCGTAGATGTTATATGCACGAGTAGAACACAAGTGAGTTGTGGGCGATACAAGTCATACTGCTTACCAGCATGTCATACTTTGGTTCGGCAGTATTGTTGGATGAAGCGGCCCGGACCGACATTACGCCAGACAGCCACGCCTGGCAGACCTGGTTCTCTTGGCGTGCTTTTTGCACATAGGTGGCTGGCGGTGTCAGTTCTCCAACTTTAGTTGAACCGAGCGTGACTACGCTCGGGTCCTTGAGAAGGTTAAAACAACACTTACTTGACGAACTATCGTTGTGGTTTTGATGCGTGAGGTAAGAACTGTTCTTGCTCAAACCCGTAGCAGCCACGTGCAAAACTTGCAACAACAAAGTAGAGGACATCTAACTTGTTTTTGCAGGGCATGTTGTGATGTGATATGGTCAAGGCGTGATGCTATATTTTATTGTATGAGATGATCATGAGTTATCGGCAATCGGGGAGCCATATGGTTGTCGCTTTATTGTATGCAATGCAATCGCTTACGTAATTGCTTTACTTTATCAGTAAGCGGTAGCGATTGTCGTAGAAGAATTAGATGGCTTAAACGACAACGATGCTACGATGGAGATCATGGTGTCGCGCCGGTGACGATGGTGATCATGATGGTGCTTGAGATGGAATCACAAGCACAAGATGATGATGGCCATATCATTATCACTTATATTGATTGCATGTGATGTTTATCCTTTATGCATCATATTTTGCTTTGATTGACGGTAGCATTATAAGATGATCTCTCACTAAATTTCAAAGGTATAAGTGTTCTCCACGAGTATGCACCGTTGCGAAAGTTCTTCGTGCCGAGACACCACATGATGATTGGGTGTGATAGGCTCTCTACGTTCAAACACAACGGTGCAAAACAGTTGCACACGCCGAATACTCGTGTTAAACTTGGACGAGCCTCGCATATACAGATATGGCCTCGGAACATTGAGACCGGAAGGTCGAGCGTGAATCATATAGTAGATATGATCAACATAATGATGTTCACCATTGAAAAATACTTCATCTCACGTGATGATCGGACATGGTTTAGTTGATTTGGATCACGTGATCACTTAGATGATTAGAAGGATGTCTATCTAAGTGGGAGTTCTTAAGTAATATGATTAATTGAACTTAAATTTATCATGAACTTAGTACCTGATAGTATTTTGCTTGTCTATGTTTGTTGTAGATAGATGGCTCGTCTTTGTTGTTCCGTTGAATTTTAGTGCGTTCCTTGAGAAAGCTAAGTCAAAAGATGATGGTAGCAATTACGGACTGGGTCCATAACTTGAGGATTATCCTCATTGCTACACGTAAGAATTACGGGCCCTGGAAGCACCGCTAGGTGCCGTGCCTGCTGTAGATGCAACCGACGCGGCGTTAAGAACGTCTGGGAGAGCAAAGCGATGACTACCGATAGTTCGTGTTGTTCCATGCTTTACGGCTTAGAACCGGGTCTTCAACGACGTTTTGAAGCGTCATGGAGCATAAGGAGATGTTCCAGGAGTTGAAGTTAATATTTCAAGAAAATGCCCGGATTGAGAGATATGAAGTCTCCAATAAGTTCTATAGCTGCAAGATGGAAGAGAATAGTTCTCACAGTGTGAACATATACTCAAAATGTCCGGGTATAATAATCACTTGATTCAATTGGGAGTTAATCTTCCGATGATAGTGTCATTGATGCAAAATTCTTCAATCATCGCAACCAAGCTACAAGAGCTTCGTGATGAACTACAATATGCAAGGGATGAACAAGAGTATTCCCAAGCTCTTACGCAATGCTAAAAGGCTGCGGAGGTAGAAATCAAAAAGGAGCATCAAGTGTTGATGGTCAACAAGACCACCGATTTCAAGAAAAAGGGTAAAGGGAAGAAGAAGGGGAACTTCAAGAAGAACGGCAAACAAGTTGTCGCTCAAGAGAAGAAACCCAAGTCTGACCTAAGCCCTGAGGTGAGGTGCTTCTACCGCAAGCAGCATCGGTCACTGGAAGCGGAATTGCCCCAAGTATTTGGCGGATAAGAAGTATGGCAAGGTGAACGAAGGTATATGTGATATACATGTTATTGATGTGTACCTTACTAATGCTCGCAGTAGCACCTGGGTATTTGATACTGGTTCTGTTGCTAATATTTGCAACTCGAAACAGGGACTACAGATTAAGCGAAGATTGGCTAAGGATGAGGTGACGATGCGCGTGGGAAATGGTTCCAAAGTCGATGTGATCGCGGTCGGCACGCTACCTCTACATCTACCTTCGAGATTAGTTTTAGACCTGAATAATTGTTATTTGGTGCCAGCGCTGAGCATGAACATTATATCTAGATCTTGTTTGATGCGAGACGGTTATTCATTTAAATCGAGAGAATAATGGTTGTTCTATTTATATGAGTAATATCTTTTATAGTCATGCACCCTTAAAGAGTGGTCTATTTTATTGAATCTCGATAGTAGTGATACACATATTCATAATGTTGAAGCCAAAAGATGCAGAGTTGATAATGATAGTGCAACTTATTTGTGGCACTGCCGTTTGGGTCATATTGGTGTAAAGCGCATGAAGAAACTCCATACTGATGGAATTTTGGAATCACTTGGTACTTGCGAACCGTGCCTCATGGGCAAGATGACTAAAACGCCGTTCTCCGGAACTATGGAGCGAGCAACAGATTTATTGGAAATCATACATACTGATGTATGTGGTCCAATGAATATTGAGGCTCATTATTTTCTCACCTTCACTGATGATTTAAGCAGATATGGGTATATCTACTTAATGAAACATAGTCTGAAACATTTAAAAAGTTCAAAGAATTTCAGAGTGAAGTGGAAAATTATCGTAACAAGAAAATAAAGTTTCTACGATCTGATCGTGGAGGAGAATATTTGAGTTACGAGTTTGGTCTACATTTGAAACAACGCGAATAGTTTTCAACTCCATACCGGAACACCACAACGTAATGGTGTGTCCGAAAGCGTCGTGTCGTACTTTACTAGATATGGTGCGATCTATGATGTCTCTTCTTTGATTTACCGCTATCGTTTTGGGGTTATGCTTTAGAGACGGCTGCATTCACGTTAAATAGGGCACCATCAAAATCCGTTGAGACGACGCCTTATAAACTGTGGTTTGGCAAGAAACCAAAGTTGTTGTTTCTTAAAGTTTGGGGCTGCGATGCTTATGTGAAAAAACTTCAACCTGATAAGCTCGAACCCAAATCGGAGAAACGTGTCTTCATAGAATAGCCAAAGGAGACTATTAGGTAAACCTTCTATCATAGATCTGAAGGCAAGACTTTTGTTGCTAAATTTGGATCCTTTCTAGAGAAGGAGTTTCTCTCGAAAAAAGTGAGTGGGAGGAAAGTAGAACTTGATGAGGTAACTATACCTGCTCCTTTATTGGAAAGTAGTTCATCACAGAAACCGGTTCCTGTGACGCCTACACCAATTAGTGAGGAAGCTAATGATATTGAGCATGAAACTTCAGATCAAGTTACTACGAACCTCGTGGAGGTCAACTGAGTAAGATCCGCACCCGGAGTGATGCGGTAATCTTATTCTGGAGGTCATGTTACTTGACCATGGAGAACCTACGAACTATGAGGAAGCGATGATGAGCCTAGATTCCGCAAAATGGCTTGAGGCCATGAAATCTGAGATGGGATCCATGTATGAGAACAAAGTATGGACTTTGGTTGACTTGCCCGATGATCGGCAAGCCATCGAGAATAAATGGATCTTCAAGAAGAAGAGCCCGACGCCGATGGTAATATTCATCTACAAAGCTCGACTTGTTGCGAAAGGTTTCGAAAAGTTCAAGGGGTTGACTACGATGAGACTTTTCTCACCCGTAGCGATGCTTAAGTCTATCCGAATCATGTTAGCAATTGCGCATTTTATGATTATGAAATATGGCAAATGGATGTCAAAACTGCATTCTGAATGGATTTCTAGAAGAAGAGTTGTATATGATGCAACGAGAAGGTTTTGTCGATCCAAAAGGTGCTAACAAAGTGTGCAAGCTCAGCGATCCATTTATGGACTGGTGCAAGCCTCTTGAGTTGGAATAAGCGCTTTGATAGTGTGATCAAAGCATATGGTTTTATCTGAGACTTTTGGAGAAGCCTTTGTATTTACAAGAAAGTGAGTGGGAGCTCTAGCATTTACGATATTATTTGTAGGCGACATATTGTTGATTGGAAATGATATAGAATTTCTGGATATCATAAAAGGATACTTGAATAAAAGTTTTTCAATGAAAGACCTCGGTGAAGCTGCTTATATATTGGGCATCAACTAAAGGAAATATGCCCTAGAGGCAATAATAAAGTTATTATTTATTTCCTCATATCATGATAAATGTCTATTATTCATGCTAGAATTGTATTAACCGGAAACATGATACATGTGTGAATACATAGACAAACTTAATGTCACTAGTATGCCTCTACTTGACTAGCTCATTAATCAAAAGATGGTTATGTTTCCTAACCATAGACATGTGTTGTCATTTGATTAACTAGATCACATCATTAGAAGAATGATGTGATTGACTTGACCCATTCCGTTAGCTTAGCACTTGATCGCTTTTGTATGTTGCTATTGCTTTCTTCATGACTTATACAAGTTCCTATAACTATGAGATTATGCAACTCCCGTTTACGGAGGAACACTTTGTGTGCTACCAAAGCGTCCTACAACGTAATCGGGTGATTATAAAGGAGCTCTACAGGTGTCTCCAAAGGTACATGTTGAGTTGGCGTGTTTGAGATTAGGTTTTGTCACTCAGATTGTTGGAGAGGTATCTCAGGCCCTCTCGGTAATGCACATCAATATAAGCCTTGCAAGCAATGTAGCTAATGAGTTGAATTCTGAAATGATGCATTACGTTACAGTAAAGAGACTTTCCGATAACGAGATTGAACTAGGTATTGAGATATCTTGACGATCGAATCTCGGGCAAGTAACATACCGATGACAAAGGGAACAATGTATGTTGTTATGCGGTTTGACCGATAAAGATCTTCGTAGAATATGTAGGAGCTAACATGAGCATCCAGGTTCCGCTATTGGTTATTGACCGGAAACAGTTCTAGGTCATGTCTACATAGTTCTCGAACCCATAGGGTCCGCACGCTTAAGGTTTCGTTGACAGTTTTATTATGAGTTTATGAGTTTTGATCTACCGAAGGTTGTTCGGAGTTCCGGATGTGATCACGGACATAACGAGGAGTCTCGAAATGGTCGAGACATAAAGATCGATATATTGGACGACTATATTTGGACACCGGAAAGGTTCCGGGTGAGATTGGGACTATCTTAGGAGCTCCGGGAGGTTATCGGAACCCCGGTAGGTATATGGGCCTTATTGGGCCTTAGTGGAAAGGAGGGAGAAGGAGCAAGGAGGCGCCTCAAGCAAGCCCAATCCGAATTGGGAGGGGCAGCCTCCCTTTCCTTCTTCCCTCCCCTCTTCCTTCCTCTCCCTACTCCTAATAGGAAGGGGGAGTCCTACTCCCGGTTGGGGTTGGACTCCCCTAAAGCAGCCACCCTTGGCGGCCCCTCTCCTCCACTCCTTTATATACGGGGGAGGGGGGCACCCCATAGACACAACAATTGATCTCTTGATCTCTTAGCCGTGCGGTGCCCCCCTCCACCAAAGTCCTCGATAATATTATAGCGATTGCTTAGGCGAAGCCCCGCGACGTGTAGAACATCAAGATCATCACCACGCCGTTGTCTTGTGGAACTCTTCCCCGACATTCTTTGGATCGAGTCCGGTGATCGCCATCGAGCCGAACGTGTGCTAGAACTCAGAGGTGCCGTAGTTTCGGTGCTTGATCGGTCGGGTCGCGGAAGACGCACGACTACATCAACCGTGTTGTTCTAACGCTTCGCTTTGGTCTACGAGGGTACGTGGACAACACTCTCCTCTCGTTGCTATGCATCACCATGATCTTGCGTGTGCGTAGGGAAAATTTTGAAATTACTACGTTCCCCAACAAAGTGGCATCCGAGCCTGGTTTTATGCGTAGATGTTATATGCACGAGTAGAACACAAGTGAGTTGTGGGCGATACAAGTCATACCGCTTACCAACATGTCATGCTTTGGTTCGGGCGGTATTGTTGGATGAAGCGGCCCGGATGACATGCCAGCGTGCGCCACGCCAGAGACTAGTTTTACCGCCGTGCTTTGCACCACGGTGACTAGCGGGTGTCTGTTCTCCAACTTTAGTTGAACCGAGTGTGGCTACGCCGGTCCTTGCGAAGGTTAAACATCACTAACCTTGACGAACTATCGTTGTGGTTTTGATGCGTAGGTAAGAACGGTTCTTGCTCAGCCCGTAGCAGCCACGTAAAATTTGCAACAACAAAGTAGAGGATGTCTAACTTGTTTTTGCAGGGCATGTTGTGATGTGATATGGTCAAGGCGTGATGCTATATTTTATAGTACGAGATGATCATGTTTTGTAACCGAGTTATCGACATCGGCAGTGGCGAGAGCCATATGGTTGTCGCTTTATTGTATGAAATGCAAGCGCTTCATAATTGCTTTACTTTATCACTAGCGGTAGCGATAGTCGTAGAAGCAATAGATGGCGAAACGACAACGATGCTACGATGGAGATCAAGGTGTCGCGCGGGTGACGATGGTGATCACGAAGGTGCATATCACTTATATTGGTTGCATGTGATGTTTATCCTTTATGCATCTTATCTTGCTTTGATTGACGGTAGCATTTTAAGATGATCCCTCACTAATTATTAAGAAGTGTTCTCCCTGAGTATCCACCGTTGCGAAAGTTTTTCGTCTTTGAGACACCCGCGTGATGATCGGGTGTGATAGGCTCTACGTTCAAATACAGCGGGTGCAAAATAGTTGCACACAGCGAATACTCAGTTAAACTTGACGAGCCTAGCATATACAGATATGGCCTCGGAACACGGAGACCGAAAGGTCGAACGTGAATCATATAGCAGATATGATCAACATAGTGATGTTCACCATTGAAACTACTCCATCTCACGTGATGATCGGACATGGTTTAGTTGATTTGGATCACGTGATCACTTAGATGACTAGAGAGATGTCTGTCGAAGTGGGAGTTCTTAAGTAATATGATTAATTGAACTTAAATTTATCATGAACTTAGTACCTGATAGTATTTTGCTTGTCTATGTTTGTTGTAGATAGATGGCTCGTGTTGTTGTTCCATTGAATTTTAATGCGTTCCTTGAGAAAGCTAAGTTGAAAGATGATGGTAGCAATTACACGGACTGGGTCCGTAACTTGAGGATTATCCTCATTGCTGCCACGTAAGAATTACGCCTGGAAGCACCGCTGGGTGCCGTGCCTGCTGCAGATGCAACTAACGGCGTTAAGAAACGTGCAGCGAGAGCAAAGTTGAAGACTACTCGATAGTTCGGTGTGCCATGCTTTACGGTTTAGAACCGGGTCTTCAACGACGTTTTTGAACGTCATGGAGCATATGAATGTTCCAGAGTTGAAGTTAATATTTCAAGCAAATGCCCGGATTGAGAGATATGAAGTCTCCAATAAGTTCTATAGCTGTAAGATGGATGGAGAGAATAGTTACTGTCGGTGAACATATACTCAAAATGTGCAGGTATAATAATCACTTGATTCAACTGGAGTTAATCTTCCGATGATAGTGTCATTGATGTAATTCTTCAATCATCGCCACCAAGCTACAAGAGCTTCGTGATGAACTATAATATGCAAGGGATGGACAAGACTATTCCCGAGCTCTTTGCAATGCTAAAGGCTGCGGAGGTAGAAATCAAGAAGGTGCATCAAGTGTTGATGGTCAATAAGACCACCAGTTTCAAGAAAAAGGGCAAAGGAAAGAAGAAGGGGAACTTCAAGAAGAACAACAAGCAAGTTGCTGCTCAAGAGAAGAAACCCAAGTCTGGACCTAAGCCTGAGACTGAGTGTTTCTACTGCCAAGCGATCGACCTTTGGAAGCGGAACTGCCCAAGTATTTGGCGGATAAGAAGGATGGCAAAGTAAACAAAGGTATATGTGATATACATGTTATTGATGTGTAGCTTACTAATGCTCGCAGAGCACCGGGTATTTGATAATCGGGTTACATTGCTAATATTTGCAACTCGAAATAGGGAGTACAGATTAAGCGAAGATTGGCTAAGGACGAGGTGACGATGCGCGTGGGAAATGGTTCCAAAGTCGATGCGATCGCGGTTGGCACGCTACCTCTACATCTACCATCGGGATTAGTTTTAGACCTGAATAATTGTTATTTGGTGCCAGCGTTAAGCATGAACATTATATCTGAATCTTGTTTGATGCGAGATGGTTATTCATTTAAATCAGAGAATAATGGTTGTTCTATTTACATGAGTAATATGTTTTATGGTCATGCACCCTTGAAGAGTGGTCTATTTTTATTAAATCTCGATAGTAGTGATACACATATTCATAATGTTGAAACCAAAAGATGCAGAGTTGATAATAATAGTGCAACTTATTTGTGGCACTGCCGTTTGGGTCATATTGGTGTAATGGGCATGATGAATCAGCATACTGCTGGAATTCTGGAATCACTTGATTATGAATCACTTGGTACTTATGTAACCGTGCCTCATGGGCAAGATGACTAAAATGCCGTTCTCGGAACTATGGAGCGAGCAACTGATTTGTTGGAAATCATACATACTGATGTATGTGGTCAAATGAATATTGAGGCTCGCGGCGGGTATCGTTATTTTCTCACCTTCACAGATGATTTGAGCAGATATGGGTATATCTACTTGATGAAACAAAAGTCTGAAACATTTGAAAAGTTCAAAGAATTTCAGAGTTGAAAGGATCGATATGGTTGACTAGAGGGGGGGGGGGTGAATAGGCAACTAACAATTTTTAAGCTTTTCTTTAACAATTTAAACCTTGCAATAAAATAGGTTGTCTAGATATGCAACTACGTGGACAACCTATATGATGCAAAGACAACAAGAACACAAGCAAGCAATAGATGCAACACAAGTAGGCTTGCAAAAGTAAAGGGACGAAATAACCAAGAGTGGAGCCGGTGGAGATGGGGATGTGTTCTACCAAGTTCCTTCCTTTAAAGGGAAATACGTCTCCGTTAGAGCGGTGTGGAGGCACAATGCTCCCTAAGAAGCCACTAGGGCCACCGTAATCTCCTCACGCCCTCACACAATGCGAGATGCCGTGATTCCACTATTGGTGCCCTTGAAGGCCCGGCATCAACCTTTACAAACAAGGTTGGGGCAATCTCCACAACACTTGAGGCTCCCAACACCACCACGAAGCTTCACCACAATGGAGTATGGCTTGAGGTGACCTCAACCTGCCTAGGGTGCTCAAACACCCAAGAGTAACAAGATCCGCTTAGGGATAAGTGAGGGGAATCAAATTTCTCTTGGTGGAAGTGTAGATCGGGGCCTTCTCAACCAATCCCGAGCAAATCAACAAGTTTGATTGGCTAGGGAGAGAGATCGGGCCAAAAAGGAGCTTGGAGCAACAATGGAGCTTTTTGGGGGAAGAGATGGGTCTTCTTGGGGAAGAAGACCCCCTTTTATAGTGGGGGGACATTTCCAACCGTTACCCACCACTCAGCCCGCGACCCACGGAACTACCGCACCACAGGCTCGGTACTACCGCACGGGCCTGCGGTACTACCGCGACGGACCGCGGTACTACCGTGGGCACAACGGAGACCAGACTGGCAAAAAGGAGCACTAACAGGGGGCGGTAGATCCGCGGAAGCGGTACTACCGCGACCCCATACGGTACTTCCGCAAGACAGCGCGAGCCGGGCCTTATGGGCACAGATGTAAAAAATTACATCCGTGACTACCTCCGCTTTAGAAATTGCCGTGCAAAAATCCGACCGCGGAACTACCGCGACCCGAAGTGCGGTACTCACGTGAAAGGTGCGGATGTAAAAATTACATCCGCCCTTACCTCCGCACTTTGCTACTTAACCTGGCCTCAAGGCCACGGTACTCTCACACGGAAAGGACGGCATTATTACGGGTAGTGCGAATGTAAAAAATTACATCCGCAAGATACCACCGCTTTGAGCAATGGTGCTGGACAGAGCTCGTGGTACTACCGCCTGGGAGCGGTACTCACTGGGAGTTTACGGTACTACCGTGCAGGTGAGCCCGGGTACTACCTGTTGAGTTCCTGCAGTAGTACCTTCCAGAGGAGCAAGATTACCGCTTAGCACGAGAAGAGCAAGGCGGAGACCTTCAAATTGCGTAGACAAGGTGAGGCGGAGGAACACTCCAAGGAGCTCAAGGAAAGGCGGTGCAAAAGGAATGTGTTAGTGAGATTCCACCCAAACCTTTCCAACGCGGACCCCTCTTAATAGTACGGCTCTCCCTCGACTCAACTCCACCGAACTGAACCGTAGATAAGCAAGTCTTCAATAATCGTCGAGGGCATCAAATCGTCTTGTGTTTAGTCGTGATGAATCTGAAAAGCTCAATACACACGATTAGTCCATAAAGGCATTATCATCAATCACCAAAACTACTTAGGGACAAAAGTGCCCTTACAATCTCCCCTTTTTGGTGGATTGATGACAATACGGGATTTGCACAAAGGAGATGAATATAGCACAAGCAAACCCCCACATCTCTAAAATATAGATGAGCTCCCCCTAGATTCGTGATAGAGAGTAAAGTGCTTTGGACTGCACAACACGAATACTAGGATCACCACTCCCCCTATATTTTAGAAGCAAGGCATATCTTGCAATGGTAAGGCTGACACTAAGCAACATAGTAGATATGAGCATAACATGAATAACATGATAAGGCACAAGCTCAATAAGAGGATAAGGTACGATGGAGTGCATATGTGTTACACCATATGATAAACTTAGTCTCACAAGCACAACCAAATCAAAGCAAGCAAGTTCAACGACGGAAAGCAAAGCAAACGGCGAAACACACGACGCGCATGCAAATCCTACACTCTCTCCCCCTTTGGCATCGAGACACCAAAAAGGCAGAGAGGTCACCTACAACAAAGGTGGTAGCTCAGGCGGAAAAGGACTCCTCGTCTTGACTACTGCAGCAGAACGGACTCCTCCTCTGAATCGGTCCACTTGTAGCCCTCGCTTCTCCATCCGTGTAGTCTCCGGGTGATGTGCTTCTTAGAACCATCGGCCACATCCTCCCGCCAAGCCCTCAAGATCCCGATGTCGCGGACGACTCTCCTTCTCGAGAAACATGGGCCTTGTATCGACCACAGGCTTTGCATGCGTAACAACCTCTTCATCTTGTTCTTTCAGACTTCTTTGCCCAAGAGGGCTCATCGAGGGAGGCGAGAAAGGGAATCTGGTCACCGCAGCTTCTTCCCCCAAGTTCCTCCTCATCCACAGCCCGCTGGCAGCCTCGGCGAAGTGGTGGTGTTAGCCCAATGTGGCTTGATGCGAACTGACGGACTCATGTGAATCCACCTGGAGCTTCAAACTCATCCTCAGAAACAGCCTCTCCCATGTCGTGGAGATCAAGTGGAACAGGTAAGGCCCATAGATGGGGACCTTACGGGTGAACACGGCGAACTGAAGCTCACACCACATGATATGTGAGACATCAAGTGGTTGAGTCTGAGCATGACGGGCCTCCTCACAGATAAGCATCATGTCAACGAGGTAAGCATGTACCTGGCCCATGTCCCCAATGCGTGGGAAGAGGGTGTTCCGAAAGAGCCGATGCATGATGTCAAGGAAGGGATTAAGCACCCACACAGTCTTCTTGTTGGGAAGGGACTTCGGAACAAGGAATGGCAAGAGCTTGTTCTTGTTGGCGGTCGGAGTTGGCATGAGGGCGAACTCCAACCGGCGTGTCAGGCCCCTTCATCTCGAACGTTAAGCAACTCCATGAACTCCTTCCAAGTAGCAGGCAGACGGTCGACCATTATTCATCCAAGTCAAGGTCCTTGCATCATCAGTGCCAAAATGGACGGAAGCAAAGAATTGTGCGATGATATCTGGGTCAAAATCCTTGTGGAAGGTGAGCAAGTGCTCAATGGCGAACTGCTCGACAAGATCCAAGGCCTCTCCAAAGTACTCACGGTGCTTGTCCTGCCTCATATGATGCATGTCAATGTAGTGAACTTCAACATAGTGATTCTGCTTGGCCTTGATCACATCCATGTATATCGATTCTGCTGCTTGTTCCGGAAGAGTTCATTGCCTCATGAAGCTAGCCCGAGGGATCCACATAGGGATTGAGCTTCCTTGGATGACACACTCGGCCTGGGGCATCACATCCATGCCCATGACGGGCTCCTTCTGTTTGTTGGCGGTGGTCTTGGTCTTGCGTTGGGGAGCAGCAGAGGACCCCTCTGGAACATCATCTGGGTTGCGCAGACGCTTTGACCCTGTGTCTCGGCTGGGATTCGAGCGACGAGCAAAACCGGAGCCACCACCTAGACACAAAGACAGAAAGACACGCACGGGAACAAAACGGATCAAAACCAAACCGAGAGAAACACAAAACATGCGGTTTGGCCAGAAACAAATGCGCGTAGGATGAATTCTACGGTAGTACCGGCAGGGTTGTGGAAGTAATAAATTACATACTGCTCCAGCCGCGCGATAGTACCGTCTTGGGATAGCACGGTAGTACCGCGCTTGGGGCGGAAGTAATTTTTTACTTCCGGACGCCAAGCGATAGTACCGCACCGAGGTGCGGAAGTACCGCTAAGCGCCAGATCCAGGTGAGGCTGCGGTAGTACCGCTCTAGGAGGAGTGGTAGTACCGCACGGTTTGAAAACCGCCACAGAGGACGCGGATCTGGATCTGGAACCTCCGCATCGACAACTTGGTACTACCGTTGATCAAAGCGGAACTAATTTGACTATCCAAATAGCATGGGACTACACTACCACTCTACAACGAATCCCACTTGCACAAATTTAGCCAAAAATCTCAAGAACACCACATGCATCTCCCCAAAACCTAAGAGCACAAGGAAGGACAAAAGAAAGAGGTACTTGGGGAAAATCCTGGGTCCATGGCAAGAGGGCGAGGTGGGAAACGATCCCACCGGTCGGAATCCGTGGAGAGCAGCCGGAGACGGAGATCCGGCGAAGGCCTCCGGCGCCGTTCTTGGTCGGGGAGAGAGAGGCAGGTGGGGAATAGAGATGAATGGGTATGGGGGAGTTAGAACTCCCCTATCCGCTCTTAACCCCACACGCCATGGCGCGAAATACCGCTGGTCATCGTGGTAGTACCGCTTGGCGGAAGTACCCGCTGCCTGTTGGTAGTAGTACTGCTCGTTCGTGACGATAAAAAATTACTGCCGGGTTATGATAATCTGAAGTGCCCCTGGAGGGCCACGCACAAGGCGTAGAGCCACCAACTCCTGCGGTAGTACCGTGGCTCAACACGGTAGTACCAGAAACCAAGAAAGTGTAAGAACACACAAGAGAAAAGAGAAAAAGGCAAAAACAAACTCCGGAAGAGACACCAACCAACTAATGTAAGAGCACACACGATGAGCAAGACCAACTCTGAGACACAACTTCTCCATGAGGAGAGCGGTGGCGGAGCCACCTATGTTTGAGTCAATTGGTATGGCACCGCGAAGAATTATCCTTGGGCCCATGACCAAAACTCGTCTTTGAAGCACAAGTACCATAAAAAATGGCTAATGTGAAAGAGTTGATCGTTTTATGCATAATGGGGGGAGGGAGAGTTCATTGAGAGAACAACACTCCCCCTATGTCCATGCCTACATCTAAGCTAGACAACGAGTTGAGTGTGGTGGGGGTGCAGGTTCAAGTCACATTGCTCAAATCAATGATATTTAGCTCATGCCTTAACTTCATGAAATCTTGCTTCATCCAAGGGCTTCGTGAAAATATCTCAAAGGTTATCATGAGTGTTGACATACTTGAGCTCGATCTCCCTCGCCTAATATGATCCTTCCGGATGAAATGATACCGGATCTCAATATGCTTTGTCTTGAAGTGTTGCACCGGGTTGAGAGAAATCTTGATGGCACTTTCATTGTCACACCAAAGAGGCACTTTGTCACAAATGACAACATACTCCTTTAAAGTTTGCCTCATCCATAAGAGTTGTGCACAACAACTACCGGCCGCCACATATTCCGCTTGATTGGGCCAGAGAGACACACAACTTTGCTTCTTGGAAGACCAACTCACCAAAGAGCACCCAAGAAAGCGGCACCCTCCGGAAGTGGACTTCCTATCCACTTTGTCTCCATGTAATCGAATCCGTAAATCCTTCAAGCTTGAAGTTTGCCCCTCTTGGGTACCATAAGCCAAAGTTTGGGGTATGAGCCAAATATCGAAAGATTCGCTTGACCGCCACATAGTGACTTTCCTTTGGTGCGGCTTGAAACCGTGCACACATCCCCACACTCAACATGATATCCGGTCTAGATGCACAAAGGTAAAGCAAGGAGCCAATCATGGAGCGATATACCTTCGATCCACCGCTTTACCATTGGGATCAATGTCAAGTTGGCACTTGGTGGGCATTGGTGTAGTAGTCGGCTTGACATCACTTAGCTTGAATCTTTTAGCATGTCTTGAGTGTATTTGGCTTGGTTGATGAAGGTACCTTCCCTTCTTTGTTTGATATCAAAACCAAGGAAGAACTTCAACTCTCCCATCGAAGACATCTTGAACTTAGAGGTCATGAGAGCGGCAAATTCTTCATCGAAAGCTTTGTTAGGGGAACCAAAGATAATATCATCAACATATAGTTGGCAAACAAACAACTCCTTTGACCTTCTTAGTAAAAGAGTGGGATCGATTTGCCCCACCTCAAATCCACGATCTTGTAACAACTCGGTAAGGTGGTCATACCACGCATCGTGGGGCTTGTTTAAGGCCATAGAGTGCCTTATCGAGTTGATACACATGATCCAGGAAGTAGGGGTCCTCGAACCACAGGGTTGCTTGACATAGACCAACTCATTAATAGGACCATTAAGAAAAGCACTTTTCACATCCATTCGTTGCAACTTAAAGTTGTGATGGGAAGCATAAGCAATCAACAAGCGAATGGATTCAAAGGCGAGCAACGGGAGCAAAGGTTTCACCGTAGTCGATACCCTCGACTTGGGAGTAGCCTTTGTGCTACCAATCTTGCCTTGTTGCGAATGATGTTCCCATGAGCATCTTGCTTGTTCTTGAAGATCCACTTGGTTCCAATGACGTTGTGGTTCCCCGATGGCCTTCGCACCAATCTCCACACCTTGTTGTACTCGAAGTTGTTGAGTTCTTCATGCATGTCATTGAGCCAATCCGAGTCTTCGAGCGCCTCATAGACCTTTTGGGGTTCAACACAAGAGACAAACGCGTGATGTTCACAATAGTTTGCCAATTGTCTACTGATGCTTACCCCTCTCTTAGGCTTCCAACCACATTCTCCATGAGATGGCCTTTGGCGGTGAGTTTGGAAGCAATCTTTATGACACGACGCTCTAATTCCTCCTCGGATGTGGAAGGAGGAGGGTTGACTTGATTATCTTGGCGCCGCCTTGAGCTTGTTCTTGATCTTGAGCTTGCTCATGGACTTGAACTTGCTCGAGGGGAAGAACTTGACCTTGGGCATCATTCGGAGTTTCACCACTATCTTGAGATTGATCTTGCCCTTGATCTTGTTCTCGAGGTTGAGGGCCTTCACTTTGTTCTTCGAAAGCGTGTGGGTCTTGAGTAGGCAATGGCTCCACTTGAGTGGAGCATTGTCCTTCTCCTTCGGACACAAGGGGTTCCTCAATGGGTAGAATATGACCAATACCCATTCTTCTTATGGTTTGGGGAGGAATTTCATCACCTACATCACAAGTACCACTTTGCTCCACTTGGGAGCCGTTATTCTCATCAAACTCCACGTTACACGTCTCCTCAATAAGTCCCGTGGATTTATTGAGGACACGGTAAGCATGAGAGTTTGTAGCATAACCAACAAATATGCCCTCATGAGCTCTAGCTTCAAATTTAGACAAACGAACACCTTTCTTGAGAAAGAAACACTTACACCCGAACACCGGAAGTACTTGAGATTGGGCTTGTTGCGGTGAGTATCTCATAAGGAGTCTTGTTCAAGCCTTTGCGGAGATAGAGCCGATTGGATGCATGACATGCGGTGTTGATGGCTTCGGCCCAAAAGTTGTATGGAGACTTGAACTCCGCCATCATGGTCCTTGCCACATCCATCAACGTCCGGTTCTTCCTCTCCGCAACACCATTTTGTTGAGGGGTATATGGTGCAGAATATTGATGCTTGATCCCCTCATCACTAAGAAACTCATCCAAGGTGTAGTTCTTGAACTCGGTGCCGTTGTCACTTCTTATTGTCAAGATCTTTGCATTATGTTGACGTTGAGCTTCATTTGCAAAGTCGATGACGGTCTGTTGAGTCTCACTCTTCCTCTTGAAGAAGTATACCCAAGTGTATCTTGAATAGTCATCCACAACCACCAAGCAATACTTTCTACCTCCAAGACTATCAAAAGATGGAGGCCCAAAGAGATCCATGTGAAGGAGCTCCAAGGGTCTCTTCGAGTAGATGATGGTCGTGGGAGGGTGAGCCTTCTCATGAAGCTTTCCTTCAATACAAGCACCTTTGCAAGCACGATCTTTGGCAAAACTAACATTTGTTAGTCCACGGACATGGTCCCCTTGAGAAGACTTTGCAAAGATCTCATATTGACGTGGGCTAAACGGGCGATGCCAAAGCCATCCCACCTCAACTTTAGCCATTAGGCATGTCGCGGTCTTAGTGGGTCGCTCCGAAAAGTTTATCACATAGAGACCGTTCTCGACATGCCCAACAAAGGCTACTTTAAGAGTCTTGCTCCACAAGAGGGCCACGGTATCAATGTCAAAGAAAGTGGCAAAGCCCATGAGTGCAAGTTGACGAACGGAAAGCAAATTGTATGCAAGGGACTCAACAAGCATGACTTTCTCGATCGATAGATCATGAGAAATAACAACCTTGCCAAGACCCAATACCTTAGAATGTGAGGCATCACCCCACTCGACATTGGTGGGCATAGATGGGATCTTTTGCACGTCCACCACCAAGTCCTTGCTCCCGGTCATATGATTTGTTGCTCCACTATCGAGCAACCATGATCCCCCAGGAAGCAAACACCTACAAGAGATCAATGCTTGGGTTTAGGTACCCATTTAGTAATGGGTCCTTTGATGTTAGTAACGAGGGTCTTAGGAATCCAAATAGACCATTGAATGTACTCATAATAAGAACCAACAAATTTAGCATAGACATGTCCATCACTAGCACGGCACAAAACATAAGAGGGGTTAAAGTCGTCGGCTTTGTTGGGAGAGATGGCTTTGCCCCTTTTGGCGTCACCACGCTTCGCATTGTTCTTCTTCTCCTTAGGAGCACCCTCTCCCTCCTTCACAAAGGTTTGCTTAAGCGGGGGAGGTTGTTTGGTCTTGTTGTTCTTCTTCTCGTTCTTCTTCTTGTTCTTGGACTTGGGTGAGAACCCAACTCCCGTCTTGCCCACAACTTCCTTTTGATTGCTCAAAAGGTCTTTTAGGTTCTTCTCACCTTGTATGCATGACACAAGACCTTTCTCGAGTTGTTCCTTCAACTTGGCATTCTCCTCCACAAGATGCACATGCTCACAACACGGGTTAGTAGCATTTGCATTATCAATTAAGACCATGTGAGGAAATGTGGCCTTTTCCTTGGTTAGCTTAACTTGGAGTTGAGCATGAGACTCCTTGAGGTTTGCATGAGTACCTTTCAAGACCTTGTGGGCCTTGTCAAGTACATCAAACTCCTCCTTGAGTCTAGCATGATCAACCCCAAGTTTAGCCTTCTCGGAGGCTAGAACATGAGACACAACAAGAGAATGATCAAGATCTTTCTTTAATTTGGCATGGTCATCGTTGTGTGACTCCTCAAGAGCCAAACGATACCCACGCTCTTCCTCAAGAGCATTAGAGAGATCCGATATCTCATCGGCATAGTCCCGACTATGACCTTCCATCTTAGAGATGGTTTCTTCGTGAGCCTCGATCATGTCATTGGCTTCACCAAGTTGTTCCAAGAGAGCAACAAAGTGCTTCTTGGATTTGCCCTTGAGCTTACTCATAAAGGACTCAAATTCATTTACCTCCTCATTAGACTCCTTACCATCATCAAAGCCAACCGTCGAAGAAGGATTAGGAATAATGGTGGTTTTGATGTTGGGGGTTACCTTGTTGGTGGCTTTAGCCATGAGACACTTGGCGGTGATGTTCTTGTTGGGTGAATCGAAGAGAGACACCCGGGGAGTTGTGGCAATGGCAACGGATGCCATGGCCATTGCTTCACTATCTTCATCATCATCGTCATCCTCACGGTATTCTTCTTTAACCACCAACCCGCGAGTAGGAGTCTTCTTGGTGAAGTTGTTCTTGTTGGGGAAGGACTTGGCCTTGTCTTTTCGGATGAACTTGCCACCATTGTCTTCCCGCTTCTCATAAGGACAATCCGCAACGAAATGGCTCACATTGCCACAGTTAAAACAAGTTCTAACTCGATGCTTGCCCTTGACACCACTTGAGTTGTTCTTGTTGAAGTTGGGTCTTGTATTCTTCTTGCTCCGAAATTGTCTTGAAGCAAGAGCCATGTGCTCATGATAGTCATATTTCGTGTCTTGAGTTGCTCTCCTCATCTTCCTCTTCTTCCTCTTCTTCCACAAAAACCTTGGCCTTCAAGGCAAGGTTGGACTTCTTGCCCTTTGAGAACGGAGCACCGCATTGTCGGGCGGTCTTGTCCAAGATGCTCATTGCAACGAACTCATCCAACACTTCACTTGAGGTCATGGAGTGGAAGTCCGGTCTTTGACGAATGACGGAGGACATGGCCTTGTTGTAGGGCATCATGGCCTTGAGGAACTTGGCGCTGATCCAATTGTCATCCGTGTCCTTGCTCCCATGATCTCGGAGATAGACCGCTAGCTTGGTCACTCTTCGAAAGAGCTCACGAGGTTCTTCATCTTCTTTCATTACAAACTCATCGGCTTCATCTTGCACCACTTCATAGTTGGAGCGTTGAATGCTAGCACTTCCTCGATAGAGAGACACAACACATTTCCATGCGTCTTTAGCCATGGCATGAGGTCGAAGATGAGGAAGATCTTCGGGAAGGATTGCATCTTGGATGATGAAGAGAGCACTCTCATTGAATTGGTTGTCCACCACTTCTCTCGGGGTAAAATTGCTTCGGTCATGTGGATAGAAACCTTCTTCAATGATTCTCCAAAGATTAGTATTCACATGATTTAAATGACGCTTGAAGCGATACACCCAAGAATCAAAATCTTCATTTCTCACAATCTTAGGGGGAGCCGGCATGATTTAAATGAGTAGAGGGAATCGGTCCACCATAAGTAGGAGGTTCCACATGGGCATAGATGCCGGTGCCATTTCTACCACTAGTAGAAGGACCCTTTTCACTATTAGCTTCCCCCTTGTCGGAGTTAGCATCCGTCACCTTGTTAGTGGGATCACCCACTTTCATCGGCAAGGTGGATAGTTTAAGTCCTTCTAGGAATTTAGTAAACATGCTTTCAACCTCGGTCGTCATGGAGGTTTTCAATGTGTCTAGAGCCACATTGAACTCCTCACGGGAGACCGAGGTTCCCCCATCGGCCGAAGACGAGATAGGATTCACACCGGAGTGCTCATCCGCACCGTCGTTGGTGTCAACCATACTCTTCGGACTGCAAAGTCCTTAATAAAGAGACGAGGCTCTGATACCAATTGAAAGGATCGATATGGTTGACTAGAGGGGGGGGGTGAATAGGCAACTAATTTTTTTTAAGCTTTTCTTTAACAATTTAAACCTTGCAATAAAATAGGTTGTCTAGATATGCAACTACGTGGACAACCTATATGATGCAAAGACAACAAGAACACAAGCAAGCAACAGATGCAACACAAGTAGGCTTGCAAAAGTAAAGGGACGAAATAACCAAGAGTGGAGCCGGTGGAGACTTGGGGATGTGTTACGAAGTTCCTTCCTTTAAAGGGAAGTACGTCTCCGTTAGAGCGGTGTGGAGGCACAATGCTCCCCAAGAAGCCACTAGGGCCACCGTAATCTCCTCACGCCCTCACACAATGCGAGATGTCGTGATTCCACTATTGGTGCCCTTGAAGGCGGCGACCGAACCTTTACAAACAAGGTTGGGGCAATCTCCACAACACTTGGAGGCTCCCAACACCACCACGAAGCTTCATCACAATGGAGTATGGCTTCGAGGTGACCTCAACCGTCTAGGGTGCTCAAACACCCAAGAGTAACAAGATCCGCTTAGGGATAAGTGGGGGAATGAAATTTCTCATGGTGGAAGTGTAGATCGGGGCCTTCTCAACCAATCCCGAGCAAATCAACAAGTTTGATTGGCTAGGGAGAGAGATCGGGCGAAAATGGAGCTTGGAGCAACAATGGAGCTTTTGGGGGAAGAGATGGGTCTTCTTGGGGAAGAAGACCCCCTTTTATAGTGGGGGGGCATTTCCAACCGTTACCCACCACTCAGCCCGTGACCCACGGAACTATCACACACAAAGCGCAGTACTACTCAAGACCTCTTGATTACTCTGGCGACGGACATGGTACTACCGTGGCACAGCTGGAGACCAGACCTGGCAAAAGGAGCACTAACAAGGCGCGGTAGATCCGCTGAAGCAGTACTACCATGACCCCATACGCAGATTTTCCAAGAAGATACCATAGTTAGGTTTCGTAGGCACAGATGTAAAAATTACATCCGTGACTACCTCCGCTTTAGAAATTGCCGTGCAAAAATCCGACACGGAACTACCGCGACCGAAGTGCGGTACTACCGTGAAAGGTGCGGATGTAAAAATTACATCCGCCCTTACCTCCGCACTTTCTGAACTCGGCTCAAGGCCACGGTACTACCGCGCGCAGCACGGTACTACAGCGGGTAGTGCGGATGTAAAAATTACATCGCGCATACCACCGCTTGAGCAGCGGTGCGGACCAGAGTCGTGGTACTACCGCCTCGGGAGCGGTACTACCGTGGAGCTTCACGGTACTACCTTGCAGGAGCTCCAGATTACTGGTTGGCTCCTCAAGGGTAGTACCGAGGAGGATACTACCGCTAGCCTCGAGAAGAGCAAGGCGGAGACCTTCAAATTGCGTAGACAAGGTGAGGCGGAGGAACACTCCAAGGAGCTCAAGCAAAGGCGGTGCAAAAGGGAATGTGTTCGTGAGATTCCACCCAAACCTTTCCAACGCGGACCCCTCTTAATAGTACGGCTCTCCTATGACTCAACTCCACCACACTGGACCGTAGATAAACGCCGTCTTCAATAATCGTCGAGGGGCATCAAATCGTCTTGTGTTTAGTCGTGATGAATCTGAAAAGCTCAATACACACGATTAGTCCGCAAAGGCATTGTCATCAATCACCAAAACTACTTAGGGACAAAAGTGCCCTTTCAAGAGTGAAGTGGAAAATCATTGTAACAAGAAAATAAAGTTTCTACGATCTGACCGTGGAGGAGAATATTTGAGTTACGAGTTTGGTTTACATTTGAAGCAATGCGGAATAGTTTCGCAACTCACGCCACCCGGAACACCACAACGAAATTGTGTCTCTGAACGTCATAATCGTACTTCACTAGATATGGTGCGATCTATGATGTCTCTTACCGATTTACCGCTATCGTTTTGGGGTTATGCTTTAGAGACGGCCGCATTCATGTTAAATAGGGCACCATCAAAATCCGTTGAGACGACGCCGTATGAACTATGGTTTGGCAAGAAACCAAAGTTGTCGTTTCTTAAAGTTTGGGGTTGCGATGCTTATGTGAAGAAACTTCAACCAGATAAGCTCGAACCCAAATCTGAGAAATGTGTCTTCATAGGATACCCAAAAGAGACTATTGGGTACACCTTCTATCACAGATCTGAGGGCAAGATTTTTGTTTCTAAATTCGGATCCTTTCTAGAGAAGGGTTTCTCTCGAAAGAAGTGAGTGGGAGGAAAGTAGAACTTGATGAGATAACTGTACCTGCTCCCTTATTGGAAAGTAGTTCATCACGAGAACCGGTTCCTGTGACAACTACACCAATCAGTGAGGAAGCTAATGATAACCATCATGAAACTTCAGATCAAGTTACTACCGAACCTCGTAGGTCTACCAGAGTAAGATCCGCACCAGAGTGGTACGGTAATCCTATTCTGGAAGTCATGTTACTTGACCATGGCGAATGATACGTCTCCAACGTATCTATAATTTTTGATTGCTCCATGCTACTTTATCTACTGTTTTGGACTATATTGGGCTTTATTCTCCACTTTTATATTATTTTTGGGACTAACCTATTAACCTAGGCCCAGCCCAATTGCTGTTTTTTGCCTATTTCAAGTGTTTGAAGAAAGAGAATATCAAACGGAGTCCAAACGGAATGAAACCTTCGGAACGTGATTTTCTCACCGAACGTGATCCAGAGACTTGGACCCTACTCCAAGGAACAAAGAGGCGGTCACGAGGTGGGGGCGCCTGGGCGCGCTTCTACCTCGTGGGCCCCTGTTGCTCCACCGACGCATTCTTCCTCCTATATATACCTCACGCACTTCAATAGATCGAATACGGAGCCAAAACCTAATTCCACCACCGCAACTTTCTCAGATCCACGAGATCCCATCTTGGGGCCTGTTAGGAGCTCCGCCACGAGAGGGCCGTCATCACGGAGGGCTTCTACATCATCATAGCCCCTCCGATGAAGTGTGAGTAGTTTACCTCAGACCTTCGGGTCCATAGTTAGTAGCTAGATGGCTTCTTCTCTTTTTGGATCTCAATACAATGTTCTCCTCTCTTGTGGAGATCTATTCGATGTAATCTTCTTTTTTGCGGTGTGTTTCTTGAGACCGATGAATTGTGGGTTTATGATCCAGCTTATCTATGAATAATATTTGAATCTTCTCTGAATTCTTTTATGTATGATTGAGTTATCTTTGCAAGTCTCTTCAATTATCCGCTTGGTTTGGCCAACTAGATTGGTAGTTCTTGCAATGGGAGAAGTGCTTAGCTTTGGGTTCGATCTTGCGGTGTCCTTACCTAGTGACGTAAAAGGGTTGCAAGGCACGTATTGTATTGTTGCCATCGAGGATAACAAGATGGGTTTTTATCATATTGCATGAATTTATCCCTCTACATCATGTCATCTTGCTTAAGGCGTTACTCTGTTTTTAACTTAATACTCTAGATGCATCTTTGGATAGCGGTCGATGAGTGGAGTAATAGTAGTAAATGCATAATCGTTTCGGTTTACTTGTCTCGGACGTGATGCCTATATACATGATCATACCTAGATATACTCATAACTATGCTCAATTCTATCAATTGCTCAACAGTAATTTGTTCACCCACCGTAGAATACTTATGCTCTTGAGAGAAGCCACTAGTGAAACCTATGGCCCCCGTGTCTATTTTCATCATATCAATCTCCATCACTTTAATACTTGCTTTGTTTTTACTTTGCTTTTTACTTTTCACTTTGCATCCCTATATCAAAAATACCAAAAATATTATTTATCATCTCTATCAGATCTCACCCTCGTAAGTGACCGTGAAGGGATTGACAACCCCTAATCGCGTTGGTTGCGACTAGCTATCGTTTTGTGCAGGTACGAGGGACTTGTGTGTGGCCTCCTCTTTGGATTGATACCTTGGTTCTCAAAAGCTGAGGAAATACTTACGCTACTTTGCTGCATCATCCTCCCCTCTTCGGGAAATCCAACGTAGTGCTCAAGAGGTAGCAAGAAGGATTTCGGCGCCGTTGTCGGGAGTCTCATAAAAGTCAACATACCAAGTACCCCTCGCAATCCCTATCTCTCGCATTACATTATTTGCCATTTGCCTCTCGTTTTCCTCTCCCTCACTTCACCCTTGTCGTTTTATTCGCCCTCTCTTTCCGTTCGCCTCTTGTTTGCTTGTGCTACCATGTGCCTTCCTTTTGCTTGCATCTTCGCTTGCTAAAAGTTTATGGATCCTCATCCACTTGCCAATCTTTTTAAGATATCCAATTATGATGAACCAATCCCTAGTGATTTGGATGCACTAGATTATCTTTATAAGGTTTTGCCTGAAATCCGTGAAGTGACTCACGATAGATCTTTGAATAAAAAGCATGATTGCAATGATTTTATTATAAATTCTTTTGATGTCAATTGTGCTAATAAGATGCAAAACCCTAAGCTTGGGGATGCTAGTTTTGCTATGTCTACTACTTGTTGCAATGATCATGATTGGGGTGATTGTTCTTATGATCTTGAAAATTTATTTAAGCCCCATGATGAATATGAGATTGATAATATTGTTTGCAATAACATTGAAAGTGTGTTCGGAAGAGTGTCAACTTTAGATCTCACATACTTGGAGAATATTCAATCTTATGAAATTTTTGATAAAAGTGGGTTTGGAGAGGTCATGACTTTAGTTAATGTTAATCCCACCATTTTGGAAGAGTGTCAACTTTGCATACATGTGGATCGTGTTAAGAATATGTTTTGTGATAGCTATATTGTTGAATTTGCTTATGATCCTACATGTAATTATTATGATAGAGGAAAATATGGTTATAGAAATTTTCATGTTACTAAATTACCTCTCGTTATGTTGAGATTGCTATTGTTCCTTTCCGCTTCCTTGCATATGCTAGTTTTTGCTTGCTACAATAATTTGTTTGCCTATAATATGCCTATGCATAGGAAGTATGTTAGACTTAAGTGTGTTTGTCACATGTTTTATGATGCTCTCTTTATGCCTCAATTCTTGTCTTTCTTGTGAGCATCATTGAATCTCAATGCCTAGCTAAAAAGGCTATAAAGAAAAGCGCTTGTTGGGAGGCAACCCAATTTTATTTTTAGTTTTTTTGCTTTTGCTTCTGTTTAGGAATAAATAATCCATCTAGCCTCTGGTTAGATGTGGTTTTATGTTTTAATTAGTGTTTGTGCCAAGTTAGACCTATTGGATCTTCTTGGATGATAGTTATTTGATCTTGCTGTAATTTCCAGAAACTTTGCGCTCAGTGCCCGAATTATTAAAAATCACCAGAACGTGATAAAATACTGATTCGAATTGCTGCTGATCAATAAACAAATTTTCTAGGTCGTACAATTTTGGTAGATTTTTTGGAGTTCCAGAAGTTTGCGTTAGTTACAGATTACTACAGACTGTTCTGTTTTTCGTGTGTTGTTTGCTTATTTTGATGAATCTATGGCTAGTAAAATAGTTTATAATCCATATATTAGTTGGAATACAGTAGGTTTAACACCAATATAAATAAAGAATGAGTTCATTATAGTACCTTAAAGTAGTCTTTTGTTTTCTTTCTCTAACGGAGCTCACGAGATTTCTATTGAGTTTTGTGTTGTGAAGTTTTCAAGTTTTGGGTAAATTCTTTTGATGGATTATGGAACAAGGAGTGGCAAGAGCCTAAGCTTGGGTATGCCCATGGCACCCCCAAGATAATCCAAGGACACCAAAAAGTCAAAGCTTGGGGATGCCCCGGAAGGCATCCCCTCTTTCGTCTACTTCCATCGGTAATTTACTTGGAGCTATATTTTTATTCACCACATGATACGTGTTTTGCTTGGAGCGTCTTGTATTATTTGCGTCTTTGGTTGTAAGTTTACCACAATCATCCTTGCTGTACACACCTTTTGAGAGAGCCATACATAAATTGGAATTTGATAGAATACTCTATGTGCTTCACTTATATCTTTTGAGCTTGATAGTTTTGCTCACAGTGCTTCACTTATATCTTTTGAGCGTGATAATTTTTGCTCTAGTGCTTCACTTAGATCTTTTAGAGCACGATGGTGGATTTTTTTAAAAGAAACTAATGATCTCTCATGCTTCACTTAGATTATTTTGAGAGTCGTTAATAGCATGGTAATTCGCTTAAAATTAATATACTTAGTATTCAAGATATGTGAAACTTTCTTTTGAGTGCGTTGAATACTAAGAAAAGTTGGATACTTGATAATTGTTTTGAGATGTGGAGGTAGTGATATTAAAGTCATGCTAGTTGGGTGATTATGAATTTAAAGAATGCTTGTGTTGAAGTTAGCAAACTCCGTAGCATGCACGTATGGTTAAAGTTGTGTAACAAATTTGAAACATGAAGTGTAGCTGGCTTGTGCATCCTTATGAGTGGCGGTCGGGGAATGACGATGGTCTTTTCCTACCAATCTATCCCCCTAGGAGCATGCGCGTAGTACTTGATTTTGATGACTTCTAAATTTTTGCAATAAGTATATGAGTTCTTTTGACTAATGTTGAGTCCATGGATTATAACGACTTTTACCTTTCCGCCTTTGCTAGTCTCTTGATTGCAGTGCATTGCCCTTCCTCACCTTGAGAGTTGGTGCAAACTTCAATGTGCATCCAAACCCCGTGATACGATACGCTCTATCACACATAAACCTCCCTATATCTTCCTCAAAACAGCCACCATACCTACCTATTATGGCATTTTCCTAGCCATTCCGAGATATATTGGCATGCAACTTTCCACCGTTCCGATCATCATCATGATATAATTTAGTTTTGTCATATTGCCATTGCATGATCATGTAGTTGACATCGTATTTGTGGCAAAGCCACCATGCATTATTTTTCATACATGTCACTCTTGATTCATTGCACCATCCCTAAGACAATCACCGTCGGAGGCATTCATATAGAGTCATACCTTGTTCTAGTTTCGAGTTGTAATCCTTATGTTGTAATCAATAGAAGTGTGATGATCATCATTATTAGAGCATTGCCCAATAAAAAAAAGGAAGAAAGGCCAAAAATAAAAAAAAGAAAGGCCCAAAAAATATATATATATATATATAAAGGGCAATGTTACTATCTCTTTTTCCACACTTGTGCTTCAAAGTAGCACCTTGTTCTTCATGTAGTGAGTCTCATAAATTGTGCTTCAAAGTAGCACCATGTCTTTCATATAGCGAGTCTCATAAGTTGTCTTCTTCATACTAGTGGGAATTTTTCATTATAGAACTTGGCTTGTATATTCCTACGATGGGCTTCCTCAAATGCCCTAGGTCTTCGTGAGCAAGCAAGTGGATGCACACCCACTAGTTTTCTTTTGTTGAGCATTTAATTATAGCTCTAGTGCATCTGTTGCATGGCAATCCCTACTCCTCATGTTGACATCAATTGATGGGCATCTCCATAGCCCGTTAATTATCCTCGTTAATGTGAGACTTTCTCTTTTTTGTCTTCTCCACACAATCCCCATCATCATATTATATTCCACCCGTAGTGCTATATCCATGGCTCACGCTCATGTATTGCGTGAAGGTTGAAAAAGTTTGAGATTATTTAAGTATGAAACAATTGATTGGCTTGTCATCTGGGGTATAGAAGTTGCGAACATCTTTGTGTGACGAAAATGAAGCATAGCCAAACTATATGATTTTGTAGGGATGAACTTTCTATTGCCATGCTATTTTGAGAAGACATAATTGCTTAGTTAGTATGCTTGAAGTATTATTATTTTTATGTCAATATGAACTTTTGTCTTGAATCTTTCGGATCTGAATATTCATACCACAATTAAGAAGATTTACATTGAAATTATGCCAAAGTATCACTCCGCATCAAAAATTCTTTTTTATCATTTACCTACTCGAGGACGAGCAGGAATTAAGCTTGGGGATGCCTGATACGTCTCCAATGTATCTATAATTTTTAATTGCTCCATGCTACTTTATCTACTGTTTTGGACTATATTGGGCTTTATTCTCCACTTTTATATTATTTTTGGGACTAACCTATTAACCGGAGGCCCAGCCCAGAATTGCATTTTTTTTGCCTATTTCAATGTTTCGAAGAAACAAAATATCAAACGGAGTCCAAACGGAATGAAACCTTCGGGAACGTGATTTTCTCACGAGCGTGATCCAGGGACTTGGACCCTACTCCAAGGAACAAAGAGGCGGTCACGAGGTGGGGCGCCCCCACAGGCGCGCCCTACCTCGTGGGCCCCTGTTGCTCCACCGACGTACTCCTTCCTCCTATATATACCTACGCACTCTCGATGCATCAAATACGGAGCCAAAACCTAATTCCACCGCCGCAACTTCTCAGATCCACGAGATCCCATCTTGGGGCCTGTTCGAGCTCACGGAGAGGGCCGTCATCACGAGGGCTTCTACATCATCATAGCCCCTCCGATGAAGTGTGAGTAGTTTACCTCAGACCTTGGTCCATAGTTAGTAGCTAGATGGCTTCTTCTCTCTTTTGGATCTCAATACAATGTTCTCCCCTCTCTTGTGGAGATCTATTCGATGTAATCTTCTTTTTTGCGGTGTGTTTGTTGAGACCAATGAATTGTGGGTTTATGATCCAGCTTATCTATGAATAATATTTGAATCTTCTCTGAATTCTTTTATGTATGATTGAGTTATCTTTGCAAGTCTCTTCGAATTATCCGTTTGGTTTGGCCAACTAGAAATTGCCGTTAAGGAATGCCGTTTTGACGTCCATTTGCCATATCTCATAATCATAGTATGCGGCAATTGCTAACATGATTCGGATGGACTTCAACTTCGCTATGGGAGAGAAAGTCTCATCGTAGTCAACCCCTTGAACTTGCCGATAACCCTTAGCGACAAGTCGAGCTTTATAGATGGTAACATTACCATCCGCGTCCGTCTTCTTCTTCTTAAAGATCCATTTGTTTTCTATCACTCGCCGATCATCGGGCAAGTCTGTCAAAGTCCATACTTTGTTTTCATACATGGATTCTATCTCGGATTGCATGGCTTCAAGCCATTTGTTGGAATCTGGCCCGCCATCGCTTCTTCATAGTTCGAAGGTTCACCGTTGTCTAACAACATGATTTCCGGGACAGGGTTGCCATACCACTCGGTGTGGAACGTGTCCTTGTGGACCCTCTGAAGCTCAAGAGCAACTTGATCCGAAGTACCTTCATCATCATCATTAATTTCCTCTCCGGTTGGTGTAGGCACCACAGAACATTTTCCTGCCGCACTACTTTCCGGTTCAAGAGGTAGTACTTCATCGAGTTCTACTTTCCTCCCACTTACTCCTTTCGTGAGAAACTCTTTTTCCGTGAAAGGATCCGTTCTTAACAACAAAGATATTGCCTTCGGATCTAAGGTAGAAGGTATACCCAATGGTTTCCTTAGGGTATCCTATGAAGATGCATTTTTCCGACTTGGGTTCGAGCTTTTCAGGTTGAAGTTTCTTGACATAAGCATTGCATCCCCAAACTTTTACAAATGACAGCTTAGGTTTCTTCCCAAACCATAATTCATACGGTGTCGTCTCAACGGATTTAGACGGTGCCCTATTTAAAGTGAATGTAGCTGTCTCTAGAGCGTATCCCCAAAATGATAGCGGTAAATCAGTAAGAGACATCATAGATCGCACCATATCCAATAGAGTGCGATTACGGCGTTCGGACACGCCCGATTCTGCTGAGGTGTTCCAGCGGCGTGAGTTGTGAAAACGATTCCACATTTCCTTAAGTGTGTACCAAATTCGTGACTTAAATATTCTCCTCCATGATCTGATCGTAAGAACTTTATTTTTCGGTCACGTTGATTCTCTACCTCATTTTGAAATTCCTTGAACTTTTCAAAGGTCTCAGACTTGTGTTTCATCAAGTAGACGTAACCATATCTAATTAAGTCGTCTGTGAGAGTGAGAACATAACGATATCCTCCATGAGCCTCAACGCTCATCGGACCGCACACATCAAGATGTATGATTTCCAATAAGTCGGTTGCTCGCTCCATTGTTCCGAGAACGGAGTCTTGGTCATTTTGCCCATGAGGCATGGTTCGCATGTGTCAAATGATTCATAATCGAGAGACTCTAAAAGTCCATCAGCATGGAGCTTCTTCATGCGCTTGACACCAATGTGACCAAGGCGGCAATTGCCACAAATATGTGGGACTATCGTTATCAACTTTACATCTTTTGGTATTCACACTATGAATATGTGTAACATCACGCTCGAGATTCATTAAGAATAAAACCATTGACCATCGGAGCATGACCATAAAACATATCTCTCATATAAATAGAACAACCATTATTCTCGGATTTAAATGAGTTGCCATCTCGTATTAAACGAGATCCTCGATACAATGTTCATGCTCAAACTTGGCACTAAATAACAATTATTGAGGTTTAAAACTAATCCGTAGGTAAATGTAGAGGTAGCGTGCGGCCAGCGATCACATCGACCTTGGAACCATTCCCGACGCGCGCCGTCACCTCGTCCCTTCGCCCGATCTCCGCTTATTCCGCAGCTCCTGCTGTGAGTTACAAATATGAGCAACCCGTGACCGGTATCAAATACCCAGAGTTACTACGAGTCTTGGTAAGGTACACATCAATTACATGTATATCAAATATACCTTCGATGTTGCCGGCCTTCTTGTCCGCAAGTATTTGGGGCAGTTCACTTCCATTGACCCTTCCCTTTGCAATAAAAGCACTCGGCCTCGTGCTTGGGTCCATTCTTTGACTTCTTCCCAAGCAATCGGCTTACGGGCGCGGCAACATCCTTGCCGTCCTTCTTGGAAGTTCTTCTTACCCTTGCCCTTCTTGAACTTAGTGGTTTTATTGACCATCAACACTTGATGTTCCTTCTTGATTTCTACCTCTGTGACTTCAAAGATTGAAAATACTTCAGAATAGTTTTCACCATCCCCTGCATATTGTAGTTCATCACAAAGCTCTTGTAGCTTGGTGGGAGCGATCAAGGATTCTGTCAATGACCGCCTCGTCGGGAGGTTAATGTCCATTTGAGACCAGGCGGTTGTGCAACCCGGACATTTTGAGTATGTGCTCACCGACGTAACTATTTTCCTCCACCTTACAACTATAGAACTTGTCGGAGACTTCATATCTCTCGACCGGGCATGAGCTTGGAAAACCAGTTTTAGCTCCTCGAACATCTCATATGCTCCGTGTTGCTCAAAACGCTTTTGGAGCCCCGGTTGTAAGTATAAAGCATGCCGCACTGAACGAAGCGAGTAATCATCTCGCGAGACTGCCAAGCGTTCATAACGTCTTGGTTCTCTGGGATGGGTGCTTCACCTAGCGGTGCTTCTAGGACATATTGTTTCTTGGCAGCTATGAGGATGATCCTTAGGTTCCGGACCAGTCCGAATAGTTGCTGCCATCATCTTTCGGCTTAGTTTTCTCTAGGAACGCGTTGAAGTTCATGTTGACATGAGCGTTGGCCGTTTGATCTACAAAACAATTTTTGCAAAGATTTTAGACTAATGTTCATCATAATTAAGTTCATCTAATCAAATTATTTAATGAACTCCCACTCAGATTTGACATCCCTCTAGTCATCTAAGTGTTACATGATCCGAGTCGACTAGGCCATGTCCGATCATCACGTGAGACGGACTAGTCATCATCGGTGAACATCTCCATGTTGATCGTATCTTTCATACGACTCATGTTCGACCTTTCGGTCTCTTGTGTTCCGAGGCCATGTCTGCACATGCTAGGCTCATCAAGTTAACCTAAGTGTTTTGCATGCGTAAAACTGTCTTACACCGTTGTATGTGAACGTAGGAATCTATCACACCCGATCATCACGTGGTGCTTCAAAGCATTTAACTTTAGCAACGCGCATGCTTAGGGGAACACTTTCTTGAAATTATTATGAGGGATCATCTTATTTACTACCGTCGTTCTAAGTAAACAAGATGCAAAAACATGATAAACATCACATGCAATCAAATAATAGTGACATGATATGGCCAATATCATATAGCTCCTTTGATCTCCATCTTGGGGCTCCATGATCATCCTGTCACCGGCATGACACCATGATCTCCATCGTCGTGTCTCCATGAAGTTGCTCGCCAACTATTACTTCTACTACTATAGCTAACGATTTAGCAATAAAGTAAAGTAATTACATGGCGTTAAATCATTGACACGCAGGTCATACAATAATTAAGACAACTCCTATGGCTCCTGCGGTTGTCATACTCATCGACATGCAAGTCGTGATTCCTATTACAAGAACATGATCTCATACATCACAATATATCATTCATCATTCATCACAACTTTTGGCCATATCACATCACAAGGCAATTGCTGCAAAAACAAGTTAGGCGTCCTCTAATTGTTGTTGCATCTTTTACGTGGCTGCAATAGGGTTCTAGCAAGAACGTTTTCTTACCTACGAATAACCTAACGTGATTTGTCAACTTCTATTTACCCTTCATAAGGACCCTTTTCATCGAATCTGCTCCAACTAAAGTGGGAGAGACAGACACCCGTTAGCCACCTTATGCAACTAGTGCATGTCGATTCGGTGGAACCTGTCTCACATAAGCGTCACGTGTAAAGGTCGGTCCGGGCCGCTTCATCCCACAATACCGCTGAAGCAAAATAAGACTAGTAGCGGCAAGAAAGTTGACAACATCTACGCCCACAACAGATTTGTGTTCTACTCGTGCAATAGAGAACTACGCATAGACCTAGCTCATGATGCCACTGTTGGGGAACGTTGCAGAATATAAAAATTTTCCTACGATTTCACCAAGATCCTTCTATGAGTTCATCTAGCAACGAGTGATAGGAGTGCATCTACATACCTTTGTAGATCGCGAGCGGAAGCGTTCAAGAGAACGGGGTTGAAGATGTCGTACTGTGCGTGATCCAAATCACCGATGACCAAGTGCGAGCGGACAAAGACCTCCGCGTTCAACACACGTGCGGTTGGGAAGACGTCTCCTCCTTCTTGATCCAAGAAGGGGAAAGAGAGGTTGATGGAGATCCAAAGAAGACGACGGCGTGGTGGTGGAAGCAGCGGGATTCCAGCAGGCTTCGCCAAGCGCTACTAGAGGAGGAAGAGGTGTCACGGAGGGAGAGGGAGGCGCCCGGGGCTTGGGTGCGGCTGCCCTCCCTCCCTTCCACTATATATAGGGGCTAGGGGGGCGCATGCCCCCTTGGAGATCCCATCTAGAGGGGGAGCGGCGGCCCCCGGGGCAACGGCCCCCTTAGGGTTTCCAACCCTCCGGGGGGGCAACGGCCCCCTAGGGTTTCCAACCAGGTGGCCCCACCCGGTGGACCCCCGGGACCCTTCCGGTGGTCCCGGTACAATACCGGTGACCCCCGAAACTTTCCTGATGGCCGAATCTCGACTTCCCATATATAATTCTTTACCTCCGGACCATTCCGGAACTCCTCGTGATGTCCGGGATCTCATCCAGACTCGAACAACTTTCGGTTTGCTGCATACTCATATCTCTACAACCCTAAGCGTCACCGAACCTTAAGTGTGTAGACCCTCTACGGGTTCGGAGACACGTGAACATGACCGAGACGGCTCTCCGGTCAATAACTAACAGCGGGATCTGGATACCCATGTTGGCTCCCACATGCTCCTCGATGATCTCATCGGATGAACCACGATGTCGAGGATTCAAGCAACACCGTATAGAATTCCCTTTGTCAATCGATGCGTTACTTGCCGAGATTCGATCGTCGGTATCCCAATACCTTGTTCAATCTCGTTACCGGCAAGTCACTTTACTCGTACCATAATGCATGATCCCGTGACCAGACACTTGGTCACTTTGAGCTCATTATGATGATGCAATACCGAGTGGGCCCAGAGATACCTCTCCGTCATACGGAGTGACAAATCCCTGACACCATCCGTCTCAACCCAACAGACACTTACGGAGGTACCTCTAGTGCACCTTTATAGTCACCCGATTACGTTGTGACGTTTGGTACACCCAAAGCACTCCCTACGATATCCGGGAGTTACACGATCTCATGGTCTAAGGAAAAGATACTTGACATTGGAAAAACCTCTAGCAAACGAACTACACGATCTTGTGCTATGCTTAGGATCGGGTCTTGTCCATCACATCATTCTCCTAATTATGTCATCCCGTTATCAATGACATCCAATGTCCATAGTCAGGAAACCATGACTATCTGTTGATCAACGAGCTAGTCAACTAGAGGCTCACTAGGGACATATTGTGGTCTATGTATTCACACGTGTATTACGATTTCCGGATAATACAATTATAGCATGAATAAAAGATAATTATCATGAACAAGGAAATATAATAATAATCCTTTTATTATTGCCTCTAGGGCATATTTCCAACAGTTGGTAGTTCTTGCAATGGGAGAAGTGCTTAGCTTTGGGTTCGATCTTGCGGTGTCCTTACCTAGTGACAGAAAGGGTTGCAAGGCACGTATTGTATTGTTGCCATCGAGGATAACAAGATGGGGTTTTTATCATATTGTATGAATTTATCCCTCTACATCATGTCATCTTGCTTAAGGCGTTACTCTGTTTTAACTTAATACTCTAGATGCATGCCGGATAGCGGTCGATGAGTGGAGTAATAGTAGTAGATGCGTAATCGTTTGGTTTACTTGTCTCGGACGTGATGCCTATATACATGATCATACCTAGATATACTCATAACTATGCTCAATTCTGTCAATTGCTCAACGGTAATTTGTTCACCCACCGTAGAATACTTATGCTCTTGAGAGAAGCCACTAGTGAAACCTATGGCCCCCGGGTCTATTTTCATCATATCAATCTCCATCACTTTAATACTTGCTTTGTTTTTACTTTTCACTTTGCATCCTTATATCAGAAATACCAAAAATATTATTTATCATCTCTATCAGATCTCACCCTCGTAAGTGACCTGAAGGGATTGACAACCCCTAATCGCGTTGGTTGCGGTAGCTATCGTTTGTCTTGGTCTGAGGGACTTGTCGTGGCCTCCCTACTGGATTGATACCTTGGTTCTCAAAAACTGAGGGAAATACTTACGCTACTTTGCTGCATCATCCTCTCCTCTTCGGGGAAATCCAACGCAGTGCTCAAGAGGTAGCAGCGAACCTACGAACTATGAGGAAGCGATGATGAGCCCAGATTCCGTAAAATGGCTTGAGGCCATGAAATCTGAGATGGGATCCATGTATGGGACCAATGAAGATCTTCTGTGACAATACTGGTGCAATTGCCTTGGCAAAGGAATCCAGATTTCACAAGAGGACCAAGCACATCAAGAGACGCTTCAATTCCATCCGGGACCAAGTCCAGGTGGGAGACATAGAGATTTGCAAGATACATACGGATCTGAATGTTGCGGACCCATTGACTAAGCCTCTTCCACGAGCAAAACATGATCGGCACTAAGACTCCATGGGTGTTAGAATCATTCTTTGTGTAATCTAGATTATTGACTCTAGTGCAAGTGGGAGATCAAGGAAATATGCCCTAGAGGCAATAATAAAGTTATTATTTATTTCATCATATCATGATAAATGTTTATTATTCATGCTAGAATTGTATTAACCGGAAACATGATACATGTGTGAATACATAGACAAACTTAATGTCACTAGTATGCCTCTACTTGACTAGCTCATTAATCAAAGATGGTTATGTTTCCTAACCATACACATGTGTTGTCATTTGATTAACGGGATCACATCATTAGAAGAATGATGTGATTGACTTGACCCATTCCGTTAGCTTAGCACTTGATCGTTTAGTATGTTGCTATTGCTTTCTTCATGACTTATACAAGTTCCTATAACTATGAGATTATGCAACTCCCGTTTACCGGAGGAACACTTTGTGTGCTACCAAACGTCTACAACGTGAATCGGGTGATTATAAAGGAGCTCTACAGTGTCTCATAAGGTACATGTTGAGTTGGCGTATTTCGAGATTAGGTTTTGTCACTCCGATTGTCGGAGAGGTATCTCTGGGCCCTCTCGGTAATGCACATCAATATAAGCCTTGCAAGCAATGTAGCTAATGAGTTAGTTACAGAATGATGCATTACGTTACGAGTAAAGAGACTTGCCGGTAACGAGATTGAACTAGGTATTGAGATACCGACGATCGAATCTCGGGCAAGTAACATACCGATGACAAAGGGAACAATGTATGTTGTTATGCAGTTTGACCGATAAAGATCTTCGTAGAATATGTAGGAGCTAATATGAGCATCTAGGTTCCGCTATTGGTTATTGACCGGAAACAGTTCTAGGTCATGTCTACATAGTTCTCGAACCCGTAGGGTCCGCACGCTTAAGGTTTCGTTGACAGTTTTATTATGAGTTTATGAGTTTTGATGTACCGAAGGTTGTTCGGAGTCCCGGATGTGATCACGGACATAACGAGGAGTCTCGAAACGGTCGAGACATAAAGATCGATATATTGGACGACTATATTTGGACACCGGAAAGGTTCCGGGTGAGATTGGGACTATACCGGAGCTCGGGGAGGTTATCGGAACCCCCGGTAGGTATATGGGCCTTATTGGGCCTTAGTGGAAAGGAGGGAGAAGGAGCAAAGGAGGCGCGCCCCAAGCCCAATCCGGCGGGAGGGGCCCCCCTTTCCTTCTTCCCTCCCCCTTCTTCCTTCCCTCTCCTACTCCTAATAGGAAAGGGGGGAGTCCTACTCCCGGTTGGGGTTGGACTCCCCCTAGGGCGTGCCACACCCTTGGCCGCCCCCCTCTCCTCCAGTCCTTTATATACGGGAGAGGGGGCACCCCATAGACACAACAATTGATCTCTTGATCTCTTAGCCGTGTGCGGTACCCCCCTCCACCAAAGTCCTCGATAATATTGTAGCAGTGCTTAGGCGAAGCCCTGCGACGGTAGAACATCAAGATCGTCACCAGGCCGTCGTGCTGACGGAACTCTTCCCCGACATTCTGCTGGATTGGAGTCCGAGGATCGTCATCGAGCTGAACGTGTGCTAGAACTCGGAGGTGCCGTAGTTTCGGTGCTTGATCGGTCGGGCCGTGAAGACGTACAACTACATCAACCGCGTTGTTCTAACGCTTCCGCTTTCGGTCTACGAGGGTACGTGGACAACACTCTCCCCTCTCGTTGCTATGCATCACCATGATCTTGCGTGTGCGTAGGAAAATTTTGAAATTACTACGTTCCCCAACATCAAGATCTATAGAGATAGATCAAGACGCCTAATTGGACTTTCACAAAGCACATACCTTGATAAAGTTTTGAAAAAGTTCAAAATGGATCAAGCAAAGAAAGGGTTCTTGCATGTATTACAAGGTGTGAAGTTGAGTCAGACTCAATGCCCGACCACTACAGAAGATAGAGAGAAAATGAAAGATGTTCCGTATGCTTCAGCCATAGGCTCTATCATGTATGCAATGCTGTGTACCAGACCTGATGTGTGCTTAGCAATAAGCTTAGCAGGAAGGTATCAAAGTAATCCAGGAGTGGATCACTGGACAGCGGTCAAGAATATCCTAAAATACCTGAATAGGACTAAGGATATGTTTCTCGTTTATGGAGGTGACAAAGAGCTAGTCGTAAATGGTTACGTCGACTCAAGCTTTGACACTGATCCGGACGATTCTAAATCGCAAACCGGATACGTGTTTATATTAAACGGTGGAGCTGTCAGTTGGTCCAGTTCTAAACAAAGCGTCGTGGCGGGATCTACATGTGAAGCGGAGTATATAGCTGCTTCGGAAGCAGCAAATGAAGGAGTCTGGGCGAAGGAGTTCAAATCCGATCTGGGTGTCATACCTAGTGCATCGGGTCCAATGAAAATCTTTTGTGACAATACTGGTGCAATTGCCTTGGCAAAGGAATCCAGATTTCACAAGAGAACCAAGCACATCAAGAGACGCTTCAATTCCATCCGGACCAAGTCCGTGGGAGACATAGAAATTTGCAAGATACATACGGATCTGAATGTTGCGCACCCGTTGACTAAGCCTCTTCCACGAGCAAAACATGATCAGCACCAAGGCTCCATGGGTGTTAGAATCATTACTGTAATCATTATTGACTCTAGTGCAAGTGGGAGATCAAGGAAATATGCCCTAGAGGCAATAATAAAGTTATTATTTATTTCATCATATCATGATAAATGTTTATTATTCATGCTAGAATTGTATTAACTGAAACATGATACATGTGTGAATACATAGACAAACTTAATGTCACTAGTATGCCTCTACTTGACTAGCTCAAGAATCAAAGATGGTTATGTTTCCTAACCATACACATGTGTTGTCATTTGATTAACGGGATCACATCATTAGAAGAATGATGTGATTGACTTGACCCATTCCGTTAGCTTAGCACTTGATCGTTTAGTATGTTGCTATTGTTTTCTTCATGACTTATACATGTTCCTATGACTATGAGATTATGCAACTCCCGTTTACCGGAGGAACACTTTGTGTGCTACCAAACGTCACAACGAATCGGGTGATTATAAAGGAGCTCTCTGGTGTCTCCAAAGGTACATGTTGAGTTGGCGTATTTCGAGATTAGGATTTGTCACTCCGATTGTCGGAGAGGTATCTCTGGGCCCTCTCGGTAATGCACATCACTATAAGCCTTGCAAGCAATGTAGCTAACGAGTTAGTTGCGGGATGATGCATTACGTAACGAGTAAAGAGACTTGTCCGTAACGAGATTGAACTAGGTATTGAGATACCGACGATCGAATCTCGGGCAAGTAACATACCGATGACAAAAGGAACAACGTATGTTGTTATGCGGTTTGACCGATAAAAGATCTTCGTAGAATATGTAGGATCCAATATGAGCATCCAGGTTCCGCTATTGGTTATTGAGCGGAGACGTGTCTCGGTCATGTCTACATAGTTCTCGAACCCGTAGGGTCCGCACGCTTAAAGTTAGATGACAGTTATATTATGAGTTTATATGTTTTGATGTAATAAAGGTAGTTCGGAGTCCCGGATGTGATCATGGACATGACGAGGAGTCTCGAAATGGTCGAGACATAAAGATTGATATATTGGACGACTATATTCGGACACCGGAATGGTTTCGGGGGTTATCGGATGTATACCGGAGTACCGGGGGGTTACCGGAACCGCCCGTAGGTTAATGGGCCTCATGGGCCCAAAGTGGAGCAGAGGAGGGCGGCTGTGGCAGGCCGCGCCTCCCCCTCTAGTCCGAATAGGATAAGGAGGCGGCGCCTTTCCTTCCCCTCTCTCTCCCTTCCTTTCCCTCTCCTACTTGGACAAGGAAAGGAGGGAGTCCTACTCCCGATGGGAGTAGGACTCCTCCCTGGCGCGCCCTCCCCTGGCCGGCCGCCCCTCCCCCTTGGTCCTTTATATACGGGGGCAGGGGGGCACCTCTAGACACAACAATTGATCCTTGAGATCTCTTAGCCGTGTGCGGTGCCCCCCTCCACCATAATCCACCTGGATAATATCGTGGTGGTGCTTAGGTGAAGCTCTGCGTCGGTAGAACATCATCATCGTCACCTGCTACGTCTTGAGCTTGCGTTGGTTTTCCTTGAAGAGGAAAGGGTGATGCAGCAATAGTAGCGTAAGTATTTCCCTCAGCTTTTGAGAACCAAGGTATCAATCCAAGAGAGGCTCCTCAAAAGTCCCACGCACCTACACAAACAAACAAAGAACTCGCAACCAACGCAATAAAGGGGTTGTCAATCCCTTCACGGCCACTTGCGAAAGTGAGATCTAATAGAGATAGTATGATAAGATAAATATATTTTTGGTATTTTATAATATAGATGCAAAAAGTAAAGATGCAAATAAAAGCAGATTGGAAACTTATATGATAAAAGATAGACCCGGGGGCCATAGGTTTCACTAGAGGCTTCTCTCAAGATAGCATAAGTATTACGGTGGGTGAACAAATTACTATCGAGCAATTGATAGAAAAGCGAATAATTATGAGATTATCTAGGCATGATCATGTATATAGGCATCACGTCCGCAACAAGTAGACCGACTCGCCTGCATCTACTACTATTACTCCACACATCGACCGACTCCTGCCTGCATCTAGAGTATTAAGTTCATAAGAATGAGTAACGCCTTAAGCAAGATGACATGATGTAGATGGATAAACTCATGCAATATGATATAAACCCCATCTTTTTATCCTCGATGGCAACAATACAATACATGCCTTGCAACCCTTTCACATCCTTTGGTAAGGACACCGCAAGATTGAACCCAAAGCTAAGCACTTCTCCCATGGCAAGAAAGACCAATCTAGTAGGCCAAACCAAATTGATAATTCGAAGAGACTTACAAAGATAACTCAATCATACATAAAAGATTTCAGAGGAGATTCAAATATTTCTCATAGATAAACTTGATCATAAACCCACAATTCATCGGATCTCGACAAACACACCGCAAAAAGAGTTTACATCGAATAGATCTCCACAAGAGAGGGGGAGAACATTGTATTGAGATCCAAAAGGAGAGAAGAAGCCATCTAGCTAATAACTATGGACCCGAAGGTCTGTGGTAAACTACTCACAACTCATTGGAGAGGCTATGGTGTTGATGTAGAAGCCCTCCGTGGTCGATTCCCTCCGACGGAGGCGCCAGTGAAGGCTCCAAGATGGGATCTCATGGATACGTATGTTACGGCGGTGGAAATTATGTTTCGTTGGCTCCTGGATGTTTTCGGGCACGTGGGCTTATATAGGAGGAAGAAATGCGTCGGTGGCCGCCCAAGGGGCCCACGAGACAGGGGGGCGCGCTCTACCCTCTCGTGGCCGCCTCGGCTGCTTCTTGACTTGCACTCCAAGTCCTCTGGATCACGTTCGTTTCAAAAATCACGCCCCCGAAGATTTTATTCCGTTTGGACTCCGTTTGATATTCCTTTTCTTCAAAATACTGAAATAAGCAAAAAACAGCAATACGGGCTGGGCCTCCGGTTAGTATTTTAGTCCCAAAAATGATATAAATGTGTAAAATAAAGCCCATAAACATCCAAAAGGGGTAATATAATAGCATGGAACAATCAAAAATTATAGATACGTTGGAGACGTATCATCACCACGCCGTCGTGCTGACGAAACTCTCCCTCAAAGCTCGGCTGGATCGGAGTTTGAGGGACGTCATCGAGCTGAACGTGTGCTGAACTCGGAGGTGCCGTGCGTTCGGTACTTGATCGGTCGGATCATGAAGACGTACGACTACATCAACCGCGCTGTGCTAACGCTTCCGCTTTCGGTCTACGAGGGTACGTGGACATACTCTTCCCTCTCGTTGTTATGCATCACCATGATCTTGCGTGTGCGTAGGAATTTTTTTGAAATTACTACGTTCCCCAACAGTCGGGACATGTGGTATCGATTTGTTTTTGGAAGTGGATCACTGTTTTCCAGGATCGCGTGATTTTCTATCAATTCGGCCACCGTCATTTGGGGACGCGCGATTTGAGCTTTGAGCGGACGAGGAAGTTGCCGAAGCGAGTTGCAATTTTCGTCGGCCCTCAGAGTGGTCCCCTCGTTGTTAGGAAAGGCAGGGATGGATGCGTTAGCAAAGTTAGGATTTGAAATTGATTGCTATGAAACAAGATCTTATTGTTTGGTAACATGCTATCGGTTCCTACCCGTTTGTAACGTGTCTGGTTAGGAAAGTTTGAAAATATTTGGAAAGTTTTTATTGGGAGAGCGAAAAAATCAAAGTAAGGAGGTGGTGGTGAGAGATGAGACGAAAATAAACCAGCAAAAATAAACCAGACAAAATAAAACCGTGGAACGGAGACTATCAAGTCCTCTCTTAGGAGTAGAGATTAAAAGACAATGTCTAGCATATAAATGATACAAAAGATGGTACCAAATCAAAGGATTGATTGATACGATCCTCCTATGATTGCATGCTCAATAAAGTAAGACATATGACGCCTCTCCTCCAATGACGACTAGGGTTCTTGCCGCCCGGCGGCGGCGGCAATCTGCCTCGTCTCATGTGGCCTTAGGTCCATGGGGTGTGGTGGATCCCGGTGGTGCACGTATCATCGTCGGACAAGGTGTGGAGGTGTTTCTCTGGCTGATCTCACATAATTCGGTCGGTACTTGTCTTTGGTGCACTTGTCTTATAAGGCCTTAGCACGATTACTTTCAATTATCTACTACAACAAGTTTTGTTCGGCTCCCGCGAGGGAGGGCGATGGCGTCGGCACGGCTTCAGCTCGCTTCAGTACTTGTAGTCGTCGCTAGGTGGTCTACGAATCCGAATGTAAGTTTTATTATTTTTAGTGTTCATTGTACTGCCATAATTGAAGATGAATAGATTGAAAATTTTCCCGCAATTTTGTTTATAAATTTTGAATTACAAATCAGTGCATTCAGGTAATTTTTTGAAGTTAGCAGGTTTAAATGCTAAATGTGAATTACTAAATCGGATTCCACATTTATGTTCTCTGCAGAACAACAAAACTAAGGAAAACAATATGAAAATCGAAAAACATTAAGAACTAAAGATCATGTTTGAATCAAGCTTTAAACAGTGGCAACTAGCAAGAGAAATTCCCCTCAAAAAACTAGCAAGAGAAACTAGGATTTGAGAACAGTGGCAACTTGCAAGAGAAATCTCTTCATGAACTAGCCTAAGACGGGTCATCTTCATTTTCTCGACAAAAAGACTCCCGTACGCAACGCACTAGCAGCACATGCCCTTCTGTTTTCTTGTTCTCGTTCACTCTTTTGTTAGTGGTCTAGCCAATGGCCCAGCAAGAGGGGTAGGAAAGTGGGCTACGCCCTAGGCCAGTTTTTTTCTCTAGATAGTAGGCTGGGAAATTTATCACGCCCCATGCCATTGTTGGGGCTGCCTAGGGCCCTGATCCGCCCGCTGAGTGGATGAATTTGAGTGAGTAGACAGATCTCGCGAAACTGTGTAGGATTTGGAGAAGTTTGGGAGGAAGAAGGAGAAAGAAAGAAGAAGGAGATGGAATATTTCTTACCTTGGCTGATTTGGCGGCATCAAAGGCGCGGTACGAGCGCTGGTATGAGCACTTATTCCCGATGTCCCGACTCCCCGTCGTCTCCTTTTCCTCTAGTCTTCGAAAGTCTAAAACCCTAGCGCCATCGCCCAGCGCAAGGCCGACACTCCGACAGGGCACCCGCCGATGGGGCCAGCCAGGCGGCCGACGAAGGACGCGCGTCCCGGTGGCCGACGAAGGAACCGCGCACACAAGCATAGGTACGGGTACAACCCCGTGCTGTGCGTACTAGTTGATTTCTTTTCTATTTCAATCCAGAGTAAGATGTTTGTTCTTCTCTAATTCAAAGCACAATTTCATTTTGCTCTGAAGATTTGAACGATTTGTTGAGAGTCAAAGCTTTAAAGTTTTTTGCAATCGATAATTTGTCAATTGAACCGATTGAATCGTTAGGGCTTTGTTCCAACTGAGTTAATGTATCAACTTCTTTGTAGAATTGTTGCAAAAATGAAGAGGACAGGAGACATTGCATCTCTTTTTTGAGATATGGATCCAAGAAGAAGGTGGCTGCCCCTTTTTCATCTCCTTCGCCGGCACCAGTAGCGCCCGCAGGGAACAACGAACCTTAGAGTTAGTGCAAGAGAGAGTAAATGAAGAAATAGTGGATTCACCACCACCATCGCCATCGCCGTCGCCGCCGCCACCGCCACCACCATCACCACCATGTCATCTTGCTTAAGGCGTTAATCTGTTTTATACTTAATACCCTAGATGCATGCTGGATAGCGGTCGATGGATGGAGTAATGATAGTAGATGCAGGTAGGAGTCGATCTACTTGTCTCAGACGTGATGCCTATATACATGATCATTGCCTTGGATATCGTCATAATTATGCGCTTTTCTATCAATTGCCCAACATTAATTTGTTCACCTATCATATGTTATGTGCTCAAGAGAGAAGTCTCTAGTGAAAACTATGGCTTCGGGGTCTACTTTTATCATATATAAAGACACAAAAATACCTTGCTGCAATTTTATTTCTTTTATTTTATTTTTCAATTTATCTTATTACCTACCACTACGAGATTTAATCCTTACAAGTAGCCGCTGAGGGGATTGACAACCCACTTGTTCGAATTGGGTGCACGTATTTGCTTTTGTGTGTGCTACTAACGAGGTTCTGTGTGGTTCTCCTACTGTATTGATAACCTTGGTTCTAAACTGAGAGAAATACTTATCTCTAATGTACTGCTTCATCCTTTCCTCTTCGAGGAAATCCCAACGCAACTTACAAGTAGCAGCGGGCATGGTTGTGACACACTCACGAGTTCGAGGGGGAGGGGGATACATTGGGATATCCTCCTGATGTGGGTTGTGAGGAGATGACCATTTGAAACCTTCTAGGCACCGCAAAGTTGGGTCAAAATCCACTACCCATTAGGGTTGTAACATAGGTTATTTTGGACTTTGCACATGAGGGAAGGGGGATGTTTTACCATCCCATCCAACACCCAACAAGCAGTGTGAAAATGTCAGTTGAGCCTCCATTGGAGAAGAAAAGAGAAACCAAAAGAGAAAGGGAAAGATAGGAAGATTCAAGGAAGAAGCTTGCTATCAAGCAAAGGTATCCCATCCCCAAGGTTGTGAAGTCCAGATCCACCATTTTGTCTCCTTGAAGCTATGGTTTCACCATCTTTGATGAGATTCTTTCAATCCCTACCTCTCGCGGCCTCGAATCTTATTGTTGTTATCCAAGATGCATAAATCTTGATGTGTGGGATCCTCTAGTGCTACCTATATAAGAACATTTTGTTTCCCAGATTTGATAGTAGTGGAAGAAGATTTGGATGGCTTCGGCCCATGTTTTTTTATCCCAATATGGGGGGTTTCCCACATTAAAAATCTGGTGGCATATGTGTTGATGTTCTGCTATTGTTTAGAACTTTCCTTCTGTGCTAAGCAACCATCATTGAATTAGTACATGAAGTAGTGTTGGAATTATTTTGTTTCTACTGCAATTTTAGACCACAATCGTGTGCTAATTCCCAACACTCGGTTGGTGTCATCAAATCAGCAGAGGCATGTTGTATTTTTGTTGCACTGCTGAGCATAAGCTCACAAATCATAAAATACAAATACAAGAAACAAAGTATTGAGATGAACATAAGAAAATATTACGAAGAAGGACAACAATGACATAATATTTTCTTAATATGTAACCTGTGTTTTTTTGCTTTTACAATTGATATGGTCTTCTACAAAGCGATGACAGAAGCAAAGCATGAAAGAAGAATGACATATACACCAACCCAACATTATATCCCTGACAAAAAGATGGTGGATCGTCATGTCGACGACCGAGGGAGTACCCCGGAACGCTTCCCGTCAGCCTGAGCGTTTCACCAATTGTGTGCCAGGTGGCGGCGAGCGAAGGGTGAGGAAGTCACGCAGCTGGTTTGTCCTTCAAGTAAGGCAGGATGTGTTTCCTCATGTCACTGTTGGAGATGCCTAGGTGATCTCCTGCCACCGACACGAACTTGACTCGCCCTGCATCGTCCAGGGCCTTCAGACCAATCCAGTCTTCCTGATATAGCTTTGTCTGCGGACCAAATTTTGGTAAGTTCAGTGAGCCGAAACAGAATCAAAATTTCATCAACTTGCTAAGCCATATCACTAGTCCAACATGAAGAACAAAAACTGTACCTGCTGAGGAGGTAGGACTGGATCAAAGGCTCCGTCAGGGTAATAACCAAACCATGATGTTTCCCGCGGTATGAGGACGGTATCATTCTCAAACTGCAAAGCATATTAGGGCAAAACAGTAAGGGCATCAAAGTATACTTCAATTATCAGTCTCTATTAAGCACCAGAGCTTTATAAGAAAATTTGGAAAAGTGCTGCAATGCTCATATACAAGATTTTTGTGTGACTAATGACTTATGATAGAGTAAACACAAGGAATCTTCTTCAAAGGAAAATATTTTTCTTGCCCAGCTATCTATGTGCCATGTGTGATACTCACTGTGAAGAAACTGCTCTTCATCTCTTCTAGGTGTCCATTTGCTCTTAGTTGTTTGGACTCAACTATGGTTGAGAGGAAAAGAGGCATCAATGTTCTGGATGAATTAAGGATCATGGCAGATTTCCTACCCTCTCAGTTCTCAATAGATATTATCATCATGGGTTGCTGGCACCTATGGATGCAGAGAAACTCCAAGGTTTTCAAAGCAATAGCTCCCTCTGTTCAGTCTTGAAGGGTTCAGCTTAGAAATGATCTTCAGTTGATTCTTCTCAAGACAAAGAACAAGCATAGAGATGCTTTCAAGCAGTGGACTGAAATAAATATTATTTAATTTTTTATGGATTTCCCTAGAACTGGTGTTGGTTAGTTGTCCCGGTTTTTTTGCCTGTGTATTTGTGAAATTATTTTTAATGAAAATTACCGTAGAACAATTGTTCTAAGGTCTTCGGTTCAAAATATATATACTATCAACCTCTATTATGAATCTTTGAAACGGGAAGACACCTACTAAATGCATACCCTAGCCGTACGTGCTCATGTTATTTGTTGTTTTGGTGCACACAAGAAATACTTGTATGTTCGAGCTATGCTTGAAATATTTGACAGTTAACATTCTCATCAGCATTTATTTTTGCATGCACAGGGAAATCACCAAGCAATGACTTCAGAAAATCGATTCCCACTGCATTTCAAAACAGGGAAAAAGCGAAGTCCATTTCGAATTTTGATATTCCATGCCAACTTCAAGTATGCTACCATCTAATATTTGAACATGGATCAAAATGTGATTTCAGGCAGTGTCAGCCTTACCATGATCAGTACTAAATTCTCTAGGCTGCTGAACCTTTCCTTGTAGGCAGCATTTCTTTCACCTGGTATCTCATTGTTAAGTTTGGGAAGAAACCTGCATCCCTTGAGATAATCATCAATATCCTGAAAAAACAGTACATTTTCGGTGACTAGGAATATATCATTGAATATTGCTCAGGCTTACTTCCAAGATTTATGGTTAAAGACCAGTCAAAGTTTTCTTACGCTCTTCCACTCTGAAGTAGAAGTAAAAACTATTTTGCCAAAAAAAAAGTAGAAGTAAAAACTGAAAGCTAAACACACATCAAGATTGCCTACTTAAAAAATTCTTCAGAGAGCGAGTGAGCGCCGGACAAAAATAGAACGTCAAACTACCCATAAATAGAAATATGGAATTCATTATTACTCAGATATACCTGAGCCCTGTCAGTGCCCAATAACAGTTAACGGAACAGCACAACAAGCAATTTAAGAGTTCAAACAAGTGCAAGTTCAGCAAATGATAGCTATATCAGCGTAAAGGTGAATTCCTATTGATGATGGCCTCAAGATATGCAATGCAACTCACAGTTGGGATCTTGATGTAGCCACTTGGCGCAAGATGTGCCTGTAATTCGCCATGGCTCAAGTTAAAGTCTCTGGTTTATTATTAATAGCATGATTAGAGTTTGGGAACTGACTAAGCCAAGATATAAATACCTGCACGTAGTCCGAGTAAATCTCTGATTTGATCAGGGCATCAGCAATAACACAGAAAAAACCAGACTGCAGAAAAAAGATTCACAATGTTCGGAGGTAATCAGACTCTTGGTTGAAATGAATAAACTGGATATTAGCTAGCTGGGGATAATGAGATCAACTTACACCACAGTGTGGTGCGGAAGCAGTACCGGCATGAGGCCCAGCGAGTGAGATGAAATTCTTGACCTGTTACAAGTGTCCGAATACATAACTTACTGCACAAAAACCTAATAGCATTCTCTGCGACCCTACTGGTCAATCAAAGCTTAAAATTAAAGGAGAGTGGTGTTTTGGCTTCTAGGTGTAGATACACCTATTATGAAATATGTAGAAAAAACACATTTTAAAATGTTAAAAAAAATCGAGAAAAAAAACCCGCGTGTACATCTGGACATCCTATGTTCGTACACAAAATTTCAGCGAAAAAGGACAATTTTTTGTGGCATGTATAAAAAAGATAAAAAAGAAGTGCCTCGTGAATAGCTGTAATCAAGCATCGAAAATTGTCTATTTTACACAAGCCACAAAAAATGCCGTTTGTCATCGAAACTTGGTGCACGCACATATGTATAATGGGATTTATTCTCGATTTTTTTAACTTTTTAAAATATGCATTTAGACAATGGGTGCATATACACCTATGAGCCAAAATGAATTTCCGCATTGTATGCATGTTTTTGAAAGAAAAAAGAAAACTCTCATTAATGGGCATGCTAGCTAGATATGAACACAGTGACCCAACACACATTCACAAGCATCCACATTACTCCCCTGTACAATTTTGAAAGCAGCTCATCACTCACCGGTGGCCCATCATCACAATACTCAACTACTGCCCGGCCAATCAAGTTCCCCTGTGGAAGCACATAATGTTTAGTAGAAGAACAACACATTTCATAGTAGATTGTGTTATAGAAAAATGCCAACGACCTTTGGCAGAATGACGGCGCATCAACATTATATACTTAATTATATACCTGAGACAGACCAACAATGTTATAGCCGCCGCTTAGCTCTTTCATCTCCTTTACCTGCAGAAACAAATTAGCAGGCAGGCATGGATGATGAATATCCATCTATCTACTCCTACTTTACTCAGCATGCAGCAGAGGAAAAGGCATCATCATCGCCCAAAGCGCCGAATCGCTCACCTTGTTGCACATGATATCAGCCTGTCGGCAACGCAAACAAAGCTTCTGATTATTTTTGGATTGTACTACAAACAAATATGACAAAATTGTACTATTAGTTAAACTAGAAGCAAACCTGTTCCTGGAGAGGCATGAGCCAGGAGTCCCGTGCCCCGTTCCCAATTTCTCTGAACACAAGCGAGTAGAATGAGTCAAAACTCCAGCGGCCGTCGGCGGTGGAAGGGCGTAGAAGACGCATATGTAGGTACGTACATGCAGTGGCCGTCGGCGGCGGACCAGTCGGCCAGGAGCCGGGTGAACTCGACGACGCTGCTGTCGGTGCACTGGCCCCCAATCCCTGCTCGAACCAATCAGTCACTCAACCAGTCAATAAGCCATGGACGGAAGCAGAGCAAGCGAGGGTGGGCCGACCGTGCAGGACGACGAAAGGCACCGCCTCCGCGGGGGCGAGGAGGAGGAAGAGGAGAGGGAGGACGGCAGCGGCGAGGCGCGGAGCTCTCCGCGGCATCAGGACCATGGTTTGGCGTCGGAGGGACACACGAGAGGACGTCGCTCACTCTTGAGACTGGCCGCGTCGGTGTTCGAACTTATAAAGACCTTACAGCTCGTATAAAATTTTGATTTTTCTTCCGGGTTCGCTAAAAGTTGGTCAACTTTTTTTTTGAGGTGATAAAAGTCAGTCAACTGAGTAAGTCTCAGTCGACATCCTGTCCTAATCGAAAGATGTAGAGAGCTTAAGATTTATACGGCCAGCTGGTGTCGCTTTCTACGACGACATACGGACCTCATATTTTGCGCGTACAAAGCTGGGTGTCGCGCAAACGCGCACCCGCAGCCTTATAGGACTATCGGTTCTTTCAGCCAGTTGTCCTTCCACCAAGATTATTCAGTAAGAAGTCAAATTGTGTCTCGTAGTTTGCTCTTTATTTTTCTTAAAAATTATAATAATATATACAAGTAGCTATTTTATCAGAGATCCACCAAGATTTTTGCATTATTAATCCCCTAGCCACGAATGGCCATGCCCGACATTTTGATCGCATTTTAAAACCGGCATAAAAAATTCAAAACCGATTCAGAAAAATGTAAAAACCTTCCAATTATATCATTATATGTGACATAGTTTTTAAGAAAAATAACAAACTTAAAATATGACAAATGTTTTTAAAAAGATTTCTGAGAGATGAGCTATCATGCATGAAGATCCATGGCTTACAAGTCAAACAATCAATGTTAAAGTCAAATTTAAGACATAGCTCTTGATTCAAATGATCTCATATTTTGCACAAGTGTGCATCATGGAATGGCAAAAACTGTTGGCAAAGGGAGTTTTCATTTTCTTTGCACAAAAAACTTATTTTCTATTTTCTAAGTGCCAAAAATGAGTTTGTTTGAAGAACCTCGCAAATATTTGTTTCAAACTTGGACCACTGCATTTTTAAAAACCATTAGACCACATATTATGTACAATTGATGAAAATCCACCTCTCATCTAAAAGACAAATTTCTGCTGATTCAGCAAGAATTAAGTTGAATTTAAACTACGTGTGCTTTATATTTTGCTCTTTATTTAAAAGAAAATATTTTTAGGTACACAAGTAGCTATTTCAGAGATCCACCTAGATTTTCGCATTATTAAGCCCCTGGCTATGAACGGCCAGGCCTGACATTTTAACCACATTTTGAAACAAGCATAAAACAAATGGAAAATCTCCTAGGGCAACGACCTCAGCAACAAGGGAAGAACCGGCGGCCACAAACAGAATCATTGTGGAGGAAGGGGACGCGAGCAACAGTGACGGATGAGTCCTAGACGGGAGCTTGAAGGTTCGTCAATGGCAGCCGAGTGGTGAAAGTAGGAAGATGTCACGACACACACGTCAGCGCACGATAAGCTAATTACTATCCAAAGAAAGAATTATACAGCCGTGATTATTACTCTCCTAACCCAAACATAATTTTGCATAAACTAGTAATCGATAAAACATATTGTAAAACGGGTTTTTGCTAAAAAGGATCAGCTAAAAACTGATTTTCTATATTCTCGTGGCCAACGCTCCGTATCCAAACTAGAGTGCGCAGTTGAACTGTCCTGGTGATAAACTTACATGATTGGTCAACACCCAATAATACAAAAAAAAATATAGTTACTACCGGCTTACTAACTACAGTAACACGCAATGATTAAACAGATGTCAAGCCCGGCTGGTCGGTCTGAGGTGGATGGACAAGGAAATGAACTGCATCTCAGGCCCGATTGAACTCCCAACATATCACCGCAGTCAGTCACACACAACTTTGCTAGAGTCCTCCTTGGGATCACTGCCCATCGCTCGAGGAGCAATCGTCGCGCACTCTGTAAGTTATCACCCTCGGAGTTCGCCTCTTCTTCTCAGTCATGTCGCGTGGCTTGGAACTAGAATGCACGGATCCCTTGGCTGCTGCAGGCGGCGAATCAACTGCTGGCATCGGCTCCGTCCCTTCGGAAAGGTTAGCAGAGGTTGGCGCTGGCATCGCCTCCGTCTCCTTTGAAAGGTTAGGCGCTCGCACTTGCGCGGGTGCAGGTGCAGGCCGTGTTGCTAGGTGAGGAAGACCAAAGTAATGCCTCACGGCCGGCCTCCGAATAGCTGAGACAAGAAATCGTAAGGTAAGGCCAGGTTTAATACTACACATTAGGAAATACAAAAGGAGATGAACACAAGGCCTGAACACAGCAGTGCTAATGAGTTACCAAATCCATACACAAAAGTAAACGCACTCCATGGCACCCACCAAAAGAAATGCGCCTGCACAACAAAATAAACTGTTTATGGTGGTGCAAAAAGCACAGCTGTTGTTCTGCTAATGTTATAGTAGTGGTATGCAGGTAATATGCGGAAAATACACAGGAGCTCCTGGGTGCTCCACACCCCTATACGAATATTAAACTTAAAAAATACTTAAAAAAATCTAAAATTGAGGATATCAAACCTGGGTTCTCAATCTGCCCCCGTGTGAAATTACGTGAAAAAATACCAGAAAACGTATCCTTGGCGAAGGAAATATTGTCCGAACAAAAATCCAACCAAACAGTTTTTTTTCTATACATAAGAAACTTTTGTCTTTTTTGCCACGAATACGTTTCCTGGTATTTTTTTACGAAATTTCACACAGGAGTAGATCGGCAACCCATGTTTGATATCTCGAAATCTCAGATTTGTTTTAAATTTCTCAGTATTTTTTGAATTTAATATTTGTATAGGGTGTGGAGCACCCGGTGCTACAAATCCGCTTCCGTAATATGCAGGCTATATTTGGATGGACAGGTCAAGTAGGAAGGATAACTGGTGGACTTTCCAAGTTATGGGGCAGACCTTGGCGAATTTCAGAAGCCATTTAGGACAACCCCAAAATGGTCACTTAACATTCTTCTTAAACAACCCCCAAATTCCCAGTATGTCTGAATTCCTTATACATGGTAGTTAGATTTATACCTTGCAGACGCTCATTGATAGCGGTATAGTCAGAAAAGCCAGTGCTCTATAAAAGTTCTTCCCCACTTGCTGCACAAGAATAGGTTGTCCCTGGATGCGCGCCTTCACATTGAGCTGGGAAGAAAGATTTAATTTCTCAACTATGCATAACAGACAAGACATCTTTAGTTCTTCGGACAAGATACACACCTCGTCCAAAGCAACTGTCATTGATGTCAACACCGGCAGGATGTAAAGCTCATCTGGAGTTGTCAAATCAGTAAACCAATATGCTCCACCTCCTTCCAAAGAAGGGACATTCTCTATCATGTTCCGTATCTACAGTTGACACGGTGAATATAAGGGGGGAAACATTAAAAAAAAATATGTTACTGCTAGATGACAGTTTTGTAGCTATATGCGATTGTAGATAGAAATTTTGAATTATGAACAAGTTGGCGTGAACTTACAGCATAGCAAAAGCTTAAAATTATAGACCCCTGGAGGAATGTATGGTTAAAGGGTGTCAGTCGACTAACACCATGCCTGAGGAAAGAAAAATAAGAATTAAAGCAATGAATTTATTGCCTACAAGACTAGAAAAATGTAAAATGGCTGCATACAAAGTCAAAATATGCAAGACATGTAAATACTGTAAAAACATGATTTGAGCAGAAAAAAGGCACTTCAAGACCACGGATGACAACAAGAATGATCTGATAGCCAATAAAGTAATTTAAAACCCTATAAACTACTATAAAGCCCAAGTCATTGAAAGGAACAGTCCTGTGTTTGAAGAACCAGAGAGTTAAACATAAAATGATTCGTTGCTAAAAATGCACAGCGGTCAGAAAAAGCATCTTCCAGATTTCAACACGGGACAAATAAGTGAACCATTGGTGGTTGCATACTTTTTTAATAGCTCACGCAATTTCTTCCTCCTCTCATGCCTCAATTGTGGGTCCCTTGACTGCAGGAAATAAATATGAAAGGTTATATCATTAATTAGGAGTGTAGAATACTATAATGTAATTTAGGTTACCTTGCGTTATTTACCAACACCGTACCATGGTCTACATAACAGTTAACTTTGATTAACTTGAATAAGCAGATTAGTAAGTGATTGCAATATCCTTGATAATATGTCTAGTTACTAAATATGCTACTAGAAGAATTGATTATAGTAGCAATGGCATTTCTCTATGCATCACAATCAGTACAAATAACAGTGGAGTACTATGATTTAGTAAAAGGGAGGCAACAAATGCAAAGCATAATGACATCTTCAAAAAATGTTATATGTGTAGATTTGCACATAACAAACAATAGTAAATGTATGTTTGCAGATATTTTCTGTTAATACAACCATGGTATCTAAAACTAACATGCTGTCAAGAAGTTATAATATAAAATTAATGCAGCCCGAACCAAAGAGCGAAATCTACTTACATCTCCTTCCTTATTGATTGCTATGATTTCTGGCTTCAATGCCTGTATACAGTAAGAGTTTCAATTAAACTAAATCTTGTAGTCATTCTAAGAAGATATATAATGTGGATAGATGTAAACGAGCAATGAACATAACAAAAGAAATAAGTGCCATATAACTTATTCCAGGCCTCACAGAAATTTGAGTAGCACATGATAATTTCAAAGAACTTACAGCTGGGGGCATCAACAAAAAAATTTCGAAGTGTTTTTTTTTTGTTTCGATCACTTTAGCTACAAACCTATAGTCACAGTATGGTAATCGAGATGTGATGATTGATATCAACGTCATTGAACAGGTTAAGTGAAAAATATAAACCCAATTATTGGGCCCCGTTTAATCAAGTATGGACGAGGCACTTGGATTATCACTCTAACCATTGACATGACAACAAAAGTGTCACTGCACCTTTGTAAAAAACTCATGTTTATATATCTATACTATTCATGTATCCAGTTATGACATAGGATGATTTAATTCCTCCCTCGCAAAAAAAGAAAGAAAGATGTTTTGAGGCTAAAGAATTGGATGCGACTGGACCTATTTTTGAGACGCATATGACAACTCAAAAGCAATTTACGTGTTAGCTCAGAGAAGCATGTAATGGCAATGTAGCCATCAAATACCCCTCAGCCCACTTGACTTTGCATCATCCCCATCAGCATGCTCGAAATACAGAAAGGCCAAAACACAGGCACTTATCCACTTCAGCGGTGATAAGCAACTGAACTACTCTCCCTCCATTCACTATTATAAGATGTTCTAACTTTTTTTCTAAATCTCAGATGTATGTAGACATGTTTTAGTGTGTCTGTTCACTCATTTCAGTCCGCATGCATAGTCCGTATTGAAATAACCAAATCATCTTGTAATAGTGAACGGAGGGAGTATTTACAGTCAGCAGTGTGTTGTACCTCTATCTATCGGACCAGTCAGGTTTCAAAAACTTTCCGTCTCTTCATAAAATGCATCGCCAAAAAACACAATGCATGGCATGATATATACTCCCTCCGTTCTTAAATAATTGTCTTTCTAGAGATTTCAACAAGTGACTACGTACGGAGTAAAATGAGTGAATCTACACTCTAAAACATGTCTACATACATCCGTATGTTGTAGTCCATTTGAGATGGCTAGAAAGACAAATATTTGGGAACGGAGGGAGTAGGAAGAAACAATCGAAGTTACTGAAATGAGTTGATTACAGAAAGCCTGTTCTGGGCCTTGATCTGGCGAACCAGCAGCGGGATGGTCGCCGTCCGGACCAACAACATCGCCAGCGCAATGGAAGCCCACCTGCGCATGACCCACGACGCAGCAAAACTTATTTACAGCTAGTTGATCAAAACTGGAACCCCCAGGGTCGACGGTGATGAACTTACCAGTTGAGCCCGGTGATGGAGTGTACGGCGTCGATGAGGTGCTGCAGGGCGGCGACCGGGAGAAACGAGTCGTCCGCGGCGGCGGCCACCTCCTCTAACGAAAATGCGGGCACGACCGAGGACGCGGCGTCGGAGATGAGGCGCGCGACGGCGTCGATCACGCCATCCGGGGGCGGGGAGGAGGTGGAGAAGTTACGGCGGGCGCCGAAGGGGAGGGGGTGGGGGAAGGGAAGGTTTTGGGACCTCGAGCGTCGGCGGAGGTCGCCGGAGGGAAATGGCGGGGGTCGCTGGGTAGGGTTTGGCGGAGCGGAGGACGAGGACGAGGAGGGGTCTTGGCTGCGGTCGTGGTGGGAGGGGACGAGGTGGGAGAGGGAGGGGTGGGGACGGCGGGTGAGGTGGCGGGAGAGGCTGGTGGCCAGGCTCCTCCGCGCGGCGGAGAATGCCATGGCGGCGGCGGCGGGATGGTGCGGGGATCGAGGGGACAAGAAAGGGTTAACGGCGGGAGCGACATTCCCTCTCCCCTGTACGCCACGGACATATGGGCCCCTGCGGCTTACATGAAAATCTAACCTCCAATGGAAACAGGATCAACACGTTTTCCCCTTAAAAAAAAGGATCCACACGATTTTTCCTCTAGACTTTCAAAATGTTTGGCATCCGTGCACTAAACCACCCGCAAATATTGGGATTAAGCTGTCCATACACTTTAGGTCATCTAGCGCGGTGCAAATTGAGATGTCTGAAATCCCACAAACCGAAAGCAAAGCTGAAAAGATTCGCAGCGTGTTTGGTTAGGGGAAATTAGAGATGGGGAATGGGAGTTGAGGAGTGAGGACATTAAAAGTCCACTGTTTGATTAGAGGGAATGGGAGTTTAAGTGGGAAGGGGAATGGGAGTTGAGGAAGCCAATTCCCACCGATTTCTTCCCTGGGGGTACCCTGTTAATTCGTGAGCAGAGTTTTATCCCATCCAATTCCCATCATATGCCAAACAAGGGAATGGGCGTAAAACTCTACTTCCCATGCCTAATCCCTCATAAACACCCTTGTGTAAACTCCCATTCCCCTATGCGAGTGTTTACCAAACAGGCTGCACGGGCGTTGGCAGGGGCGAAGCTTTGTGGAGACCAACCTAACAGCGGCGTAGCTAGAAAAACTTGATTAGGTGGGCCAAGGAGTAAAATCTGAAATAAACCCTGAGATTGTAGACGCCGACGCAAATAAACCATCACCTTCATTTCCTTGAAGTTGGTACCCTGTAGTTATAAATCCCGGTCAATCCAGACCTTGTATAAGTAAAATCTTGTTTGATGGAATAGGAAAGGCCCGATCCCAGCCGGGATTGATCTCTACAGTCACTTACAACATGGGCCCACTTGTCATATGCATCTCCTTCCCCAGTATCTCTTCCTCACAAGCGCAAAGTCCTTTTTACCGGAGCTGGTAGCTACCGGTGGTTCCCCAACCAATAAAATCTTGCCACCTCAAAAGTTGTATCTATGTATTCCACTATTTCCTTCATTTAAGCCTCTGTATTCACCAGTTTGGACCCACCCATGTGATTTGACCTGCAGGGCCACACACGTGATTCCAACCACAACACCCGCTTTACACGCAGGCCTGAGGCACGTACACTTCACACATGTACAGAAGCACATACATAGCAAGGTCAGCTTATTTTGTTCAAAGGATCAACCTCTCTCACTTTAATTTAATTTAAAATCTTTTATAACACATATTTGAATTTCAAATGAAACTTATTCCATTCAAGTTTGATTTCAATAGTTTGATAAATAGATTTTCACTTTTTAATCTAATTCCACACATTCGAAAAAAACCAATTTATATAGTTTCATATTTCCCAAAAGAGTGAAACTATTTATTTTTCAACTTTCATAGAGCTGATTTGTTTTCTTAAAAAACATTTGACTCCTTTCAAAAACACATTTCACTAAAGAGTGAAACTTGGTATTTCAAAAGAGTGTCATAAGCAATTTTAAATTTTTACTAACTGGTTTCATTTATTCAAATAATTCCAGTGTCATTTTTCACAACGAGTGAAACTGTTTATAGGAACCTAAAGCTAGATTTCAATCCCTTCAAAAACTGATTTCAATAATTTTAAGAACCCATTTTCGCATTTCACTCATTGAAACAGATTTCGGTTATTCCAATTCCAATTTCATATTTCACAACAAGTGAAACTAACTATTTTAAACTGTCAAAGAACAAGTTTCGATTCTTTCAAAATAAGATTTCACTCATTGCGAAAACCATTTTCACTGTCATATTGTACAAAATAATGAAACTTACTATTTCAAAAGAGTGGCATAAACAATTTTAAATTTTTACAATGTCATTTCAATTATTCCAATTCCATTTTCATATTTCACAATGATTGAAACTGATTGTTTTAACAGTCAAAGAACTGATTTCAACTCTCTCAGAAGAAGATTTCAATCATTTCAAAAACATATACTTATCATATTTTACAAAATACTGAAACTTGCTATTTCAAAAGAGTGGCATAAACAATTTTAAATTTTTACAATGTCATTTCAATTATTCCAATTCCATTTTCCATATTTCACAATGATTGAAACTAATTGTTTTAACCGTCAAAGAACTGATTTCAACTCTCAGAAGAAGATTTCAATCATTTCAAAAACATACACTATCATATTTTACAAAATACTGAAACTTACTATTTCAAAAGAGTGGCATAAACAATTTTAAATTTTACAATGTCATTTCAATTATTCCAATTCCATTTTTCATATTTCACAATGATTGAAACTGATTGTTTTAACAGTCAAAGAACTGATTTCAACTCTCTCAGAAGAAGATTTCAATCATTTCAAAAACATACACTTATCATATTTTACAAAATACTGAAACTTACTATTTCAAAAGAGTGGCATAAACAATTTTAAATTTTTACAATGTCATTTAAATTATTCCAATTCCATTTTCCATATTTCACAATGATTGAAACTAATTGTTTTAACCATCAAAGAACTGATTTCAACTCTCAGAAGAAGATTTCAATCATTTCAAAAACATACACTATCATATTTTACAAAATACTGAAACTTACTATTTCAAAAGAGTGGCATAAACAATTTTAAATTTTACAATGTCATTTCAATTATTCCAATTCCATTTTTCATATTTCACAAGGATTGAAACTGATTGTTTTAACCGTCAAAGAACTGATTTCAACTCTCTCAGAAGAAGATTTCAATCATTTCAAAAACATACACTATCATATTTTACAAAATACTGAAACTTAGTTTTTTACAAAGGTATTTCAGTTATTCCAATTCAAATGTCATATTTCACAACGAGTGGAACTGATTAGTTCAACTGTGAAATAACTTATACCAATTCTACAAAAAGTACATTTCAATCCTTCCAACAAAAATGAACTGTGATATTTTTTATAAAGGACCCAAACTTAGTATTTCAGCTATTTCACTGATTTCAGACATCACAAAATATGGATTTCAAATATTTTCACATCAATTTTGACAATTCCAGAAAGAAATTTAACTTGATTCACAATTGAAATATATTGTAATTGCACTGAAAGTGCCCAAATTGTATTGTTTCACAATTCACATCAAATACAACTACTGAATTCTCATTTCACCTCCAGAAAACAATAACTAATTATCTTCACATAACAAGAACTGAAACTGAATCCACGACAAGGAGCATGGGAGGTCATCTGGTAAAAAGGCAAGGGAAGTTCAAATCATGCACAACAAAACAAATTCATTTGGAATACAGAGAGAGATGCAAGGGGAGGTGGGCTTCATAGCTCACCAGAGGGATGCAGCTAGGTCCGCGGGAGAGAGAAAGAGGAAGGGATCTGGCGGCGGCTATGCTTGGAGTCGCCGGATCCGGCGGCAACCGCGTGAAGGGACGCGTCGTGGGGGCCGCGCTGCGAGATCCACTCATGGCGACACCAGCGGACGGGCAACAAGGACGAAGGAGGACGGGAGCCTCGCGCCGGCCAGGGAAAGCCACGTCGCCGCCGCCAACCTGCCTCGCTGGTTGTCTGTTGAAGACGAGGTCGTCCGACCATGAATCCGTCGTTGTTGGGCTGGCAACTAGCCGGGGAAGCGGATCCGGCGGCCGGAGTTGGGACGGTCGCCGGATCCGGTTGCCGGAGATGGAGAGAGGTTGGGTACGGGGTGGGCTGGGAGAGACGGGGGCACGGGACAGGTTGGGAGATACTTATCCTTCGGCCCCGTTGATGTATTCCTTTCGTATATGTTCTGTATCAGCGGAAGAAAAGAAAATTAACTCTATGTGGGTCCAACACGGCACTAATCTAAAAGCAACCTTGTGTGGTAGATTCTTTGCCGGTATATACCGGAACCGGTAAAAAAACTTAGTCGTCCTCACAAGTTCACTCCCCAATGGATTGTGGGCTCGCCTCCGGATGAGGCCCTGATGAGCGTGTCGGACGGGGTAGGCTCAGCTGTCTGACGCCATCGCAGACGAGTTCCTGGGCGTTTCCAAGCCTGATGACGTGCGTGGCCGACGACGTGGTATCCCGACTCGAGGAGCTGGCGTTGGGGGCCTCACCGGCGAGCGATTTCTGTTTGTCCAGACTAAGCGGAAGGGAAGATCACGCTGATGGGACGAAGATGCCGGCATGGATGCCACCACGCACATGAAAAGGACCCTTTGGCGCAGCTGCTCTGCGCCTCGTCCTCCTCGTCGTGGACGCGCACATCCCCTGCTATGGCCTTGCCGAAGTCAGCCGCCGCATGTCCCTCTCTCCCCTGCAAAACCACGGCCTTCCCTCTCTTCTGACGTTAGACGCCGGGCCACGCCGATGCGCCCCGTGAGGCCGTGACCTTCTTTTCTTGTCCTCTCCCTCTACCTCTAGTCGATGCCAAGGCGAGCTCTATAGAGCGCGCTAGCGCCGCCACAGTGCGCGCATGCGCATAGCTGCAGCACCACGTCCGTAATCTCGCATCCACCAGCGCCGCGCTACTGCAGCGCCGCCGCACACACAGGACACGGGATGAGAGCGTGCGCTCACGGGAGTGCCAGGGCGCGCGTGCGTGTTACACTATGGCGACCCAGCCAGCGGCGAGTGCTATGTTCAAGATGGGTATAGGAAGTAGATGGAGGGCAGCGTGGATGCTCTGGCGGAGAGCTATGCACGCTCGCCAGTGGCCAGGTCGACGACGTTTGCCACGAGGCGCGGCTCATCTCTTCCAGCTGCATCTGCTCCCGTCAATGTGCAGCTTGTTAACTCGGCACCACCTCCCCAGGAGCACGTACCCTATTGCCATGATCGATCTGAGAGGAAAGGGAACATGAGGAGAAAGATTGGAGCGAGGAAGCAGATGACTAGCGATGTATTAACCCGCACAGCAATGTAAGAACAACATTCCCGGCCAGGATTGTGCCTTTCCCGGTGCGCCAAACGTATCTAGGGTTAGGATAGACCGAGATCAGAAAGTTTAAGGTATGGACTTCAGGGATTTAGAGGTGAGGGTTCATCTGCGTCGGCGTCTACAACCTCAGGGTTTATTTTAGACTTCACTCGGGGCCAAGTGATGTTAAAACATATTTGGGAGGGCCAAATATTGAAAGAAAGAAAACATGAGTTTTAGCAGCAAATAACCACTAATATGTATTGTTTATAAGTAAATTAGTAGCAAATATTGATGTTAGGGGGGGTCAAGATCCCTACCGGTCCCCCTGTCGCTGCCACTGCAACCTCCCCCAGCCAGCGAGGTTTATTCAGATTATCATCAAGAAATTGCCCATATAGTCAATGAAATCCGCCTAAGCCTAATGTTGGTTGCTCCCCAAAAAAACCCATTCACCCCTCCTAAAATGTGGCCTAAGCTTCGCCACTAGGCGTTGGGACCTCCGCAGCCACTTAGGACCCACACAGCCCCCCCCCCCCCTCGTTCCGCTTCAAACAACACACCCCTTTCCTCGTCGTATTAATGTCGGTTCAAAATTTACGTGACCAAGCACTGCCACATGTCGTTCAAATGGCACGATGCTCACACCAGTGTGGTGGTCAAGAAAGTTGTTTCGGCCTGCCACTCGCGTCGCGTTAATGCCGCTATCGCAGACGTGGCCGGGCGGGACGACGTGATGGCTTCCTACCGCATTCAAGTGGGTTGACCGTCTGTCCGCCTACCTGAAAATCGCACCAGCACAACGAACAAGAAGCCAACTTCAGCTGAACACATTCGAGCTATCAATCCGTCTGCCCCGGCGCCCGCTACTATTTAAGAACGTCGGCCACGGCACAAACCACGCCACCTCCGAGCCCCACCTCCCTTCATCCAAGCTGCCGCCCACCACCTCTTCCATTCTTCTTTCTTCGATCTCCGCGAGCAATGGCCAAGACATGCAGTGGGTGATGGGTGAACTTTCGCCAGGAACGGGAACGTTGCCAACGTTGGCAGCTCCGCGTCATTCATACTCTACCTGCGACATCGATGACCAAGCAATGGACTTCAATGACCAGCAAAGTATAGACCAAGGTGGGTTTTACTTTTGCTATGTAAAAGAAATCATAATATTAATGAAAATGGTGTGTCTGCTTTTATTTGGTGGACTAGGTTGGATGGTCGACTCTCCTAAAGCTGCCTGTGAACTTGTATGCAGACATTTGGTGTGCCCGATTTAAGGTACAATGATGGAGTTGTCCTAAGAAAGGTAGTGGTTCTTCCATTCATTCCATACAAAAAGAAGAGAATTGTCCAGTTCATCGAGGAAAATCAGGCAATAACCAAATCACAAACAGCGAAATGCACAAAAAGAAAAAACTAGAACCTAGGGAATAAGGTTTAGACGAACGCACATGCACGTTTGACGCTCAAATGGCAAGTCAATCCAACGGCTCACGGCTCGACTGACCCTTACAAATGATCAACCGGTTGACGTGTAGCATGTGCCTCCGTGAGCTACCTAGGAAAACAGAGGTTAAAGTTGTTAAGCTTAGTCATGGCACAAATGCGGTGGTTAACTGACAGTGTATTGATTTAAGTAATAATAAAGTGAGCCACGGTGGCGTTCCCTTAGAAAAGAAATACAATGTGACTAACACGTACACTTGCAACCAAAAGTAGGCGCAAAATATGACAAACATGCACTACACACAATTAAAAGAAGTCAAAAAAAATTCAGGGAACAAAATGGGTACCTTTTAATATTATTTCTTACTAGTATAATGCCCGTGCGTTGCCACGGGCGACAAACATATAAAAACTTATCAATGATCGAAGGGTATTTGGTTTAGTTGAGTAGAAAATGGATATAATATCGGCATCTTAATCTCTACTACAAAAGCGCAGTGGATATGTCGGTTGGCATCTTAATCTCTACTATCCAACCGAACCCATCTCACAATGAAAGAAAAAAAGGCCCTAGTAAACCGACCACCCATCATGTCCTTCCTTCTCCCAGGTGCGACCCCCCTCGCCCCACACACACATGATTGCTCCTTCGTCGCCGCTTTCGACCGCGCCTCCAATCTGAAGTTGCCTCGTCTCGCTCGGCCGTCCAGACCCCAATCCCCTCTAAAATGTCGTGTGCGGTGCTACGGACCAAAAAAACTTTGGCTTGTCTCTCACCAACGACGACTATGGATACACCTCACATCTCTTTCTCTCAAAATATTCTATTTTCCGTACTCGTCATGCAAAAGGAAAACATATCGTCTTCTTAATCCAATCATGCCCCAAGGATCGACACAAAATCAAGCACGAACTGTTGGCAAACCTAAATTTTATGTGTGCCCTTCACCTCCGGTAAGTTCCTACATCTCATCAACTAATATATCTGTTCAAGTAATATGGCAGTGGTTTATTTTTTCAATTATGTTAGGGGAACAATACCATAATAACAACTTGTTGCAGAGGAACGTATAATAATATATTTTGCCATGGTATTGTAGAGGTGCCCCATACCACATTTTTAATTAAAATTTACATTCAACAATGTTTGTTGTTGCTTGTATAGAGCAATTAACTTCCGAGGAGAGCAACCATATATGTTGAACATAAAATAGCAGAGTGGGATATATGGTTATGCTAAAACAAAATGAAAAGACTGGATATACCTTGAAAGAGTTTGTGGCCATGAGAATTTATAGCACATTTGAAACCAAAAGTATTACCTCTTGGAGGAAATGGCATAAATAAACCTTGCAAAACATAAAAGGGCCAACCAATTGAGACCGAAGGTCTGAAACACATAGTCGTCCAAAGTTTGAAGAGTTAGTCTAAATATTATTTACATTATCAAATAGGCCAATGTTTTTTAATCATAATTTACATTATCAAATCTTCCTTGGCTCTACCCTCCATTCCATCATTGTTGAGATATTCTCATGTTCGCATTCAACATCGTTCATCGCATAACAATGCCTTCTTACTAAGTGTGAAGTGGAAGGGCGAGTACGGTGAAAGCCCACTACCTTCCGGGTAAAAGATATGCTTGATTTATAGATAGCTTTGCTTCACAATATAGCGTGGGACGAATTGATAAGCTCTGATGCAAGAAGGGAAACATTAGAGCTTTGTTCGCCTATCTTCCAAAGCAGACCATATGATTCTGATTGGAGTGATGTGTGGTACCGGGGATAATGCAATTGATGGTGCTTGTGGCCCCATGGATGTTGAATGAGTGCATTTTCTTCCAAATCTAGCCAATTTCAAGAAAAGTATCGAAAAATTCCGAGGTTAGGCACCTTTTTCAGTGAAATCTTTTTTTCCTATAAGTCTGGAAAATAGCCACATAAGTCTGCAAAATGGTGTTCTACCTATGAGGAAATGTTAGCTGATAAGTTATATTGGGGTTAAATAGGATGTTCTTGCTTCCATTGGAGTTGGAACACAAAAAAATGGAAGAAAACAAAGAAGTGGTGCAAAGAAACCCTTTTGTCTGCTGCAAGCATTCCGTGCCCTTAAATCTTTCAGACTTCCTAATAAACTAATGTATGTTGTCTGATTGGGATCTTCTTGCATTATAATACCATGATGATCAGAAGCTTCTAGCTCGATTTCCTTCACCTATATAAAAATCATTAAGCCCGTTAGAATAGCGCTTGTTGTTCGGTAACCAACAATAATGTGTCCCTCAAACAATAGCATTTGTTGGGCTTGAGGGGATGTTTCGGTGCATCCCCCGCTCAGGGTATGTTGTCCATTTGTGTCCTTCGCAACGACAAGCCGTTGGTTAACCAACAATAGCATTTGTTGGGCTTTTTTTCAAACTTTATGATCTTTTTTCAAATCTGCTGAGCTTTTTTTCCATATCGATGAACTTTTTGAAGTTTGTGAACTTTTTATCAAAATCCGTGAACATTTTTGAATTCATGAACTTATTTTTCAAAAGTCAATGGTTGACCGGTCAATTGGTCAAACAGCAAACCAGTTAACTAGAGTTATTTCTACTGATAGACAACAAAATGAGATTGGTTGCCGTGGTTGTCCCGTTATCCTGCATGACCTGAAATACTCCCCACTTTATTTCTGTTCGTTTCTCTTTTTGTGCATGTAATGGGCCGGCCCGCTAGGAAACGCTCGCGAGCGCTCGTCGAGTCAACCGGCGCTCGAAGCGCCCGTTAGGAGCTCCCGAGATTAGAAGTGGAGATAAATGTTTGCAAACGCAAATGCGAGAGAATTTAGGTTCCATGGGCAAGCCCACATGTGCGCAATATTGGCATTTGAGAGCCCAAATCATAAAGGTGCCGGTCCGTACCGCGAGAAGCCCAACATTAGTCTTAACACCGACGTCGGTAAAAGGGACTATGCTAAAATTTTGCCAACAAAAGGTAATCCCAATTCCCAAATTATCGTGACGTGGAGATCCAATCAAACACCGACGTATAAGCGAGAGTCGGTGGCGATTTTCTAGGGCCGGTTTCACGCGAACGCCTATAAAAGTACTCGGCACTCGGTATCGTTCCCTAGGGCTACACCACAACCGATCTCATCTACTTCACGGAACAAATCTCATCTATTCGCGATCGTACTTCCCGTCGGCGACTAGCTCGATATCATGGCGAGCGCAGGCCAGCGGTGCGCCCGCTGCTACGGCGGCATCGGACGCTCGGAGGCCGCGTTCTCGTCGGAGTGCGCCCACACTTTCCACCCGCTGTGCGTCTCCGGCGCCCACTCGTGTCCGTCTCCGTCCTGTTCCGCGTTCTGGAGCTTCACGCCAACCTTCCAGCCGTCTCCCTTCCAGCCGCAGCCTGCCCGGATGCCGCCGCCCGTGCGTCACGGCGCTGCTGCTGCGTCGAGGTCAGCCTGCGGCGTATGCAAGTGCGCCTTTGTATACGGCTCCCCCACCTTCACGTCCGAGTGTCAGCACAGGTTCCATCTCGCCTGCGTCACCGGCTCCTCCGTCTGCCCGGTCTGCAACGCCCGCTGGCCATACCAGGTGTCCTACTACCCTTATTTGCACCCGTACCAGTTCCCGCCGCCGCCGCCGATGCCGATGCCGATGTGGGCGTCTCCCTTCGTGGACCAGCCATCGCCAGCCGTGTACGACGACGACGAGCCGTTGGAGCCTCTGGCGGCGCAAGGAGCTCCGCTCGACGACTGGGATCTCGTCCAGGACGCGGCCAACGGCGGAGGCAGGCTCGTCCTCGACGCGCACTGCGAGCACCCGGCCGTCGCGAGGGGGGAGCCGCACGACAGCTTCGTGGTGCTTGTCCACGCCAAGGCCCCCGGCGCAGCCACCGCGGCGGCGGCGGAGCAGACACGCACGCCGCTTGACCTCGTCACCGTGCTGGACGTCAGCGGCAGCATGACGGGCCACAAGATCGCGCTGCTGAAGAAGGCCATGGACTTCGTCGTCGACCAGCTCGGCCCTGCTAATCGTCTCAGCGTAGTCGCCTTCTCAACGGACGCGCGTCGGCTCATCCCGCTGACGCGCATGTCGGACGCCGGGAAAGTCAAGGCCAAGGGCGCCGTGCAGTTGCTCATGGCTAATGGTGGAACAAATATCCTCAAGGGCCTCACTGAAGTTGCCAAGGTGCTCGACGGCCGCCGGCACAAGAACGCCGTCGCCAGCGTCATCCTCCTCTCGGACGGCCAGGACACGTACAACCTGGGAGGAGGAGGAGGTTACGGCTACGGCTCGGTCTCCTACTCCAAGAACTACCGTGCTCTCGTGCCAGGCTCCTTGCTGAGCGGCGCCGGCCACCGATCGACACCGATACACACGTTTGGCTTTGGCGGCGACCACGACTCGTCAGCCATGCACACTATCGCGGAGGAGACCGGCGGCACCTTCTCCTTCATCGAGGACGAGACGGTGGTGCAAGACTCGTTCGCGCAGTGCATCGGCGGGCTCCTCTCCGTCGTCGTGCAGGAGGCGCTCATCACCGTCAAGTGCGTGCACCCAGTGCGCGTCCGTGCAGTCAAGTCCGGCCGCTACGACAGCAGCATCGACGCCTACGCGCGCTCCGCCTCCGTGGACGTCGGCGAGCTGTACGCGGACGAGGAGAGGCGCTTCCTGCTGCTGGTGGATGTGCCCAAGGCCGGCGACGCTGACGAAGTGACGCAGATCATGAAGGTGACCTGCACCTACCGCGACACGGCGACAGGGCACGTGGTGGACGTGGCCGGCGAGGATGTGGCGGTGCAGAGGCCGGTTGAGGTGGCCAAGGACCAGCAGCCGTCCATGGAGGTCGCGCGGGAAACGTTCCGCGTGGAGGCGACGGAGGACATCGCGGCGGCGCGGGCCGCCGCGGAGCGCGGCGAGTACGCTGAGGCCGCGAGGATACTGGACCGCAGGCAGGAGGCGCTGCTGCCGGCGCTGGCCGACGACGCGAGGTGCAAGGCGCTGGTGGAGGAGCTGCGCGAGCTGAGCACCCGCGTGGCGAGCCGGCGGGAGTACGAGAAGTCGGGGCGCGCGTGCATCCTGACCGGCTACAGCTCCCACGCGCAGCAGCGCGCCGCGTCGGCCTGCGTGGCCGGTGCCGGAGGAGGATACCGTTGTCCACCGCCGGCCGGGGGTGCTGGGGGCATGGGCATGGGCGGGGCGGCGTCCGTTTTTGGTTTCGGTGCGGCCGGGGCGTACGCGACGCCGGCGATGCAGATGATGGTGGGCGCGTCGAGGCAAGTACGTGAGCAGCAGCAGCAGCAGCAGCCGCCGGGGACGTTCATGTGGAAGTGCGGAAGCCGCGGCGTCAACTAAAATTAAGCGGCCGGTGGATCCAAGTTTCGCCATTCAGTCTTCGACCTTCGATTTTGTTATCTTGCACTTTTACTTATGTCTCATTTTTCTTAACGGGTAGTTAATGAGAACATGTATTTATAGTCTAGTTATTGAGAACTTATATTTCCGTCGAGTTATATTGTGGCTCGATTCGAATAATTTCGTGTAATGTGTGACGTTAATGTGTTGCTGTTAAGTGTACTGTTACTGGATATATATTCTCGCCCAATGGAGTAGTTTAAGGTTTTTCATAGATTTTTGTAATCGTTTTTTGTCTTTCTCAATTCTTTTGCTAAGCAGTTTATTTACTGATACAAGATCAACAAGCACATACTAACCGAATAATTGGTTAAGAAAATCTTAACCATACCGAATACGCTCAACATTGGAAAGTTGGAGAGAGTACTTCGTACTTCATACAAAATTACCATGTTTTCTTTTACCAACGGGCTTATTTTTTCCCACGTATATATAGATTGGTTAGCGAATAACATAGAACCACACCACGAAAGGCCTACCAAATAACCACATTATAAATAAAAATAAAACACACTCTATCATCTCCCCACCCGCCAAACTAAATATTTCATGGGTCCAAATATAAGGGGTATTAGTTTTGTAGAAAGTCAAATTTCTTTAAATTTGACCCAAGTTCAAAGCAAAAATATCGACATCCACAATTATTAAACAAAAAAGTATGTGATGAATTTAAAAATACCTTCGATATTATGGTAAATTTCTCTACCAATTTGATCAGACTTAAAAGGTTTGACTTTTCATCTTATGTTTTGAAATCGAGTGATATATTTTGAAGAAACTCAACAACACTGAAGAAACCCAACACCAATGGCTCAGCGAAGTGCGCCCAACCCTTCTATTTAACACACTACGCTCCCTAATTTTCAGGCCTCACAATCAATTGAGGCCTTCAATTTGGAATTTGCTCGCCCAATTTTGACCAAGTCAATTTTTTCTCAAGGAGCTCGCCCGTTTAATTCTTTTAATTCATGATACTCACTAATTTCGAAGCTCCCTCATTCGATTAAGTTATTCAATTTTGGATTTGGTTCACAATTTTGATCAGGTCACCTGTTTTTGAGATCAATCTGCAGCAACCGGCCCATAAAAACATAGTATTCCCACGTACCCTCTCACCACCTAGAAAAAAGAAAAGCCAATATGACATACTGTAGCACCAATAAAGTATATGCAATCACCGACGCAGAAAATTTTCAAGTTGATTAGCAAATAACACAGAATGACAGCGCCATAGGCTCACCAAAATAGCACATTATAAACAAAAAGAAAACACACTCTATCATCTCCCCACTCGCCAAACCAAATACCCCCTCGGTTGTTAAAATGTAAGGTGTATTAGTTTTTTGAAAAGCCAAAAACATTGACATCCACAATACTAAATGGATAAATACAAAAATCATTTAATGATGAATCTAATGATATCGAATTGATATTACAGATATTGATATATTCCTCTACAAATTTGGTCAAACTTAAAGTGGTTAGAATTTTAAAAAAACCAACACACCATATATTTTGATACAGAGGGGGTAGAAAATTATGAAAACCTAACAACATCAACGACGTAGCAAAGCGCGTCCAATACCTGTAGCATTTACTAAGGCGTCTAGAAAATTTTGTACTGATTTGCACCTCTTACAAAAATCACCATGTTTTTTTACTAAAGAGTATTTTTTTTCCCCTTTTCCTTGACCTTGGGCTTGTCATTTCCTTTTTTTTTGAGTAAATTCTGTATTTTACCCCTACTTTTTGGGTCAGTTGGTCTCGCATTTCAGCGCTGACTTATGCAACATAGATGGGCTTATTTGGTCGGTTGATTTTTAACTTGGTTTGTGTTAAGGATTTATTAAATCCTAATAATCCATGCTTAGATTGGTTGTGTAGGTTAGCAACTGTTAGTTACCGCCTATGTAATTACTGCCTCTGTACACGGGTATAAATACCCTAATCTTCAGTCAATGAAATCACTGTTCATTCCATCTCGCCTCTTCGCTCCTCTCTCGCTCGTTTTTTTTCTTCACACGTTATCAGCACTTAGACTCTGCCGTGAGAAGTAGGCCACCACTGGCGGAAAGCACGAAAACAAAGTAGTTGCAAAGAACAGGAGAAGAACAACGATAATGGATCCAGAATTGAGAAGAACCGAGAAGAACAAGAATCAGGAAGCATAAATCGAATAAAAAAAGGACCCTGATATCCACCACACGTGTGGTGGTAAGTCACTTGGACCAAACGCTCTCCTAGCTATACATCGTGCCACATCACCGCATGCACGCGCAAGTGAGGAAATTGATGATGTCAGCGAAAATCTTTTGTTTTTCAGTTTTTAAAATGTATTATCTCTTGAATGAAAAATCCACCTAAAAACCGTTTTCACCATTAATCCGTCGTGACGAGATCTTCAAAACGTAGATCCCATATCGATATGTTTTGACAACTTTTTTTCTGATTAAAAAGTTGACATGTCTATTGCACAGAAATTGACATGATGTTTATACTGAAGTTGCCATTATATGCTTCAACTACTTTTTTTCTACTTATAAAGTAAATTTTGACATGTTATAAGAAACAAAAAATAAAAAACTAAACTTGCCATGATAAATTACTAAAATTTACCATGATCCATGAAATAATTTTGACAAGGTTCATAATTAAAAAAAATCCGGCGTCAATTGCTTTAAAAATGCATGGTCAATGACTCAAATTTGCCATGAGCCAGAAAATAAAACTACCATGATGAATTACTTCAATTTGCCATGATACATCCACTAAAATTTGCCATGGTTCATACAAAAAATTATTTGCATGGTCAAAAAACTAGAATTGCATTGTCAAAATACTAAAATTGTCATCATATATAAACTAAATTTGCCATGACGAATTACTAAAAATTGCCATGATCCATGATTTAAATTTGTTGTGGTTAATTGCCATGGTCAATTAATAAAATTTGCACGATAAGTAGTTGAAATACAACGGTAGCTTAAAATCTAGAAGAAGAAAAAAAATAGATGAAACATATCATGGCAAGTTTAGTGTAAACACTATTGCAACTTCAGTGTAACATCATGACAACTTTTGACCCAAAAAAAGGTCATCAAAACATATCAATATGGGATCTAGTTTTGAAGATCTCGTCGAGATGGATTTAATGATGAAAACAATTTTTTAATCATAATTTTTATTTAAGAGATGAAATATTTTTATGTCCAAAAATCCAAAAAGATTTCACTAACGTCATCTGTTTGATGTGGCAAAATGGATGTTAATGAAGGCGTTTGGACGATATTGCTTCGTGACACACGTGGGACACTTATCATTTGGGTTCAATTAAGATTCATGAATTATTTGAAGGAAAAAACACTCCAATTATACTATTTGACTAATGGATGGGCCCCACCGGGCAGATATTTAATTATATCCCGATGGATTTTCTGATGAAAAATAACCTTGTCTCACCCATGGCCTAACATCCACTGACATGTGGGCCAACGGCCAGTTGGCACGCCAAGCATGCAGTCCATACGAACGCATACGAACGAAGGCATCATATTTGAATGCTCAGACAAGTTGCAAAATCTGTTTCGTGTATTTTCAAATTTGGGTACCAAACTGACCGCAACGGGTAAGTTATACACGTGTTGTTTTAACTATTCCATAGAAATAGAGAAAAATAGCAAAGTAGCAGCTGTTGGAATATTTGGTCATGATGCAGATTAGCAAATCACATAGATGTAGCGACCTCGAGCCTTCCCATCTCGATGGTGTCATCTAGATCAATATCGATGGCGTACTTTTTTGCGGCTGTTCTCGATGATGAGGTTATGGTTTGTAGGGGTTTATTATCGCAGCGGTAGGGCCACTTCCCTTTACAGTTTGGCCCCTTCATCGTCTACGTCACGTTGGTGCGACCTCCCTGCCGCAAGGAAGGGTTGTCTCTTAGATATGTGGATTTTTCGACGGTGATGGCTTCTTCTCTAGGGTGTTGGTTCAACAAGACAGTGACATAATGACTTCCCGTGCGATCAGTAATAACGACATGTTAGATTTGACGTTGGATCGACATGTCGTGCCGCGCCATCTGTCCTTTCAAAAGGATAAAGACAATCAGGCCCATGGACTTCAATGTAATATCTTTATCTTTCAGCGTTTTAGTTAATAGATCTAAGTATTTTCTCGAAGGAAAACAAATGAACACATCACAATCACTGCTCCCATTTGGTGTGTTGGTCGCTGTATAGCAACGTAGCGCGTACCCACCCGTGTGCCAAGTCCTCTGTATGGGCCAGTGTTGGGGAACGTTGCAGAAAATTAAAATTTTTCCTACGGTTTCACCAAGATCCATCTATGAGTTCATCTAGCAACGAGTCATGGGAGAGTGATTGCATCTACATACCACTTGTAGATCAGCGTGCGGAAGCGTTCAATGGAACGGGGATGATGGAGTCGTACTCACCGTGATTCGGATCACCGATGACCTAGTGTCGAACGGACAGCACCTCCGCTGCTCAACACACGTGCGGAGCGGATGACGCCTCCTCCTTCTTGATCCAGCAAGGGGAAGGAGAGGTTGATGATGATCCAAAGAAGACGACGGCGTGGTGGTGGATGCAGCAGAACTCCGGCAGGCTTCGCTAAGCAACTACGGGAGGAGGAGGAGGTGTAGCAGGAGGAGGAGGCGCCAAGCCTTGAGGGTGCGGCTGCCCCTCCCTCCCTCCCTTTATATAGGTGCAAGAGAGAGGGGGGGGCAGCCTGCCCCTTCCTCCAAGGAAGGGTGCGGCGAAGGGGGAGGAGTCCATCCTACCCAAGGCACCTCGGAGGTGCCTTCCCTCTTAGGACTCTCCCTCTCCTTGTCTCCTTGGGGCTTGGGCCTTTTGGGGGTGGGGCCCTTGGCCCATATAGGCCAAGGCGCACCCTCTACAGCCCATGTGGCCCCCCGGGGCTGGTGGACCCTGGTGGAACCCCCACCCCTTTCGCACTCCCCATAATACCGATAACGCGAAACTTTTCCCATGACCAAAATAAGACTTCCCATATATAAATCTTTACCTCCGGACCATTCCTAACTCCTCGTGACGTCCGGGATCTCATCCGGACTCAACAACATTCGGTTTGCTGCATACTCATATTCATACAACCCTAAGCGTCACCGAACCTTATGTGTAGACCCTACGGGTTCGGAGACATGCAGACATGACCGAGACGGCTCTCGGGCAATAACCAACAGCCGATCTCGATACCCATGTTGGCTCCTACATGCTCCTCGATGATCTCATCGGATGAACCACGATGTCGAGGATTCAAACAACCCCGTATACAATTCCCTTTGTCAATCGGTATTTTACTTGCCCGAGATTCGATCGTCGGTATCCCAATACCTCGCTCAATCTCGTTACCGCAAGTCACTTTACTCGCATCAGAATGCATGATCCCGTGACCAAACACTTGGTCACTTTGAGCTCATTATGATGATGCACTACCGAGTGGGCCCAAGTGATACCTCTCCGTCATACGGAGTGACAAATCCGATCTCGATCCGTGTCAACCCAATGTACACTTTCGGAGATACCAGAGGTGCACCTTTATAGTCACCCAGCTTACGTTGTGACGCTTTGGTACACCCAAAGCACTCCTACGGTATCCGGAGTTACACGATCTCATGGTCTAAGGAAGAGATACTTGACATTGGAAAAGCTCTAGCAAAACGAACTACACGATCTTGTGCTATGCTTAGGATTGGGTCTTGTCCATCACATCATTCTCCTAATGATGTGATCCCGTTATCAACGACATCCAATGTCCATAGTCAGAAACCATGACTATCTGTTGATCAACGAGCTAGTCAACTAGAGGCTCACTAGGGACATATTGTGGTCTATGTATTCACACGTGTATTACGATTTCCGGATAATACAATTATAGCATGAATAAAAGACAATTATCATGAATAAGGAAATATAATAATAATACTTTTATTATTGCCTCTAGGGCATATTTCCAACAGTCTCCCACTTGCACAAGAGTCAATAATCTAGTTACATTGTGATGAATCGCACACCCATAGAGTTCGTGTTGATCATGTTTTGCTCATGGAAGAGAAAGTTTAGTCAACGGATCTGCGATATTCAGATCCGTATGCACTTTGCAAATTTCTATGTCCCCATCTTGAACATTTTCACGAATGGAGTTGAAGCGACGCTTGATGTGCTCGGTCTTCTTGTGAAACCCGGCTCCTTGGCAAGTGCAATAGCTCCGGTGTTGTCACAGAAGAGTTTGATCGGCTCCGACGCATTGGGTATGACTCCTAGGTCGGTGATGAACTCCTTCACCCAAATTGCTTCATGCGCTGCCTCCCGAGGCTGCCATGTACTCCGCTTCACATGTAGATCCCGCCACGACGCTTTGCTTGCAAATCGCACCAGCCATCGCTCCACCATTCAACATATACACGTATCCGGTTTGTGACTTTGAGTCATCCAGATCTGTGTCGAAGCTTAGCGCCGACGTAACCCTTTACGACGAGCTCTTTGTCACCTCCATAAACAAGAAACATGTCCTTTGTCCTTTTCAGTACTTCAGGATATTCTTGACCGTTGTCCGGTGTTCCTTGCCGGGATTACTTTGGTACCTACCTACCAAACTTACGGCAAGGTTTACATCAGTCCGTACACAAAGATGGCATACATAATAGATCCTATGGCTGAGGCATAGGGCTGACACTCATCTCTTCTTTATCTTTTGTCAGGTCGGGCATTGAGCTGAGCTCAATTTCACACCTTGCAAAACAGGCAAGAACCCTTTCTTGGACTGATCCATTTTGAACTTCTTCAAAATCTTATCAAGGTATGTGCTTTGTGAAAGACCTATGAGGCGTCTCGTTCTATCCCTATAGATTTTGATGCCTAATATGTAAGCAGCTTCTCCAAGGTCCTTCATTGAAAAACTCTTATTCAAGTAGGCCTTAATGTTGTCCAAAGTTCTATATCATTTCCCATCAAAAGTATGTCATCTACATATAATATGAGAAATGCCATGAGCTCCCACTCACTTTCTTGTAAACGCAGGCTTCTCCATAAGTCTCAAGATAAACCCAAACGCTTTGATCATCTCATCAAAGCGAATGTTCCAACTCCGAGATGCTTGCACCAGCCCATAAATGGATCGCTGGAGCTTGCACACCTTGTTAGCATTCTTAGGATCGACAAAACCTTCGGCTGCATCATATACAGCTCTTCCTTAAGGTAATCAAGTATGAATGCCGCTTTTGACGCCCATCCGCCATATCTCATAATCATAGTATGCGTAATTGCTAACATGATTCGGACGGACTTAAGCTTCGCTACGGGAGAGAAAGTCTCATCGTAGTCAATCCCTTGAACTTGTCGATAACCCTTAGCGACAAGTCGAGCTTTATAGATGGTAACATTACCATCTGCGTCCATCTTCTTCTTAAAGATCCATTTGTTTTCTATCGTCACGATCATCGGGCAAGTCTCACAAAGTCCATACTTTGTTTTCATACATGGATCCTATCTCGGATTGCATGGCTTCAAGCCATTTGTTGGAATCTGGGCCCGCCATCGCTTCTTCATAGTTCAAGGTTCACCGTTGTTCAACAACATGATTTCCGTGATGTGGTTGCCGCATTCACTGCGTGCTAACGTGTCCTAGTGGACCCACGGGTTCAAGAGCAACTTGATCCAAGTACCTTGATCATCATCATTAATTTCCTCTCCGCTTTGTAGGCACCACAGAACATTTTCCTGAGCTGCACTACTTTCCGGTTCAAGAGGTAGTACTTCATCGAGTTCTACTTTCCTCCCAGTTACTCCTTTCGGGAGAAACTCTTTTTCCAGAAAGGATCCGTTCTTGGCAACAAAGATCTTGCCTTCGGATCTAAGGTACTCCCTCCATTTTTGTATACAAGGCCACTATCAAAATTACAATTTGCAACTATACAAGGCCACTAACACAAATCGATGTAAAATTGATGAGGTTTGCCTCGTGCTAGCAAATCAAGACATTAATACCTCATGCATGCATGCGGGAGTGAGAAGATTGACTTGAATGCACCAGATTAATCAACCAACAAGGAGTGAGAGAGTTGTCTTGTTGTGCGTTGGAGATAAAAATACACATTGATTAACATGTCAAGTAAGGAGAAAAGACTAGTTTGCAACATTGATTTAAGTAGCCATTAATTCTACCTTGGTACCTGTAATATGAGTTTGTGGCCTTGTATACAAAAATGGAGGGAGTAGAAGGTATACCCAATGGTTTCCTTAGGGTATCCTATGAAGACGCATTTTTCCGACTTGGGTTCGAGCTTTTCAGGTTGAAGTTTCTTGACATAAGCATCGCATCCCCAAACTTTTAGAAACGACAGCTTAGGTTTCTTCCCAAACCATAATTCATACGGTGTCGTCTCAACGGATTTAGACGGTGCCCTATTTAAAGTGAATGTAGTCATCTCTAGAGCGTATCCCCAAAATGATAATAAAGAATCAAGAAGAGACATCATAGATCGCACCATGTCCAATAGAGTGCGACATGACGTTCGGACACACCGCTATTACCGAGGTGTTCCAGCGGCGTGAGTTGTGAAACGATTCCACATCTCCTTAAGTGTGTACCAAATTCGTGACTTAAATATTCTCCTCCACGATCCGATCGCAAGAATTTTATCTTTCGGTCACGTTGATTCTCTACTTCATTCTGAAATTCCTTGAACTTTTCAAAGGTCTCAGACTTGTGTTTCATCAAGTAGATGTATACATATCTACTCAAGTCATCGGTGAGTGAGAACATAACGATATCCTCCATGAGCCTCAACACTCATTGGACCGCACACACATCGGTATGTATGATTTCCAATAAGTTGGTTGCTCGCTCCATTGTTCCGGAGAACGGAGTCTTAGTCATCTTGCCCATGAGGCATGGTTCGCATGTGTCAAATGATTCATAATCGAGAGACTTTAAAAGTCCATCAAGATGGAGCTTCTTCATGCGCTTGACACCAATGTGACCAAGGCAAAGAAGTACACAAGTATGTGGGACTATCGTTATCAACTTTACATCTTTTGGTATTCACACTGTGAACATGTGTAACATTACGCTCGAGATTCATTAAGAATAAACCATTGACCATCGGAGCATGACCATAAAACATTTCTCTCATATAAATAGAACAACCATTATTCTCGGATTTAAATGAGTAGGCATCTCAGATTAAACGAGATCCCGATACAATGTTCATGCTCAAACTTGGCACTAAATAACAATTATTGAGGTTTAAAACTAATCCCGTAGATAAATGTAGAGGTAGCGTGTCGAATGCGATCACATCGACCTTGGAACCATTCCCCGACGCGCATCGTCACCTCCTCGCCCTTCGCCAGCCTCCGTTTATTCAAAGCAGACTCCTCATTGTGAGTTACATATATGAGCAACGGCACCGTATCAAATACCCAGGAGTTACTACGAGTAATCGGTAAGGTACACATCAATTACATGTATATCAAATATACCTTTAGTGTTGCCGGCCTTCTTGTTCCGCTAAGTATTTGGGGCAGTTCCACTTCCAAAGGATCTTCCCTTTGCAATAAAAGCACTACCCTCGTGCTTGGGTCCATTCTTTGACTTCTTCCCAAGAATCGGCTTGACGGGCGCGGCAACATCCTTGCCGTCCTTCTTGAAGTTCTTCTTTCCCTTGCCCTTCTTGAACTTAGTGGTTTTATTGACTATCAACACTTGATGCTCCTTCTTGATTTCTACCTCTCACGACTTCAAAGATTGAAAATACTTCGTGAATAGTTTTCACCATCCCCCTGCATATTGTAGTTCATCACAAAGCTCTTGTAGCTTGGTGGGAGCGATCAAGGATTCTGTCAATGACCGCCTCGTCCGAGAGGTTAATGTCCAATTGGGACAAAGTACGGTTGTGCAACCTGCATATTTTGAGTATGTGCTCACCGATGTAACTATTTTCCTCCATCTTACAATCAGAACTTGTTTGAGACTTCATATCTCTCGACCCGCATGAGCTTGGAAAACTAGTTTCAGCTCCTCGAACATCTCATATGCTCCGTGTCGCTCAAAACGCTTTTGGAGCCCGGTTGTAAGTCAGAGCATGCCGCATCGAACGAGGGAGTAATCATCAAGACGAGACCGCCAAGCGCTCATAACGCCTTTGGTTTTCTCGATGGGTGCTTCACCTAGCGGTGCTTCTAGGACATATTGTTTCTTGGCAGCTATGAGGATAATCCTCGTGTTCCTACCAGTCCGAATAGTTGTTGCCATCATCTTTCAGCTTGGTTTTCTAGGAACGCGTTGAAGTTCATGGTGACATGAGCGCTGGCCATTTGATCTACAAGACATTTTGCAAAGATTTTAGACTATTGTTCATGATAATAAAGTTCATCTAATCAAATTATTTAATGAACTCCCACTCAGATTTGACATCCCTCTAGTCATCTAAGTGTTACATGATCCGAGTCGACTAGGCCGTGTCCGATCATCACGTGAGACGGACTAGTCATCGCCGGTGAACATCTCCATGTTGATCGTATCTTCCATACGACTCATGTTCGACCTTTCGGTCTCTTGTGTTCCGAGGCCATGTCTGTACATGCTAGGCTCGCTGTTAACCTAAGTGTATTGCATGTGTAAAACTGTCTTACACCCGCTGTATGTGAACGTAAGGATCTATCACACCCGATCATCACGTGGTGCTTCAAACGATTTAACTTTAGCAACGGTGCACAGTTAGGGAGAACACTTTCTTGAAATTGTTATGAGGGATCATCTTATTTACTACCGCTGCTCTAAGTAAACAAGATACACAAACATAATAAACATCACATGCAAATATATAGTAGTGACATGATATGGCCAATATCATATAGCTCCTTTGATCTCCATCTTCGGGGCTCCAATATCATCCTGTCACCGGCATGACACCATGATCTCCATCATCATGATCTCCATCATCGTGTCTTCATGAAGTTGTCACGCCAATGACTACTTCTACTTCTATGGCTAACGCGTTTAGCAATAAAGTAAAGTAATTTACATGGCGTTCTTCAATGACACGCAGTGTCATACAAAAATAAAGACAACTCCTATGGCTCCTGCCGTTGTCATACTCATCGACATGCAAGTCGTGATTCCTATTACAAGAACATGATCTCATACATCACATATATCATTCATCATTCATCACAACTTTGGCCATATCACATCACAAAACACTTGCTGCAAAAACAAGTTAGACGTCCTCTAATTGTTGTTGCAAGTTTTACATGGATGCAATAGGGTTCTAGCAAGAATGTTTTCTTACCTACGTGAAAGCCACAACGTGATTTGTCAACTTCTATTTACCCTTCATAAGGACCCTTTTCATCGAATCCGCTCCAACTAAAGTGGGAGAGACAGACACCCGCTAGCCACCTTATGCAACTAGTGCATGTCGATTGGTGGAACCGGGCCTCACGTAAGCGCACGTGTAAGGTCGGTCCGGCCGCTTCATCCCACAATACCGCTGAAGCAAGATAAGACTAGTAGCGGCAAGAAAGTTGACAACATCTACGCCCACAACAAATTGTGTTCTACTCGTGCAATAGAGAACTACGCATAGACCTAGCTCATGATGCCACCGTTGGGGAACGCTGCATAAAATTAAAATTTTTCCTACGGTTTCACCAAGATCCATCTATGAGTTCATCTAGCAACGAGTCATGGGAGAGTGATTGCATCTACATACCACTTGTAGATCGCGTGCGGAAGCGTTCAATGGAACGGGGATGATGGAGTCGTACTCGCCGTGATTCAGATCACCGATGACCTAGTGCCGAACTGACAGCACCTCCGCGTTCAACACACGCACGGAGTGGATGACGTCTCCTCCTTCTTGATCCAGCAAGGGGAAGGAGAGGTTGATGATGATCCAGAAGACGACGGGCGTGGTGGTGGATGCAAGCAGAACTCCATAGGCTTCGCTAAGCAACTACGGGAGGAGGAGGAGGAGGTGTAGCAGGGAGGAGGGAGGCGCCAAGCCTTGAGGGGTGCGGCTGCCCCACCCTCCCCTCCCATTTTATAGGTGCAAGAGAGAGGGGGGGGCAGCCTTGCCCCTTCCTCCAAGGAAGGGTGCTGACCAAGGGGAGTCCATCTCCCCAAGGCACCCTGAGGTGCCTTCCCTCTTAGGACTCTCCTCTCCTTGTCTCCTTGGCGCATGGGCCTCTTGGGGCTGGTGCCCTTGGCCCATATAGGCCAAGGCGCACCCCATACATCCCATGTGCCCCCCCCCGGGGCTGGTGGACCCCTGGTGGAACCCTCGGACCCCTTTCGGCACTCCCGGTACAATACCGATAACGCTAAACTTTTCCTAACCAAAATAAGACTTCCCATATATAAATCTTTACCTCCGGACCATTAGGAACTCCTCGTGACGTCCGGGATCTCATCCGGACTCGAACAACATTCAGTTTGCTGCATACTCATATTCATACAACCCTAGTGTCACCGAACCTTAAGTGTGTAGACCATACGGGTTCGGGAGACATGCGCATACGACCGAGACGGCTCTCGGGCAATAACCAACAGCGGATCTAGATACCCATGTTGGCTCCCACATGCTCCTCGATGATCTCATCGGATGAACCACGATGTCGAGGATTCAAACAACCTCAGATACAATTCCCTTTGTCAATCGGTATTTTACTTGCCCGAGATTCGATCGTCGGTATCCCAATACCTCGCTCAATCTCGCAAACGCAAGTCACTTTACTCGCATCAGTAATGCATGATCCCGTGACCAAACACTTGGTCACTTTGAGCTCATTATGATGATGCACTACCGAAAGTGGGCCTGGTGATACCTCTCCGTCATACGGAGTGACAAATCCCGCCTCGATCCGTGTCAACCCAATGTACACTTTCGGAGATACCGTAGTGCACCTTTATAGTCACCCAGCTTACATTGTGACGCTTGGTACACCCAAAGCACTCCTACGGTATCCGGAGTTACACGATCTCATGGTCTAAGGAAGAGATACTTGACATTGGAAAAGCTCTAGCAAAACGAACTACACGATCTTGTGCTATGCTTAGGATTGGATCTTGTCCATCACATCATTCTCCTAATGATGTGATCCTCGTTATCAACGACATCCAATGTCCATAGTCAGAAACCATGACTATCTCGCTGATCAACGAGCTAGTCAACTAGAGGCTCACTAGAGACATATTGTGGTCTATTTATTCACACGTGTATTACGATTTTCGGATAATACAATTATAGCATGAATAAAAGACAATTATCATGAACAAGGAAATATAATAATAATACTTTTATTATTGCCTTTAGGGCATATTTCCAACAGCCAGCCCATTATGGGGGTTTCCCCATCGGTTTGCGAAGGTTGTAAAACCTTCCTTGAAACTTTTTTTGTTTCATCGCTTGGTTTTTATTTATTTTTTCTTTTTTCTTTTTAATTTCACAAACATTTAAAAAAATTGGTGAACATATTTCAAACCCGTGAACAATTTTTGAGCACATTTTTGTAATTCGTGAACAATTTTCAAACTCACAAACACATCTTCCGAATTCCTGCACATTTATTAAAATTTGGGATCACTTTTTAATTTTTCTAATGATTTTTAAAATTTATGGACATTTTGAAAACTTATGAATATTTTTTGAAATTCAAGGACAGCTTTTTAATATGGAAACTTTTTTTTGAATTCATTAACATTGTTTGAATCCACGAAGCTTGTTTTCAAAAATTTATGAATATTTTTAGAAATTACTGAACATTTCTTACAAACTCGCGAACATTCTTCAATTCAAGAATATTTTTTGAACTCACAATTTTTTTTGTGAAATTCATGAATATTTTATTCAAACTAGCGAATAGCTTTTGAAATTAAAGAAGTTTTAACTCCCCAACATGTTTTTCAAATTCAAGAACAATTTTTGAAAATTCCTTGTTTCCAATTTTGGTCTTTTTAAAAATCAAAAATTAAATTCAAGCAAAAAACATAATCTGAAAAGAAAAAGAAAGCAAAAAAGATTAAAATATATATATAGGGGCGTCCTGCCGTGCAAATGGGCCGGACCAAAGATGTGTGTGTGGGGCGGGAGGAGAAGGTGGAGTCCTCCTAACTGGCACCTGCGGTTAGGAGATCTGGAACCCACGCGCGAACATAAATTAGGTAACCCATCAGTCCACTCGGTTCGTCTACTCCGATGGTTGACCGGTCTATGGATGACCAATTAACCACTCGACCGTTGTCTTTTGCGGAAAACAAAAATTTAAATATACCACAAAAAATTGAAGGAAATTCACAACTACAAAAAAACACAATTGACCAAAAAATTTGAAAATTTGAGAAAAAACCTCATGGATTTTAGAAAATAAATCAAGGATTTTGAAAAGGTTCATCAATTTTGGAAAAAAGTTCATCAAATTATGAGAAAAGTTAAAAATCATCGATTTTTGAAATAAAATCACAAACCAGAAAAAGGTTCCTGTATTTGGCAAAATTTCATTGATTTTGACAAAAAGCTCAATGAATTCGAGAAACAATCATCAATTTTGAAAAATGTTTAATTCATATGAAAAGTGTTCATCAATTTTGCAAAAAACATCGTCAATTTTTTAAAAATACTACATTTTTAAAAAAGTAAACAGGGAAAAAACATAGAAAACCGAAGTCAAAAAAAATGAAAAAATCAAACATGAAGAATATGGGCGGCCCGCTGCTAGATCTAGTGTTTGTTGAGTGCGAAGTTTTGTGCTCGGGCACCATTGTGCTCTTCCTTTGAAAAAAACAAAAATCATATTTAAAAGTTTCAAAAAAGTCACAAATAATTCTGTGGAACTTGTATGTATTCATAGGGACCCATGATTTTTTTGAAAAAAATGTAATTCTAAGCTGTATAAAAACATAAAGTTCTGGCCCAAAATCCAAAATTTCCAGCCCATTTGAAAATACATTTTTGTCTTTTTTGTACGCCACGTGTGAAATTAAAATGTAATGAATTTTTGCACATATGTAGTGTTTTTTGTGGGGGGGCGCTATATGTGGTGTGTGTGTGTGTTTTTACAGAAAGTTTTTTAAAAAATTGCACTGCAAAAGATGTCTTTTTTTGTGCCCGTGCACAACTAGCAATATTCGCACGTCGTAGGTCGTTGAATAGGAGCACCACTAGAGTAGTTTCGGCTTCAGACACTCACACAGGCCGTATGGCGTCATGGCCCAGCGCACTGGTCCATGTATCCTCGAAGAATTGCTTGTTTGGAGCCCTTTCACATTTTTGTCAGGCCCACTGCATCTCATGTACTCCCTCCGTTCCTAAATATTTGTCTTTCTAAAGATTTCAATGAATGAATCTACACTTTAAATTAGTCTATATACATCTGTATGTGTCCATTTAAAATCTCTAAAAAAACAAATATTTAGGAACGGAGGGAGTACATTACAGACTAGCTGTTGCAGTTGCAGTATCGCACTTCACATGCTACAGTTTTACTCTCATGCAGTTGCACAGTTTTACTCTCTAGGGCCTCATCTTTCCTTGCTCCCTTTCCACTACAGTTCATACTGAAACTTGCCATCGACGCAGGGCAGCACTTCCAGTTCACTGTATCCTGTCTCTCGATGCAGAAGTACTATTTCTACCAACAAAGAAAGGTTCTTCACCGATGGACTCACTTGCCTCAAAGGATGTACCACTGCACGTACTACATGCCTAGTCAAACAAGCAATTCTTGTGTGCTAATCAGTAGTCAATGAGATAGGGTCTGAGCTGCGTGGTTGGACCTTTGAAGGCACGATGCTTCATGCATGGAATATTAGGTTTGTGTGACGGTCGTTAACCATATAATTAATCAGATGGCATGTGATAAACAAATGGTCTCTCACGCGCCTTCCCAACCTAACACCACAGACAACCAGGCAAGCTGCATAGGGTGCTTCATCTCCTTCTGTGCACTGATATGAATCCAAGCAGATAAATATATGTACCCCTAGTTAGATAGATTAACACATGCGCCAAGGTAGGGTAGGAGTACGTATAGTCAAAAATCTTGACCGTTCTTCAGTTTCAGTTACACACTGTGGAAATTAAACCACTCTAGCTAGAACATCGATCGTCTCCAAAATACATAGGCCGGGTACTAAAGGAGAGTTTTTATGGTAAAGCGACACGCGAATCTTGCTGCATAATTTCGTCTTACATGGCCAAATGATAGCCTTTCGAGAATCATTAGTAAACCACTACTTCCTGACTGAACATATTTTATACTCAAAATGCACCAATTATAACAGAACCCTGAATAAAAACGCCTCGCCATTTTGCCGAGTATGATTTCGGATTCATACTTGTTAGCACATGCATATTCGTGTTTGCTTTCTGGCATCTCACAGGGCAGAAGATGACGCGAAACTGATCAGATCATAATCAGGACAGGCGCACGAGAGAGACGATGATTCCAACTGGCAGCAGCAATATTTTTCAGGTTAGATACATAAGGCCACTAATGAAGCAATCAGTGATCAGTCAGGCCACATGGCGGTTGCAGACTGGCAAGAGCATGATATGGGGTTTGGTGATGAATATGAAGTTGAATATATGCAGCATTAGTAGCACTATATATTAAGGGCCTGTTCGGCAGCTCCCCAACTCCGATAAATCCTCAAATCTAGCTTCGTTTTTTGATCGCCAGCTTCCGGCGCGAGCTCTCAGAAATTGCTCGCCCCTCGCTTCCAGCTTCTCAGACGAAGTTAGCAGGCCAACCTGGCTGGGCGGGCCGGAGCCCAGCCGGCTCAACAGGTAAGGTGGCCTTAGGGCTATACCTGGCCATCCCTTGGGCCGGGCCGGGCCGGGCTTCGGGCCGGGCCAACCAAAGTCCGAAGCAAAAAACCCAGGCCCGCGCCCGGCCCGGGCCGGCTGTCGGGCCTAAAAATCGGGTCCGAGCCTGGCCCATCATGCGAAAAGCCCGTCAGGCCTTGGGCCAGCCTCTTCCTTAAACGGGCGAAAATGATGGGCCCGGCCCGCCCGCCCGTGCTTCGGCTCAAAACCTAGCCTGAGCCGGCCCGTGGACAAGGTCGGGTCGGGCCGGGTCGGGCTTTTTTGGGCCAGGTCGGGTTGGGCCGACCGGGCCGGGTTGCCCATGGCCAGGACTGCTTAGGGCCCAGGCGAACACACGAGAACAGGGGAACAGAAGTAGCGAACCGATACGTGACCCCTGGATTCACTTCGCGGTGGTAGCTGCTCGTAAATAACACCAACTCCAAATTCCCGATTTCTAAGATCGCCGAAACCGTCGCTCTAATTTTCTGTACGTGTGTGCCGCTCCGCTCCAGGAAGCCAACTTCTTGGAGCTGGGCCGTTCGGGCTAGCTCCGCTCGCAGATTTGCGGAAGCTGGGAGCCAGCGAGCTACCGAACAGGCCCTAAATAACCGATAATCCAAACTGGTAGAAACAAGAACTATATCTTGTAGTCATATGCTTGACACTTCCCAAGTGGCAGTGTGAGACAACTGATTAGCATGTGTGATTGGTTTGGGTACAGCAAGAACTCGCAGGTTGGCTAGGATTTGCCATGTCCAACTTATTGATACAGGCCAGGTCCAACCAACCTGTGTGCTACTTGTAACACAGGTATACAACCAAGATATTGCAGGTGCAGTGACTACCAAATGAATCCTTGATGTCAACTAACAACTGATCAAGAAAAAAACTAACAAACGATCAAGTTTCCGATAAAACGATTAAATGATCAAGGAGTGGTCAAATAGTTGGTGGTGAGAAACAAGGTTGGTTTCTTTTTGTAAGGTTGAGTTTGGCCGAAATTTAGAGTTGGTGTAGGGAATCAACCTGATGAGGCAACTAGATGGGTTTCTTGTCTGTTGTTGGAAACTTGGAATAAAGAAGACACTGGATACGTGCAACAGATGGGTGATCAAATTAAGATAATGAGTAATTGAGTATACTAGTACTAGCTGTGCATGGTTGGGCATCTAACTTTGACATCGTGACATGACGACAAGGATTATGGAACCAAAGTAAAAGAAAATAATCAAGCAGTATGCAGACAGTTCCCCTGATTCTCTCTCCCTGTCTATCTATATCTATGAACTAGTTGCTTTTAGATATAACGGCCCTTGAAGTTGAAGATCATAAAAACATCACGGCATGTCACTAGGTTAAATTTTGTTAGAATATATCCATGTTTCATTGACTACCATTGACGGCGGCGCCCGTGGGCGTCGTAACCCTCGTTGGAGGCGTTGAGGGGCCTCCTAGATCGGATGATGGCGACGTCTTCATCGCTACCCCCATGGGGGCATCATCTTTGGAGGCATTCATCGATTGGACGGACATGTGGACGCCTTGGTGGTTGGGCGTCGGTAGGTGGTGGAGCGGTGCTTCATCCTAGACATCGACGGCGACAGATCTCGGCGACGTGGCACAGTGGAGACTCGGCATCCGATGGGTGGCGATGGACTCGTGCAGGAGGACGACGCTGTCTGACGTCATGGTGGCATTGACGACAGAGAGGCCTGGTAAGGTCGATCGTCGATTCGATCCGAGGATGGATCGATGGGTGAAGGAGGTGACGGCCATTGCAGCGTGCGTATGTGGTGCCCACTGAAAGTGCGCCGGACCGCTGTGTAACCCAGTCCGGGTATATGGCTTGGATGGGGCATCCGGCACTAGATGTTAGGTGTTGGTGCGATGTCTATTTGGTATTAGGCTCGGACATTCGGCACCCCTTCATCACGGGGATATGAGTAGCGACAGGTGTTGCCAAGATGGTGGCTTCAGGTTTACTGATGCATTATCTTTGTAAGGACTTTGTGAATAATTAATAAAATAGTTGCATGCATTGACCAGATGAAGAGGTCAGGGTACATCCTCCCTTTTTTTTAAAAAAAAAATCCAGGTTTCATGTGGCCTGGGGAACAATTCAGTCAGCAGTAGTTGTCATGACAAATTATCTGGGATCAGAAGTAAAACGGCAAAACATCATTTTGAACATTGACTACCTAGCTACAGGAAGGTTGTGGCTTCTGATGCGCCATGCATGCCGGCCTAGCTAGGAGAAACCACTGCATGTGACGCTGCAGTGCATGCACTTTGCTTTGCCCGCTAATTACTAATCTGAGTATTGGTAGCTGCCTGGCTGGGCACTTGACATATCCATGTGATGGATTGGATATGCTCTAGTAATTTTATGAACTGTCACCGGATACATATCAATCTGGCATTTCCAACGCGGAAGGTCCGTAAAATTCGCATCAAACCGTCCGGACAATTTTGGACATTCAATATGGATTATCAAATCGGCCAGCCGGACCGGACCGGATGTCTGAAATCCCACAGCCTAGCCCCAAATAAAGGGGGAGATCTGGATTCTGGACATTCACCAAGGCTCGCCGGCTTCCCGCTCATTCGCATTCGCGTCGCCGCCGAAGAGCCTGCTCCTGCTTTCACACCCCCACCCCCACCACCACCACCAACACACCGTATCCTCCAATTCCTCCTCCACTCCCAAAGTTGCCTACGCACACCAGACCTCCACCGCCCGCGGCGATGGACATGAAGACCGATGCCGAGAAGACTTGGGTGTGGTGGCTGATCAGTGGTGTTCGCCAAGACCAAGGTGTCTCCCTGGATCCTCGAAGACCCCACAACCGCGAAGGCTTGGGCACTTGATCTGTCCAAGGCCACCAAGGAAATACCCGGTCCTGAGATTTCGAGGGCCCGGGGCAGGAGAACAAATATATATATATATATATATATATATATATATATATATATATATATATATATATATATATATATATATATATATATATATATATATATAGGACGGCAGTATGGGACACCTAGGTGCCCAGGCTCCTTGCATTTTCACCATTTGATTGCATTTAGATGCGTGTTATAGTGATAGGTATAGAAGGTAACTAGTCAATCCATTACTAATTGCCAATTCTCAAACAAGTAAATATGGAAACAATTATAATGCATATCATAATGGATGTCATTAAGCACGCCATGCGTGGTAACAAATATCTTTAGAAGGAAAAAAAATACTACACATTAGATATATTACAAATTAGGTATATATGAATTTCATCTGTTTAGTATGTACCCGTTAAATTTTATACGTATATACCCAGAATATTTAGTATGTATATATGATTTCATCTGTTTAGTATGTACCCGTTAAATTTTAATACATATATACCCAGAATATTTAGGTAATGCATACAAATTAGATTTTTATCTATGTATATACCCAGAATATTTAGTGTGTATCAATCAGATTAGATATGTACGGATTCATTTATTTATTACACACTTATTGATTTTTTAGTACGTATATACCCAGAATATTTAGTATGTAACACATTAGATTTTTTTGTATGTATATACCCAGAATATTTGATACATAACCATTAGATTAGGTACGTCTGGATTCACTTACTTAGTATGTATTGATTAGATTTTTGTGTATATATACACCCTAGAGTACTCAATATATTTTTCTTGTATATGCATACCGTCGTATTTACATACCTTGTCATTAACTTTATGAGTATATACCTCGATACAATAAATACATAGAATCATGTGTGGGTATATGTAACAAACATTCCTTAAACTAAAAATAATCGTCAGTGAATATATGTACGTTGGAAAAAATCATGTCTGGATATCAGCATGCATCATATATTCCTACAACTAAAACAATTAATTATGATCGCATTTTGTATTATTTGGTCACCTTAATTTGTATAGAAATATTAGCCATTAAAAAGTCTGACCCGGTCTATTTTTTTAAAATACTAGATACCTTGAAACGTAAAACTTTAGAAAAATGCATAAAAACATCCTTAATATACATATGAACCATAGGAACGACGTTTCGTATTATTTGTCATATCTGATACCTTAAGAAATAAGATTATATATGCATACCCTTTTTGTTTGGAAAGGAATCATACTATTAAACCGTAGTATATTATTTTTTCAGAAAGCAATTATTGTCCATTTATGCTTGTAGTGCATGCAAACAAAATTTGGAAAGCCATGCACTACAAATATGACTTGCTATATTGGGACTTAGGTGCCCAGGCACCTAGGTGCCCCACATAATTTACCTATATATATATATATATATATATATATATATATATATATATATATATATATATATATATATATATATATATATATATAGAGAGAGAGAGAGAGAGAGAGAGAGAGAATCCATCCTATCACCTGGGGCAGTTATCCCACATGTCTCATATACTATCTTATGGTAGTATATATCCTACTTTATCATTTTAAGTATGTTCATATACTATATATAATATACTCCAAAGTGAGTTGCATGAAAATATTTCAAGTTGGCCCATGGTTTTTATTATATTTGTGAAATCGTACATATTTGTACATAAAAAGAGCATACTCAAAATATGATACATACTACCAAAAAAATAGTATATATACTACCTAAACATTCTTATATACTACATACTACGCGTACATACTCTCCGATTTAATAGATACTACATACTACATATAAAACTCAAGTGGTGGTAACTACCACTCGTGGTAGATATATATGTTTTTTCTATTTCAATTGCAAATTACTGCTCATTTTATACTATAATTTATGATTTATGTTGCCTTGTCATCTCAACTATTGGAAAAAAAAGGGCACATAAAAGTTGCTCGCTCTTTTCAATCGATACTTATTTTTTATTAGGTGAATTAGTTATACTTCTCTGCAACTCAAATTTTTATCATTCAATAATATTTCGCTACGTTGTTCTTCAACAGTAACTAAAGCTAATTCCTCGAAATCGCTAGCAGAAGTACTTACTTTATTTCTGAGGGAGCACTAGAAGACTTTTTCTAGGACGCAATCAACTCATATGCATGTTTTTTTTTCTCTTTGTCGGATGGATAGTTTCCAACTAAATTAATAACGTTATTGCAAAGTAGCACACACATACGATGCAAGAAATTAAGAACACATCGAATTAAATATACAAGAAAGAGGCATGGAACAAGGTACCTTGATGGCTAGAAAATAGAAATTGCAAGCTTTCGCTGCTGCTTACGAGTCACGAACAGAAATCCCGGTTTTCCTTTTCTTTTCCCAAACAATACAGGAAATTGGAGTGTGTGAGAGAGATATTTACGAGAATTAAAACTTTATGAACCGAACAATCATACAAGTGTGTATAAAAGGAAGAGGAGGTTGATGAAATCTTTGGGCTGCTAAAGCAACAAAGATGGGCTACCAATGGAAAGTGGGGAATGGGAGGAAAACTAAGTTCTAGGAAGATCATTGGTTTGGGTCATGTAGCTTAGCCACTCAATTTTGGGAGCTATATAGGATTTCCAATGAGCATAATAAAACCATTGTTGATGTTTGGGATGGGACTAGTCTTAAAATTCCTTTTAGAAGATGTGTAGACACCAGACTGCTACATCTTTGGTTTGATTTGCTGAGCACAATCTATTATCCTGAATGATGAGGAGGATGCTATTATTTGGAAACTTGAACACAATGGGAGATACTCAGTTAAATCCTTGTATGCCATGGTCAACTTTAAAGGGATTACACTGTGCATGTTCGTAAATTTGGCAACTGCATATCCCACCTAACATTCATATATTTCTTTGGCTACTTGCTCAGGATAAGTTGCTAGTTATGAGCAACCTGAGCAAGAGACAACACTTAGATGATCTTAATTGCTTATTTTGTTGTGAAGGTGAAACTAGTAACCACATTTTCTTTGAACGTGTTGTTGCTGTTGAGGTGTGGAAAAATATACATAATGTTGTTGGGTGTATGCCCCAGCCTGGTTTTAATTATGTGGCTGACAAATGGGAGAAACACAAATCCCTACAAGCTGAATATGATCATCTCAGCTACTCTCTGGGTTATCTGGAGAAGTAGGAATGATTTGTGTTTTAACAATGCCCCATGGATGGGAGTGCAGGTGATCTCGAGAAGAATTGCAGTGTGCTTCGCAATCAATGGAAGATCCTATGCAAAGAGGTTGCAAGAGAGCGCGTGGAGAGACTGATATCATCCCCGTGGGAGCTGTCAGCAGCCGCCTCTGCTGCTGGCCAGAGCTGTGGTGAGGAAGAAGGAGCTGTGGATGAAGTATTATCTGAAGAAGAAGGCAAAAGGCTGGTTTGGCATGGAGAGTGGAGTGCTCATTGAAGGATAAGAAGAGAGATACCATGTACCAGGCCTCCTGCTAGTGACGTGAGCCTTTTAATTCTGTCAGTAGACATTTCTTAGATGAGTTGTGAGAGGTTTAAGTCAAATTACGATGGATCATGACGGAGGGGAGCAAAACCCCTCCCGCGGGCTGTAAAGAGTTTGGATTCTGTGGTTTCATTTTAAGAAATGAAACCGGGGCAGGAGCCCTTTTCTTCAAAAAAGAAAAATCTTGAAAATCACAATACCTTCCTCCACTAATCGCGTTCAGCAGCCGAAAATCACAAATAGACAATGCCGGTGACATGACGCTGAACTTGGCGCGTTGGCATGGCCAATTCGTTGCCAATTTTAGAAGAGAAGAAATAGAAAGACGAGAACACCATTGGCGTGAAGCAAGGCCAGAGTTAACGGTCTGTTACAGTTCTTTCCATTTTTTATTGGGAATTAATTAGTTTAATCTGTTACATGGGAAAGACTTCTTTCCTAAACATCAAACACGTAAAAATCAATCAATCTGTTACATGGCAAATAATTCCTACCTTTTTTAGAATCAGGCGGTCTGTCAACACGGGAAAGAATTATTTCCAAAAAATTACAATTCGTACCTAAACATCGTACACATCCGTCGGGGGCCCCTTCCTACTCGGGGGCCGGGCCGCCCCTCCCCCTCAGGCCGCCCGGGTTGGATGGCCTCCGCCAAATGCGGGTCTGCATGGAGACTCACTGCGTTTTCCCCTAGGGTTTCTAGGGTTCCACCTATCCTCCGGCGCCGCCGCACCGGAGTCCACGTAAAATCTCACCAGAGGGCTGGACTGATCTGGCCGCGGTGAGATCTACCTTCTCCCGTCACGCGCAGAGGTGTGCATGGCGGATCCAACGCAACAGGTGCTAGGGGGCAAGGAGGATGAAAGGGCGACGGCGGAAGCTTTGGCAGTAGCAGGAAGGCCGAGCGGTCAGGGACGAAGGAGGGGGTTACGGATGAGAACAGGCGTAGGGATGGGTTTGTTCACAGCTCGCAGGATGTGCGGAACCAATTTGGAGGAGAAGAAGAGGAGTTTGGAGATTATCATGGGCCTGAACCTGATTTGGAGGACCAATTTGCAGGGATGAAGCTCCATGAAAGGGAGGAGGAAGAGCTGGATTTCTCAGCGGAAGTTGACGATCTGATTAAGGATGTCCGTTGGCTTGCCCTGTTTCGTGTCCACACTACGAAACCCTTTAGCCACGCTGCGCTCTTGTCTCAGATGCGTAATGCTTGGTCGGCGGCTCAAGGGGTGACGTTCAACATCAAGGGACCCAATTTGTTTCTGGTGCAATGCCATTGTCTAGATGATTGGAGGAGGATTATGGATGGAGGGCCATGGCTGTTTAGGAGGGCACCGGTGGTGATCCAGGAGTATGATGGTTTTTCAGACGTCAAAAGCTATAGACTCAATAAAATTCCGGTATGGGCGAGGGTGAAGGGGCTGCCGGATGGTCTCACAAGAAGGAAAGAGTTAGCAGAGAAGGTTGCAGCTAAAGTAGGTGACCCACCTTTCACGTGATAATGAATGAGGGGAGAATCAGCCCAGCTAGTACCCTCCGGGTGAGGGTTTATGTGGATGTCAATATTCCGCTTGTCCGTTTTGTTCCAATAACCTTGAAGGAGTATAAAATATACAGTGTTTATTACGAGAAGCTACCGGATTTTTGCTTTGCTTGTGGCAAGATGGGTCATGTAGCAGATGAGTGTGGCGATGGGATTCATGATCCAAACTCCTTTGAGTGGGGTGAGTGGCTGCTGTGGGAGCCTGAAGTGCCTACAGCCCAAGGTGTAGGAGGTCGAGGTAGAGGAGATGGAGGTAGTAGGGGAAGAGGTTGGGATGTAGGCAGGGGGGACCGAGGAGGTAGAGGAGGGAGAGGATCGATGGGTGGAAGTGGGAGAGGGGATCCCGGAGCAGGGGTGCAGCCCGCTGGAACGCAGCATATGGATATGGAGGGTCAGGAAGACGGCGTAGGAGGTTTAGTGGAAAGGGGAGCGAGGAAGCGGCTGGTTGAGGCGGATGGCACCCTAAACGTCCGGGGGCAACAGCTTAATCATTTGGCTGGACGGGTAGCCGGTACTGTCTTGATGATCGAAGGGGGTTCTCAAGCAGCAAGCACAAGTGATGTGATCTCCACCCCGGAGAAGGACCCAATTGTGAAGAGGAGGCGGCAGGATGGAGAAGAAGGTGCTTTAGTGGATCAAACAAGAGAGGCGGCCTCCTTCGATGAGGGCCGCCGGGCCTAATGAGGACTTTGTGCTGGAACTGTCGCGGGATTGGCGACCCAGCGACAGTACATGAGCTCCGCGATCTCGTGGGGGCTAGTGCGCCGTCGGTTCTTTGCATCGTTGAAACCCAGATCGCAAAGAATCGAGTGGAAGGTGTGGCGGCTTCGTTAGGTTTTCAGAGCAGTTTTGCAGTAGCTAGCAATGGGCGGAGTGGTGGTTTATGTGTTTTTTGGAAGTCGGAGGTTAATTTGGAAATAAGAAATTTCTCTCAGTATCACATTGATTCTTGGGTATCTGATCGGAGTGGGGAGCAATTGCGCCTCACATGTTTCTATGGCGAGGCTAACAGAGGGTTGCGGTACAAAACTTGGGGCACTATGAAAAGGTTGAGAGGTGAAAGTACTCTTCCGTGGCTATGCATTGGGGACTTTAATGAAATACTGCGTCAAGAAGAGCAGATGGGTCCCAATCCCCGTGATAGTGCTCAAACGGAAGGGTTCAGAGAAGCGGTCGATGTGTGCGGCCTAGCCGATCTTGGATACAAAGGCCTGGACTGGACATGGGAAAAACGGGTCACGGGAGGTCGGGTTCAGAGAGTACGCCTTGACAGAGCCCTTGCCTCGCCAAGTTGGTCAAATATGTTTCCTTTTGCTAGCATTGAGCATCTGACCGCAGTCAAGAGCGATCACAACCCAATTGTTCTCATGACCGAGCTGGAGGAAGGAAGTATATGACTCGGCATGCAAAAACCTTTCAGGTACGAGTGTGCCTGGGAGAGTGATGGTCATTTCAGAGATGTGGTGGAATCTGCTTGGAATGGCGAGGGACCAGCGATGTCAGTTTCTGACCTGGCAACAAAACTTCACACTATGGCGAGGACTATGACTCACTGGAACAAATACACCTTTGGTTTAGTTCGCCACGAGCTGCATTCCCTGAGACGTCAGCTTACCACACTCCGGGCGGATCCCTTGAGAGTCGGTCCTACTGCAGAAGAGAAGAGGGTAGAGGATCGTATGATCGAGCTTGCTTACAGAGAGGAGGTCATGGCAAGACAAAGATCCCGCATCACCTGGCTGTCGAAGGGGGATAACAACACGAATTTTCTTCAGAGAAAGGCAAGTGCTAGGCGAGCAAAGAACAGAATCACAAAGTTGGACCGCCAGGATGGGACCGTTTGTACAGATCAGAACGAGCTAGCAAATATGGCAACTGAGTTCTACTCCAATTTATATTCGTCTGAAGGTACTATTGGTATGGAGGAAGTATTGTCACACATCCCTGCAAGGGTGGATGGTAGTATGAATGCCCGTTTGAATGCAAGCTATAGCAAGGAGGAAGTTAAAGATGCTCTCTTTCAGATGTTCCCTACTAAGGCCCCGGGCCCAGATGGTTTTCCCGCACATTTTTTTCAGAAACATTGGGATTTATGTGGTGATGAAGTTACAAGGATGATAATCAGAGTGCTTGATGGGGTAGATTCGCCGGAGGAAATTCATAATACGTTCATTGTTTTGATTCCCAAGATTGCAAGTCCAAAAGTTTTAGGACAATTTCAGCCAATAAGTCTTTGTAATGTGATCTATAAGATTGCTTCAAAGGTCTTAGCAAATAGGCTGAAAACTATCCTTTCTGAGATCATCTTGAAGAGCAGTCCGCTTTAGTCTCGGACGTCTCATTACAGATAATTTCATTACAGCCTATGAGTGCTTACACTATATGAAAACCAAGCGGGTTAAGGGTAACATATATTGTGCTTTAAAACTCGATATGATGAAGGCTTATGATCGTTTGGAGGCATATCTGAAGGCAGTGATGCTAAAAATGGGGTTTAGCCCTCGGTTCACCGAGACAATTATGAGGTGTGTCTCATCGGTTTCTTTCTCTGTTTTGTTTAACGGTGATAGTTTGGATGTTTTCGTGCCCACTCCTTGGGTTGCGACAAGGAGATCCTATATCGCCATATCTTTTTTGATCGCAGCCGAAGGGCTTTCATGTTTGCTCAAGGGGGAAGGAGGTGTACGTGGAATTTCTATGGCACCCAATGCCCCGGCAGTCAATCACTTACTTTTTGCTGATGACAGCCTTCTCTTTTTTGAAGCAAATGAGCTGAGTGCAGCACGCATAAATGAGCTCCTGAGAACTTATTGCAATGCTTCAGGCCAGCGGGTCAACACGAAGATATCGGCCCATCTTTTTTCAAGAAGGGGGTTCCCTGTTTACGCTTTCGTGACACCATTAAAAACACTCTTGATGTTCATACTTGAATCATTGTCCTAAAAGTATCTTGGTTTGCCTTCTGGACGTGGGCAGGGCAAAGGAAGGATCATTCAAATACTTAAAAGATCGTATTTGGAAGAAAGTGCAAGGTTGGATGGAGAAGTGTTTATCAGGAGGAGGGAAGGAGGTGCTCGTCAAATCTGTGGCACAATCTATTCCAACATACTCGATGGCCTGTTTTAATCTTCCAAGGGGGCTGTGTGAACATATTAATAAGATCATCCGCAAGTTCTGGTGGGGTTGCAAGGATGGACAGAGGAAAACAACGTGGGTCTCGTGGAGAACGATGACAAAGCCGAAATTCATGGGCGGTTTGGGCTTCAGAGATATGGAGCTGTTTAATCTAGCCCTACTAGCGCGGCAAGTTTGGAGGTTGCTACATGAGCCTGATTCGCTAAGTGCCCGTGTTCTTAAGGCGAGGTATTTCCCAAATAATCACCGCTTTGGAAGCAACGTTAGGACCTGCGCCTTCTCAGGTGTGGCGTTCCCTCTTGGAAGGCAGGGATGTGCTAGCCCTGGGGCTAATTAAGAGGATTGGGTCGGGACAAGATACTAATATCTGGTACGATAACTGGTTGCCGAGGGATTATAACCTACGGCCGTTTTGTGCTCGATCTATAAACCCTCCATCACAGGTCTCGGATCTGATTAATCCTACCACACGGGTATGGAACAAGCCAGTTCTTGTTGAACACTTCATCGCTCCTGATGTCGAGGTGATCCTTAATATTCCCCTCAGTACTTAGGTTCAGGACGACTTTTGGGCTTGGCACTACGATAAACGAGGAGTTTTTTCGGTTCGGTCAGCTTATAGGATGCTTGTTGCAATCAAGTTCCAAAGTGAGGATTGGTTGGAACACTGACCGCGGCACTCCAATACCTCAGCAGAGAAAAAGTCGTGATCTCAACTTTGGAAGGTGAAGGTACCATCAAAGGTGAGGGTTTTTGCATGGAGGCTAGCACATACATCGATCTCGACTGGCCAAGTACGACATGATAGGAACATGGCAGATGATCCTGGGTGTCCTATTTGCGGAGCAGGGAATGATACTTGGCGGCACTCGCTATTTAGTTGCCGCATGGCCATATGTGTTTGGGCTCTTGGGGATGAAGAGCTACTGGAGCATGTGATATCGAACCAAAGCGAGGATGCTTGACTCTGGTTATTTTGGCTTTTTGAATCTACAAGTGAGCAGGATATTGCCCGTGTGCTGGTCACCATGTGGGCGATCTGGTGGGCACGGAGGAAGGCAATTCACGAGGATGAGTTTCAGAGTCCACTGTCCACAATGTGTTTTATTAAACGATTCCTAGAAGACCTGGACATTGTTGCTGTTCGTACCACGTGAGAAAACAATGCTCTGTGTCCGGTTGCTTGGGCGAAGGAGTGGCTTCCACCAGGAGATGATGCGGCCAAACTGAACTGTGACGGTGGAGTTTCATCTCTGGGGGAGAGAGGAGTAGCAGATGCGGTCTGTCGGGATAGTACGGGCAAGTATCTAGGAGCTTCAGCTGTGGTTTTTGATGGCCTGATTGAACCAGCGAGTTTGGAGGCGCATGCATGTAGTGAAGCTCTTGCACTAGCTCGGGATTTGAATCTTCAAAATCTGGTGATAGCCTCGGACTGCCTTGAGGTGATCTCGAACATCAACAATAATGCATCACCGGTTTATGCTCCGATCATAAAGGAAATTCTTGTGAGTAGGAATAGTTTTCTTACAGTTTCTTTCCGTTTTGAGCGTAGGAATAATAATTTTGAGGCCCACTCGATAGCAAAAGAAGCTGCGTCTCTTTCGGTGGGTCGCCATGTGTAGCTAGGGAATCTCCTAGACATTGCTTGTATCCCGGATGTTCTGAGCTTTGAATAAAATTCCCTAGTTACTCTAAAAAAAACATTTAATAAGGTCCGTTCAGTGATCCACGTCGACGATGCCCTAAGTCCTTCCTAAAAACAAACCCATTTCATATTTATGCTTGTATATATTCGATCGCTCCAGACTTTCCGTACTATTTTGAGCAGGGTAGCTCCTCAAAAAGATATGCGTTAGTACTTGGAGGGGAACTTTTGGTTCCTGGTACACATGTACCCTATATGGGAAAAAAATTAGCAATTCAATAAGAAGTAAAAAAATTCTGAAAATATTTTTGAAATAAACTTGACCTTTCATTGTACTAGTGAGGAAAGTTCCACAAAAAGAAAATTCCTCTTTGACTTCTTTTCAAAAAAGACAAATTTTCGATCAAAATAGCGTGAATAGTGACCTATAATAGCAAATAAATTTTGTCTTTTCGCTGTGAAGTCAACGTAAGTTTTTTTTTTGGTGAAAATTTATATACTAGTGCGCAAGTAAGTCAAGTTTAATCTAAAAATACTTTTGAAGTACTTTGACTTTTTGTTTAATTATTTTTAAAAAATACTTCATATAGGGTGTATATACATGCAGGAGCCAAAGGGTATTTCCCTTAGTAAGTACTTCAGCTTCTTTTGCCTTCTTCTACACGATTCTTCCAAGTTCAAGATTCCTGGTCTAGCACTAGGAGTACTGAACAAGTCTAGGTACGTGAAACCCTACCCATTTTGTCAAGGCATGGGTATAGGTTACTAATTTACTTGATCTAAAACGCTAGGTATTACTCCCTCCGTTTCTAAATAATTGTCTTTCTAGATATTTCAACAAGTGACTACATACGGAGCAAAATGAATGGATCTACACTTTAAAACATGTCTACATACATCTATATGTTGTAGTCCATTTGAGATGGCTAGAAAGACAAATATTTGAGAACGGAGGGAGTATATAGATGTCAAATGCACGCGATCTCTTGATTGAAAGAAGGGATCCCAAGATCTTTACTCCTTTGACCAGAGTAGAGGCGACTTGAACTATTCTCGAATGACGAATGTAACATGGTGCTACTATAGTTCGCTGTGCACAGTAATCCCAAACACAGGAGGAGTTGTTTAAGTGTGTGTGAGTCCAAGCGAAGACGACAGTCGCATGGAGACCACCAGCTCTTGATTTGACAAGTGCATGTGTTACTCACTTACTCCTTTGTCGTGGGCAAGGATCAACACTTGGTCATGCATATGTAATCCCTACTGATCAGTATGATGCTAGTTATTGTCCATGTGTACTTGATCAACCTAAAAAAAAAAAGCAGGCAAGCAGCTGGCTCGGTGAGTTGTTTAATCACTCATCTTTGACAAAGGGTTAGCTAGTGAGTGTGCTACTCACCTGGTTTCACATTGGCTGCTTTTGTTTTCTAGCAGGGTAAAGCTCTGCACGCGCACATCTCGTACGTAATTAAGTGCAAAAGTTTTCCCCAAAAAGTGCACAGCAGGTCAATTAGTCTCCAAGGAAAGCATATATGGTCCAAAAAGAAGAAGCACCAACTATCGACGGCGTCAATCGATCGCCTACTCTACCGTAGGAAGGAGCTTGCATGGGTGCTGCGTACTGTGTGTATGTCTGGGCTATGGAAGCGCGTGCATGGCAATGGGTACGTGCAGTGCATCTGTGCATGAGCTGATGAGCAGAGGGCGAAGGCCAGGTGGTGAAGTGACGCATCGCATCACATAGATCCGTAGACAGCGCAAAGTTGGCCAACAGTGAAGCCCATCGTTCCACGAGCGAGCAAATCGATCGACAAGGTGTCCGTGTCGACATGTCGAGGCCGGACGGACGGCCGTGCATCGGTGCATGCGACTGCAGTTCAAAAGAAGACGGCGATCGATGGACGTGGACTATGCATGCATGCATGCAAAGTTGCCGGCCCTGTGCGCGGCACCACCCATGCAGCATGCATCATCATGCATGGCACACGGCATCGGCGACCAGGTCCGCCGTGAAGGGAAGGGATAAAATGGACCGATGGAACCTCTCCGTCCTTCCACCGGCGAGACGCACGTAAGTAGTACTCCCTCCGTAAACTAATATAAAAATATTTAAATCACTATTTTATTAATCTAAACGCTCTTATATTAGTTTACAGAAGGAGTATCTTTTATCATTCTAGTCTCCTTCGTCATTCCTTGTCCCGCATCCCAAGACAGGTACGACCACCGAGGGACGCACGGAGGAGGTCGATCGATGGGATAGACATCGACAGACAGGGTACGTACGTGGTGAGGCGACGTCACCAGACTCTGGTTCGCCGTGACATGTCCGAACCACGGAGAACAAGACATCATGTCTGGATGACACTGCTGCCACAAATACATCTAGAGCTAAGCGTACACGGAGGCAAGCTCACCACTAAGCATAAGCTCTGATGCTGATGGGATTCATATTGCCATATCCTAAAACTGAACAAAAACAGTTTTGCAAAGTCTCAGTCGATTGAGACTTCGTTAAGTCTCAGTCGACGCTCTATTCGTGAGATTCTACATCAAGATCCGTGCAAAAAAATCCTTCTTTTTTATCTTTTGCATGTTGCTATGTTACTCAACCGAGACTTAGTTAAATCTCAGTCGACTGAGACCTAGCCACACACGAACGAGAATCATAGTTCATGCATACGAGGCAACACAATTAACCTATAGCTATAGCATGCATGTGCCGTGCGGGGTCATCGATCGATGCCCAATAAAGCGCGGGGAACAAAGGAACATGGCGTTTGCGCGCTGTGTGGTTGATTGACGGTTACGGCCGGCTTGTGTTGCGCCCGAAACGGGCATGGATGAGTCCCAATCCATGCGCCAAACTTGACACACTCCCACGTGCACGTCGCTCTTCGGCCACAAGCACTTCGTCCGTCCCGCCCTCTTCCTTCATGTGTCCTTTCTCTATCATCAATTTTTTTCGTGGACTTTTCTCTATGATCAAAGCTAACTTAGCTATCCTTAGCTACTCCACTCAGGGCCTAGGAAATTAAAGTTGTACTAGTACAGCATGAAGTTACCGTAGTATGACATTTGTTTTTTCTTTTTCTTGTTTTGGCGAGAGGTATGATGTTCGCATTAGCTCATGATGGCATCACTGGAACCCGTTATCTAATCACCACTGTCGTTCGCGATTTAGCACAGGAATGAAGGGTTAATTTCACATGCAATGACCGATGCTACTCCTAGGTTAATTTTTCTTCTTTGTGGTTAGCTAGTCACGTGGAGCAGTTCAGCACTAGAGACTGCCCTAGAGATCACTTCCTTTCACTGGCCTGCACTCTCTTCTTCCCCTCTCCCTCAATTGTCGTTGCCTCGCTTTCAATTCAATGCCCGTGCCGTGTCTGAAACATGTCTGTCTTTGCTTAACACGCATTGATTGATTAATCTGCTGCCGCAAGCCGATCGATCCCTGGCAGCAGCTTTGATTATGTCAGCGTAGCACCGATCAGGGGCACGCAGGTCGTAGTTATTCTCCTCCTCTCATCATTCACACGTTGGTCTAGCAGTGCAGATCCACGTGTTACTATTTGGCAGGGCCTGCCGCTCTGCACCTTGGGCCCTTGATCATTTCACACGCGCAATGCTGTTCTCTTTCTGCACCACTTCCTGTGGAGAAATGAAGGTTGGAGTTACAGCTGCTAGTGCTTTTTTTTTATTTGCGGGCGTACCGATCCATTCTCGAAATAGGGTCTCCCCGCTTTGTATTACAAAGCAACCATCACCGCATTGCTGGGGCGAATAGCACATCAAGTCCAAAGATAAAACAAGAAGAACAAGAGAGAAACAAATGCCAACAATGACGGCTTGACGACACGTGAATGACCCGCCACCGCTGCGCCCTCCAAAGTCGTCCCACCACGCACCCAACACTACGGAGCGCCGCGTACCAAGCAACACCTTTAGGAAGGAGAGCGATGACAACAACGCTGTTTCCTGGACTTGTCCTAGGGATTCCCTCGGCACGCGGAGGAAGAAGGTGAAAGGGGTCACCCGACGCCCTCCAAGGAGAGGTGGCGGCACCCACAGGCATCACCGCGTCGGAGTCGGACGAGCCGACATGGATTTCTCCCACCCCCAGAACACCACTACCCAGTCCCTCCGGAGTCTTCCACCCAGCACGCCACCCGCCTGCCTACGCCTCCACGGTCTTGAAGCCACCCACGCCGTCTCACTGAGGCCATCACCGCGAGGCCTAGAGGACAGAAAATGAGAACGTATGGAGCCGGGGGTGGCAACACCGTGGCCGAGCGGGAGGGGACAACCTCCACCGCCGTCGCACCAGAGGCCAGCTCCTCCAGCACCATCGTGGTAGCCGGCCGGATGCCGCGGCAGGAGGCAAACCAGGCCACCTAGGCCCGGCCGGTCTCAGATCGAGCCCGCAAAGACTCCGCCGCCATGCTGCAGCAAGCTGACAACGGCGCCGCCACCACCCAAGATCCCGACGCCCCATCACCGCCTCAAGGAAGCTACGCCCACCGAACCCGAGCCGTCGGCGCCAGCCGGATGGGGCCCTTCGCCGGCCCTAGATTCAGGTCGGCGGGCGCCGCCCAGAAGCTCCGCCCGCGAGCCCGCCGCCAATGGCGCGCCCCCGCCTCCGACCACCGGCCGGGCGAAGCCAGCCGCCGCCACACGCCGCACCATCGCCCCTGGGCTTCCCCAGGCTGCCTTGGTAGTCGTCCTTGAGAGGAAAAAGCCCATGAACCCGCCCGCCCGCCGAGGCCAGAGCCAGCAGCCTTGGCGGCAGCGGAGAAAGGGAGGAGTGGAGGGCGGCGGGAAAAAGGATGGATGTATGGCCGACGCCCATGAGACAGACAGTGAATCCTTGAGAAGAGTGGGCCCTCGCTTCAGTTGAGCAGAGCCTCGGGATCAGGCGTGTGTGTGAGCGGTGCTAGGCATAGAGGCCTTGGTCTTGTGTGTGAGCGAAGGCCATGGGGAAGCGAGACGCAGGCGCGGAGCTCCTGCAGCCGGCAGGGGCCGCCTTGTGTGGCCTTGACAGGCGAGGGATGGGCGTGGGCGAGGCGGCCTTGTGGCGGGTGGGGATGGGCGCAGGGTAGCGCGACCAGGGCAGGCTCTTTATTCTTTGCCGTGGCGGTGGCTAAGCGGCGTCGTGCGAGCTCTGGGGGCGGCAAGCGTGTGGGCGGGGGCTTGGGCGTGGCGAGCGTTGTGCAGACGACAATTTGGGGTTGCCAGCCGCGTTGGGCGCCTCCAAGGAAGGCCGGACACACACGTCCGTTTTCGTATCTATTGCCATCGCAAACAGACAAAATCCGACAAAACGAACGTCTGTTTAAGATCGTGTGGTGGAGTTGGGCTGACCGCTCCTGACTAGGTGCCTCGATGCGTGCCGGCGTCTCGTCCCACCTGCATCTCTCGGGGATCATGTCAAATACACGTACCTTCATCTATACTACTCGGGGATCAACGCAAGTACAAGGCGAGGGAGTGGCCGGCTGACCCTGTGAGTCGGAACGGCAGGGTGTCACGGGCCGGCTGGGCTGCGTGTACGTGTATGCCCGACGCTATCGAGTCATTGGTCAGCCAGACATGCTCAGATCCCATGGGCGTACGAGTGGACGGACGGCTAGGTCACGTCGCGTCCACGAATCTCGAGGCCTGCAGCGCCTATCCTGTCCTAGGCGTGTATGCATGCGGTGAGCCATGCAAAGGCTACATACTGTGCACACCCCGTCTCGGCCCATCCTACTCCACGGAGCTACTTGTAGGATCTGTAGTGTACCGGGTCGCAGTCGTATATTACTAACGTACAATATGTTTCTATGAGTAAGAGTAACTTCAATGGGGCGACCCAAACGGACGGTGCATTTGTCCGCTTTTTGTTCGTTTGGGTCGGCCGCCCGCCCGTCGTTCGCTCAGTTTTGCATTTGGGTCGGCAATGCGCCCAACGCACCGACCCATTTCATGTCCGCTTTCAACTTTTAAATAAAGAAGGCCCACGGCTGATCATGCCAGCGTTGACACCATGCGGTACCGCCAAGATACAATGCCGGCCTCGAGCACCATACCACGATTCATATTTGGCGCGCCACCGGCCAAAGACACATGCCAACAAGACAAAAAATGGTGGGACTTGAGTTCGACCACGCCATCGCGGCTCTCGTGGTCATGGCGGCACACCTGCCGGCATACAAAAAAGATGGCCCCTCGACGCCATAGATCACTCGTCGTTGAACTTGAGCATGTCGGCCTGCATCTTCTCGAACCACGGCCTCTTCCTTGGCGACAAGGCGTTGAGATCCACCTTCATGATCTCCATCCCGGTCATCATGCTTGCAAGAGCCATTTCTTTCGCCTTTGTCTTGGCGTTGGCGGCCTCGATCTCTAGCATCTTGGCTTGCTTCTCCGCCTCGAGCTCGAACATGTTTGCTTGCTTCTCGGCGTCAAGATCAAGCCTCCTCCTTTGGATCTCCATGAAAGCATCCATTTGCTCTGCCTTGAAACGCCGGCGCTCCTCCTCTCTTGAGTCCTTCTTATTCATCATGCCGCCCACGCTTATGATCAAAGGCGTTGGTGGCCGCATCTCGCTTGTCCTCCTTCTTGGAGTTGGTCTTCCCCCTTGGCCGTCCGGCTCGCCCTCCCAACATCCTCCACGGCGCTTCCCCCCACGTGCCTTGAGCGCGGCATATTGCGCCTTGAACTTCTCTTCGTCCTTGATGACCCGATAGCAACGGGAGAGGTTGAAGCACTTGCCATTGTGTTGAACCTTGAATGCCTCCAAAGCTTGAAATGCCTACAAAATGTTTACATGCAAAATGAAGACGTAAAAGGATGATCTTGATGGCACAAAAGAGGGCGGCTTGCTTGCTATCATACCATGTCTTGCACGCCGATGTCAGCTCACGCAGGCGGGCCTTCCTTGACACTCTCAAGGGTGGCGCAAACTTGTTGCACTCTTGTTGGATCACCCTCCACCGCTTGGAAATGGAGACCCACCCGCGCGTGCTCACAAATTGGTAAGGTGGAAACTTCTTGCCCTCATGAAACTCGCGGTGCACACGAGTCCAAAAGGTTGAATGCTTTTGCTCGGCGCCCGTGTTTGGGTCTTGTCCAATGTCTAGCCCACACTCGCAACGAAGCTTGTCCTCGGCGGTAATACGCCTTTCGTCGCGCTTGCTCTTGGCGCTTCGGCTTAGGACGGCGGTTTGGTTGGCCGAGCTCGTCCTCGAACAAAGACTCTACTTCGATGTCGCGACTCGTCCTCTTCCTCTTGCCCATAGTCGTCCGGAACTTCGTGGTCGAGGGGAAGCCGTCCAGGTCGATGCCGACCTGATCACGCATGAAGGCCGCTGATCTGGATCATAGCCTGCTGGGCGTGAACGCCCGCTGCCGTCTGGCTTTGCGTCTCCCTCGGGATCGTGGCGGTAGCACGGCGCACCATCCTCGAAGATGAGACGTTGCATGTAGTCCTCGTCGACGGCGGACGGCATTTCTCGAATAGAGATTACGAGCGTCCGGAGACCGCCCGGCCGGCGCTTTATCGCCTTAGCGTTTCCTCGTGCCGCTGGATGACGAGCCACAAACCACCGGGGTGGCGTGGAGGTCGATGGGCGCGGGCACGGGCGTGGAAGGCGCGACCGGGTTGCAAGCCGATGCGCGGGGTGAGCACTCCACGGAGAGGCGGGAGGCCTGCGGGTAGACGTGGAAGCCGGGGACCAGGTTGCAAGCCCATGCGCGGGGTGAGTCGGGCATCACCATCCCAGGAAACGCCCACGAAGCCGGTGCTTGGCCGCGACGGCGGCTTGATGAGGCCCTGGCAGCCTAGGGGTTTACCCCAAGCATGTAGAGCGCCTCCCTCGTTGCCGGCGACGCTGGCGTTGGTGAACTCCTGCTGCCTTGGCCAGCGGCGACAATGGGCTGCCAAGCTGCCTCATCCTCGCGTCAAGGGCGTGCCTCCGGCCCTTCCTCTTGGCCGACTCCTTGCCCGCTGTTCGGGCGTGGCGCCTTTCTTCGGGCTTGGCAGCCATGGCGGTCTTATGCGCACGAGGCTTGCCTTTCCCGAGGGGGGCGATGGGCCGGATGAGGCGAGAGGCGAGGCCGGCGGAGGCGTCGAGGTCGAGCTCGAGGTCGATGGCGTCCTCCATGGCTGGTTGGGTGGCAGGGGCGCGCGCGGGTGGGAGCGTTTTTGGGGGAAATGGGGGGGAATGGTGGTGGCTGCCACCGGCTGTGAGGGCCCGGGAGAGAGTGAGCTGCCGTCCTGTCTGATGTCGCGCCGACGCAAATCCGGCTCAAAATTGAGCCTGGAATGGGTCGCCCGCGGACGAAAAACGGACGCGCGACCGTTTGGGTCGGTGCGTTGGGCCGCCACTTTTGTCCGCGCTGGCCCAAACGGATGCGGGCGGACGAAATGAATCGCCCCATTGGAGGTGCTCTAAAGGGGGTTTTCACTGTAGAAGACGAGCATACCGGAGTACGTAACGAACTAGATCAACGGATCGCCCGGCCGCTACACAGCATTGATCTAGCCTTTATTACTGCGCTGTTACGGGGCGGGCTGACCTCCATCGGTTTTAATGGCGATCGGTCCATCGATCGGGCGCATGCATGCGCCCCTGCAGCGCAGGACATGCGAAAGCCTAGATGTGGAGTAAAGACTCTGCACTGCACTGGGCTGGGCTGGCTGCTCTACGGCCCTTTTGCTCGCCGCATGCGTCCCTGGCTCTGCCATTCAAGTTAAATTCAACCGGGCTTTAAGTAGCCATTTGCCTCTCGTAAATTCAAATGTATATACGGATTACTTGTGTATATGCACACAGTGCGGCATTTTGGTGACCGGGCTCCCGAATTTTTTTAAAACTACAAGATTCAAACTTTCCGGTTTTAAAAAATCTGAAAAATTAAAGTATACAAGGATGAAATGGATATGCGTGTAAAATCTCAGGATGAAATACCTTCAAATGCGACCTGTACAATTTCTTCTATGGACTTTGAGGATGAATAGTACTATAATGTGCTAAAAAGCCTCAGATTTCTTTTTTGCACAACCCTCATTTTTCACGACATCTTCCATTTAAAATTCGCAAAAAAATTTATTATATATATTGGCATGATGACGGCAAATTTAGTTTGCAAGCACTGTAATTTTCCGACCAATAAATAAACTGAGACGAAATTGCTGTGCTCATCAACTTAACTTTGCCATTCTCGATGAAAATAATTTGTTGGATATTATGGTTCTTCAATTAAGCAGACTGGCCACTGGCGGGAACCAATCATGTGGTTTATAGGTGAGGTATCGGTCAGGTGGACCAAACATAACCATCTTCCACATGCACATCCACCCCACATATTTGTAGTAGGCCTTGCCATTTGACTTGACTTTGTGCGTGTGTCTCCTGGGCGGACCCGACATGGATCAATTGTCATGTCCGGGCAACCGGGCCGGCGTACGTAGATATGCAACGACAATACTGTTTGCGATGCACAGCTCGCGGCCAAATTTCAGCGTTCCAGAGCATGGGAACCAAAACACACCCTTCCATCGTACACACCCAGATAAACCCATACGCATTGATCGACATCTAAATGCCAAGTGCAGTGGTGGTAATGGCAGCCTGTGCTTATTTCGGCCGGAGCGTTCGGCCGATGGATCCATCCCTGCAGGCTGCAGCCAACAGAAGTGTAGTGGGCCCTCTTGTATTCCAGATCAAACTTTGGTCATCTGTAAAATAAACAAAATGTACTTCATTATATGATACAAAAAATATATTGTTGGATTTGAGTTTGAAAAGGTTTCCCACAGTATAATTAAATTTTTATAACATATAGCTGACATTTTTCTTAACTAAATTTATGATCAAACTTTTATTTGTAGTCTAAAACTACCTAAAGAACCCGTCCATTGCAACGGGAGAGAAAATAACACACGCTCTTAACCCAATAACCATGACTCAAAACCTTAATAGGTCCACGTCCTTTATTTTCACATGGCATCACATTTGTGTTGCCAACGATGGGCTCAGTACTCACACAACAAAAACACGTTTGAATGTGGTCAGTCCTAAGGCCTCTCTCTCTCTCTCTCTCTCTCTCTCTCTCTCTCGGAATAAAATGAGAAATATGTTATTTTTTCTTTGAGGTTTTTAGAGTGTGCATGCGTGATTATCGATGTTTTTTTCATCTCAATCTGGTTTGATGGGTATTTATTTGAAATTCAGATCACCGCCGGTACGAAAGAAAACTGACCACTATAGATTAAATTTGCACAAAAATACTATTTTAAAAACATGTAACAGCTAAAAATAATATCATATTTAGATTCTACATATTTTTCTAATCAAATTTCATATATAACATGTTAAAATCGGAGTTACGGTTTAAAAGATATGGATAATTTTGTTTTAGATAAGCTGCAAATTGGTTAACCGAAAAGTCAAGGGGTTTTTGTTAAAACGAAAAACAGTTCGGATGTGACTTAAACGTGTACTCCGGGTTAAGTTAAAAGACAGAAGATTTTATTTTAGTGACGCGACGATAAACCCACAGAAGCACTCTGTGAGTGGGCACGATCTGCACCCACTTTTGAAAAAAATGCATTTCAAGCACATTTTAAAATCTCATATAAATCAAAAGAAAATTTCATGCATACATGTTCACAAATGTGTGTGCGCGACGCAAAGTTTTGTGAAAAATGTCTTTTTGTTTTGTCTCCGCAAAAAAGACAAATTTCAGTGCTTCTAAATAGCGTTTTACGACACAATATTTCGTCTTTTTTGCATAGGCCACAAAAAAAGTTATTTTTCCGTGAAACTTTATGCACGCACATAGAATATGGAGACGTACACATGCCACCTTTTTCAGATTTTTTTACAATTTAGAGTTGTGTTTTTTAAAGTGGGTTCATATGTATCGAGGTTCATCCATGCACTTCTCGGTATAGATATGGATACAGATAGATAGATATATCTATACCTATTAATAAAAGAAATAGGTATTCTTGGTCCTTCGTCGGTTTTGCAGAAAAACCCTTCACTTTTTTAAGAGCAAACCCGCAATCCATAAAAAGCTCGTCCCAGAATTTCTGCTCCCTACATGGGTCGGCCAGTCCCTAGCGTGGGCCAAGGTGGGCCTGGTTCGCTTCTTTCAATAAGAAGGAAAATTATATACGCACAGATGACTCGAACTTGAGACCTCCAATACCGACCACAACGAAACAGCCAACTCACCTATCATTTGTTCCATGTGTAAAACCTGGTCGTTATCTAATTACGAGTTGCCTAGAAAATGGAAACTACCTAAAAAAAAGTGAATGCATGTGTCAATTAAAAACAATCCCGCTAAAGGTGGACATGAAGATGCCAATAAATGTGAAAGACCCGAGATAAGGAAGGACGTGCAGGAATGACTCCAATTATATGGATTGTGGGCTTTATTGAAAAATTAACTGGGATTTCGGGAAACGCACCACATGCACGCCGTATTTCTTTCCATAAAATGGAATTTTCATGACATAATTGGCCGCATTTTTTCCATCAAATGGAATTTTCATGACATAACTGGCCGCATTTCTTTCCATTAAATAGAATTTTCTTCACGTAATTGGCTCCGTAATGGCTCCCTAATAAATGCCATGATGCTGAAATTTGTTAGATAGCCCAATAATTAAGTTGTTTTAAATGGGGAGAAGACGTTGCACCCTGTAAGAAAAAATAAAATTAAAAGGCAGCACAACATCTCCAAACGTTGTTTGGAACAAACATAAAAGAATTCCCTCAAAAACCACAAACATACAGTAAAATATAGTATTATTTAGATGCATATATGGGAGTACAAGATGCGTAACATGCCTTAGATGATAGACAGGGTTAATTCGGACTACATAGAAATCAGTGTTGGGATATCGGAGTTATGTAATCGACTTTTGTTTCCAGTAACAAAATGGATAATTGAATTTTCTTGTGCTAAATTTTCATAGTCTAATTTTAAAATATCTTTAGGACATATTAGTACATGGTTTTTCCGTTATTTAATTTTACATGTTGTGTTTTCTAGACACAAAGATATTTTTTTATTCACGTTGACGCACGGGCATATTTTCTAGTGTATATAGATAGATAGATAGATAGATATAGATATATTTTCTAGTGTATATAGATAGATAGATAGATATAGATATGGATATAGATGAAGAGGGCCTGATATGCCCGGACGGAAAAACGATGCGATGAATGTCACCAGTGGGCGGGCGGCGCATTGACGGAAAGGAGCGGCACCGATCGGCCACGGTCACGCCCCGCACGTCCTTCCGACCGAGGTAAGTTGCACGGTCGCCGCGCAGTCAATGCCATCAAATCATCGGGGGAGAAGAATTAAATTAGCTCCGTCCGTCGCAGCGTACTTGGGCTCGGGCGCCAGCGAGGTCCCCGAGCTTTATATAACTCGGGCCGGCGCCTTAACTTCCTCATCTCCGTCCACAGCCACGCTCCCTAGCTCTCTTCTCTGCCAAGCTAGCTCCGCGGCCGTGCCGAGCGTCGATCAGGAAGAGAGACGTGCGCCGCGGACGCGGTGGCCGGCCGGTTGGGGGTGGCCGAGAGTGGAGGCCCAAGATGCTGCAGGCGGCCAGGTACCTGCTGGGCTCCCCGGGCGCCAGCGGGTTTGGCTCCAAGTCCACCGCCGACGAGGTCACGGCGGCGTGCCCCGACCTCGGCTCGCTCACGGCCATCATCACCGGCGCGACGTCGGGGATAGGTGCGGAGACGGCGAGGGTGCTGGCCAAGCGCGGGGCGAGGGTGGTCATCCCGTCGCGGAGCGTGAAGGCGGCCGAAGACATGCGCGCGCGCATCCTGGCCGAGTGCCCCGGCGCCGACGTCCTCATGCTGCACCTCGACCTCAGCTCGCTTGCCTCTGTGCGAGCCTTCGCCAGTCGCTTCCTCTCCCTAGGCTTGCCCCTCCACCTCCTCATCAACAACGCCGGCAAGTTCTCCCACGGCCAGCTCGCGCTGTCCGAGGACGGCGTCGGGATGACCTTCGCCACCAACTACCTCGGCCATTTTTTGCTGACAAACCTGCTGCTGAGGAGGATGGCGGAGACTGCGGCGTCCACGGGGGTGCAGGGCCGCATCGTCAACGTGTCCTCCAGCGTGCACGGCTGGTTCTCCGGCGACTGGGCCGACTACCTCCAGCTCGTCACACGCCGCAAGATGTAAGCATCGCATCTTTCTTTCATCCATCCTTCACCTAACTCTGTGGACTGACAGTAAGCACCATTAGTTAGTTTATAATTATCCTCACCTGATCGATCGCCATTGTTTAGTCTGCGGCTAATCAAGCTTGGCATGTGCATGTGCACGTACGCGCGTGCAGACCCTACGACGCGACGCAGGCCTACGCTGTCTCCAAGCTCGCCAATGTGCTGCACGCCAAGGAGCTCGCCGCCCGCCTCCGGGAGATGGGCGCGGACGTGACGGTGAACTGCGTGCACCCGGGCATCGTCAGGACGCGCCTCAACCGCGACCGCGAGGGCCTTATCACAGATCTCGTCTTCGTGCTGCTCTCCAAGCTGCTCAAGACCATCCCACAGGTGACGATTATTCAACTGCTCAAATCTGCGTTATCATATGCACAGATGTCTCTGTCATCGCTGCACTCTGTTCTGCGCCTTGCCCCGCCTGCCGGCGCCGCGCCGGAGGTGAAGGCTCTGCTTTCCGCCGCAGTTAATGCGCCGCTCGCCCATCCTCTCTGACGTACGTAGTGCCCTCTCTCTCTTCTCGCGTGCAGGCTGCGGCGACCACGTGCTACGCGGCGGTGCACCCGAGGCTGGCCGGCGTGTCCGGCCGCTACTTCTCCGACTGCAACGAGGCGCTGCCGTCGCCGGCCGCCGCAAGCCGCCGGGAGGCCGCGCGGCTCTGGCAGGCGTCGGAGGACATGATCAGCGGCTCGAGTCAACAGGGAAGCACGACGAGGACAGGAACATCAGACCATCCGACTACTTGGTGTCCATCAACCGTGTAAACATATTCCTCCCTCGGCTTGTTCTGCTTCAGGCCAGGATGTCACATGCACATATTCGTATTTTAGTAGTAAGCAGTAGCCAATCAGTGATGGTGTTTGTCACAGAGTGAAGATCATCTATAAGAAAGAGCTCCGACTGTGAGATCCATGTGTACTACATATGGTATTATAGACTATATTATAGGCTAGAGGGTCATTGAGGCTGGTGACATGTAAGCATATACATACATGTATACTGTATTTCACTAGTAGGAGTACTATTTGCAAGCCAAGCTCCTGTATTCTGTCAGTGAGATTCCAGTACACACACACAGTATGCTCGTAGCTCCGTCTGTTCATGTCAGAGAAGTGAGACATGCCACAGTGTCCCACGCACGCACGCTGTGCAACTTCTTCTATCTATCGTATCTCTACCTCAGTCGCGTGCTGGTGCAAGGCGATGATACTGCTACGTGCGTGCATGGGCCAACAGAACAGAAGCGCTGTATTGTCTCGTTCGATTGGACTCGTCGACCGGCCGTGCCATATGCGGCCGATGCCTGTGGAAAGGTACGCGACGCATCGTCTACGTCCGAATGATTGCGCCCGTGGCCGGCCGGCCGTTGTACGTCGCCGTGGGGGCGCTGCGAAAGGAAAGGAAGGGGCGTCCTTGGCCGTTTTCCCTTGGGCGTTGGACGCTTCCTTGAACAGGGCTGCCTTGGAGGGTCGCTTTCGTTCTTCTGTGACATGACATGGCTGCTTCCTGTCCCTCGACGATTGCCGATCAAGGAACGGCGACCGGGCACAAGGTTTTCCGTTTCTTTCTGACGATGCGATGGATCGGAACGTTCCACCGTAAATGGGTGTTGTTCCTCTTCTATCACAGTGAGGGCTCGTGTCACATTGATGTCCCTTTTTATTCGGGGATGCCATCACTAGTTCAGATGCTCGTGCTGTGTGATCGATCACACGAAGGTTGATGCGACGGTTGATAAGAGCATCTACAGTCAGACTTTGCAAATTCGGTCTCTCAAACGCCCGCGAACGAGTCCGGGCGCGTCCGCGAGCAATGACCGGGCATGTCTCAAATTAGTCACTTTGTATCCACCTTTCACATATTTCATCCCCTAAATTCATATAAAGTATGCAAAAATAATCCTACAAACTACATCTACGTACTACCCTAGTTACTCTTAGGTAAATGCGTCGGAGATGTCCACGACGAATCGGCGTCGGTCGGGCGCCATTTGGGCCAGGCGGAGTAAGAGGGCTCCGGCTCATCATCCTCCTGCTCGACCTCATCCATGTAGGCGAACATCTCCGCCTCCTCCGCGGCCTCTTGCGCCTCCATCTCCTGCCAGCGACGGTGTCTTGCCTTCGCAGCCGACTCCGACCGGAGGGAATCAAGGATGGCCTACTGTTCCGCTAGCAAAACCCCGTCGTCAGCGTCCCCCACATCCTCCTCCACCTCCTTCTCCGGATCCAACGCAACTGGAGGTAGCCCCGCGGCGATCCGGGCTTCGCGCCTAGCCCGGATCTGCTCAAGGAGCTCGAGCCGGCGCTCCGGCGTCAGAAAGGGCTCGCTCTTCAGCCGGCGGCGGGGACACATGGCTACTAGTCGGACAGGTGGAGTGAAAAGTGGCGGCACCGGCGGGCAGGAGGAGGAAAATGTGGATGGATGGTAGGGCTTCGGTGCCCCCGGTCGACTAAAATAGCCGGGCAATGCACTAGGCGGCCCAACGAAGCTGCGCCAGGCGGCGCCACCGGTCCGACGGTGGAGACGAGCTTCGGACCGCCGGATTTGAGGGCATTTCCGGCAAGGACCCCTTCGTCAGTCCGACGTGGCGGGCGTGCCCGGGCGCGCCCGGACGCCCCCAAATCCGCCCCATATTTGGGCTGGATATGAGGGGTGTCGGTCAGCCCGGGTGTTCAAGGGCCATTCTAGAAGCCCGTCTGGGTCAAAAAATCATGACCGGACGGCCCGCCTGGGTGTATAAGGCAAGTTTGGGAGGTCCACGTATAGACGCTCTAACGTTCCACCGTAAATGGGTGATGTTCCTCTTCTATCAGAGTGAGGGCTCGTGTCACATCGATATCCCTTTTATTCAGGGATGCCATCATTAGTTCAGATGCTCGTGCTGTGTGATCACAGGAAGGTTCACAACTCAATTTCACAACACCACAAAGCATGAATAGTGAAATAAACTTTAACAACATCACAAAGATAAACAATAGGGCACTATAAAGCATCTGTGTAAGAGGAGCTAAAAGAAGAAGAAGAAGAAAACCACTATTTATCCATCGAACTACAAGGATATATAACAAATTGGACAGAGGTTTATTTTTTTTTCTGAAGTCAATATTGGATCCCCAATAGTCTAACATATGTCCGTTCAGGATTACTATTTGTATTAAAATTTTACCGTTTCAAACTAGGTTCCTTTAGGACCATGGGGACGATCCCATCCAGCCGCCGCAGGAGCCCCGATCTACTCCTTCCCTCCTCGCCACTGCATGAGGCTAGCGTCGGGAAAGCCCGAGACGTGGCCAAATTGCGGCTGCGGGGCCCTATGCTGCTCCATGGTGACGGATGGCCTTGGATCCGAGGCAAATCCGAGACGCGGCCAGCGCTCTGGTCAGGGTGGCGGTCCACGCCGGCTGGATCTACGTTAGTGGCGCAGGGCACCAGCGGCCAGGTTCGACAAGCAGGCGGCAGCGTAGGGTGAGATGTGCAGTGGCGGCGGCTAGGGCGCCCGCTCTTGGCCCAAGTGGGCTTGATGGAGTTGCGCGTACTGTCATCTGTATCTTCCATGTTCTGTGCCGACCATAGCGCGAGGACGTGAGAGCTCCGGCCCTAGGTGTGGCGGTAGTGGCCACCTCCTTCGTTAGAGTTGGTCGGCCTGAGGATGGGTGGTCGGATCTTGAGATGTGTCATCTAGTCCCGGCTGCGAGTCGGGGAGACATAGTTGCTGGTGAAAACCGAGCTGATGACGGAAGATGGCGGCGTTCTGCGTCATTACCTTGATGAAGGTATCGTCGTGTAACTACTGTCGACCACTCGTGCTGCCCCGTGGGAAACCCTTGGATCTGGCCTTCCAGATCGGACGATGGCGGCACTACGGTGTCGTTTCTCTACTAGGAGCATGTGGAGCAGCACTGGATGTCAGAGGCATGAGGTGGAGCGGCTTCATCTTGCACAGAGTTTTGATGGAGATGTCAAGTCATGCCTGACCGACAGTTGATACGCTATGTCATGCCCATTCGGCAGGTGCTACGCATGATAGATCTTCCAGAGACTTCAAGTTGTGTCAGCCGGTGGTACTTAGTGGCAAGTGCTGGTTTTAGATATGGGGAGTAAGAGCACTTCACATTATCGAGTTTGTAGGTGTGGGTGGTGGCTTCGGGTGGCTTGATGTATGTTCTTGTCAAATCTTTGTTGAATAATTATTAAAGATGGTTGTATGCATCGATTGTTGCAGAGGTCGGGGGTTTTAACCTCCTTTTCCAAAAAAAAACTAGGCTCCTTTATTTTCGGCAAAGAATTAAGGAATGATCTCTTGGAACGTCATCCACAAAAAACGTAATAGAACTTCGTCAGAGGGGTTAGTCTAAATAATATTAAATCTTAATCATGTCTTGCTATAATATTATTGAAAAAATTATTATACATCATTAGCTATTGTAAACTAAACAATTCTAGCACCATCACACAAAATGGGGAACAATATATTTGCAAACATAGCCAGATTGCGAGAACTATAACAACAATCTGTCAAAACAGAGACTCTATAAAGGTGCAAATGGCACTTATACTTCTGTAACTCCATCAATTTTGAAAACATAGCATGTAATAGAGAACTCACACATGTTTTTTTGGGTACAATTTCGTGAATTTATCATCTTCTGTTGAATTGACATAGTTTTTTTAGTGACAAATAACTTATGTTCCAGCACAAGACACCCTTGCAGTTTCGAACATGCTAAAGATAAATCTTGGCACTTTATTTATGGTATGATGATTATATACAAGGGGTAATTATTCTTATTGGAGAAGCTTCCTTGAAAGAATTTACATTGTTTCTATGGGCATGAAGCAAATGTTCAGGGTGAACTCCTAATTTATGTGGAGCTTTAGGGAAGTTTTGGGAAATAGATGCTACCCAACCAACTTCCCTGATTGGCACCAATTGTTGGCTAATTGCTCGGATCAGGTTTGCAGAATGTTGTGGGTGAATTTTGGAACCTTGGTTTGGAGGCTGTGATGCGATAGGAATAAACTAGACACGGAACATATTTTCCCATCCAGGGATACCGATGCAATTTACAAACTCTGCGGATTCGTGCAGCTTTGGAAGCCTCTCTCCGAGCGGTAGGACAAGATGGCCATATATGAGTTGACAAGGAAGCACAAGGAGGTGTCAGCCCGGCCGCTTATGATGATTTACACTCCTTGAGGCATTGCTTTCTTTCTTTTGCGGGCTTGTTTGCTGTTGCCCTCAGCTCGTATAGTAATAAGTTTGTTGTTTACTTTCTTGTTGTGTGCCCTTATTGTTGTTCTTGTAGACCTTCGTTTGGATGTTGAATGTATTCGGTCATGGCTTTATTTATAAAGCAGCGTATGGAAGCCTTTTTGGTGATTAACATGTGTGATTTATCTGAGTACAACAAACACTTGCATGTTAGCTAGGATTTGTCATGTGAACTTATTGATGCAGGCACAACCGACATGTGTGCAACTTGACAACTTGTAACACAGGTATACAACCAAGATTTTCTAGATGCATAGACTACTAAATGAATCCTACAAAGATCGATGTCAACTAACAAGTGAACAAGTTTTCCTAAAAAAGTCCAGTTACCAATCCAAGGTGATTTATTTTCGTAAGGTTGAGTGTGGCCGAAATTTAGAGTTGGTGTAGGGAATCAACCTGATGGGCCAGTTAGATGAATTTCTTGTCCGTTGTTGGAATAAAGAACTCACTAGATAATGCAACAGACGAGGGATCGAATTAAGCAAATGAATACTAGTAGTAGTTGTGGATGGTTGGGCATCTTAGTTTGACAGATTGATATGAAGACAAGGGCTATGGAACCAACGTAAAAGTTGCATAATCGAGCATTATGCAGACAGTTCCCCTGATTCTCTCACTCTGTCTATCGATATCTTTGTAAACAAAACACCAAGGGCTTTTAGATATATCGAACGTTGAAACTGCGGATAATGTTATATTCATTTAGGGCTTCTTTCATTCAAAGGACTCCTGAAGAAATATTGGAGGATTGTAGTCCTCATGATTTTGTTATTCTTGTTTGATTCATAGGATTACAATCGATAGGAAATTTTCATCCACTCCAACCTCGTGTGTAGAATTCTACAATGATGCTCGGGCATTAAAAGTCACGGCAAGTTAGCTAGGTTCCTGCCAATCTAATGTTCAGTTCTTGCAAATCTAACCTTCAGTTATAACAGATGACTGAAATGGTGGTTCTTTACGAGAAATGCATGTCTACCGTGCACGGTATATCCCGTGCATGTAGCAGCCATTGATTTGCTTGAAGATTCACATACATTAATGACTACTGCTTCTAGTTGTCAGACTTTTCTCTCACTACTGTTCTAGCTATGCTCCATCATCCCATGCCTTTTCATTTTATTCCCAAGCCTAAATCTATTTTTTATTTTCAACCGAAAGTCCATTTTATGATCCATTTGCATGTTTGTTTTTCTAATGACGAGGACTTCAAAACGAGACCACATTTGATTATATTTCAATAAGTTTTAAAATTCATGTTTTGAAACATGGTTAAACCCGATGGTACACTCTGAAACACGATGCCCTAGATGAAACTGGATATAAACTACTCTTATTTACTAAGTAACTTTTAAATCCCGTATGAAACAATTTAAAGTGCGTTAACACACAATCAAACACTTTGATAAACAATGTAACATGATTATTTATGCGAAACGGAATAAAATATTATTAATTTTTCGCAAGGAATTAATAAATTTTGACGAAACATGTTTGAAGCCTGGTGTTTTAGTTCACTAGTAGAAAAGCTGGCAATGGCCCAGGCCAGTTCAGCCCATTAGTCCCGGTTCAATCCAGAACCGAGACCAATGGAGCTATTTGCCCCGGTTCGTGAGCCCAGGGGGCCGGCCAACCCGTGGGCCATTGGTCCGGTTCGTCCGGACCTTTTGGTCCCGGTTGGTGGGGACGAACGGGACCAATGGGCTCGCCTCGGCTCACCACCATTGGTCCCGGTTGGTGGCATGAACCGGGACCAATGGCTTCCCTTAGCCCGGTTAATGCCACCAACCGGACCAATGGTGGTGCCTATATAGCCCCTCACAGAAGAGCGAGCACACCGGTGCTCTGTTTTTCTCTTCTTGGCGAGAGGGCTTTAATGGTGCTCTAGCTCACCTCCATAGCACATGAGGTGTTCGACGAAATGCCCGAGCCACACTACTTAAGCTTTCTCTCTCCAAGCTCGACCTCCAACCTCCATTTTCCTCAATATTTGTCTAGGTTTAGCGGTCCATCACGCCCTGGTCCCGTCTTCACCGCCGTCGATCACCCGCGCCGATCTCATCGCCAAGACCACCGTGGTGAGCCTCTTGTTCTTATCTTCTTTCCGAAAGGAAAAATATTCTTACTTGTATTATTTTCTTACTTTTATTATTGCATCTTATATAGTGCGATGGTTTTGGTATCCGCCTGATCGTCCCTCGTCACCTGTCTATGATTCGGATGTGGTATATTTTATCTTTTCATAACTTTTGGTTCATTTATTGTTTTTGAAAATTATGCCGACCTTCGTTACATAGATTTTATTTATCTAGGAGGTTGTTGAACCGGATATTCCAACCGACCCTATTGTCGTAGAGAGGTTAAATTTAGTTGAAGAAGAAAACAATTTCTTGAAGGAAAAAATAAAAAACTTGAGGAGGAGAAGATGATATTGGAGTTGCATGTTGCGGATGTAAATGCGATGATCACAAGATCAAGATGGATGCAATGCGCTTGAAGATGAGAAAGATTAGAAAATATGCCATTCATACCGAGGCTTGGTATCATTATGCCGTTGGATCAGTTGTTACCTTGGTTGCCATTATGATCGCATTTGTTTTCGCATTGAAATGTTTTACATAGTTTCAATGTATGGTTTAATTAATTTAGATGCTCTGCAGAGCTTTATGTTGTTAGATGAGAACTATGTATGTACTTTGGTTTTTATGTGATGATGAACTTCTACTAATTTGGTCACTTAATTATCTATTCATGATGTTACGTAATGATTTTTGACACACTTAATTATATATAATGCACGCAGATGAACCGGCAATGGATGTACGGTGACGCAGACACACCTCCGAGTACATTAAGGGCGTGCATGATTTTCTCGAAGTGGCTGAGGCAAACAAGCAGAATGGTTTTATGTGTTGTCCATGCCCTATATGTGGGAATACTGAAGTCTTACTACGACCTAAAATCCTTCACACCCACCTGCTTTACAAGGGTTTCATGACACACTATAATGTTTGGGCCGAGGCACGGAGAAATAGGGGTTATGATGGAAGACGGCGAGGAAGAAGAGTACGATGACAACTATGTGCCCCCGAATACGGTGATGCTCTTGAACATCCAGATGCACCGGACGATGTGCACGATGGTGCTACAACGGTAAGCTGCCTTGAAGATCAAGAGGAACCAGACGATGTGCCCGATGATGATGATCTCCGCGGGTCATTGTTGATGCAAGGACACAATGCGAAAGTCAAAAGGAGAAGCTGAAGTTCGATCGCATGTTAGAGGATCACAAAAGGGGTTGTACCCCAATTGCGAAGATGGCAACACAAAGCTCGATTGCCGTACTCGAATTGCTGCGATGGAAGGCGGAGAATGTCATGCTGATAAAGGATTTGAGAAGCTACTGAAAATAATGAAGAAGAAGCTTCCAAAGGATAACGAATTGCCCGGCAAAGTACATACGCAGCAAAGAAGGTCGTATGCCCTCTAGGATTGGAGGTGGAGAAGATACATGCATGCCCTAATGACTGCATCCTCTACGCGGTGCCTACAAGGATCTGAGCGCATGCCGGTGTCACGGTGCATTGCGATATAAGATCGCATTTAGATGACCACAGTGATGTTGACGCGAGCCTCCCGGAAGAGGGTTCTGCGAAGGTGATGTGGTATGCTCCTATAATACCACGGTTGAAACGTCTGTTGAAGCGGAGAGCATGCCAAGTTGATGCGATGGCACGGTGAGGACCATAAGAAACACGGGAAGTTGAGAGCACCCGACGGGTCATGATGGAGAAAAATTGAGAGAAAATCTTGGGATGAGTTTGCAAAGGACCCAAGGAACGTATGGTTTGCTTTAAGCGCGGATGGCATTAATCCTTTCGGGAGCAGAGCGACAATCACAAAGCACTGGCCCGTGACTCTATGTATGTATAACCTTCCTCCTTGGATGTGCATGAAGCGGAAGTTCATTATGATGCCGCTTCTCATCCAAGGCCCTAAGCAACCCGGCAACGACATTGATGTGTACCTAAAGCCATTAGTTGAAGAACTTTTACAGGTGTGGAATGGAAAGCGGTGTACGTCGTGGGATGAGCACAAAAGGAGGAATTTGACCTAAAGGCGTTGCTGTTACGTGACCATCAACGATTGGCCCGCTCTCGGTAACCTTCGGAGACGAGACAAACAAGGGATACCACGCATGCACGCCTTTGTTTACTTGACACCGATAGTATATACCGAAGCTGCAGGAAGAATGTGTACAGGCCATCGTCGATTTCTTCCGACCAACCATCAATGTCGAAAAGAAAGGCAAGCATTTCAAAAGCGAGGCGAGATCACCGGAAGAAGCCCGCCATGCGTCACCGGTGATCACGCATTACTCGCTATGGTCAATGATTTACACGTAATCTTTGGAAAGGGTCCGGCCGGACTAGCTGTTCCGAATGACGCCGAGAATCACGCACCCATGTGGAAGAAGAAATCTATATTTTGGGACCTACCCTCTTTGGAAAGACCTAGAGGTCCGCTCTTCGATCGACGTGATGCACGTGGACGAAGAACTTTTGCGTGAACCTGCTAGGCTTCTTGGGCGTGTATGGGAAGACAAAAGATACACACGAGGCACGAGAGGACCCTGGCAACGCTTACACGAAAAGAGGGCATGCCTCCGAAGCGATATGAAGGTCCCGCCAACTACGCTCTTACGAAAGAAGAGAAAGAAATATTCTTTCAATGCCTGCTCGATATGAAGGTCCCGGCGGCTTCTCGTCGAATATAAAAGGGAATAATAAATATGCCGGAGAAAAAGTTCCGTAACCTAAAGTCTCATGATCGCCACGTGATTATGACACAACTGCTTCCGGTTGCATTGAGGGGGCTTCTACGGAAAAGCGTCCGATTAGCCATTGTGAAGCTATGTGCATTCCTCAATGCAATATCTCGGAAGGTGATCGATCCGTAAATCGTACCAACGCTAAGGAGTGATGTGGCGTAATGTCTTGTCGATTTCGAGCTGGTGTTCCGACCATCCTTCTTCAATATCATGACGCACGCCCTAGTTCATCTAGTCGGCGAGATTGTCATTACAGGGCCCGTATTTCTACACAATATGTACCCTTTGAGAGGTTCATGGGAGTCCTAAAGAAATATGTTCAGAATAACCGCTTAGGCGGAAGGAAGCATCTCCATGGGCCATCAAGCGAGAGGATGTCATCGGGTTTTGTGTTGACTTCATTCCTGGCCTTAAGAAGATAGGTCTCCCTAAATCGCGGTATGAGGGGAGACTGATCGAAAAAACGCGCTTGGAAGGGACTCAATAATATGCGAGGACGGATATTCTTGGTCTCAAGCACTACTGCAGTTCTCTGAGAACTCTACCTTGGTGACCCGTATGTCGATGAACACAAGAACGATCTGCGCTCCAAACACCCGGGCGGTCGACGATCGATTACATGTGAACACATCGGGACTTTCAGCAGTTGGTTGGAAACACGTCTCGTAGGTGACATCACTGTTGTGATGAGCTGTACTTGTTGTCGAGGGGACCATCTTCGATTGTAATGATTTGGAAAGGATACGAGATAAATGGGAATACATTTTACACGATTGAACAAGATGAAAAGAGCACCAACCAAAACAGCGGTGTCCGCTTTGATGCAGCAACCGACAAGGAAATGACACATATTATGGTTACATAGTAGACATATGGGAACTTGACTACCGAGTAGATTTTAAGGTCCCTTTGTTTAAGTGCAAGTGGGTCAATCTGTCGAGGAGGCGGAGTGCAGGTAGACCCACGATGCGGAATGACAACAGTGGATCTGAAAAATCTTGGGTACACTGTGACGAACCGTTAAGTCCTAGCCAATGATGTGGGCACAGGTTATCTATGTGAAGGAATGTCTACCGGGCGAGGAAAAGAAAAGATAAGGAAGCGGATACATCATACAATGAGCCAAAGCGCCACATAGTTCTTTTCAGGAAAAGGGACATCCACAGGAGTGGAGGGCAAGCATGACATGTCTCAAGAGTATGAAAAGTTTCATGAAATTCCCCCTTCAAAGTCAAGGCTGACCCAAGCATCCTGATAAACGATGAAGATTATCCATGGTTACGCCGCAATAAGCAAACGACACAAGCGAAGAAGAAGTGAAGACTTTCTCCCGCAACTATTATGATGATGCCATGCCAACTTTGTAACAGACGAGTATGATACCATTGTCCGCTTTGTACATGCACATGCTATGCCAACTTTTTCGGAGTTCATTTGAAAATTATGAATTTGAAAACCTCGCCAACCGAAGGGCGCTCACACCGTTTATAAGCCCGCCCCTCTACACGCCTTTGTTGAGCTCACAAACTTGTGATTCACACAAATTTCAAAGAAAAACTAATGGCACAAACAGAAAGTTTATAATTTTGCTGACCTAAAAGCAAAAAGAATTAAAAAATAAAGCAAAAAACCAAAAGAAAATAAATAATGCAGAAAACAAAACAAAAAACTTGAAAAAAAATAAAAATAGCAACAATAAGTATTTTGTTGTAAGTAGAAACAAAATAAAATAAATAAATAAAGCAAAAAAGTGTTTTCAAATTTGAAAACTAATGGCACTAATAGAAAGTTTATAATTTTGCTAAAACTAAAAGCAAAAAAGAATTAAAAAATAAAGCAAAAACAACAAAAAATAAATAATGCAGAAAACATAACAAAAAAAAGCGAAAAATAATAAAAATAGCAACAATAAGTATTTTGTTGTAAGTACAAACAAAATAAAATATATAAAGCAACAAAGAAAACAAAAAAGTGTTTTTTAAATTTGAAAACTAATGGCACTAAGAGAAAGTTTATAATTTTTCTAAAACTAAAAGCAAAAAGAATTAAAAATAAAGCAAAAAAACAACAAAAATAAATAATGCGAAAGCAAAACCAAAAAACTGGAAAAAAATAAAAATAGCAACAATAAGTATTTTGTTGTAAGTAGAAACAAAATAAAATAAATAAAGCAACAAAGAAAACAAAAAACAAAAAAAAGTGCCACCTCTGGGCCCCACTACGGCTGAATACGACTAGAAACCCTACCATGGGCCGAGATTCAGGCCAGCTGAGGCCCAAGAGTGATGGCCCACAGCACAGATTGCAGTTAGGCCAGCACTGCAGTTGAGAGGAGCTCGAGAGGGTGGCGCGGCGGCTTATAAACCACTCTCGAGCCTCTCAACTAGCGAGGTGGGACTAAACTTTCGGCCTTGAGGGCAGCACAAGGCCTTTGGTCCCGGTTGGTGGCACCAACCGGGATTAAAAGGCATTAGTCCCGTCGTGGCATAAAGGGACCAATGCTCGGTGTATATAAGCAACACTTGTGAAAATTTTCGTTTCATCAGCGCATTTGCCCAGCGCCTAACCTCCCAAGCGCTTCCCTTGATTGCCAAAGTTGCCCGCCCGCTTGTCATGGCCACACGTCGCCCACATCGTCGCCCATGTCCGTCGTCGCCGCCGTCGTCCTATCGTCGCCGCCACGTCGTCGCCATTGCCGTCACCGCCGTCGTCGTCGCCCTTTGCTTGATGCCCCAATGTTGCAGTCGCCAGCTTCGCTGTCGCCGTCCCGCCCCGTCGCTTGGCGCCCTCGCCCGTCGCCTGCCTCCACGACCTCGCCGTGGTCCAGCGCCTCCCGACCTCGCCGTCGCCTCCGCCTCCTGACCTCGCGTTCGCCTCCTCGCGTCGGCCACCTGCCACCTTTGGCCACCTCTGCATCGGGCCGGCCCGACATCGCCAAGCAGCGACGCCGCACAAGTGAGCCCCAGCGCACCTGCCCTGCCCTCCTGCCGCCGCCGCCACACTGTATGATGTTTTTTTCATAGATGTGATGCTTTTTTCATAGATGTTCATGTATATATATTGATGTATGGATATATGTATGATGCTTTTTGCATATGTGTTGATCTAATGTTTTTTTTTCTGCATATATATATGATGTTTTTTTGTTCATAGATGATCATATGAATTTTTTGTTCATAGATGATCATATATATGATGTATGCGTGGATCGATGTGGATGGAATATGATGTTTTTTGTTCATAGAATATGATGTTTTTATTCATAGATTTTATTTTGTTCATGAGAGAGGCGGGGACGGCGAGGAAGTTGTACTGTTTAGAGTTAGGGTCGCCGAGGAAGAAGGAAAATAAGGGAAAAAGAATAAAAGAGGAAGAAGGAAGAAGGAGAAGAAGAAGGAGAAGAAGAGGAGAAAAAATTCTATTTTTCTTCTTCTCCTCTCTTTTCTTCTATTTTCTTCTTCTTCTTCTTCTTCTTTTTTCTCCTTCTCATTCTCATACTTCTTCTTGTTATTCTTCTTCTTCTTCTGCTTCTTCTTCTTCTTCTTCTTATTATTCTTGTTATTCTTCTTATTCTTCTTATTCTTCTTTTTTATCGGGAGCGAGGGTGTCGAGGATCGCTGAGGGGTCGACGGGGAACTAGGCTAGAGGGTCGCGAGGGTCACAGAGGGGTCGAGGGTCGTCGAGGCCGGTCGAGGGTCAATGTTTTGAGGGTCGAGGGTTCGAGGGTTCTAGGGTCGAGGGTTTGAGGGTTCTCGGGTTCGAGGGTCGAGGGTTCGAGGGTCGTCGAGGGGCCGCCGGTTCGAGAGTCGAGGTTCGTCAAGGGGTCGAGGTTTCGAGGCACAAGGGTTTGAGGTTCGAGGGTTCTAGGGTCGAGGTTCGAGGGTACTAGGGTTCGAGGTCGAGGTCATCGAGGGGCCGAGGTTCGAGGGTCGAGGTCCCGAGGTTGGTCGAAGGTTCGAGGTTCTAGGGTCGAGGTCGAGGATTCGAGGGTTCTAGGGTCGATGGTTCGAGGGTTCAAGGGTCGTCGAGGGGCCGAGTTCGAGGGTCGAGGTCGTCGGAGGTCGAGGATCACGAAGGGTCGAGAGGTTGCCTAGTGTCAAAGTATTGAAGAAACCCATGGCTCCATCATTAGCCGGAAGTAATGGGCATGATGGTGCAGTTCTCAAAGTTATTCGGAGCGGAGTTCGGATAGGATAATCCGCCTTTTGGTACAAATTTCAGCAAAGGCCTTCCAAATAGCGATATTCGAAGGCTCTTGCTGTACTGTACCAAAAGCGAATATCCTATCTCGGGATTCCTTTCCGTATCAACTTTGGAGAGCTTCTGCATCATCATGTGCCTGTTACTTTTGCCTAATGATGAAGACATGGTTTTGTTGAATCCTTTGACACTAGACCCTAGAAGCGCCCGGGACTAATGCCCTTGCTATCCTCGACCCCTCGGCGATCCTCGACCCCTTGACCCTCGACCGCTCAGCAATCCACGACCCTCTACCCTACCGCGGGCGTCGATGCCCACGTCACTTGTGGGACATAGATGTAGTGTTCAACGCCGACCCCCTCCCGATAGCTTCAACACGTGGGGGGGGGTCGATATTACCCCCTCCTTGAAGTGTTCTCGAGGCAACCCCCTAACCCTTGAAGCGTTGTCGAGGCCACCCAAAACACTAGAGAAGCAGCGTCGAGGCCACTAATTAATATGATTCCTTATTGTGATTAGCTAGCTAGTTCTCGTTTGCCACTAATATATCCATATCTGTCATGTTTGAATAATAATTGCCATGTTGTAAATATTTGTAGAAACTATGGACACCCGCCACGAGACGAAGCACAAGAAGCGTTGTTGAGGGACATAATCGCACAAAGGAAGTGATGCCGTGCCTTTCGTTGATGTTTCTCAACGACAACGATGGTCTGGAAGGAGAGGGTGAAGAAGCGGTGGCTATGATTTACATGGCTCCGATGACCCAATGCCGGTGCAAGAAGAAGAGGGTGAAGAAGTAGACCGTGAGGACGGCTCCGGTGATCACCAAACCGAGTCCTAGAAGGAGAGGGTGAGGACGGCTATGGCGGAAGGATCTCATCAACCTTACGAACTGGACGCCTCCACCTCCTCCTCCTCCTCCGGTGAGTCAGGGCACTCCGCCTCCTCCACCGCCTCCTCCTCCGGCGAGTCAGGGCACTCCGCCTCCTCCACCGCCTCCTCCTCGTGAGTGGCGATCGGGGCACTCGGCGGTTCCTTCTCCGGCGTGGCGGCACTCCGCCTCCTTCTCCGCTGCGCCCGGCGCCGAGCAGCCAGCCTCCTCCTTCTCCGCCTCGTCGGCAAGGCGGAAGAGACCCGCCGCCCGCTCGGCTGCTCCGTAGCGTCGTAGTCCTTCTCCTCCGCCTCGTAAGCAAGGAAAGAAGACATCCGCTCAAATGCTTTCTGCCGGCGTCTAGCGGTCTGACCAAAGGCGGGAGGAGATCTGATTCAGTCCTTCTCTGAAGACTCCGGAGAAGTTACCGTCTGAGAGGAGCGAGGAGGAAAGCGAAAGATCGCGCGGACGAAGTGGATGACTGGTTTCAAGGGTTGAAAGCAAAGAGACATCCACCTCCGGAGGAGAAGGTAGATCCGGTGAAAGCGGCGCACTCGCTGCCCCGACAAAACCACCCAAGTCTCCGCGAAGGCAACTATGAGCGCATTATTGAAAAGGCATTTGCGAAGCGGAGAGGTCGGGAAGTACTAAAAGTGATCAAAGGATGAAAGAGCGACGGGGGAAACAAATTGCCCATTTCGGCGAACAAGCAAGCTGTCGTGCCCCCGCTCAAGGTGCACCTGCTAAGCGACATCGTCGATCCGAGGATGGTGCCCGGTTATGGCAATCCTGCAGATTACCTTACGATGATGTACATTATGATTTCTTGGAGGTGCGAGATACAAAGATACGAGTCACGGGAAGCCTCTCGTCAAAGATGAAAGTTCTCTATCAACGATGATGCGAAGATTGCATGATTGGTACATGAAAACCTCGCAAAGAGTGCGAGGGAGGAGTACTTTGTATGTGAGAGTTAAAAGGAGCATGACCTCCTTGGAATTGAACTATTGCCTATTCCATTTGAGGAGTTCTATCAGTTTTTCAATCAATTGGCCATCGATAAAGCAACGGTCACCTGCTCATCATCTGTAAGTAGTACTACTTCATCATTAAGTCTCTATATAACTCAGCCCTTTCATTGCATGTATTTATAATTATCCTCACTATATTATGCAGATTGAAGATCGCCGAATTGAAGAAAAGACAAGTGGGAGATATTGGGTTCTATTAACGCATTATCTCATAGATGCAACTGAGGTTCAATATCGTGCCCAAGAAACCGAGGCCAACTTGCTGATCGTTGGAAATAAATGAACACAAAGATATAATACTCTTTCCTTACAACTTCAAGTGAGTGTTCTTGTCTTGTGGCATATTCGGTTTCCTTATTAGTCCAGGTTATAGTAATGTAATATTGATGAGTTATGCATGTGTGCGCAGCTACCACTATATTCTCCTAGAGATTAAGCTTGAGAAGGGAGTAGTAAGTTTCTTAGACTCCAAGCGAAAAGATCCCAAGGAGTATGCGGACATGACTGAAATGCTCGAGAAGTAAGTTAAATCGATCATTATCCACCATATCAGCAACTTTGTTCATTTCTGATATCAAGTAATTGTTTTCTTTGTATGGCAGGGCTTGGAGAAAATTCACCAAAAAAGCTCCGGGACTACCGAAGAAGCGCAATTTAGGCACCGAAAGTAAGTACTATATAGTAGCATATTCCACGCATCTCCTAGTGATTCAAGCGCTAGTTTCATCAATACCATTTAGCATGCTTGCTAATTATCAGTTTGATTGACCTCTATTTCTTGTAAAGTGGTTGTGGCAGGAACAAGGGAATGATTTCTGTGGATACTACATTTGCGAGTCCATCCGCCACACGACCTGTGAGCGGGGCTACTCTGACAAACAATATGAAGTGCGTAAATAACAATATTCACAATTTTATTTTATTACCATCATTTGTGTTGAGTTTCATTCATTCATATATATATGTATTGACCCCCTTCTTAAAATTAGATGTTTCGGATGCGGGATGAACTCCTAGCACCGGATCGCATGCGAGCAATTCAAGAGGAATTGGCGGCATTCTTTCTTGACCACGTGATCGCTGAAGACGGAGAATACTATGTGGACCACGCGTCCGTATGTTAGGAGATTATATATTTGTATAAGATAATTATTGTATATATGTAGCCGGTAGTGTCGGATAGATATAGGAGAACTTGTTGTTCGACCAATCTCTCGGAGAAGGAGAGGTGGTCGATATCACTTCTCTCTGTATGCATATATGTTCATGACGATCTTACTGTTTGCTTACTAGCTAGCTAAGCGTGTCTAGCTAGTCCTCTCTATACGTATGTATGGTACGTGGCGTCGACTAAGCACGGACAAAAGAGAGGACACTTCTCTCTATTAATTAGCTAGCTATAGCACAATATATGAAACACCTAAATTAACCCCCAAAACCCCCAAACCCCCCTTTTCAAAAACAAAACAAAAACCCCAGCCATAGAAATGCTGGGCGTGGATGCCTATTGGTCCCGGTTGGTGCCACCAACCGGGACCAAAGGCCCTCCCTGGGCTCGGCCGGACAGGCCACGTGGAGGCCCTTCATCCCGGTGCTCGATTGAACTGGGACTAAAGGGTCGTGGCATTAGTATCGACCCTTTAGTCCGGTTCATGAACCGAGACTAAAGGCCCTCACCAACCCGGACTATAGGCCCTTTTTCTACTAGTGGTTGTAAAAAAATAATTTAGAATTATATTCAATACTGGTCTTGTTTCAAGACCTTGCCGGAAAAACACATTGTTGCAACAGAAAGTAAAAGAAAAATCAACATATAGTTGGCATCTATTTGTTTGAATGAAACTAAATGACCAGAGAATAGCACATGTTAGAGAATAGAGAAAACACTATATATAATATCAATGGACCCACAAAACCAGAATAAAAAATGTTTGCATGCATGGTAGAAAATCCACTCTCGGTTCTTTACTTCATCTGGCCATTGGAGCAATTCAATCAGCAATAATTGTAACGATGATTTAGCAGGGATCAATCAGATGCAAACATCAGAACACCATTTTGAACAGTTGACCTAGGTGAGCAATTTTATGAGCTGCTACCTTTGTACTCGTACATTACAAATTCAAAAGTGATCCCTGGTGAAAAACATGCCTTTTTTATGCTTGTGTATGATCAAACTTCCCGTACAATCCAGCTTCTTGCCTTCTTCCACACGATTCTCCCAAGTCAAGTGTACTACTGGTCTACTACTTCCTGACCAAGTCTAGGTACCTTGTGAAACCCTATCAGTTTTGTCAAGTGATGGGTATAGATCAATAATTTATTTGATCTTGAGAGCGAGGCACGATATAGGTGTCGAGTGCATGATCTCTTGATTAAAAGAATCCCAAGATCTTTGCTCCTTTGACCAGAGTACACACAACTTAAACTATTCATTCTCGAATGACGAATGTAACAGTAATCCCAAACACAGGAGCAGTTGTTTAACTATGTGTGTGTCCAAGCGAAAAGGACAAGCGCATGGAGACCACCGCTTTTGATTTGACAAGTGCGCGTCCGAGCTAATCGCATGCATGCATGCATGAGCTACCTAATAGTTCCATGCACGCACGCGGCACGCACCGTGTTCTTTCTTTGTGGTGGGCAAGGGTTGATCAACACTCGGTCATGCACATGTAATCCCTACCGATGCTAGTTAATTATCAATTGGCATTTGATTAATCGAGGACCCAAAAGCTGGCTCGATCGGTGGGTTGTTGAATCTCTCGTCTTTGACACACGGATCTGCTAATGAGTGTACTAAAAAAACATTAGCTAGTGAGTAGAGTAGCACACATCTGGTTTCACATTGACCGCTCTGGTTTTCTAGCACTAGCAGAGTATAGCTTTGCACGCGTACGTCTCGTAAATTCGTACTTGAGTGCAGAAGGTGCCCCAGAAAAAGTGCACAGGTTAATTAGTCTCCAAGAAAAGCATATATGGTCCCTGCAAAGAAAATATATATGGTCAAAAAGGAAGAAGCATCAACTATATATACGACGTCAATCGATCGCCTAGTAAGCATTTTCTTTTCCGAGGAAAACTTTTAATCTATCCATCAACTATCAAGGTAGTACAAAGAACATCAGAACTAACCAGATCCGTAGACCACCTAGCGACGACTACAAGCACTGGAGCGATGACGGACGGAGCGTCTTCGGATCGCCTCCTAAGCTGCTTAGCTTTCTACCGTCCGTAGGAGTTTTCATTTTCATGGATGCTGCGTACTGTGTGCGTGCACTAGTAGAAAAACAGGCTTCCGTCCAGCCCCATAAGTCGCGAAGCTGTAGGAACCGCGACTAATGGGACCTTTAGTCGCGGTTCTGGAGGTGAACCGCGACCAAAGGCCCTGGGCCAGGCGCTCGGTGGCCAGGCGCACGTGAGGGGCTTTAGTCAGCGGTTGGCCAGGACAACCGCGACTAAAGGCCTTCAAGCACCTTTTAGTCACGGTTTGCCGGGCCAACCGCAACTAAAGCTCCCTCCCCTATATATACCCATCCAGCAGCCAACACTTAGCCATTTGGAGCCATTCTCTTCACATGTGGGTGTAGCTTTGCTTTTGTTTCCTATTATGAACATAAGGTTTTTGATTAAATGCCCCAAGAGCATGAAAGAAACATGACATGAAGTGTTGGAGCCACACTCTTCGATCATGATTAGCAACTTGATGAACCTTTGATGTGTCAATATGCATGTGTGTAGTTCATTGTTTAATTTATATTGTTTGTAGCTAGTTAGTTTATCAAATGCATGATGGTTAATTATATATTTTATATTATAATAATGCAGATGAATCGGCAATGGATGTCACGGTAACCGACTCTCCGGCGAGAACACTACGGGTTTGAAAGATTTCCTCGTAGTGGCTAAAGCGAACAAGCGGGGGGGTTTTGTTATCTGTCCATGTGTTATCTGTAAGAATGAGAAGGGTTACTCTTCCTCAAGAGTTGTTCACATGCATCTGCTACAGAAGGGTTTCATGCCAAGCTATAATTGTTGGACCAAGCATGGAGAAAGAGGGGTTATAATGGAAGAAGATGAAGAAGGATGATTTCATCGATGAAAGCTATCTTGCTCATTTCGGTGATACTTTCATGGAGGATGCTGAAGGTGAAGGGAAGGTGAAGAAGAGGCACGTGATGATCCCGTTGATGATCTTGGTCGGACCATTGCCGATGCACGGAGAAGTCGCTAAACCGAAAAGGAGAGGAGAATTTGGATCGCATGTTAGAGGATCCACGAAAGGCGCTGTACCCGGATGCGATGATGGTCTGAAAAAGCTGGGCTGCACTGGATTTGCTGAAATGGAAGGCGAGGCAGGTGTAGCTGACTAAGCATTTGAAAACTTGCTGAAAATGTTGAAGAATATGTTTCAAAGGATAACGAGTTGCCCGCCAAGATGCGTGCTGAAGCAAAGAAGGTTGTCCGCCCTCTAGGTTTAGAGGTTACGAAGATACATGCATGCATCAACGACCGTGCATCCTCTACCCATGATGAATACGAGAATTTGAATGAATGCGGTATGCACCGCATTGCGTTATAAGATCGAGGCGATGACCCCGTGTAGCGATGTTGAAGGCCGAGAAACCAGGAAGAGGGTTACCGCCAAGGTGATGTGGTATGCTCCTATAATACCACGGTTGAAACGTCTGTTCAGGAACAAAGAGCATGCCAAGTTGTTGCGATGGCACAAAGAGGACCGTAAGTCGGACGGGGAGTTGAGACACACCGTCCCAAGCCGCGAAGAATCTGCCTAACGACTATGCACGTGAACTTCGCAGGCAGGCACTCATGTTCAAGGAGAACAAAGAGCGGGAGAAGGCCGAAAGTAAAAAAGCGGAAACAAGTTGCCCAGCTTCGGGAACAAAGTAAACAATCGATTGCCCCGCTTATAGTGGAAGCCTTCTGTCCGGATGCCCCGAGATCATACAAGCTGCGACAAAGACATGGATTGGACTAGAACGAAAGTGCGAGAGAACAAGCGGCCAACTTAGGTATTACTCTTCGTGAACTGTTAGGCCTTGATGAGGCGCCCGATGAAGGAGGTAGTAATTACATATGTCAAGAATGGGCCTCTCGTCGAGCCTGCGCAGGAAAATGATCTACGACCAAATGAAAGGTCTGCTGAATTGGTACAAGGGTTACATAAAAAATAAAACGCCAAAGAATATATTTATGCGGAAGTTAGACATGAGCATCACTTCAAACATTACTATGTACAAATTGCACTGAGTGAATTGTTCCAGCTTTTCAATCTGCCGAGCTCGACAAATCTATCATCGATTGCTACGTTACGTAAGTGATTTATTAATTTCTACCCCATCTCGTTCATATTGCCTGCACTATATATATGTCCTAACTATATTGTTGTGTCCGCTATTATACATGCAGAATGAAGATTAAGGAATGCAGAGTAAAGAACATCCATGATGTTGGGTTCATTGACCCACACATCGTTAATGGATATGTGTTGGGCGTCACCCGCCGACGTGGAGGCAGACCTGTGGCAGTTTCTTACAAAGCAGGAACTCAAAAGTGATATTCTATTTCCTTACCATTTTGGGTGAGTGTTTACATCTTGAGCACATTAATTCTCTTTTGTTTACTCCATGCATGGTATGTGGCGGCTAATCGATGAGTTATGCATGACGTCTGTGCATGTATCGTGTCCGCAGGTTCCACTTTGGATTCTGCTAGTAATTAAAGTTAACACCTCGTAATGTCTCGGCCCACGACTCTCTCGAATATGGATCCAAAGCTTTGGGCCGACATGAGAAGAATCTTTGCAGAAGTAATTATTTTCATTCATTTGCGCTCTATATCGATCGGCCCTATTTCGTTCATTTCCTAATATCAAGTAACTAATAACTCTCTTGTTCACTTAATTTTCTTTGCCTCGTAGGGTTTGGAGACGGTTCGTAGATACAAAGGTCGGTGAATTCAAAAAAGAGCTAGAATTCAAAATGTTAAAGCCTAAGAATGCTTGGGATATTCAGCCACATGAGACCAATCTATGTGGATACTATGTTCATGAGAGGATCCGGAGATACACCTCTGAGCGGGTTCCGAGTGATACCAATGCTCGGAGGAATAACCTCCGGATGATGCTTAGTCCGAGCTTCGCTTCCGACCACTTCAAGAGGAACTAGCTGGATGGTTCAGCGGAAGTCCTCCATCCTAAAGGAGAACACTATTACGAGGACGTAGAACTTTATATGGATTAAATCATGTATGGAAACTTGTTCAAAATTGTATATGGTCATCCGATGATATTGAATATATATTGTATATTCCTCTTGAATTCTTTTGGTTCTAATTTCAAATTTATTTGAGATTGTACATTCATATGCATGTATGTAGTACCGTAGAATATATGAAACTCCTTCAAAATTAAAATAAAGCACAAAAGAAATAAAACAATACAAATTAAACAGAAAACAGGTTTAGGGGGGGGGGGTGGCTAAAACCCTAAACCTGTGGCGGCCTTTAGTCGCGGTTGGCCAGGAGAACCGCGACTAAAGGTCCTCCGCTCCAACCGCACTTTGGCATACGTGGGCCAGGCCTTTAGTCGCAGTTCTTAAGCAGCAGCGACTAAAGGTGGGGCCTTTAATCGCTTATTTGGTCATGCGGTTGCGCAACGTGACTAATGGCGATTATGACCGCGACAAAAGGCCTTTTTTCCACCAGTGGTGTCTGTGCTATGCACGGTTTAACTCGCAAGTGGCATGGGTGCAGTGCATCAACACAAGGTGAAGGCCAGGTGATGAAGTGACGCATCACACACATGCATGCCGTAGACAACGGGAAGTTGGCCAACAGTGGAACCCCTCGTGCCAGCAGCGAGCAAACGATCGACAAGGTGACTGTCCGCGTCGACATGACGAGGCCGGACGTACGTACGTCCGTGCATGCATGCGAGTGCAACAGCGTAAAGACGACGGCGATCGATGGACATGCGTACTTGCCGGCCCTGTGCATGTGCGGCACCACCCATGCAACATGCATGGCGCACGGCGGCGACCAAGCCCGTCGTGAACGGAAGGATAAGATGGAGCGATGCAATGCAACCTTTCCGTCCGTCCTTCCGCCGGCGGGCCCCACGAATTTTATCCTGCTTGTCTCCTTCTCCGCATCCCAAGAAAGGCACGACCAACGAGGCACGCACGGAGGAAGTCGATCGAGAAGATGGACATAGACAGACATGGTACGTGGTGAGGCGATGTCACTAGACTCCCGCTTGACGTGCCATGTCCGAACCCTGGAGGACATCTTGTCCGGCCGGATGTCACTGCTGCCACGGATGCATCTAGAGCAAGCGGGACGCACGTTCAACACTAGACAAGGAGCTCCACTGCTGAGTTCCATGCACTTCTACATGTGAAAAATGTTACTTCCTCCGTTTTCAAATATTTGTCTTTTATAGAAATTTCAACAAATGACTATATACGAAGCAAAATTAGTAAATCTACACTCAAAAATATGTCTACATACATCCCTATGTTGTCGCCCAGCTGAGATGTCTAGAAAAACAAATATTTGGGAACGGAGGGAGTATATGTCCATCGTCCCAAGGAGTTGATGGATGGTGTGATGGGAATGGGATTCATATTACCACGTCGTAAAACTGAATGGAAATCCAGCTAGTATCGAGTTTCTGCATACGATGCAACACAATTAACCTATAGCTATAGCTAAACTATTCAGTACCCAGCATGTGCGGTGCGGGGTCATCGATCGGTCACTAATTAAGACGGGAACAAGGGAACATGGCGTTTATGAGGTGTGTGGTCGATGGACGGGTATGGATTATTCCCAGCCTATGCGCCAAACTTGACGCCTACACTCTCACATGCACGTCGCTCTTTGACCAAAACAACTACTTCCATCCCGCACTCTTCATGCATGCGTCCTTTATATAGCTAGCTATCCAGGATCTAGGACGTGATTAAATTATGCATGCGTCCTTTATATACCACAATGTTAACTTATGACATACGTATTAGCTCACGGAAGTATCACTCGGACCCGTTCCATAATCACCGCTGTCGTTCGAGATCGAGCACCTGGTTTTATTTTACTGGTTTGCTATATCTCAGTCGACTGAGATTTAGTAAAGTCTCAGTCGACGAGATTAGCTGTACGATTTGCTCTTGCTTTGACCGATCTCTGTTCTGTTGCGCTAATGTATTTCTTGTCCAAAACATACTGGGCTTTGTCCCAGCGGGCACTGGACTTTCTGCTGCTGCATTGCTTTCCATTCTGCGCCATGGGTTGTCGCTTGCAGGTCTTCCATGTGAATACATCGTATTTTTCTTTAATTCTTTTGTTGGGCAAGCGTGCACAGTACGTAAGAAGCTCATAGGGCAGCTCAGTTTGTGTATTCACGTCTACTTTTATCCTTCCTTTTTATTTATTTTTTATTTTATATTTTAGTGTATTTATTTATTTATTATTAAGCTATTTTTACATTTTTTATATTTATTTTTAATTTTATTGAAATATCGAACATCTAAAAAATTGTAAAACAAACATTTTGGCATGCTTGAGCTATTTTTATACTAACTTTGTTGATGTCTTTTCTACATGATTTTTTTGTTTATTATATTGCCCATTTCTTTTTATAGTTTTCGCTTTTCTAATTTACGTATTACCAAAAAATATTTTAGTCATGTTTATATGTCTTATTCTTTTCTATGTCAGGTTGATAGAGAAACAATTGCTTTTTCTTTGTATTTTTACCACTAAAAAAATCATGTGTTCTTGAACTCAAAAAAATTCATGTGTCCCATACGCACAATTGTATTTATGGGAACCACGTGCAACTACAAGGGGGTAGGACGCATGCACAACTGCCTGCATCCAAACTCACGGGCAACTGCAAGGAGTACAATGTATTTTGCAACTAGATGAGGTAGTGTGTGCGGGGATGGGATAAGAAACATGCCTGATATGTGTCATTTAAAAAAATATATTTCTTTGTGTTTCTGAAATTTCTTCTTTCCCGACCTAGAAGTCGAGATCCAATGGAATAAGCAACTTTGGGTGTGTTCATTTTGCAAAATCGGTTGATTATGTGACTTTTTTTTGTGGTCTTTACAAATATTTTTTAGGCTAATGGCCATTCTTCCTACCTTTTTGTTTTAGATTATTTATTAAAAACTTCCTATTTTTATGTTTATTTGAAAATGTTGCCTTCTAGTTTACAACTACATGTCTCTCGCTCACGCGTGTCTATCGGCAATGTCGGTGTGGTGGATTTTTTTACGATGAAACTGGTTTCTTTGCTTGTAGGTAGATTCACTTACCTCGATAAATAAAGCTCCGTTTTTATGTGCCACCGTCAAGTCTCATTCAGTTATTTTTTTTTTCTTTTTTTGCTGTTTATTTTGAGGTTCTTTCCAGTAAAGATTGTTTTACAACTAGTAGTACTAAATTTCTTTTAGTTGGCCAAGAGACTGAAGATGAAGTGTGTTTCTCCGTTGGATTGTACTGGAAGTAGTATTTTATTAACACATTTTTTTATGCTTGTACGTACTTATAGAGAAATTTTCACACCCCCTCTGCACATCCTCTATACAGAGAGTATAGTGCATTTTTTTACACCCTCTGTTCATGAGTAGGTGACAAGACAGATGTGTGCTTAGGGTTTTTGCTAAGTTGACATTCTTTTTTGTTTCTTAGGATATAAACCTCTTTTAGTTATCTTTTTTTTGACACATTTTTTTCTTTTTTTAATCTGGTGAGTGCTATCATTTATATTGTTCTTTACTGGGATATTTTTTGGTGTCTCAAGAAGTGCTTCTCTTATATTCCCTCATACATATTACTGAAGCCATCAGCAGGAGTGATTCAATTCACTTGTTTTGTTTTATTCTAGTCGACATTAGTAGGTCGAAGAATAAGATTTTGCTGAAACATTAATTTCGCGAAATCAGATCCATGTTTTTGAGGATTATCTCTGAACTCAAATACCCTCATATCTATTACTAGGCCATAACTAGGAGTTGTATAGCCCTTTTGTTGGTTTTACTTGGTTGCAACTCGACTTCCAGTTTTTGTTGTCTGGGGAGAGGCACCAGTTGCATGTCCTACAATGGGCACGCAACTGCATGTCTTCTAACTTGGTATCAACTAGGGGGGCCTTTGTTTTGTCGGAGGGGGCTACGTCGAGAGAGATGGGCCCAGTTGCATGTCTCACACTAAGCGCGCAACTGCATGTCTTCTAACTTGGTCGCAACTGCATGTCTTATAACTTCGTTACAACTCGACTTTCATTTTTGTTGTGCGGGGAGAGGCGCCAGTTGCATGTCCCATAATGGGCACGCAACTCCATGTCTTCTAACTTGGTCGCAACTGGGATGACCTTTGTTTTGTCGGAGGGGGCGGCGTCAAGAGAGATGGGGCCCAGTTGCATGCCCACACTAGGCATGCAATTGCATGTCTTCTAACTTGGTCGCAACTGCATGTCTTATGACTTGGTTGCAACTCAACTTCCATTTTTCTGTTGTATGGGGAGAGGCACCAGTTGCATCTCCCACAACGTGCACGTAACTCCATGTCTTCTAACTTGGTCGCAACTGGGATGACCTTTGTTTTGTCGGATGGGGCGGCGTCAAGAGAGATGGGGCCCAGTTGCATTCCCACACTAGGCACGCAACTGCATGTCTTCTAACTTGGTCGCAAATGCATGTCTTATAACTTGGTTGCAACTCAACTTCCGTTTTTTTGTTGTATGGGGAGAGGCACCAGTTGCATCTCCCACAACATGCACGCAACTGCAGTTTTTTAGCATGGCCATAGCTACATGTCTTATAACTTGGTTGCAACGTTAAGTCAACTTCCATCTTTTGTTGTACGGGGAGAGGCACCAGTTGCATGTCCCACACTAGGCACGCAACTGCATGTCTTCGACCATGGTCGCAACTGCATGTCTTATAACTTGGTTGCAACTCAGCCTCCATTTTTGTTGTGCAGGGAGAGGCGTCAGTTGCATGTCCCACAATGGGCACGCAACTCCATGTCTTCTAATTTTGTCACAACTGGGATGACCTTTGCTTTGTTGGAGGGGGCGTCAAGAGAGTTAGGGCCCAGCTTGCATGCCCCACACTAGGCACGCAACTGCATGTCTTCTAACTTGATCTCAACTGCATGTCTTATAACTTGGTTGCAACTCAACCTCCATTTTTTGTTGTACGGGGAGAGACACCAGTTGCATGTCCCACACTAGGCACGCAACTGCATGTCTTCGACCATGGTGGTAACTAGGGCGGACCCTTGTTTTGTCGGAGGGGACACCATCAAGAGAGAGGGGGCCAGTTGCATGTCCCACAACGGGCACGCAACTCCATGTCTTCTAATTTGGCCGCAACTAGGGGGGACCCTTGTTTTGTCGGAGGGGGCGACAACGAGATAGAGGTGTCCAACTGCATGTCCGACTATACTCATGCAACCGCATGTCTTCTAGCATGGTCGTAACTTAGTGTCTTCTAACTTAGTTGCAACTAGGTGCCTTTGTTTTGTCAGAGGGGCGGCAACAAGAGAGAGGGGGGCAACTAGTCATGAAATTGCAAGCGCTGTCCCTGGACTATAACTACATGTCTTTTTACAAACATTTTTTGCATGAGCGGAAGGGGGGCAGCTCCCCGTGAATCCCCTACCCTCGCTATATGTCACACGAGCACCATAACACCCCCGTTTTCTGCCATGCCCGCAAACACAAATCAAACACCCGATCTCACAACCAGTTTGTGTTTCTTTCTTAGTTTTTGAAATCATACACATTTTTTTTCCTTTTTTCTTTTTGCATTTTTTTGTTTTTCCAAGGATGAAGATTTTTTTGTATCTGATTCTGGCAGCGGAGCTCATTTTTTCAAAAAGAAAAAGGAGCATATTAAAGGAGAGAAGAGTTACTTGTCTAGATCCTCGGACACATTTTTAATGTTGTTGTGAAGGGAGTTTGCTAGTAGGCACGCAACTGCAAGTTTCGCCCCGACTGCAATTGCATGTCTTCCAATAGTTACGCAATTGCATGTACGTCTTCTGATTGCAACTCCAACTCAATACTATTCTGTCCGGATGAAGGAAGGCAATTGCAGTCGCTACTATGCACGCAAGTGCAAGCGTCGCCCGACTATAATTGCATGTCTTCAAAGAGAGTGCAACTCTTTATTGTTTTGTGAGGGATGAGGGAAGATTCAAATCCGTATTTTAAATATTTGCTAGCAAACTTAATTGTTTTATTTTTTTAATATTTGCAATCAGGTGGCACATACGTCGGCCACATGAGTTGCTTGTCCGTCTACCCAGTTGCACACATGTCAGTCGCATGCAATTGCATGTCCTCAATAGGACACAATTACATGTCATTCGCATGCAAATTACTTTTTCCCCTTCCAAAATAATATTGATACCCATTTGCACACTAGTCGGCCGCGTATAGTTATTCGTCGGTCACAGACAATTAAATTGTCTTCTTCTTTATATTTTGTTTGTTTTTAATTTTTTATTTGTTGCATTAAATATTTCTTGATCATTTAAAAATACAAAATATTTTTTGTAAAAAAAAGATTAAAGAAAAACAAGATGACATAAAATGAAGGAACAGAGCATTAGCAATGCTAGCGTAAAAAATAAGAGCTACATTGTGTTGTGTAGCAATACACCAACGGGACAATATTCTAGCAATTCCAGTAAATTAGGCAATTTAGTTTTTCCTATTCCTCACGCGCGTGCGTCTTCTGTGCAAGTGGCCGCAGCTTGCCCATGCTCAATATGCAAGCCCTCCAACGCTCTAGTTGCACATTCACAAGTCGCGGGGAACTGCGTATGACACATTTGTGTGTCCATAAAAATGTCCAACCATACAAAAACCCACAAAACTGAAAAGAAAACAAAGAAAAACTAAGGCCAAACGCACAGGCAGAACACAATACCGTCCGCGATAACTGAAAATGGAAGAAAAAAAGAAGAAGCAAAAGGACACGAGGGGGACGTACTACCGATCGGATGTACACATACTAACAGGGAAGAAAAACAATGGGCCGACTACCGGCCCATGGGAGGGATCGCACGGCCTATGCGAGGGATCGCACCAGCTCCAGTGATTCTGATACGTTATGTGCGTATCGGAAGCTGACCTAAAGCCTCGACTGAGACTTCTTTATTTCTCAGTCGACTTAGACGTAGAGGGGCCCTTTATTTTACTCCTACACGCATTGACCGATACTCGTAGCTAGTGTTCTGGAGCAGTAGGGCCTAGGGGCTACTCTACTTGAGGGCACTATAGGGTAATCTCGATGATAGTATCGATGTGTCTTATTTATTGCCATGCATGACATATACTAGTAGCATAATATTTATTATGTTACAGTATCTACCAATGTTACTACTACCCTCTCTCTCTTCTTTAATTTCCTGCCACATAAGCATGTTTGTAGCATGTTTGTGAGTCCCAAATACATGATACTAGTTATGTTACCCCCACTATGGCTAGCATTATGATTCACAGGTTGGTCAGTCGGCCTGTCCGTTATTTGGCTGGCAGACCCTGCTGGTCCTGGTCTGCACCTTGGGCGTTTGGTCATTTTACACAGGTAAAATGATCCTGATTTCCTGTTGCAGCACTTCCTGTCGACAAATGAAGGTCGAAGTCTAGCATTGATGGGTGGCTTACCGATCGAGGCCAGTTTGTAGTCTGAGGTCCTGTTTGGTTCATAAGTATTAGAACTAAAAAGTCGCTAGTTGCTAAAAAATCCCTACCTAATTGGTTCCTGAGACTAAACATGGACTAAAAGACCATGTAACAACTAAAAGTCCTAAAAAGACTCTTCCTCAGGGTCTTCTTTCATAAGTCTCAAATGCCCAATTTAAACCCCTATAAGTCCCTTCTGTTTGGTTTAGATGAGATTAAAAGAAATCATTTTAAGTCTCTGCACTAATAAGTCCCTGTAAACAAACATCCCTGAAGCCCCTCGTTTGCAGAGGCGGGCACGCCGTCGCGGCGTACGAGGATCGATGAAGTGCACAAACGGATGCACACGTAAACAGTAAATAGATGTGCAGAGCATGCATGCTCGCTCGTCCGATCCTTTTCTTCTTTCTCTCTTTGGGCTTTGGGAGCTTCGATCATCGATCTTGTAGTAGCATGCAGCCCGTGTGGCACTGCCCCCCGCAGTACTACTCGATTTTACATGCGACAGGTGCATGCTCGCCGGATGGTGATCATGTCAAGTAGTACGTGCACGCTCCATCCATACACTGACAACTCCAGACTAGGTAGCCCATGCAACGCAGTGCAAAACCCCGTGTGCCCCCATGCGTGGCGTCGTCTTGTCCCATCCCGTCCATCCGTCGGTGACACCAGCTCCGTGGGGATCATGTCAAGTAGTACGAGTACCTTGGTCCAGACTAGTCGAGCATGGGAGTGGGTGGCTGGCCATGTCAACCGGAAGAGGAAAGGATGCCACGAGCCGAGCCGAGCTGAGCTGAGTGTAGTTTTTTCAAAACGAAGTGTACGACGTCTATGATGAATACGACCGCAGATTCCATGGACGTACGAGTGGACAGACGGCCCAAGCGGGGTCGCGCCCACGAATCCCGATGACTGGTGCTGCAGCTGCCATCCTACAGGGCCTATCCTAGGTGTGCATGCATGCAGTGCGCCATGCAAAGGCTATATACTGCTCCATGCAGCTCGTCGAGTAGTCCGATCTGCAGTGACGTAGGAGTAGTACGTTTGGAGCCTTCCACTGTAGAGGAGCATGCGTACGGAATTACTACCCCGTCGATCGGTGGATCCAGCCTTTACGCGCAGTTAGGCCAACCCGACCGCGCCATCCCAAACGGACGTCCGTTTTGTACGGTTTCTGTCCGTTTGGGTATGGATTTAGGGTTGTGCCCGGGCCTGTCCTGGGATGCGGTGGCCGTGCGCCCACATCCATTTGCCCCATCCTGTCCGTCAGGGCCAAAAATGCCCAAATTTGCATCAAAACTAGTTTCCAACCCAAATATTTGTCTGAAAATTAAAATAGTTTTACAACCTAATTGAAATTGTCTTTAATAAAATAGTTTTACAACCAAATCGAAATTGTCTTGACTGAACATAAAATGGACCAATACATCTATCGGTTGCCAATGTGATCCCAGACGTGCTCAACCAAGTCATTTTGAAGATTCAAATGAGTGTGCCAATCACGCATCTCACGGTGGAATTGGGCAAACTGTTTAAATGTGGCCGGGTCTTGGTGCAGGGGCTCAATATTTTCACCTTGATAATCAAATCCTTGGTCGAAGATACTCTCATCACGCTCGTCCTCGACGATCATGTTGTGCATGATCACACAAGCAGTCATCACCTCTCAAAGCTTCCTTCCAAGCATGCGGATGGCCGCGGTGCATTTCTGGTAAGAGGAGAATCGAAGCTTGCCAAGGGCATCCGTCTTGCACTCGAAGTATGGGTCATGAGCAACCACTCCCTCTCGAATACGATTGAACACATGCCTTGCCATACGAAAACGGCGACGAAATTTATCCGGCTTGAAGAGCGGGGTGTTGGCAAAGTAATCGGCATAGAGCAGGCGTGGCCTCTCCCTGTTGCGGTTCAGGTTGGGAGCACGGCCAGGGAGTGACCCCCTGTACCGAGGAAGCTGCCGTTGAATATGGTCGTGAACGACCAGTGCAGCCACCACAAGATCTTCATCATCCGACGACGAATCGTCCGATGAACAAAGGAAATGATGGAAGAAAAACTCGTCTCCACTGTCCATAGCTTTGTTGGCAAAAGGTCAAAGACCTTGCGGTCGTGGTGGCGAAGAGGCCGCGATGATCACGTCGACGCAGCAGGGGTGGTTGCCGGCCGGCTACTGGCCGCTCTGGAGCTCTCGTCGGAATCTGCCTCGACCGTCCTGGTACGTCGCCGGCAGTTGTGTCCTCTTCGCCACCGGCAAGGACGGCGACGGCCAAACCTCCCCCGATAGACGACCAAAACTACGGCGAAAGCGCGGGCATGGTGGCGGCCATGTCGAGACGTGGTTCGGTATGGACGGCGGGAGGCTACGCGGTGAAGAGGCGGCCGGAGAATAGCGGCGGCGCCGGCGGCGGGGTGGGGCGGGGAGAGAGGGCGAAGCGTTGGGAGCGGAGGGACTGCTAGTGTCCCCGACAGGCGGGCCACAAGGGCGTGCGTCGCGGCCGTCCGCGCGCGTCCGTATCACCCCAAACCGAGCGCAAGTTTGGGCCAGGGATGAGTCGAAAACGGACGGAATCCGGACATTTGTCCGTTTGAGGCCATGCGCTGGGCCGCCTCTTTTGTCTATTTTACCCCAAACGAACGGAGCCGGACAGGATAGAATCGCGCGATGGAGTTGGCCTTAGAGGGCAGGTTGACCTCCGTCCATGGCAGGCCGCAACAGCAGAAGCTATAGCTCGATCGATGTTAATGGCGATCCATCGTTCCCGGAAAAAGTAAAAATGGCGATGCATGCGCCATTGCTTCACGCGCGGCGCAGGACATGCGAAAGCCTAGATGTGGAGTAAAGTCTCTGCACTGCATGCATGGATCGATCGCTGGTTCTGCCATAAACCGGCGTTTAAGATTCCCAAGAGTAGATGACCCTTTGCCATTTGTTTTCCATTTGCCATTGGGTGTCAAGTGATATAACATGTAAGGCGGGAAATAAAAAACTGAAAAGAAATTTTTGCACGGATCTTAATATAAGATCTCATGAATATAGCATCGGCTGAGACTTTCTCAAGTCTTAGTTTTTTGATCCAAAGGGGTTTTCCCCCGCCCCATTTTATTAAAACGGAGCACCGCAAGTCATCAAGACTGTTACAAGCATTCGGATCTGCCAGCAGTAGCAGACCAGAGAAACAGAAAAGAGCTACATCTCTAGAGGGTTTAGAGCAGAGCAGACTGAAGCAATGTTAACAAAAACAGGGGACCCAATAGCATCTAAAAGGTGCCATGCAAGGCAAGAGACAATCCTTATGCGAGCCGCGGTAGAAGAAAGACGAAGGGGGGAGATCTCTGCTCTTTTTTTCTCCTATCATCACTCTGAATGAGACTTCAGCGCCCCGCCTCGGTATTTCTTCGCGCAAGCCCTCAGGCCCAGTCCCAGGCAATCCTGAGCAGCTCTCCTCTTCGTCGATCCAGAAGTTGAAGGCATCTTCTTAGCAGGACCGATTGGTCGCCCCCACACAGAATGTTCCATTGATGGAGCGATGCACTGATCCTTGCCAATATTGTATGGGTGCTTGACCATGGCATGCCCTGAAAACACATATCGTTACGCATAGTCCAAATGCCCCAAATGGTAGCAACACAAGCAATATTAACAACAGATTTCTTATTATTTATACTCCAGAAAGAGGACAGACCAGCCATGTTATTAGGGATATTAAACTCAAAGGAGTCAGCCACATCACACCAAACCTGTCTGGCCACTACACATTCAAAGAAAAGGTGTTCAACTGATTCCTCCTCATCACAGTATAAGCATTTCAAGTTATCCAGCACTCTTCTTTTGTTCAGGTTATCTCTGGTGAGGATTTTATTTTTAAAAGCTAGCCACAAAAAGACTAGATATCTGTGGGGTACGGCAATCTTCCAAAAAAAAAATTCAGATAGGAGTAGAAACCCCTCCCCAGTTAATCATGGAATAAAATGATTTGACCGAGTATGTCCCTGATGCTTCTAATAACCAAACAGGTTGGTCCTCTTCGGTGTTCAGGGTTTTGGTAGAGATGACACGAATCAGGTCACGCCATCTCTCCATAAAATCAACCCCCACACATCTACTGAAAGTAAATTTCAGATTGAGGCCATCCCACACCTCAGAGACTGAACACTGTTGTTGTTGGCAGATTTCATAAATCTCCCAAAATTGTGTTTTCAGGGAAGAATCCCCCACTCAGATGTCGTTCCAGAAGCTAATTTATCACCATTGCCTAACTTCCATTTAAAAATAGGTCTTATCCCTTCTAAAGCCCAGGTAACACCCTTCCAAAAAGGAGACCCCACTCTCTGTTTGGACCACAATAAGTTAGGTTTGTTGTTACGATACTTATGATCTACCAGACGAACCCAATCTTTATCCTCAGCCATAAAATATCTTTTAGCCCAAGAAGCTAGTAACGCCATGTTAAATTCTCTTAAATTGGGTATTCCCAAACTACCAAAATCTTTTTTCTGAGAAATTAGGCCCCAGTCAGCAAGATGGTATTTATGGTCATCCCCCAGGTTACCCCAGAAGAAATGAGCCATTTGTGAAGTGATAGCATTAATTTCCTATTTAGGAAATTTAATAATAGACATCAAATACATAGGTATGCTGGCAATACAGGCTTTGAGGAGAACCAACTTTGCCTCATAGCTAAGTAGTCTCCCCTTCCAACCACAAATTCTTCTAATAATCTTGTCTATGATGTATTGCATGTCTTCTCTCCTCAGCTTGAGGTAGTGCAGAGGAACCCCAAGGTATTTAAGGGGGAAATCCCCCAACTTACAAAAGAAAATTTGGGATAAAAGTTTAGCATCATCTTTATTCATATTAACTGGAACCACCTCACACTTGTCGTAATTGATCTTCAACCCAGAAAGGTTTTCAAAACAAGCTAGAAGCCATTTTAAATTTCTAACATACTCGAGTTTAGGATTTAGGAACAGGATTGTGTCATCAGCATACTGTAAACATATCAGCCCCTGTGGGATGATATGAGGGATGATCCCAGCAATTATGTTATTGCTGACAGTTTTAGCCAACATGCGAGAGAACACATCGGCTACCAAGTTGAAAAGCATCGGGGAGCTAGGGTCTTCTTGCTTGAGCCCCTTCCCCCCTACAAAGTAAGGGCCTAAGATATCATTAATCTTGACACTGAAAGAGCTCTTTTGCAAAATGGAGAGGTTCCACCGAATCCACTTAGCTCCAAAGCCCCTAGAAGTTAACATTTCTACTAGGAAATCCCAGTTCACACGGTCGTAGGCTTTTTCATAATCTAACTTAAGCACAACAGGATCCCTTGATTTGTGGACTTCATGAATGACCTCGTGGGCTGGAACCACACTTTCAAGGATAAACCTGCCTCTTACAAAAGCAGACTGACAAGGTGACAGAAGTCTATGCCCCACAGGGCAACCCTATTTGTCATAGCTTTGCTAAAGATCTTCACAGAACAGTTACTTAGACAAATGGGCCTAAACTTCCTCATCTCCTTGGCATCTAGTTCTTTAGGGATAAGAGTAACAATAGAGTAATTTAGTGTTTGGATATCTAAAACCCCATCCTCAAAATCCTTCACCAGAGCCATAAAATCTTTTTTAATAACCTCCCAAAAGTGTTGATAGAACAGGAATGAGAGGCCATCAGGACCAGGGGCCCCATTAGCATAGGAGCTCATAATAGCTTCCTTAATTTCCTCTTCCGAAAATGGCCTCTCAAGCATGGTGTTTTCTGTATCTGTCACAAGCTCTTCCTCAGACCAAAAGTGGTCATCCAAATGGATATTGGGCATGGGTTCATATCCAAAGAGGTTTTTGTAAAAGTTGGTAGCACCTTCTAGCATGTCTTTGGTGGAGTAAACAGGTCCATCTGGACCTTCCAGAATGGATAACTGGTTTTTCCTCCTCCTTTGGTTAGCAATAGCATGGAAGTATGATGTATTCCTATCTCCCTCTTTAATCTTCCTATCTCTAGATCTTTGCCACATGGCAGTTTCCTCTTTCTTCCAAATCTCCTCCAGTTCTCCCCTAATTTGTTTCATTCTAAGGATATCCCCAGCATCAATTCTATTTTGTTCACAGAAGACATCTAAGATATCAAACTCCTGAAGTAAATATTTCATCTATATCTTCAATGCTGCTTCTAGATTAATACTCCAACCTATCACAATCTTCCTAAATAGTTTGGTTTTAAATTGACAGGTATCAATGGCTGATGAAAATGGAGAAGGTGTGGCCCAGATTTTCTCAACTAAGGCTTGAAAATCTGGTTGCTCAAGCCACCACTTCTCAAATTTGAACGGTTTGGTTGAGTTACACATACTTACCCCAGAATCCAGCAAAATTGGGGCATGATCACTACCCACTCTAGGCAGAGCACACAGAGTGGTGAGAGGGAAGTGACTATCCCAATTAGTAGCAGAGAAAACTCTGTCAATAGTGGCAAAAATGGGGTTGTCCTGATTGTTACTCCAGGTAAAAACCCTGTTTGATAGCTTATATTCCATTAGGCCCCACTTGTTTATCCAGTCATTGAATAGGAATGCCCAGGAAGTATTAATATTGCCAGAGGTTTTCTCCTTAGCCTCCCTGATCAAGTTAAAGTCCCCCCCAAACAGAACAGGATAACATAACCCATCCATACAATCATGCAATTCAGCAATAAAGTCTATTTTGTCTACAGCATAAGCTGTCCCATAAACCAAAATTAGATGCCAAAGAAAAGCCATCAGATTTATTTTTAAAGAAAGAATAATACAATACTTCTTAATACTAACATCCAAAACCTCAAAGTAATTGGCTTTGGTACCCACAAGGATACCTCCAGAAGAGCCTACTGCAGGCAGCATATTCCACTCATAAACAGTGGAGTCAACTAGAGTGTTGAGGAATGAGTCAGATAGGCTTTCCCTCTTAATTTCTTGAAAACCTAAAAAATCAGGCTTGTACTTATGAACTAGGTCAGACAGCCACTGTAGTTTCCCTTTTTGGCCCAAACCTCTAATGTTCCAAAAGGCACCAATCATGGGATCTTAAAAGGATGTCTTAGACTAAAAAGTCCACCTCTCACAGCACCCCCTGAGTCACTCACAACACCAGCAGTGCCCCCTGGTGTGTTTGTGCAGGGAGTGTCTTTTTTTGGAGTATAAACTCCATCAAAATCATTAATCTCATAATCTAAATTATCAGGCAAGGAAATTTCAGGGTTCTGAGAAGCAAACATAAGGCATTTTTCAGTCTCACTTCTAATGATATCACTAATGATCTGGTTTTTTTCCATGTCATTATCACCAATCTTAATATTAACCGCAGAAGCATAAGCCTCTAATTTAGATGTTGATTCAGTGGAGAACGACTTACTTTTGAAAGTAGGGGGAATCTCCAGGTTTTTCTTCATTTTGTAAGCCGCTGCCTTCTCCATGATGTTTTGTTTGCTGTGAACCCTAGCACTTTGTCTTGGAGCAACAATTGGGCCCCACTTGTTCTTGGACGTTTGCTTTTCACTCAGGGCCAACTTCTCCATGAATCTCAGCATCTTGAGACCACTGACCACTGGTTCTGCAAAGGTGCCCATCTCTTCTTCCGATTCAAGCAGCATCCTTTGGCAAGATCGGATGCGTAATCCTCAAATTCTTCTAGCAGACCGAGCAATAGGTTTTTGAGCGGAACATGGGAGATGTGGTAGCAGTAGTTCCACACAAGGGGTAGCAGCATTTAGCTGACAGCAATGTGCTTGTTGCTGGAAGTACCAAGGGTCTTAATTGCCTCAGAGAAGGGAATTGGAGAGCATAAACTCTGGAGTTTAGTTTCTTCCTCAGGTTTCTTGTCATTCTTCACAGGAGAAGCACATGCCTGTAACAAAGCAGCAGTGTGAAAAGTGGCACTATCATCATTTACTTTTTTCCCAACTGGGGTTTTAGCCCTGTTGGCCAGATCCAAGTCATCGATAGGTTCCTCTCCATCCTCCAGGATATCCTTGTCCAGCTCTTCATCATCGTTTGCTTTGTTGTCATCGTCTGCAGAAATGTCAGTAGGTCCATTGTCATCATTAGGATCATCAGCCCCTATTTGATCAAAGCCTTCCACTGTAAATGACAAGATATACAGCTTTTTCCTCATCTCCATGATCATCAGCCCCTAGTTAACTAAGACTTAGCAAGACTGATTGCCATTTGCTTCTCGCAATTTCAAACGCACTATACTCTGTATATATGCATTGCTCATTTTTTTGATTAAGCGCTGTGGCCACTGGCGGGAACCGATCATGTGGTTTGTAGATGAGGCATCGATCAAGTGGACCTAACATACTTGCACATGCACGCACATCCACCCACACACTTGTAGTTGTAGGTCTCGCTAATTGACTTGACCTTGTGTTGTGTCTCCTGGGCCCGCACCAGACACGTTTCAACTGTCATGTCCCGTACGTAGATTTCCAAACATGGCAGTACTGTTTTCTTTGCGCAGCTCTTGGCCAAATCTCTGCGTTCCATCATGCAGATGACAAGTGCAGTGGTAAAATACAGTGAGACCACGAACGGCGGAAGCTACCGGTGTTGGATGCACTGTCAAGTGAATTTGTTCAAGGGGGCCTGTCACGAGCAAAGACGACGCGGCTCCTGTCACGAGTGGGCGGGGCACTGACGGAAAAGTGCCGCCCGCGCGTCTTTCCGACCAAGGTGGCTCGCTCCTTAATTCTCACGGTCAATGCCATCAACTCGGCGGGGAGGAAAATTAAATTTCGCAACGTACTTAGCTTGGGCGCGCGCGAGCTTTATATAAACGGGGGTCGGCGCCATAAGAGCATCTCCAACAGCCGTGCTAAACTAGCGTCTCGCCGCAAATTAAACTGTTTTAGCGCGCGCGCAACACTTGGGTCGCTTCCAGCATGCTAGAAAACGGCGCGCCAAGCTTATAACGAAGTTGGGTGCACGGTCGAAAACACCGCCCGCGGTGTATTTCGGCGCCACACAACGCTGGCACACTCGAGGCCATACCAAGACTCTCTCGCTCTCCTCCTCCCACGCCGCAAGGCAAGCGCCTGCCACCCACCCATGGACGCGCACACCGCTCACCCGTTGTACAGGCCACCCCGCTGTACAGCCCATGACTTCTGACGGCTGTCATTGAGGATATACATAACAGGTAGGCCCACGAAGGGTCGAAATATCATGAAGCATGGGGTCCACACAACATGTGGGTCCAGGTAAATTTCATACAGACATACTATCCACTCGGACAAGCAGCATACTATCCACTCGACCAAGCAACATACCATCCACTCGGATGACAGTTCACCACTCGACCGTATGACTCACTCGGATATACGAAGACCAGCAGGCAGCAAAGCAGTCGGCATCATTCTAATAGTGAGGGCTTGATAGTGGGCTGGCATTATGGCATTCATGCCCCACTTTGTAACATAGGAGGTGAAGGGGTGGCGCACTCTATATAAGCCACCCCCCACCACTAGGGGGCTTCTTCCACCTCTCTCTCTTTTCACCATTAGTCTCGGGACTTAGCTCAGGCATGGGGATCTGTTCCTCTCTCTCACACACACATTGTAATCTCCGGATATATACTCAGATAAAACAAAGCCTCTCCGGAGCACGAGACGTAGGGTTGTTATCTCCACCGTGAGAGGCCCGAACTCGCTAAAACCACCGTGTCACCCATATGCATCTCGATAGATCATGCTCCGTTACCCTATACTTTATTATTGTCGGAATCGTTCCTACGACAGTTGGCGCCCACCGTGGGGCGTGGCGTCTTTCGAGCCATGATGCAAATGGTTTTATTTCTTTGATCCTCGTTCGTCGATCAACAATCATTCATGGAGAATTTGATTCTAGATCCAGACATCGCTCCATTCACAGGAGAGACATGACACTGTTGGTACAAAGGGATCAGGAAGTCCCATTCCATACTATCTTGTTCTTTACAATCGATCTTTAATCTAACAATGATTGTTTTATCTTTTGTATGTACATGCACGAGCGCGAGCAACAGCTGTAGCGCGGCCGTGCCACCAAGCACCGTTCTAACGAGCGCCATGGAGGCCGAGCTCTTGACATGGCCAGTCTGTTGTCGCCATTCTTCTTCGTCGTCGACCACCGACGCCTCCAGCAAGTCAACCACGCCCGTCCGGCTTCGCTGACCTCAGGCGCGTCCATCCGCACCGAAACCACACCTCCCACCGGCGTCACAGGCGCGCTGCACTCCTCCCTCATCAGCTTCTCCAGCGTGGTCGCTGTGGCGCTGCTGGATCCGCCCGTCGCTTCCTCCGGTGCGCGCGGTTCTTCGCTCCATCGCCGCTTGCTGGCCATGGTTTTCCTTTCTCCTTTAACCATGCAAGGTGAGTGGGCCATCTCCTCCTTGATTACCTGCATGCGTGTTAATGCGGAGTACAGGCAACGGAAGGCGTGGTGATCTCCAACGCCAAATTAATTGGCTGCCTCATTAAGCGGCCAATTGATGGATTACTAACGCCACTTATCTGATTGCTAGGCCACGGACCTAGTTAATTCGCATGCATGCATGCATGTATGATTGACCATCGTGCCTTGAACTTCCGGGCCGTGCTTGCTAGTAACTTGCGTGGTCACCCGATGAATCTTCCACTCGCATACCGCGAACCCGATTCGTCCGAGTTCACACAGATGAATCCACTCGGATTCAGACTCAAGTTCACTAGGCCATGGACCCTAGTTCGCTCGGCCGCCTCACGCTGCGTGGTCGCTGGACGCCGTCTTCATCGCCAGCTGCCGCCGCACCGTTGCTCAGCCGACGCGCGTCTTCATCACTCGGCCGCCCGCGCGACGCCATTCTGCGGTGTCCCTCGTCAACCACGCCGCGGCGACGACAGCGGTGGGTGCACGGACCGGACGCAGACCAACACCGAGGCTGCCCACGTCTCCGATCACAACATGACGGGAGCCACCGGGTCTCCGCCTGCACGCAGCCTCGCACGAGAACGCCGTCCCTCACTCGGATTCATCTCAGCCGCCTCACCTTGCGATGGATCCGCGCAAAAAACTGCCGCCGCCATGGCTGAAAAGGGAGCTCTGCGCCCTACCTTCCACTTTCCTTCTAATCTTAATTCCATCCCGTGGAAACGTCCATTGCATGCACGAATGGCTTTGACTCTCACTTAGTTAGCGTTAAACCACTTGCATGCAGATTAATTCGGCGCTAGATGTGGACAACTTCTCCCACGCGCTTTGGATCCGGTCTGCCTGCAAGCGATCAAGCCGCCAGCCTCCATCAAATGGGATAGTGCTTGTGGGCACATCCATGCCGAACCTCACCGAGGCCTCCAAGCCCAGCACTCCACTCGGCCAGCCCAGCCAGCTCCACACCGACCAGATCGCGGTACAGTTGTGATTCCCTCGGACCAGCGGGTGCACTCGGATGAGGAGTCCACTCGGACTGCACTCACTCGACTGTGAAGCCCATGGGTTCACTCGGCCGGTTCGCTTGGTACTACTTGGTCGACTAACATCCAGAACATCATTGACAACAACAGTGGTAGTTACGGCGGCCGGTCCGCATCACCTTTGTTCCAATGAACGGCTCGGATCTCGAATGGTGAAGCACCATAATCAACTGCTCGACAAGTCATAACCACTCGGCCGCCCCGCGCGTCGCCATCGGTTGGTCACCTCATAACCACTCGGCCGCCCTTGCGTCGCCATCGGTTGGTCACCTCATAACCACTCGGCCGCTTGCGTCGCCCTGTCGGTTGGTCACCTCATAACCACTCGGCCGCTTCGCCGCCATCGGTTGGTCACCTCATAACCACTCGGCCGCCCTTCGCTCGCCGCCACACGGTTGGTCACCTCATCACCATGGGCCGCTCCGCTGGCCGCCACTCGGTTGGTCACCTCATCACCACTCGGCCGCCCAGCGTCGCCATCGGTTGGTCACCTCATCACCACTTTCGGCCGCCCATGCGCGTCATCACCGGTTGGTCACCTCATCACCAGCTGGGCCGCCTTGTCGCCATCGGTTGGTCACCTAATCACCACTCGGCCGCTCCGTAGCCGCCACTGCAGTTGGTCACCTCATCACCACTCGGCCGCTCCGCTGGCCGCCACTCGGTTGGTCACCCTCATCACCACTTGGCAGCTACGCGTCGCCGCTCGGTTGGTCACCTCATCACCACTCGGCGCTCGCGTCGCCACAAGGTTGGTCACCTCATCACCACTCGGCTGCCCTCACAGATCATCACCGGTGAGACACATCTACATCAATCAGCCACCCTGCGCGCCGCCATCGGTTGAACTCATCTTCACCACTTGGCCACTCGCGCGCCTTCAAACAGCTAAGTCATTCTACATGCTACATTCTGCTATTTCCGCCTTCCCGAGTATCCCATAAGTCACACATCACGTTCACTCGGAGGCCACGCCACCGAGTGTACCTCACGCCGGTTGTTTATTTTCACATACTTTCTTAGTATCGGTTATGTGACTCCAGTCCAACTTTCATTTTTCGCATACATCATTCCACGAACACCATGTGTCATTCTTCATTTCAATTTGCATCGGTCCTCCAGGCAGCAACTCGGTCGAAACACTACACTTCCGCTTTATTTGAGCCAAGATTCCAATGAGTTCAGTCGGATCCGCTGCCCACAAGTTCGAATGGATCCTTCGCTCTTTCAGACTCTTGCTGGTTAATCAGCAAGCCCCTTGCACTCCCAGCGGGTGTCTATGGGTGCTATTCACACAAATCATTTCAGCACACATCAAATTTCCTTGAGAAATTATTTCGTTGGCTTGTGTCATTTTTTACACAAGTTACGCGATCACTCGACGACCCTATGCGCCAACTTCATCGCTGCTCAGACTCGGTCTCCATACCGGTCCCAGCGCACCACAACACCGACCTTGTCGCTCTGTTGACTTCAAACACATCTGGCCAACCCTTCTGTGGAATCCTCTTCATCGTATCAATGATACAGACCTCGTCAGACATGAGACAAATAAGTCCCTTTTATAATTAAACTTCACACTTCACTCTTTTGGGAGTTTGCCTCTTTCGAGCATCACTCGGAAGCTTCTCCTCATCTTTTCCCGAGTCCGACTCAATGAATTGCAAATCATCCATTCAAAACTATATTTCTCGTATTCCGACATGTCCGTTGTCGAAGCCTGTAGTACGCTCGGGGGCTACGCCGCACCCGGGGGCTGCATCTCATTTGGAATGACACTCTCCTGAGTGGTCGAGTACTTCATCACCGGTCGGATCCTTCACTTCAACAAGTGCATTCGATCCGCCACTTTGACAAGTTTAGTAATCACCCAGACGCTCTGCACGCCCATCTTCATTCCTACTCGTAATCGGTTGGCACACCGGTCTTCTCGGCTACCGCAACTAATGCTATTAATCGACCTGCTACTACATAAGCTTCAAAGCATTCGACTAAGTCCTCCGAGGACCATTTTCGCCGTCCGTTGGCGACGGCTTCGCCTTAGCCACCCCCGCTGCCACTTTCGGTTGTGCACGTCTTCACCACTCGGCTGCCCCGCATCTTCACTTGGCTAGATATGTAGTCCTACATTCGACCACTTCACACGCCATCACCATTCGGTCGCCCACGCCTCGCCACTTTCGGTTGGGCACGTCTTCACCACTCGACCGATCTGCGGCGTCGCCACTTTCCGGTTGCTGCGTCTTCACCACTCGACGACCGCCCGTGCGTCGTCACCGATTGTACACATCATCGCCCTCTGCCGCCTCACGCGTCACCATCAGTTGGACATGTCTTTACCTCTACACCCCAAAGACGGGAACGCAGCTAAGTTACTCATATGGTCGAACCTCATATCACACTCAGAAGCAAGCTTACCTCCTTCGAGCATCAATCGGGGCTACACGACGATTCGCCATGTCACCCTCGGGGTTACGCCCATTTGGTCAACCTATTGATCACATCAGAATATTCTTACGACCATACATGCTCGGGTTTGTCAAGATCTATAAGTGAAGCACGCCCACTCGGAAAAATACCCTTTCACGCCAAAGGGTGAAAAGAAGCTCCTCAACGGATACAATATACTCTTGCAAATACCCTTTCACGCAAAAATCTAACGGTCAATATAAGAAGCACTACTAGAACGATTACTCCTCGAGTGTCGAGCTTTTTCTACAAATGCGCGGTTTCAAGGTCAATTCATTCATCTTGCCGAGTGCACAAAGATCACTTGATTGATCCAGTTCGGATTGAATTTATTTACGATTGCCAAGTGCACGAAGATCAGTCCCACCGACTTAGCTCCAAGTCGAGCTTATTTACCATGCCAAGCGCTTGAAGATCCATCCGATTGACTCAATTTCAAACAAAGATATTTATCGTGCCGATCGCATGGAGGTTCACCGAGAAACTTTAAACCTCCGCCGCACTCATCTAGTCCGACAAAGGCTCGACTACACCCAGTGGGTGCACTCAACGTGCCCCCACTGGAAGAGAACTCGGAAAGAAACATTTTGCTCGATGCAAAACCAGCTCCAGAATTACTCGACCTCCGAGTTAGAGAAGAACAAGTTCGATCAGTACCAGCTAAGAAGATTTTTAGTTCTCTCAGACCCCTCCGACTGCCCGCAGTCGACGGCGGTCTCGGGACTACACCTAGCAGGTGCACTCAGCGTGCCCCCACCGGAGTAATCTCCACTGCACGGCCCGACCAAATTGCGATTGATGAACAACAACAAAAAAGACAGGCTCTAAGACTCCGCCGACTGCCCGCAATGACGGCAGCCTTGGGACTACACCGATGGGTGCACTCAGCGTGCCCCCCCTTTGGAATGGTATCCACTGGGCAGTCCGCCCGGTCCGAGGACGGCCAAACAACAAAAAAGACACGTTCCAGGCGTGAAGAAATTCCGAGTAATCGCCACTCGATGCAGGCCCAGCTCCAAATCACTCCAAAAGAATAATTCTATAAGGTGAGTTTAACGCTCCTCCGTGGACCTGTTTTGAGCCTTCTTCTAGGACTCAAAGCGTGAAACTCACAAGTGTGGATCTAAAACTGACTCGTATTGATCGCTCCTCCGGGATAAGAATGGCATCTCTCTTAGAGAGCAGTCCATGTGTCAATCTTGTTGCACAGATTTAATGACACACCCATACTCAGATCATGAGTTAACCTCTTCCGAGAGATGAACGAATGTCACCGAGTTGCTCCTCACAGGCACTTACCCCAATCAGTCGGGAAGCATGGTGCTGGAATCCATTGAGATTTTGTTCGAACCTTGGTTGTCCGAAAGGGCGACGACATGTACCGAGTATTTCTGTAATCACTCGGACCAAACTGTGTCTTGCACAAACTCATTCTGCAAAATCGCAATCGATTCAGAGGCTAATGTAGGGGATATACATAACAGGTAGGCCCACGAAGGGTCGAAATATCATGAAACATGGGGTCCACACAACATGTGGGTCCGGGTAAATTTCATACAGACATACTATCCACTCGGACAAGCAGCATACTATCCACTCGACCAAACAACATACCATCCACTCGGATGACAGTTCACCACTCGACCGTACGACTCACTCGGATATACGAAGACCGGCAGGTAGCAAAGCAGTCGGCATCATTCTAATAGTGAGGGCTTGATAGTGGGCTGGCATTCATGCCCCACTTTGTAACATAGGAGGTGAGGGGGTGACGCACTCTATATAAGCCACCCCCCACCACTAGACCAAGGGGGCTTCTTCCACCTCTCTCTCTTTTCACCATTAGTCTCGGGACTTAGCTCAGGCATGGGGCTCTATTCCTCTCTCTCACACACACATTGTAATCTCCGGATATATACTCAGATAAAACAAAGCCTCTCCGGAGCACGAGACGTAGGGTTGTTATCTCCACCGTGAGAGGCGCGAACTCGCTAAAACCACCATGTCACCCATATGCATCTCGATAGATCATGCTCTGTTACCCTATACCTTAGTATTGTCGGAATCGTTCCTGACAATGCCCGCCGGCCACGGAAACCCTAAGCTGGGAGCGTTAGGCGTCGCCATCGCCGAGCTCCGCCGAAGGCCGGGCCTCATGGCAGCTTTCTCTTCTTGCCGCGCTGGTGACCACGGCGCCGGGTGGTGTCAGCGCCCGGCGCCGTCCCGATGCGTCGGCCGCACCGTCGAAGAGTCCCCTAATGCGGCCACGGCCAAGAAGGACAAAACATCCGCGAAGAAGAACAAGGCGCGGACGGCTCCGGCAGCACGAAGGCGAGGGGAAAGAAGCTTGCAGGGCGTTCGACGGCCGCGGCGGCTACCGAAGCGCCGGCGAGCTCACTCGTTGAGCCGGCCGCCGACGCGCACCACGTGTTCGACGAAATGCCCCCAAGGTGAAAAAAATTCCAACTTTTCTTTTCTTGTTATTTTTTCAATGCATCATCACATATAGATAGCTTATTTGCATTGTTCAAAAAACTTTGTAGTCTCAACGATGATGCATACATGTGAACTATGGGTGTTGGGTCCAACACCAGATTGGTCTCAAACCAATGGCATCCATTTCAAGACCATGAGTTTGTGGTGGACGAGGAGGGTGCGGGCATTGTCGATGCGCCGAAAGGAAGAGCGGGCAATTACACCACCAACGATGACAAGTTACTATGCTATACTTATTTGCAAGTGTCGAGGGATCCATCCATTGGAGGTGATCAAAGTAGAGACGCCAGATTGGGGCGTAATGAAAGAACACTTTGATGCTCACAACGTGAGTGGAATTGACCGCCCGAGAGATCACTTCGTCCCGATGGTCAACAATCAACTCGGATTGTCAAAAGTGGGCGGCTTGTCAAAAGGCGGTTGACAAGATTAACCTAAGTGGCACAAATGAGGATGCTTTCGAGTAAGTGGCATCTCATATATGTTCATCATACTTGTTTTTGGTGACCGAAGTGCTAACTTGTTTTGTTTTTCTTGTAGTACAACATTGCACAAAACTTGTTCAAAGAAGAGACGAGGACAACCAAGAAGGGGAAGATCAAGAAAGGAAGGGTCTTTACCTAGCCTCATTGCTATGAATTGTTAAAGGATGACGAGAAATGGAAGAAGCGTGATGGTTTGGATGATTTGCATTTGAGCAACAAATGCAAGCGAACAATTGAGTTGAACTATGATGAGGAGGAGGATGATGCATCAAGTGATGATGGAAAGAGAAGCCCCACACCCAACTCGGTTTCATACTCGACGCCAAAACGACCGGATGGGTGCAAGAAAGACAAAACCGAAAAGAAGAAGAGGAAAGGAGATGATGAGCTCAAAATGCTATGGAAGCTATTGTGAAGGAAAGGGTCAAGCCAATGAGGTGAGGAAATGGCAAGGAACCAAGATGCCATGGCCGAAGAGAGGAGGTTGGCGGCCGAGGAGAGAAGGGTGGCAGCCGAGGAGAGGAAGGTGGCTTTGGAGGAGAGGAAAGTGAGCAATGAGGAGTGAACTAGATTGCTGGAATGGGAGAAGCACTTGTTCTTCTTGGACACATCCAACCTCAATGAAGCGCAAAAGGAATATGTCAATCTTGCCCGTGAAGAAGTGTTGATCCAAAAAAGAGTCATGATCCGCATGAGTGGCGGTGGCCTTGGCGGCATGGGTGGCGGTGGCCTCGGCGCCATGGGAGGCATGGGTGGCTTCGGAGCCATGGGAGGCATGGGTGCACCACCGGCCGCCATGGAAGGCATGGGTGCATCTCCGGCAGCCATGGGAGGCATGGGTGGCTTTAGAGCATCCTCCGACGCTATGGCCGCCATGGGAGGCATGAGTTTTGCTTCTCTCATGGGAGGCATGGGTGCAGCTCCGGCCGCCATGGGTGGAATAAATTTCGATGTGCCTTCTCACACACATTCCCATGAAGATGCCGTTGAAGATCTTGCCAACACTGGCCGGAGCTTCATGTGATGCGGTGCGTGATGAGGAGAGGGAGGAAGATTCATCTTCGAGGAGTGAAGAATCGTCTTCGGAAGATGAGGACGAAGACGAGGAAGATGATTGATGTGTCTTTCATGTCTTGAACTTTAGTTTGCATTTGAAATTGGTTGGATGAACATGATTTTGAACTTATGGGCATGAACTTTTATTCATCAACTTGTTTGTCTCAAATTTCACATGAGCATTGCATTTTGATGAATGTTTCAAACTCATTTTGTGTCCAAAATATCATATATGTTTAATGCCCGGCGAGTCGTGCGCGCTGTATTTTATGCCTCGAAGCAAAGGCTGCTCAGTGCATTATAGCGCGCCTGCCGGAGCTGCGCTGGCAGCCCGGCTTAAACATGCCGGAAGGCAGCTGCAACAGGTTTTATGCTGCTGTGCTTTATGCGCTGTTGGAGATTCTCTAACATCCTCAGCTCCTCCCCATCGCCTCGCTCTCTTCTCTAGCAAGCTAGCAGCCAGCGAGCTCCGCGGCCGTGGCGGGCCGGTGGTGCTAGCGGAGAGTGGAGACCGAAGATGCTGCAGGCGGCCAGGTACCTGCTGGGCTCCCCGGGCGCCAGCGGGTTCGGATCCAAGTCCATGGCCGAGGAGGTCACTGCCGCCTGCCCCGACCTCGGCTCGCTCACGGCCATCATCACCGGCGCGACGTCGGGGATAGGTGCGGAGACGGCGAGGGTGCTGGCCAAGCGCGGGGCGAGGGTGGTCATCCCGTCATGAGGCGTGAAGGCGTCAAGACATGCGCGCCATCAAGATCCCGGCCGAAAGTGCCCCGCGCCGACGCCCTCATGCTGCACCTCGACCTCAGCTCGCTTGCCTCTGGCGAGCCTTCGCCACCGCTTCTCTCCCTAGGCTTGCCCTCCACCTCCTCATCAACAACGCCGCAGTTCTCCCACGGCCAGCTCGCTGCTGTCCGAGGATCGGCGTCGGGATGACCTTCGCCACCAACTACCTCGGCCATTTCCTCCTCACGAAGCTGCTACTCGGGAGGATGACGGAGACGGCGGCGGCCACGGGCGGGCAGGGGTGCATCGTGAACGTGTCCTCCAGCGTGCACGGCTGGTTCTCCGGCGACTGGACCGACTACCTCCAGCTCGTCACCCGCCGCAACATGTAAGCATCGCATCTTTCATCCCTGCTTCATCTAAAGCTCATTGTTTGGTCATTGTTTAGCCGCCGCTGCTAGTAATTAACATTGGCATGTGCATGTGCACATACGTGCGGCCAGACCCTACGACGCGACGCAGGCCTACGCGGTCTCCAAGCTAGCCAATGTGCTGCACACCAAGGAGCTCGCCGCCCGCCTCCGGGAGATGGGCGCGGACGTGACGGTGAACTGCGTGCACCCGGGCATCGTCAGGACGCGCCTCAACCGTGACCGGGAGGGCCTTATCACAGATCCTGTCTTCGTGCTGCTCTCCAAGCTGCTCAAGACTATCCCACAGGTCAGGTCACGATTAATCAACTGCTCCATGTCTCTCCCTCGCTGAGCTCTGTTTGTTCTGTGCCAAGGGAAGGCGCCGCTAGCTCCCTCTTCTTGCTAACGTTGTGTCCCATGCAGGCTGCGGCGACCACGTGCTACGTGTTGGAAATATGAGCAAATTACTACGAGATTTAATCCGAATAAATAGGAAATAGATCATGACAGCAATAGCAGAGATTAAACTAATAATGCGAACTGGCATAGTAGATGAACAGATCACATCTAGGGCACATACTAGAAACATGAATTCTACCACGTTCTTGAACAGGAAGGATAGAATCACATACGGTGCAGCGGGAGCAGCACCGCCAGCGTTGACGTTGTCGCCCATGTCGTCGAGGATGAGGTTGCCGAGGTCGGGGAAGAAGTCGCTCGTCATGAAGTCGTTGCTGCCAAAGAATGCATGAGTGCGCCCCAAAAACCTGATCACGCCTCTCCGTACAGATCACGAGAGGCGGGGTTCCGAGGCTCATTGTCCCTTCTCGCGTGCACGCCGGAAGGAGGATGGAGAAGACTTGCTTGGCGGCGCAATGATCTCGAACGGTGGTGAGAAACCATACGGAAGCGGCGGCGGCTAGGGTAGACGTCTCACCGACTATATAGTGCGGGCCGGGTAGGTCGTGGGAGTAAACTCCATGTCTGAGTCGTCACGATCCAAAAGAATCGGAAACGGTTCAGTAATTAACGCGTCCGTTCATTATTAATTAATGACTCATTAATTTTCCCGTGTAGCAAAAATATAGACAACACGCAACCCGCGGCGCGTCGTGACGAGGCGAGCGAGGAGGAGGAGCGCGCGTGTAGGTCTCCTCCGCTCATGCTTATACAAGTGGTAGAAGAGCCCACCTTATAAAGAGGTGCAACTCTCTCTCAACTTATGAGGTGGGACTAAACTTTAGCCTCACTCACTCCACTCACATGTGTGCATGAATGGGCCAAGAGAATTTTAGAATTTTAGTTGGGCTTTGGGCCAAAGGCCTACTAGCCAAATTCCAACACGCCCCCACAACGTCTCATTGGCACATCTCATCATTTAGGCCCCGTTCGGAACGTCGCCTGGCTCCCGCCAAGCCAGCTTCTCGTGGGAGCCAGCGCTAGCCAGCTTCTCGTGGGAGCCGTGTCTGCTCAGCCGCTATAGGCGCCCCAGCATGGGCTGGCAGCCCAGGAAGGGAGCGTGAAGCCCATTCAGGGAAGCTGCTTGATGGGTCTGATTTGTGAGGAAGGTAGGTTGACTGAAAAGAGTACTGCAGGCCAGATTACAAAGCTGCTTGTATTTTTTCTATGTATGTTTCTGCGATTTTAATATGAGACAGAGAGCAGTTTTGGGTAGTCGAGAGCAGCGATTTGGGTAGTACAAGTGCAAATAATGTAATGAACATGCAGATTTTTTGAATTTTACCAAGTTTAGATAAAGAACCACAAGGTTTGAGATATGTCCAACGACAAAAGCTTTCTCAAATTTGCATCTGTTTGCAAATCAAAACGGGTACAGATATTTATACAACATGACCATGACTTCACCAACCAAGAGCAATGGCGGTAGCTAGTTCATTCCTAAACCTATCCATGTCAGAGCACTTGCCTCCGGGTTGAAGCATCCGATGCACTTGAAGGAATAACATACTTCTTATATCTATCCTAATTGTTGGAACATAATCCGGATCCCTTTCACATCGAACGAAGTGGATATCATCTTTGTCATGGAGGCGAACATAGTTGTGCAATGTCATAGTAGCTGCAACTATCTTCATCTCGTGTTTGGAATGAGTAGTTTGGCATCTTGAGGAGAATTTGCCATTTCATTTTCCACACTCCAAAGGTTCTCTCTATGCAATTGCGTTTGGAGGAGTGAATCTTGTTGAACTTCTCCTTAGGAGTATTTGGAGGTGCACCTCTTTGAAAGTCAGGGACATGATACCTTTCTCCTTTGTATGGTGCCAGATATCCATCTCTATTAGGATACCCGGCATCTACAAGGTAATACTTCCCTAAATAGACAACACACAGACATGTTAGTTGGAGAATTGAGTACATCATGTGTAAACTTGTAATGAAAAGAAATGCTCACCCTTTGGAGGATGGGGGAAGGAGGGCCTGTCCTTCTCAATTGCATGGTATAACACATTTGTATCATGCATAGAACCAGGTTGCCCAATTGAAGCATAAGTAAAGTGCATATCGAAGTCACATATCACCATCACATTTTGAGTTGTCATGCCCGTCCTCCCAATCTACCTAACTTTCGGTGGGCCATCGGGAATAGAAGCTCTTATATGAGTCCCATCGATTGCACCAATGCAATCTTTGAGATGAGGATAAGCCCTCCTATCCTTTTTAATTAGATCATGCACAATGTGGAAGTTTGGGTCTTGTGGCTTAAGGTAGTGAGATGCCATGTTCACTACACATTGTAGAACCTCATGGAATTTACGATGGATTGTATCTGCTGAATGTTTGAAGCGATTTTGAGTTCTTCTATTTGATTCACAACCTCCCAATGTCCACAAGAACATAGCAAGAGACTCATAAGTGCTAACAAAGCTTGTTTCTTTGAGACCATAGTCACGTACCAACAAGTCATGAAGATCAAAGAACACACTTGCCGTCATCCTCAACATTGTGTAGGTCTCTCCCGGTGTGGCAATAGTCTCTTGAAGCCATCCAAATCCACTCAAAATAGATTTTCGAGGCTCGGCCTTCATCACCCAACTTTCACAATACTAGCCAAATATGACTGCTGCACCCGAACTAAACATGTTCATATTATGTTGTTGATGTATAACCAAATTCCTCATTGTTTCATAACTATTGTCATCCTCACTATCACTATCCGATGACATCTGCCATATCAAACAATAGTTAGCATCAAGCAAAATAATATGTTCACCGACAGAAGAATAAATATGTTCACCGACAAGATAATAATAGGTTCACCAGCATAAGCATAAATATTGTTCCGAGCACAAGATAATAGTAGGTTTGCCAACATAGGCATAAATATTGTACCGATAGCACAAGATAACAATAGGTTCGCCAACATAGGCATAAATATTGTATGGATAGCACATGATAATAATAGGTTCACCAACATACGCATAAATATTGTTCCCATAGCTAAGATAAGATAGAACAAACTAGTTCCCATACTTGAGGTCATACCTCCTACGCAACCAACCCTTTCGAGAGCTCGGATGTCATGTGCAAGAACATCTCTCTTTGCTCTCTTCGAGAAGAGCTTAGTTGCAATGAAATGCTCATCGATGACGCCTATTGCGCCCACAATCACTTAACTAAATCCATGGTAGATGCAATAGAAATTGTCTCATCTTTCTTTAGGAAAGACTGAAACGATGTGTGTGAAGCATGGGCAATAGAACTAATCTTTCTAATCTCCTCTTGTATCACTTGTGCAGTCTTCGCTTTCTTGTTCTTCTCCGGAATCGTGACCCCAAGCCTCACTTTAGATGAACTAGCTACTATCGGAGAAGGTTGCTCTTCGGTATCATCCTCCAAATCAAGATCGGTGATTTCATCAACATTCAAGGCGGTTTTCAATCTTAGAAGTAGAGGGGGGTGGCGCACCAGATGCGGGTTCCAATGGTCGCTGCCATCAACACCGATATCCTCAAACAAGATGCTTAATCCTTCTTCATTACGTAAGTCCATGCTTCTTGAACTTGCCACAACCTCGTGAGGTCCTATTGTATGAAAGAGAGACATTAGTACATAAAGCATGACAAGTTTACATTTTATTATGTGAGAAACATAAGCATGAGAACTTACAACTTTTGCCTTCTTCCACCACTCATTATCCTGTTTCACAGTGTTTTTCTCAAAGTCCCAACCCCCTCCAGTCTTGCGCAACTTGAGCTTCTCGAATGTGTTGTACTCACGTTTTAGCTTGGTCCATTTGTTCCTCACTTGCTTTGGTGTGTACTCAAGTCCAGTTCTCATCAAGAATTCCTTTCCCACCTCATCATATGCACTGGGTGTCAAATGAGTGCTTGGCATGTTTCCAGCCTTCACTTGTTTCACAAACAACTCCACGATAATCCGAGTATTCTCATCAGTCCATTCAATGAGACTTCACTTGACGCACATTTCTATACAAAATGATATTACTTTATGGATACACATTACCTCAAAAATATATGCCAAACAATCAAGTACCATCTCAAATAGATACCAAAATTAGTATCCATCAGTATATAATTTTGTGCCCAACTATAAGGAAGATAAACAATAACCAGCATGAACATGTACTGCCAGCATAACGAAATTATTGACTTGATCTGAAATCAATTCATATCACAAGAAATTGGGGCTATACATAAGACATGTGAACTAGGCTGAATCAAGAATACATATCACAAGAAATTGGCGCCATAAAGGTGCAGTACACCGAACTTGCATCAACTGCAGTACTACAAGAGGGGGGAGGTGGCTGCTCACCTTGAGCTGGGGGAACGGCTTCTCTCAAGTGGATCTTATGCGGCTGTGCCCGTCCAGAGCTGTATCAAAGGCTGCGGCGACCAACGGAGGAAGTGGCGGCAGATGGGGAGACGACAAATAGCAATGATTTCGGGAGGCTACTGCGAGCGGCGATGGACGGAGACTTACGGGCGATGCGCGTAGATCCGAGGGCGGCAGAGGATTATGACGATTTGCCAAGGGCGACGCAGTGGCTGGTCGGCCGACGTGGCGGCTAGGGTTGCGAGAGAAGAGGAGCGTGGGCGTTCATTTTCTGTACGAGCAGAGGAGTCGGGCCACCAGGTCGAACGAAACGATTCGAGTCGATATACTTCGCGGTGGCATTGCTACCGTAATTTTGAGCAACTCCCGATTCTGCTTTTGGCGAAGCTGGGCCAGCGTAGCTTCTCGTCTCCGCGATAATTGCACGGGCGAATCCTCGAATCCGCGGAGCCAGCTTCTCGAAGCGTTGTCGTTCGGTCCGGCTTCTCGGAGTGAAATTCGGAAGCCAGCTCGTGGAGAGCTTCCGAACGGGCCCTTAGTTCCAAAACATTGTTTATATACCGGTGCTTAGTGGAGACTGTGAAGTTGAACTTCCACTTAGAGATTTATGCTACACTAGATCACAACTTGAATAGTGGACTATGCCTTGAACTATAAGTTTTCACAGACTAGTTTCACACAAATTCTTGACCGACATGGTGGCTGCGCAAGGCTTCCCCTGCTGGTGGAGCGATATCGCCATAATTCCGGGCCTTTTTCATGAATTTATTAGAGAACACCCAATTCTCACAGATCATGCGGCGTTAACGATCAGAAATTCATATAGGTGTGTTCCTCGGAAGATATTCTGCAGGACAACATCTCTCGCTTGCTTCGAATAAGCCACTTGGAACACATTAAGATAAGTATCAACCTACCATGCAGATCGTGATAGTATTGCATCTTCACGGGCGGGATACTTAATATAGGGATACTCTCCTCCCAAATTTACCAACAAATTATCTCCCACTTCTACTTCACGGGATCTCCGATCACATAGAGTGGGTTACCACTATGGACAACTTATGCGGTGGGTCTCAGACCCATCTCCATCGATGCATTATCTATCACACTGCGTGATAGACCCTTTGTGAAGGGATCTGCCAAGTTTTTTGACATTTGGATATAATCCAACGTAATAACTCCAGAGTTCCTCAGTTTCCTGACAGATTTTAATCTCCTCTTCACATGTCTTGAGGACTTCATATTATCCTTAGAACTATTTATCTTGACGATCACAATTTGATTATCACAGTTCATCATGATAGGGGGTATTGGTTTTTCAACCATAGGTAAGTCCATCAAGAGCTCACGAAGCCACTCGCTCGACGGTGGCAGCGCCTAATGTTGTGAGTTCTGCTTCCATAGTTGACCTCGTTAAGATGGTCTGCTTGCAAGACTTCCAGGAAACAGCGCCACCACCAAGTGTAAAAACATAACCACTTGTGGCCTTAATCCACCACTAGAAAAACCGCTACTAATGGCGCACCTAATTTGGCCATTAATGGCGCATCACTGGTGCGCCATTACTAGCACGCCATTAGTAATTTTTACTAATGGCGCACTGCTGGTGCGCCATTAGTATTCGGTATAGCTAATGGCGCACCACTGGTGCGCCATTAGTATAGGCTACGGTGCGCCATTAGTATACCTCCCAGGGGCCATGTATACCCAGGTGCTTTGGCATACTAATGGCGCACAACCACGGGATGCGCCATTAGTAATCATGAATACTAATGGCGCATCACCAAAGGATGCGCCATTAGTATGCTTTGTCATACTAATGGCGCACTATCATGTGATGCGCCATTAGTATGAATATTAGGTTTTTTTATTTTTTTTATTTTCTGTTTTTTGCACAGGTTACAAAATGTATAATTTGACAAAATATAGACAGCACACATCAACAAATGTATTCATCAATACAATGGAAGATTAGTCTTTGAATACAGTTCATCATATTAGTCTCCGAATACAATTCATTATATTAGTCTCCGAATTGAAAAGACCGAACAAAGATAGAACATTATATTACAAGTCTCGAGATCGCGAGTAGCGAGTTTGTCTTCACATTACAAGTCGATATCAATCATCTAAACTACCATCACATAGAAGAGAGCTGCGGTCATCACGATGAGCATCATCACGATGAAACTCGTCTTCATCCGGGTTCCTCCAACGCCCTTCCCTCTCCCGCTAGATAGCGGGCGATTCTAGATTCAGCCTCGCCCTAGTGGTGTACCCTTTGTAACTCATATCGCTGAATCGGTGAACCTGTCTCCGACACTCCTCCCGATCATCATAGACTCCGGAACCTTACCCTTGTATACCATATATACGTCGGCATCGCTATGCACTAGCCAAACGAAACGTTAGTACCAATTCACGTACAATACATAAGCAATATATAAGTATGCAAATGTAATCCATCAAGAGAAAAGCAAGACATTAATAGCATCGATTACATCTAAGTTGAACGACTCTCAAACCAAAGAGACATACTACAAGTTCATTAAAGTTTAATTACAACATGAGCCAATCGATGTTTGAGAACTAGACACGACATCACCGCTTTCGACTCGACTCAAGGGACCGGAGCGTGGATGAAGCCGCCGCTCATCGTGGGAGTCATGAAATAACGGCCGTTGTCACCTGCATTTGTAGCATTGTGTCGATGTCACCGTTGGACGGTTGATTTCTCGAGGTAGAACTGCCCCGAGGTACGGCGACATCTTGATGGATGATTTCCGCAAACTCCATTGGATGCGAAAGAATTCTTGTCGGAGGTCCGGCGTCCTGGATTGCCGATTTCACGCCGCGCCCAATCTTTGAGTTTACTCGGTAGCGAAGTTGATGATGGTCCCGTGATCGCCCGCATGTGATGGATGGCGTAGTAGGCACCCTTTCGACCGCCAGCGGCCGCTTGACGCAATGTAACGTCAGACAGGGAGAACACGTGCTTGCCGTATTTCACGAATAGGCCTGGTGAAGGTGCCTCCAGATTTGGCGTGCCGGGAGAACATCATCAAGAACCTTCTTGATATTTGTGTAGTCTACGCTCGATCGACGGTCCGGGTCGAAATACGTGGCCATGGAATATTTGGGGCTTAGGAGGATGAGCGTGCAACGTGTGTCACCGCAGAAAACACGGAATGTTAAAAGAAAAATGATCGAAATGTAAGAATTCATATGTTACGGGCGGTTGAGGGGAGGACTTACTCGGGAAAGTAAGGCACGAGGAAGTTATCCTTATCTTGGTTTGCCGTAATGACGCCTTCGAGAGTAAGAACTTCGCGACTTGCCGGTCCCCAGCGCTGCCCAAGATCTTGGCACGCATGTAGAAGGGGTCGACTATCACGATGTCCGGGTCTTGTCGCTAATGATCCGCATCTCCATACTCAAATAAAATAGCCGAACGAAGGTGTAGTGCAGCGGATGAAGGTTCAACATAGCGTGGATGTCATCAAAACGCAGGACGATCGTGACGCCTGGCTGGAGTTATCCACAAAGCCCTTGCCCTCTGGCACCTTGGCCGCAAAACCCGGGTATGCCACATCCTTCTCCCCCGAGACGCCGCTTCTCCAAAGAAAGAACACTGTCATCGCAGACTCCGCGATAGCACCGGTTGCAGCATTGAGCATATTTGTCGGTAGCATCGCCCTACCCGCCACATGCACCCTCCTCGAGATATCCTGCGGTGAAGGTGGCCCGTCCCGAGCACGGATCGCATTACTGCAGCCGCTGGCTCGCACCCTTCTTAGTATTTCTTTTGCGCGCCTTCTTCTTCTCCTGTAATGGGACCGAGTTTTGCTCACGGACCGCCTTCTTGAGTGTGTTGGGGCTGATAATATTTCGCACCTACGCCTATATGAGGCTCGGTGAAGTCGGCAAATGGAGGCGCCTCTCGAGAGCTGAACGCCAGACGGCGCTGCTGTAACTTGGCTTCTCCGCGATGCACGAGCTAGATCGCACACGCCTTTTTTGGGTTTGGTTCTTGAGAAGGAGGCCCCATGAAGTCGCCATCGCACCCATGATCGGCAAAGTACTGATCGACGTTGCCAAATGTATCATCGCCGTCGTGCCGTCAGTTGCTTACGATCCCGTGCCATATGCATGTTTGGATCCAGCGGCATAGGGATGTCCGGCACCGCTTGCGGCGGTCTTGCCATGGGGCCGACTTGGCGCCGCACGACCGGGCGGTGTTGTCTTTGGGGTGGTGTCCCCGCCCCAAACGAATCCGCTCTTCGCCAAAGCAGGGGCCAGCTCAAGCATGCGCCGAGGGTCATCACGTCATCATCGCCGGCCCGACGGGTCGATTCGGAGGTAACAACTCGTCGCAGCTCGGCAGCACCCGAACCGCTTGAACCCTAAACAAGTTGGGTGGCATCTGGGTACCCGTGGAACAAGGGGTTGCCGGTTGAACTATTTTGCCCTTGGCGACATCGACCAACTCGTTGTTCCACGAAGTGGAGGAGAGTGCACGGAACGCCGTCGGGCGCCTGCGAAAACATGTAGGGCGCCGGGGATGCCCGAATAAAGGCAAGGAGATGAAGTCCTCACGAGAGAGGCTTAATTAGTTACCGTGATGATGGCGCCGAAGCTCGGCTAATGTAGAGGCACCGCCAACGGCGGGCGGCAGCTGACGGAGGGGCCGCTTGCTGCAGAGGTGCCGGCCGGGCGCACACCCGGTGCATTAAGCTCCCGTGCGGCGTCGGAGATACTAATGCCGCCCGCCGGGAGGGCACCAATGGCCCGCCATCGCATTATCACGAAGTTCGCGAGCCGTGAAGCTAGGAATCGGGGCGGCCTCGTTGGCCGCCTGCAATCCACCTTACTCAACCCCGAGATCAAGGTAGGCACAATGGCGTGATCGCCGCCCGAAGTCGTTGTTCCACTTGCTCTTGGACAATCTCCTAATCCGCGCCACCTGTGCCTTGAGTTCTTGAACCTCTCGCTGGCTTTCCGAGCTGGTCTTTTCTCCTTCCGCATACACCAAATGTATAGTATGACCCCATTTTGTGGACAAGCCTTTGCCGGGCCACACGACCAGCCGACGCCGGCTTACTAAGCTTATCCTTGTTCTTCATTACATTCAACCCCTATTTAGAGTGGTGTCCCAAGGGTTGCTCTTAGTCGGCCAGCTCTTTCATTGCTTTTAGTCGCTCATCTTGAAGGAATGTGAACCATTTAGAAATTTGGCTTCATTAATTAGAATGCAACCATATGGAGCTAATTACGGCTGGGTATTCCTCACTGTAACAAGCTCAAGCCGCCTGGTCTTCGGATCCGTGGTAAGCTCCTTTGTTTTCGGGTCCTTCTTGTACCGGGCCCCGACAAAGTTCCTGGTCTGCTTATCACCGTATTTATCGAAGAGGGGCGGTAGGCCTTGCTCGCACGGGTCCACCTCCTCCTTGTCCCATATAGGCTCCGCCACTCAGAATCACCGGGACCGAGTGTGTGTTCCCTCATGTTCAGCTCCGCATTTGTTTCCCCACTCACTTGATTGGGAGTTTGCGGTGCTTTCGAGCAATTGATCTTGAAGTCGTTGTAGTCATCTTCGGTGATCGAAGGATTTTTCTCCTTGATCTTCTCATAACTCTCACCTTTCTCGATCATTCTCTTCACATTGCTTTTCCAAGTAGACAGGCCTTGCTCATCTTCGTGAGGGCAGCATTGTTCACTTTATTCCCTTTGAGGCTTGTGTTTTCGAAAGCAGCTGGAACTTGTATCGCTCGTGCAACCGTGAAGAGGAGGCTGCGCAAATTCCCTCGGTCAGATGCCTCGTGTTCTCGGTGTTGATCGAGACGGTGCTCGGGAGAATGCACCCGAGCTGAAGCGAGTACCCTTGACTATTCGTTCGGGCGCCATGGATTCCTGCCGGAGTCCACTTCAAGAACTTCCTCCTTGAGGGTGCGGAGCACGGTCGGCCGCCGTCCTTCCGTTGCCTCTTCATTGGCTGCCATCCGCGGCGCGCCGCCATCATCGCGAAGGGTGGCATCCTCGGCGGCACCATCGATTGTGGTCATCCTCGGCGGCACCATCGCTGGTCTCAGATCGGTGGGAAGGCGGCGGCCTCATACAAGTGAGGTTGTTCCTCCATCTCCGGGACAGCTCCTAATGCCTTGCCGCCTCAACCCCGGCCTCATCGCTAGGGCCATGTTTCTCTAAATAGAAACAAAGCTTGGTCAAAAAGTTGGTTATTGTCAAGGAACAAGATCATGGTCTCATCATTTAGGGTTTGTCGACACCGAGGCATCCTAAAATCTAAGCTTTTATCATTGAGGGTTTTTCGACGCCGACGCACCCTAAAAGCCTAACCTTTCATCATTTCGGTTTTTATCGACACCGAGGCACCCTAAAAGCCATGCATTAGTCACAAGTACGCCAAGCACTTGATCCTACTTAATTAACTACTAAGATACTCCTCGGCCCATGCATTGTTGTCAAGTACCCCATATGTCCTATTTTAGCAAAGTCATGCTAAAATTCACGGAAAATTTCAGCATGACCTTTGCTGAAAATAGGACATATGGAGTACCCGAATTTGCTCGGAACGGAAGTTAATCGACATTCCGCAAACTCAAGGGCCTCTCGGGTACTCGTGCAAAATCATCACGTACACGATGGTCGGAGACACAAACCTGGAAGAACTAGCAAAATCATCACAAATTGTCATAAAGATATCACTATCTTATGTTCTTCTCAATGATCACAAGTAATTCAGAGTATCATAAGTAATTCAGAAAGCATCACAAGGACAGTAGTTCAAAGACATGAACAAGTTTTAAAAAGCACATCAATATGTATTGTATTTCATTGTGAGTTATATACAGTATATAACAAAGAAACAGCTTTAATCCAGTTTCATTTATCAACAATATTACTTGTCAAATACAGAAGGAACACCCCATTTGGTGACATAAAGTTACAAAATGATGATGTATCAAAGCAACACCCCAGCACTAGCCTTAAAAACAAGTGAAGTTTCACCCATATAAGAACAAGTGAATTCTAGTCCCATTGACACTCCCCGGTTTCTACAAACACTGAAAGTACTAGGGCAATACAAAAGTTCTGAAATTTTGTGTGCCTAACTGAATTTACCGGAATTTCAAAGAACTTAATAAACTGAATTTTCAAAACTGCAAGAAGCCAATTAAAAAAAATCCTCTCATCTCTATATGAGGATTGTTAATCGCCACAAACAGGCTCTGGGATGCACTTCCATGTTCATGTAGGTGTGTACTGTAGCTGTTTGGTACTTAGAAAGAAACGAACAGCCGTTCGCTCTAGATTTAATCATGATTTTGCCATTGTTGATATAGGAGGAAGTCCGAGCTTGAGGATTTCATAGCTCCCTAGTGCAAATAAATTACCTAAAACCTTGTACTAGTATCTTTATCTTTTTGGTTAGGGTCAAAGACCCTATAATTTATACATACCATGTATCTTTAATTTTGTTTTATTAATACAAGACTGTAGGAGTTTCCTCCTACTGTCCTTCACAGTTCAAAATGAATAGACAATGCAGCTTCAGAAACTGAGTAAGTAACCAAGAAAAAGATGTACAAAAAGATAAATTTCTATCAAGTTTTTCACCAAGATAGCACGTTAGCGATCTTGTGTGATCGCAGTTCCATCCACTTTTCCACCCAACTCCCCCTCGACTTGTAGAAGCAAAGAAGCACAGAAATCAAAATGAAAATAAAGACAGCGAGTCAACGAAGAAGGCATATGTGCAAACCACAATGTAATCATGTAGAGTATGGGAAACTGGCTTTGTGGCAAGGATAGTAATGGCCACGTCTATTGCCAGGTCCAGAAAAACAAATGTCGACTTGTAATAGTGAGTTGGTATTTAGTTATTGTACAAGTATATATAGTCTACACAAATGTATCGTGAACGAAAAAGATAGTGTGGTAGCTGGCTGCAATAATAAAAATAAAATATTTATTCATAACTTATTCTCTCTCTTAGGGCTAGTATTTGTTTTATCGTTAGTAGTATCGACGTGGGATATGATGTTTGTTGCTTATGATCTCAAATTGCATGACTAGTTTTTCCAACAATCATTGCATGTGTTTTCGCTTATTTCTATCATGTTGATCAAATATAATTCAGATGCAGCTTCTGGGTACAAGAGAACATAAATAAAATCGAAGGTGCACCTAAACACATCAAGGAGGGAAATGCTTGTCCAAACAACTCATCAAGGGCCTACATTTTGTAGCAAAGACCAAGACTGGAGCCTTTAATATGTTGGCCGTAATGCATTGATTAGTAATAGTTCTTCTCAATTATTCAAGTCGTGAACAAGAACTTAATTATATATCAAAGATCCAGAGGAACGAAAGAATTCCGTATCTAACTAGAAGCTTTATGCTAGAAAGAAAGAGAGGACATGACTAGGCTAGATGCTTGGAAAACCTATTATGCTCAAATTTACTGGTGGATTCCACACTTTGCAAAACATTTAAACTAAACCATCTTGGTTTTGGAGCGTGGCCAGTTCAGGATTTGGCAAAATTCATGGAAAATCAGGGTTTAGGAACATTGTGAAATTTAACCACAAAAGAATTCCTCAAAAATATGACTATTAATTCTTGATCTACTACTTCCTAATATTGGTGTCATATTGGCAAGTACAATCAGATATGTTCTGACACGGCACAATCTATTTAATATTGTTTTTAGAAAAAATCTTTTAAATATTAATTTGTGGTTTTGTGCTCCTGCTAAAGAAAAATAAAGCACAATATCACATCGAAAGTACTCACCGAGAACAAAATGAAAACAAAGAGATAGGCAGAGCTTGATGTTCCGAAGGGTAAGTTGTATTTCCTAAGACAATGGAGTGACTATCGGGTGTCGAGGAGTGGTCTAGGGAGTGGGTCTTCCATTTGTGGTGAAGTGGGGCAATTTTGGGCGGTCGAGGGAGGCGGGCTGACGGGGTGGTGGACGGGCGTCGAGGTGGGGCAAGGGCGTCAAGGGTCACGAGGCGGGTGCCAGCGGCGGGGCGGGTCGGGCGGCGGGGTCGGGGCGGCGCCCGGCGGCGGGACGGGGCGGCGTCTGGGCGGCGCCCGGGCGAAGGGTCGGGAAGGGCCGTCTGGGGCGGCAACCGCGGCGGAGCCGGGCGGGCCGAGGCGGCGCTGGCGCGGGCGTCTGGCGGCGCCCGGCGGCGAGGAATGCGCGCGGCGGAGGGAGAGGGCGAAAGCGAGGGGCGAGGGCGAGGGCAGCGCGGCGCGGGCGGTGGGGCGCAGAGGGAGAGAACCGCCAGGGATCGCTACGTGATCGGGCGGCGGGGGATCGGGCGATAATACATACTAATGGCGCACTACCGTGCGCCATTAGCATGTTCACTAATGGGCGACCTCAACGCGCGCGCCATTAGTATTTTTTTTTATTTCCAAAAGCCAAAAGGTTATCTACTACCGTAACCTATCCATGCCGCTTCCACTCTACTAGCTCGACCGGGTCAGCCCCCGCCTCGCCACCAGGAGTCCTAGGTCTGGACCTCCTGTGCTCCACAAAATTTTTTTTTTAGCATTTAAAAAGCTATTGATACTTATTTATGTTTAAATATGTTCAAACTTGGTTAAATAATAACACACATTTTTTTATAAGACAAGTAGCATTTAAAATGCTGTTTGGCTGTTTGATACTTATTTGTGTTTAAATATGTTCAAAATTGTTTAAATCATAACAGTAATATTTTTTTATAAGACAGTAATAATTTTTTAAAAAATATCATCAAACAGTAATGCATGCCGGTGGAGCGGGGGAGGGTGCGGGGGCTCATGGAAGTGGCGTGTTGAGTAGGGGAATCGAGGGCCAAGGTCAAGGCAAGGACGGGTGGACTGGTCTCATGAAGGTGGGATAGCGATCGAGATGGAGGGGGATCGAGATCGAGTGTCCATGAAATTAAAAATATTCATGATAGTTCAAAAAGTGCCCATGAAAATATACAATCGAGAAATGAAGTCTACGATTTAAATACAATCGATCTTAGCTAGCTATCTCTTCACAATCTTCTTGCCCTTCTTTTTCGCAAATGGAGTTCTTCTATGGAACTGGACGTCCTTTAGGTAGGGTGGTCCTGCTTCTTCTTGTGGTGTATGCTGCTACTTCATCATCGCCATGTTCGATCCTCGGGTCGCCAGTGCTTGTCGAAGTCTTGCTCATTGGCTACTCCATCCATTCCGATGATCTTCCTTTTGCCTCTCCTCACGACTAACACGACCGGGCTTTATGGGTCGGTAATGAAGAAGCATTGGTCCACTTGGGGAAGCCAAGTATCTATGGCTCATTTTTCATGGGTGACGCTATACCATGGGTCTTGATTTGGCTTCGGGTATAACCATGGTGGTGAAATACCGGTCTTCTTTATGACGTTCTTGGCCCATCTCGACACGGAACATCGGGACCTTCTCTCCAACAGAGCTCAGCTCCCTGCATCTCCTCGATCCTTCCGTAGTATCTCGTCCTTGTCGTTACGGTGTAGGATTCCATCGCTTACCCCGGAGTTTTGATAACCATCGCTCTTCATGTCCTTGGCCTCGTGTAGAATGTGTAGCTTGATATCGTGACGCCTCATAGGTCATCGTTGTGCTCGGCGCCACCGTGACAAGGCGAATATGAGTTGTTCTTCCGGAAGAATCCTCATGTAAAGGGTAATGGCGAAGCTTCCTCGCTGAACCAATGCGTGAAACATGAGTTGTGCTCTTTGAGTATATCTCCGTCCGCTCTCGCTGGCCTCTTTGGCCATTGTAACGCCTTCTTAATAAAGGTTTTGTGTCAGTACCACCCAAGGATCGACCACGTCTATGTGTTGTAGCGCGACTAGGTTTGCTCTTTCAAAAGTCGGCGAGTCGACCATCGAAGTCGACATGCATTTTCAGCGGCGACCCTCACGGTAACCCCATCCAGCGAAAGCCCCGCCGAGGTGCTCGCGACGGGCGTACCAACGGGGTTCTCGATGCCTAGATAATTCGTGCGATGGGAGATGCACTCTTCGGGTCGAAGCCCCGGCTATGCTTCCTTCCGACGTGATATGTTGTGAACGTATCCTTTGATGACACCATTCATCCTTTCGAACGGCATCATGCCGTGCAGAACGTCGGCCCGAGTTGGATGATATCCTCCACTATATGGACCAGCAGATGCACCATAACGTGAAGAATGCGGGCGGGAAGTACATCTCAAGCTCGCATAGTATCACCATGATCTCTTCCTCAGCAGCCTTCTCGAGTTGCCTCACGCCTAATCGACTTCCGAGATGACGCGTCAAGAAGTTGCATAGGCCAAATAGCGCTTCACGGACGTGCGTGTCCATGATCCCACGGATTGCAATGGAAGTATCTGCGTCATCAAAGACGCGTGACGGTCGTGAGACTTCATCCCGCTGAACTTCTGCTTCGCTAGGTCTAGGTATCTGCTTATCTTCCCTCACAGAATCAGAAGGAAGTTTTACTCCTAGGAGGCAGGTGAAAAACTGCTCGATCTCCTCCTCGACTTAGAGTGAAGCACGCCGAGGGTAGTCATTTCCGGTCTTCTTGGCCTTTTTGCCTTTGCGACTTTACGTGTCCCGCTTCGCCTCATCATCATCATCATCATCATCATTAGCGTGAAGCTCCTGCACGATGCCCATTGATTTCAAGTCTGCCCTTGCTTTTGGCCCATCTTTGGTCCTCTCGGCATGTTGAGCAGTGGTACCAAGCGGACTCTCGCACATCGTTCTTCGTGGATATGCATGACATCAAGGTCTGTGAGGCACATGGTGGATCTTCCAAGACGGGCAAGTCCCGTAAAACAGACCTCGTTTTCCATACCTTCAGCAAGAGCGGCTCGCGCTTTCGCTTTTTTCCGGCTCTGGCGCCTTTTGCTTCTTTCCTGCTAGCAAGCGCCTTTTCCAATTTTTCAACAGCTTGTCTATTTCCTCGCCGCTCCTCGTACACGGGCGTTTTTGGGGTTCGGTTTCACCATCGAACAGATCCTTGCGTTTTCCTCCACGGGTCATCGTCGCTGGCCACCTTCGATGTCCCATGAACACGGTTTTCAAGACCCGGATCTCTATCTAGTCAGCGATACGTTGTGTCATCCATGCACCTTACGCATCCGTAAAATCCGTGGACTACCTGCCCCGCGAGATATCCGTCGTAGAATCGAGATAGTCGTGGCACCGTCGTGAGCAAAGGCGGCTCTCATAGGGAAATATTCTTTCTCTGCGGCGTCCACGTATTGGCTGGCGTTTTCCACAGCGTGTCAAGCTCCTCTTTCAAAGAGCCCCGGTCATGATTGATGTCGTTCCTGGTTGTTTCGCCCTTCAATTAGCATACTCATGTGAATGTACTTCCTCTTCATGCACAACCAGGGGGAAGGTTGTACATCCACACAAACACAGGCCAGGTGCTATGTGTGCTTCTCGCTGCCAAACGGATTGACTCCATCGGTGCTCGCGCCCAGACGATGTTCCTTGGATCGCTCCCCAAATTCCGAGTCTTCGGTTCAACGCTTGCCATTGGCTCGCATCCTTAGGGTGACTCAAAGCATCTTGTCTTTTTATCTATCTCCGGATCATTTGTGTCATCTTCTCGCTTCTTCTCCTCCCTATCCTCGTGCAACGCAGGAGCTTTGCTACCTTAGGGTCCGCGAAATAAGCGCCGCAGACGAGGGAGTGATCGGAAAGTACCACACCACTTTTCGAGGAGCTTTCTTCCTCTTCTTGTATCGGTGACGCCAAGACACCGGACATATGGTAGACTCCGCGTGCTCGTCCCGATAAATGATGCAATTGTTCATGCACACATGGTATTTCACGTACGGTAAATCGAGAGGACACACGATTTTCTTCGCCTCCTCCAAACTGGTCGGGCACTTGTTCCCCTTGGGAAGACGTTTGCGCTGTGAATGACATGTTCTCGTCGAAGCATGTGTCGGTCATTTTGTGTTTTACCTTCATCTCGAGCCATGAGCGCGTTACTTTCAAAGCGGGTATCCTCGGCCTGCATCCTTCATACAATGGAGTAACCGCTGCCTAACTCAAGTTGATCCATCTTGGCTTTCTCTCGGTAGCAGCTCTCTGGCGTTATCCGCCCCGCTTGAGAAGCAGCTCTTGAATATGAGGGTCCTGCACCCAGCCCATCGATGGTCCAAATATGCCGCTCGCCCGGCCGCATCATCATCTTCATGATCATGCTCCGTCGCTGCTCCGGCATCTTCCTCATCATCATGTCCTCGCATCTTCTACATGATGATCGTGCATCACCGTCGTGATCATCTCCCGGGATTCTTCGTCTTCTCGCCCGCCCGAGCCGCGGTGGTTGTCTTGCTGCCCTTCCTCATTTCTTGCCCGCCCCATGGACGACTTCGTAGTCATCTTCATCACCTTGCCACCGATAGCCATCCATGAAACCACGCAAGAGCAGGTGGTCCCGCACCTGCCCGAATCCGGGTCCGCAATAAGGCTCTTCACTTGCATCTTCGACACGGACATCTTATCTCCGCCTCGCTCTTTTGAAGCATCTCGGCCTTCAGGACCTCGAACCTATTCACGATGCTCTTCGGGTCATCGTATGCGGACTATGGTCGCCTGCGGGTAGAGCAAAACGATATTTTAGAACCAAACAAAAATTTGGCATGACTTTCCCTAAAAATAGGACCAAAAGAATGCTTAATGCCAAAATTCTGTAAACGGAAATGAATCAACATTCCGCAAAATATTGGCAACTATCGCATTTCAAATACCGTACACCTCCAAACACAAACACATATGCAACACCACAAACATATGCAACAATTACCTAACATACATAGATCTAGCTAGGCGTAAAAAGTGCATGTGCACATTGTTGTAGGGAGAACAACATAAATATAGCTTCCCCTTACTTACCTATTAAAACAAGGTAATTTAACCACTTAATTTGAATGAATCTATGGTGGAAATGAGGTGAAAAGAGGAGGCACCCGAGACAAGGAGGAGGTGGAGAGAATGAAGTGGGGAGAAAGTGAGTGTGGGTAGGAGAGGCTGTCCAAAATATCTTGTTGCTGCCCACTTACTAATGGCGCACCAAGACTAAATGCGCCATTAGTAATCCAGTAACTAATGGCGCATTTCCTCCAAGGTGCGCCATTAGTAGATTTGCAAAAATAAAAAAATACTAATGGCGCATTCTTGAAAGTAAGCGTGCGCCATTAGTAGTTACAACTACTAATGGCGCACTTCATCTGGATGCGCCATTAGTATGTTTGGACAAAGCACTAGTTCAAAAAAAAAAAAAATTGATACTAATGCCGCACCACTTGCATGGTGCGCCATTAGTAGTTACAACTACTAATGGCGCACTTCATTGGATGCGCCATTAGTATGTTTGGACAGACGCACTAGTTCAAAAAATTCTATACTAATGGCGTGACCTTATCAAATTGTTGCGCGCCATTAGTAGTTACAACTACTAATGGCGCACTTAAGCAGGATGCGCCATTAGTATGTTTGGACAGGCGCACTAGTTCAAAAAAAAAAATTGATACTAATGGCGCACCCTTTGCATGGTGCGCCATTAGTAGTTTCAACTCTAATGGCGCATCAGAAGGTGGTGCGCCATTAGTATATACTAATGGCGCACCAACTTTCTGGTGCGCCATTAGTGTCAATCCCATCTATGGCCCCTTTTCTAGTAGTGATCTCATCAGCATCAGATATCCAGTTCGAGTCACTATAACCCTCCAGTACCCTTGGATACCCGGTGTAGTGAATCCCATAGCAAGCAGTGCCCTTCAAGTAGCGCATAACTCTCTCAAGCGCACGCCAATGATCATCTCCCGGTTTTGACACAAACTGACTCAGCTTGCTCACAAAGAAAAGAGATGTCGGGCCTCGTGGCACTCGCCAAATACATAAGCGAGCCAATAATCTGAGAATACCTAAGTTGATCTCTAGCAATCCATCGATTCTTTCAAGCAACACACTAGCATCATATGGAGTTGGAGAAGAGGCGGCAATGCTATACCCAAAACGACTCAAGACCTTTTCCACATAGTGAGATCAAGCAGTGTGATCCCACCATTCTCATCTCTCAACAGCTTGATGTTTAAGATAACACCAGCTACTCCTAGATCCTTCATCTCAAAACAAATGAGATAAGAAATCCTTAACCTCCTTGATTAAATCAAGTTTGGTTCCAAACATCAATATGTCGTCGACATACGCACAAAGAATAACTCCTTGGCCCCCACCATAGCGATAGTACACGCACTTGTCACCATCGTTTACTACAAAGCCGGCAACAGTTAATGTTCTTTCGAACTTCTCATGCCACTCCTTAGGAGCTTGTTTAAGGCCATATAAAGACTTTAATAACTTGCACACCTTTCCTTCCTGACCAGGTACTATAAAACCATCTGGCTGGTCCATGTAAATTTCCTCCTTCAACTGTCCATTGAGGAAAGCCGTCTTGACGTCCATTTGATAAACGAGAAGACCATGAGAGGCAGCGGTGATAGTAGCAATCCAATTATGGTCGGGTCTAGCCACGGGTGAGTAAGTATCAAAGAAGTCTTCACCTTCTTTCTGGTATAACCCTTAGCCACAAGCCGTGCCTTTGTACTTTTCAATCGCACCATCAGGTCTAAGCTTCTTCTTGAACACCCACTTACATCCTACTGTGTTTGCACCCATAAGGACGGTCAAGGATCTCCCGCCATCAAGTTATCTAAGATGGAATCCATCTCGCCAAGTCTGACTTCCTTCCAGAGTCAGCATCGTGGAGATGCATAGGCTTCTAAATAGTCTTGGGTGTGTCATCCACAAGGTACACAATGAAATCATCACCAAAGGACTTTTGCAGTCCTTCGCCTCTTACTCCTTATAGGAGTTTCATTGTTACCCTCAACAGATTCTCAACGTGTTCCATCGCAATGGTGGTTTCCAGAATTACAAAGTGAATTCCTCACTAGATGGAGTAGGTATCTCCTGATTTGATGAACTCGACATATCCTTCATAGGAAATATGTCCTCAAAGAAAGTTGCATCATTCGACTCCATAATCGTACCAACATGCATGTCGGATACCTCAGATTTTATTATCAAAAATCTATAGCCAATGCTATAAAAAGCATAGCCCAGAAGAACACAATCCACGGTTTTTGATCCAAGCTTGCGCTTCTTGGGAATTGATATATTGACTTTCGCCAAACAACCCCAAGTAGTAGGTAAGAGAGTTTCAACCTTTTCCTTTCCCATTCCTCAAATGGAGTCATGGTCTTATGCTTTGTGGGAACTCGGTTTAGGACATGACACGCAGTCATTAGCGCCTCCCCACCATTCCTTGGATAGACCGAAGTGTCTAACATGGTGTTAACCATATCAGTTAGAGTTCGGTTCTTTCTTTCGGCTACCCCATTTGACTGGGGTGAGTAGGGAGGCGTCCTCTCATGGATTATACCATGTTCCGCACAAAACAGATCAAATTCATTGGAAAAATACTCTCCACCATGGTCGGACCTAAGCCGTTTAATTTTTCGATCAAGTTGGTTCTCTGCCTCAGCTTTATAGATTTTGAAGAAAGTCAAAGCCTCATCTTTTGACTTCAGAAGATACACGTAACAATATCTAGTGGAGTCATCAATCAACGTCACGAAGTATCTCTTACCACCTTTTTTCAACACACCATTCATCTCACAAAGATCAGAATGTATAAGCTCTAGTGGCACCAAGTCTCTTGCCTCTGCAGTCTTATGGGACTTGCGAGGTTGCTTAGCTTGCACACATACTTGGCACTTAGAGCCTTTGACAAGAGAGATTTTCGGAATTAAATTCATATTGTCTAGCCGCTTCATGCTACCAAAGTTAATGTGACAAAGTCGTGAATGCCAAATATCAGACTCATTGTTGTGGCAAACATTATTAATAACTTTAGTGCAAATATCTGACAAATACAGGCGGAAGAAGCCTCCGCTCTCATAGCCTTTCCCAACAAATTGTCCATAGTTAGAAATTACAACTTTATTGGATATGAAAACCAACTTAAAACCATCTCGACATAAACGGGAACCGCTAACGAGATTTTTATTGATGGACGGCACATGATGAACATTCTTCAGACGCATGGTCTTGCCCGAAGTAAACTCCAGATCGACCGTATCAACACCTCGAACGATGGCATGTGACCCATTCCCCATCAGCACGGGAGAAGTCCCAGTGGCCCTTATTCCTTCATATCAGTATCACCGATGACAACATTAGCGGACTTTTCGCTCTTCTCATGTTCGCACTCCTCAAAGCGGTTAGGACACTTCGGAGCCCAGAGATTAGGATCACCGCAGACATGGCAAAGTCCCTTCCCTTCTTATGATAATTCTTCTTGAAGTTGGTAGAATGTGACGACTTGTTCTTTGTATCAAACTTGCCTTTGCCCTGACTTTTGTTCTTGTTGTTTTTGAACTTGTTGGGCTGGAAGTTCTTCTTCTGTACCATGTGGGCACTAGAAGCTCCCTCCTCAAAGAACTCGAAAGCACGTATATCCTTTTGCTCGCCTTTCTCTTCAACATCAAGAGTACCAATGAGATCCGTAACGGAAAACTCATGTCTTTTGTGTTTCAGGGAAGTAGCAAAATTGTTCCACGAAGGTGGAAGCTTGGCAAAGATGCCTCCGGCAACAAATTTGTCCGGCAACACACACTTGAAGTACTCAAGTTTTTTTGCGAGAGACTGTATCTTATGAGCCTGTTGTACAGCAGGGTGCTCATCAGTCATCTTGTAGTCGAAGAATTGCTCCATGACGTACAACTCGCTGTCGGCGTCCGAGGCACCAAACTTGGCCTCGAGCACAGCCCACATGTCCTTGCCGTTGTTAAACGACATATACGAATCCACAATTGAGTCATCAAGAACACTCAGAAGAGCGCCTTTTAAAGAGGGTATCGATCTTCTCAAAAGCTTCCAGCTGTGCTAGATTAAGATCGCCTCGGGCTTGCCCTTGGTGGCGCCATAGCAGCCCATGGTCTGAAACCAAGAGATCGCTCTCGTGCGCCACCTCTTATATTGCGCCTTAAAGGCGGCTTCAGATCAAAGAGCAAAACCACTCGGAGTAAATTGCCTATAATCAGGTTTTGGATTGTTGGGAATATGAGCAAATTACTACGAGATTTAATCCAAATAAATAGGAAATAGATCATGACAGCAATAGCAGAGATTAAACTAATCATGCGAACTAGCATAGTAGATGAACAGATCACATCTAGGGCACATACTAGAAACATGAATTCTACCACGATCTCGAACAGGAAGGATAGAATCACATACGGTGCAGTGGGGAGCAAAGACCGCCGGGCGTTGACGTTATCGCCTATGTCGCCGAGGATGAGGTTGCCGAGGTCGGGGAAGAAGTCGCTGCTCGTGAAGTCGTCGCTGCCAAGAGTCGCATGAAAAGCGCCCCCCTAAAACCTGATCGCCCTCTCCCGTCTATGTGATCACGAGAGGCGGGGTTCCGGAGGCCTGCTGTCCCTTCTCGCGGTGCATGCCGGAAGGAGGGATGGAGAAGACTTGCTTGGCGGCGCAATGATCTGGAACGGTGGTGACGTCTGCCTGACTATATAGTGCGGGCCGGGTAGGTCGTGGGAGTAAACCCCACGTCCGAGTCGTCACGATCCAAAAGAATCGGAAACGGTTCAGTAATTAACGCGTCCGTTAATTATTAATTAATGACTCATTAATTTTCCCGGGACGGGACGGGACGGGACAGGCGAGGAGGAGGAGGAGGAGCGCGCGTGTAGGTCTCCTCTTCTCATGCTTATACAAGTGGTAGAAGAGCCCACCTTATAAAGAGGTGCAACTCTCTCTCAACTTATGAGGTGGGACTAAACTTTAGCCTCACTCACTCCACTCACATGTGTGCATGAATGGGCCAAGAGAATTTCAGAATTTTAGTTGGGCTTTGGGCCAAAGACCTACTAGCAAAATTCCAACACTACGCAGCGGTGCACCCAAGGCTGGCCGGCGTGTCCGGCCGCTACTTGGCCGACTGCAACGAGGCTCTTCCATCGCCGGCCGCCGCAAGCCGCAGCGAGGCCGCGCGGCTATGGCAGGCTTCGGAGGACATGATCTGTGCCTCAAGCAGTCAACCGGACAAGAACATCTGAGTATCCGACTACTCTACTTTGTGTCCATCAACCGTGCAAACATATATTCCTCTCTTGGTTTGTTCTGCTTCATGCCAGGAACGTAACATGCACATATACATATTTTAGTAGTAAGTAAGTAGTAGCCAATTAGTGATTGTGTCACAGAGTGATGAGCGTCTGTAAGAAAGAGCTGGGACTGTGAGATCCATGTGTATTATATACATCACCACTCATCTCTCATTGTATGTACACTAGACTAGGGTTATTGACTTGTTGGTCGGTGACATGCAAGCATATACAGGCATACTCTATTCCATTCGTATTATCCTGGTGGCCGGACTCCTGTATTGTGTCAGTGAGATTCCACTGTGCACATATGCTCTGTTCATGTCAGATAAGTGAGGCATGCCACAGTGCCGCACGCACGCACGCTCAGCAACATCTTCTACCTATCGTATCCATCTCAGCCGAGTGCAGAAGTACAAGGTGGTGATGGTACGTGCGTGCGTGCGTACGTGCATGGGCCAACGGAGGCGCTGGATTGTCTGGTCCGATTGGACTCGTCGACCGGCCATTCCATACGCGCCCGATGCTTGGGACGGACGGACGGACTCCTGGAATGATTGCGCCCGTGGCCGGCCGGCCGGTCGTTGTACGTCGCCGTGGAGATGCTGCAGAAGGAAGAGATGCATGGCTGCCTGCTGTCTGTCTATCCGTGGATGATTGCCGCTGAAGGAACGGCGAGCAGCGACAAGTTCTTCATTTGCTTTTCCTTTCTGATGATGATGATGATGCCATGGATGATAACGTGCTACCGTAAATGGGAAATGCGGTTCTCCGTGGGACACTGGGACAGGAACTAGTAGGCGTTGCTCCACTTCCATCAGAGAGAGGGCTTGGTGTCACGTTGGTATCTTTTTTCTGGGATGCCGTCATTCGTTCAGATGATTGTGTCGTATGATTAGAAGAAGGTTCGCAACTCAATTTCAATTATTAAATTATTAGGCACAATCACCGTTGTTACCGGAACATTTCCATCATTGACCTCCAAGACATTTTGGGGGTTTATTTAGAGAAAACCGGGTGCGGGTTGCACATTCGGTTTGAAAATAATGCAATGTACCTAAAAAATTGCAATGTATTTCTGGTAAAAAACCTCTTTCATTTGTATCGTCACATAATTTACAAAAAAATGCATATGGCATAAGACATATTCTAACACTTAGTTTCAAAACTATTGGCTATATAATATAAAAACACATTTACAAGATAAGATCAAGTCTTAATTTTGGGTGTCAGCTCTCATAAAATGACATGACGTCGGTTCCTTCTCCCAGCTTAAACAGCTAACCACTGAAAATCATCTATTTTAGGACAGGCTACAAAATACGGTTATGTGCATCAATTGTTGCAAAGGCCGGGTGGCGGCGGGATCCCCCCCAAGGTAGGCCATGACAAGGATATGGCCCAGTAGGCCCAAACAGCACGAGTCACCATTAAGAGAACCACTCGCCCGAGGTTGTATCGCGAAGCCCATCCATCCGATGCACTACAATGTTCATTCGACTAAACCACGCATGGGGCATTGAAGACTAACGTTACCAACAACACAATCAAATCTAGTTAATTATATCATGAAACAATAAAGACATTGCTAACAACCAGCTTTACTACGTCGTTATTAGTATGTGGACATGCACCCACTGTATCCTCTGCTCTGTCACACCTATATAAGGCGAAGTCAGGGTAAATTCTAGACAAGCTCAATAGGTTCAACAAGGTTGATGAGATCATACATTGTAGCCACATTGTAAATACGAGAGAGAACATCCAACAAGAGTAGGTGTTACCCCTAAGACAGGGCCACAAGGGACTGAATCTGGGTAAAGCTTTTACTATGTGAAATCCCGTACTTGGATCATCCCTGTACACTTTGCCTTCACAAGATCCCTAAATCATGAGTCCGCGACGCCAGGGTTGTCCCCCTTTTCAAAGACGAGCTACAGCAAAAAATATTCATTATTCATGCATCAAGCTAAAAGGGCATAACAAGTTGGAATGGGTGTTAGATTTCGTATTTAAATATTGCCGAAATCTCTACTTCAAATGAGTGACCAATGTTATCGACATAGAATTAAGTAATTATATGTTGGCCACCAACAGTCGGCCTCCAATACATTTGGGGATTAATCCGGCTGCGGGTTGCACATTCCGTTTAGAAATAATGCTATATGACTCAACATACATTTTTTGTAATTTATTTCTGCTAAGTCCTCTTTTTATCTATTTTTAGAATAAAAACACTATCCGAAAAATAGCTAAAAAATAATGACATAATTTATTAAGGAAATCGCGTATGCATAAGAGATATTCTAACCGCTAGTTTTCGAAATGTTAGCTACACAATGTAAGAGCACATATATATAAAAGATAAGATCAAGTCCTTATTTCGGGTGCCAGCTCTTATAAAATGGCATGATGGTGATTATTTCTCGCAGCTTAATATGTAAAATTTTATACTCATATTAAGCCGGGACTAAAATCATAACTGGAAAGCTTTACTAAAATTAGTACAAGTTATATTTTTGTGTTCATCATTCAATTCAAACAAAATTATATAGTGTGTTGAACTGAAGATAGACCTGCTATCCAGTCCCTTTTATCAAAATGTATGAAACCATTGAGTGATGCATGCTGTCCACTCACAAACAGGAAAAATAATGAAGAGAGTTGAGTGTAGACAAACCTGCATTGGCAAAAAGAAAAGAAAAAAGAAAGAGTGTACACAAACCTGAAATCGAGTCCCTCGTTCCAAAATGCATGAAAGCAATTACAGGATCAGTGAGTGGTGCTGTGATTCCTGTCACAAGAGAGAGAGAGAGAGAGAGAGAGAGAGAGAGAGAGAGAGTTGACTGTGGATGTCTAGGTGTGCATGGCCCACAGATTTCTGGCCTTGACCAAGAGAGGTGGCCATAAAAAAAGACTGCCCGTGGAACGCAATGGCGTCTGCTTTTCTTCAGGAGGAAATCAAAGGCCACTGAAACGGACGGATCAGTCGCGAATGTGCGGTTCCAGGCCCAGCCTCATCGTTGACCTGACTAGCTCGCTTCATGCTGGATGAAAAATCGTGCACATGGCACACCGAGTGCCCACGGTGGCACTGGTACGTAAAAGCTGCCTACCGGAATTTGACGGCCACCTATGACGTCCTCTGCAATCAGGGTGCCACCACCACGAGGAGCCATCGCATGATTGAGCATGTCCAATTTGTTTTTGCAACTGTTTGCACGTTATACTGCAAGAAATGGATGTGTCTAGGCTTGCAATGCAATGATTTCCGGCATCCTGTGAGTGCACAATGTTGAATTGTAGCACTTGTAAATATCATAATAGAGTATCGTTCCCAGTTGAGGAGTAGGAGACGAGTGTTATTAGAGCATCTACGGCCGGTCTTTGCAAATACGGGCCCTCAAACGCCCGTGGACGCGACCGGACGTGTCCGCAAATAATGACCGGTCACGCCTCAAATTAGCCACTCTGCATTCGGGTCTTTCGCATTTCAACCCTTATATTCATACAAAGCATGTAAAAGAAATCGTACGTACTACGTACTACGTACTATCCAAGCTAATCTTCGTCGTTGGAGATGTCCATGACGACGGTGCCGGGCCCCGGCTGGACGCGGGTAGGAGGGCTCCGTTTCATCCTCCTCCTGCTCGACCTCATCCATGTAGGCGAGCATCTCCGCCTCCTCTGCGGCCTCTGGCCTCCGCAGTCGACTCCGAGCGGAAGGAATCGAGGATGGCCTGCTGCTCCTCCTGTAGATCTGTGTCGCCAGCGCCCCCACATCCTCCTCCTCCGGCTTATCCTCATCCTCAACCACCTCCTCCTCCTCCGGGCTCCGGATCCATTGCATCCGGAGGTAGCACCGCGGAGATCCGGGCTTTGCGCCTTGCCTGAATCTGCTCAAGGAGCTCGAGTCGGCGCTCCGGCATTAGAAATGGCTAGCTCCTCACCCGGCGGCGGGGGGGGGGGGGGGGGAGGGAGCGGGGGCGTGGATACTAGATGTACGGCTGGAGTGGAAAGTGGCGGCGGCGACGGACAGGCGGAGGAAAATGTCGATGGTAGGGTTTCGGTGCCGCCGGTCGACTTGAATAGTCAGGCTAGGCACTACGCGGCCCGCCGAAGCGGCCCCACGGTCCGATGGAGGAGACGAGCTTCGGACCGTCGGTTTACAGGCCTCTTCGCGTGGGACTCCGTCGCCAGTCCAACGTGGCGGGCGGGCCCGGGCGCGTCCGGGTGCACTCACATCTGCCCCATATTTGGGCTAGATATGAGGGGTGCCGGTCAGCCCGGGCGTTTGAGGTCCGTTTGAGGGGGCTATCCGGGTTGAAAAATTGTGACCGGATAGTAACTAGGCGGCCCGCCTGGGGCGTATGAGGCGGGTTTGAGGTGCCCGGCTGTAGATGCTCTTAGATCTTGTATGTTATGTTTCATTGACAAATAGTCAAACTTCCTAAGGGAGAGAGAGAGAGAGAGATGCGCGAGTTGTTCCTGCTGTCTACCTGTTCAAGTGAGGAAGAGTGTCCCAACCATTTTTGTTTTGCGGTGGCATTCGGGTGGTAAATAAAAGGAATTCGAGATTCGGAAAAAGGTGGAGCTGGTTTCCCTCGCTTCACCAAATTGCACTACGGCCCAAGATCACTTCGTGAGTTTAGCTTCCTGGATCAAAAGCGTTCGGGCTGGCTTCTCTCTCAAAATATTTGAAGTTAGGAGCTTCATAGATTCGGAACAGATCCTTACTTCTGGGAGCAACAAACCATGGTAAATGAGTAATGGTTAATTTCTCCCTCTTTTAGAAACGGCACTGTGACTCCGATGCCCCACCCCCACCCCCCTCTCCTCCATAACTGGCGTCATTGTGTAAATATTGGGCCATGGGAGACGTAATGTTTGTGTTAGAAAAAGAGGAGTCAAACCACAATCCAAATTGTCCACCATCTAACTTTTATGTATAAAGGCTGAAATTTCTCCTTCCAGCTCTTTTCACACCGATGATTTTTAGTGTCCAATTGTTTAAGCTCTTATAATGGCCAATATATATCCCTCTCGCAGTTGCCATGCATGAAATTCTTATGCTTCCTTCGATTCAACGGGTTTTCATAGGAATTTAGGAGGATTATAATCCTTGGTAAATTTTTCTATGTTGATCATTTGATTCGTCGGCTTGAATCCCGTATGAATTTTTTCTAAGAATTCATTTGTACTACGTACATTTCATACAAAATCTAACATGTACCCGGAACCTCTTGCAAAAATTCTTTTGTTTTCCTGTAATGCAATTAAACTAACACAAATTATATAGAGAGCAAATGGACATGAAATCCCAATTCTGCGTTTTTCTCTACATGTGTTTTCACGATCCTGCGAATCAAAGAGGACCATAAATTTCCCTCAACAATCATCCGAAGACAGGGAGGAATCAGCCGAGCCGAGGGAGAAAGCCCACGAGCGCAATCATGCGGCCGTCGATGCGTACGAGCGTAGCCCCTCCCGTGTCCAAAGCATCGGGCGCATATGGAACGCCCGGTCGACGAGTCCAATCGAACGAGACAATTCGGGCGCTCTGTTCGCCCATGCATGCATGCACGCACAGCACCATCGCCTTCTCGTAGTAGTACTTCCTGTGCGTGCGTGCGTGCGGCACTGTGGCATGTCTCACTTCTCTGACACCAACGGCGCAGGCTACTACAGGACATGTATGCACATCGGAATCTCACTGACAAAATACAGGAGTACATGCGTACATGCCACCGACCAAGTCAATCAACCTCTAGTCTACTAGTATATGGTATAATACACATGGATCTCGCAGTTCCAGCATTGTCTTACAGAAACACGATCACTAATTGGCTACTGCTACTACTAAAATATGTATATATGCATGTGACATCGTGGCTTGAAGCAGAACGAGCCGAGCGAGGAATATGATGTTTACACGGTTGATGGACACAAAGTAGAGTAGTCGGATACTCAGATGATGTTCCTGTCCGGTTGACTGCTTGAGGCGCAGATCATGTCCTCCGACGCCTGCCAGAGCCGCGCTGCCTCGCGGCGGCTTGCGGCGGCCGGCGACGGCACCGCCTCGTTGCAGTCGGAGAAGTAGCGGCCGGACACGCCGGCCAACCTCGGGTGCACCGCCGCGTAGCACGTGGTCGCCGCAGCCTGCACGCCATAGGGTACGTCAGTAAGAAGCGGCGGTGCATTAACTGCCAAAAAGCAGGCAAAGCCTTGCCCTCCGGCGCGGCGCGGCGCCGGCAGGCGGGGCTAGGCGAGAACAGAGACGTATGCATGGCTCGGGGCCCGCCCCACACATGGAGCTAGCTAGGGCCGGGATTAATTAGAGGGGACGTGAGGTGGGCAGCACCGTAGAATAATCACCTGTGGGATGGTCTTGAGCAGCTTGGAGAGCAGCACGAAGACGAGATCTGTGACGAGGCCCTCGCGGTCGCGGTTGAGGCGCGTTCTGACGATGCCCGGGTGCACGCAGTTCACCGTCACGTCCGCGCCCATCTCCTGGAGGCGGGCGGCGAGCTCCTTGGTGTGCAGCACATTGGCAAGCTTGGACACCGCGTACGCCTGCGTCGCGTCGTAGGGTCTGTACGCACGTACGTGCACATGCACATGCCAAGGTTAATTAACTAGTGGCGCGTTAGGTGAAACATCGATTAGTTAACGAGAGGAGAGGTGGGAAAGATGCGATGCTTACATCTTGCGGCGTGTGACGAGCTGGAGGTAGTCGGCCCAGTCGCCGGAGAACCAGCCGTGCACGCTGGAGGACACGTTCACGATGCGGCCCTGCACCCCCGTGGCCGCCGCCGTCTCTACCATCCTCCCCAGCAGCAGCTTCGTCAGGAGGAAATGGCCGAGGTAGTTGGTGGCGAAGGTCATCTCGACGCCGTCCTCGGACAGCGCGAGCTGGCCGTGGGAGAACTTGCCGGCGTTGTTGATGAGGAGGTGGAGGGGCAGGCCGAGGGAGAGGAAGCGGCGGGCGAAGGCACGGACGGATGCGAGCGAGCTGAGGTCGAGGTGCAGCACGAGGACGTCGGCGCCGGGGCACTCGGCCAGGATGCGCGCGCGCATGTCCTCGGCCGCCTTGACGCTCCGCGCCGGGATGACCACCCTCGCCCCGCGCTTGGCCAGCACGCGCGCCGTCTCCGCCCCGATCCCCGACGTGGCGCCTGTGATGATGGCCGTGAGCGAGCCGAGGTCGGGGCACGCCGCCGTGACCTCCTCGGCGGTGGACTTGGAGCCGAACCCGCTGGCGCCCGGGGAGCCCAGCAGGTACCTGGCCGCCTGCAGCATCTTCGGCCTCCACAGTCGGCTACCCCTGACCGGCCGGCCACCGCGTCCGCGGCGCACGTCTATCTTCTTGATCGACGCCCGGCGCGGCCGCGGAGCTAGCTCGCTAGCTTGCGAGAGAGGAGAGCTAGGCGATGGGGAGGAGCTGAGGAAGTTATGGCGCCAGCCGGCCCGCATTTATACAGAGCTCGGGGACCTCGCGCGCGCCGGGACAGGACCTAAAAATAATCTACACTACGCCCGGGGAAGTACACTGCGGAAAGGGTAGGGGACGACGGGGCTAATTGATCGCATTGACCGTGCGAATCAAGGAGCGACCGACCTCGGGTCGGGAAGGACGGAAAAACTAGCCGACGTCCGTGCCCGCGCGGCCGGCGACTGCCATCTCGGCCGACCGGCGCCGCCCAGCTAGCCGCGACAGCAAGGATCGCCGCCGTTTCCTGGCGTGGCATTATTGCTGTCGAATTTCATTACAGTTGACGGCAGAGGTCGCAAGCAGACCTGCATCCTGCCGGTGAACCAAAGCCAGGATGGCCAGTTGTAAGAGCATCTCCAGCCGTTGGCCCCTAGGGGCGCCTAAAATCGCGGCCTGGGATGACCCGGCGTAAAAGTGGGCCTGGCGAGTTGGTTTCACCGCCGCCTGTGGCCGGCCTCAGGCGTGGAGAAAAAATAAATTTAGACAAACTTGGGCTGAAACACACCAATTTCCGGCAAGTTTGGGCTTTTATATTCACAAACTTGGGCTAAAACACGCCAATACATATAAAAACTAGTTTAAAAAAAACAAAAACTTGCTGAAGGCCGAGAAGTCGCCGTCGTCGCCGCCATCGTCGGCCTTCTCCTCCTTGACTCGGGCAGCGGCGGCGCGTCGTCGTCTTCGTCGCTGTCGTCGATGATGACGCCGCCGCCTTCATCGCGCTCAAGGGCGGCAAGCGGTTACCGCAGAGCGCGACCGGGCGCCTCGCCATCTTCGGAGTCTTGGCGTGCCCATTCAAGGGCCGCGTCGTCGCCGAAGCTTGATTCGCTGCAGTTCGCCTTTCACCGGGCGCCAAGAGTTCGCTCGCCCGCTTCACCGGCTGAGACCCGCTCCGCTTCTCGCTTGACGGGCGCTGGGAGGAGCTAACGAGGAGGCGCGCCGTCGCCTCGCCGATGACGATGCCGCTGCCAGATGTACGCCGCCGAAGCGGCGTTTTCGCCACGGGCTTCGCCTTGACGCCGAAAGCAGCGATGGAGTGCTAGAGGATTGGGAGGAAGAACGCGACGAGGAAGAAGAGGAGGAGGAGCCGAACCTCCTTGGCGCCCATTGCCCGTCGCGTCGGCGGTGCGCCGGGGCGGCCATCCTCGCCGGGGGGTACGCCAACGGTGGGTTGTTGCCACCCTCGATGTGCGTCAGCACGATGTCGAGGGTGCGGCCGGGGATGCCCCACCAGAGGTGGCGCCCCTCGCTGTTCTTCAGGCCGCCGACCACCGGCGCCTGTTCGTGGACGCCACCGCTGCCGCTGGCGGCGCTGAAGTACGCCGCCTGCCGCGGTGTTGTCGGGCGGCGCATCGGGGAGGGAGAGCTCGGCGCCGGTGAGGGAGGCGCGCGATCTCGACCTCGCCGGGCGGCACGATGGCTTGTTGACGGCGTCGGGCAATGGGGGAATGGGCACTCCCCAATTGCTGAGCCTCCAGCCCGTCGGCCTGGCGCGCATGTCCGGTGGCGCCGGGATGTTCGCCTGGAACAGGAGCCAGGACTCCGGTTTGTGGATCGAACGGCGGCCGAAGCCGTTGGCCGCCGCCTTGTCTCCGGTGTGTACGCACGCGAGGGAAGGGAGGCGTTAGCGCGCCGTCCCGTGACGCGACGCCCGTGAGGAATCAATGGCAAGGCTGACCGGCGGCGGCAGCCTTGCCATTGATTCCTCGCGGGAACCGAGGCGTCTGGTGAAGACGAGGTGCGGTGTCGCTGACGCGGCTGGCCCGTGGCTTTTTCGCGGAAAAACCACTCGTCCCGGCGCCCCCAGGCGCCCCCCCAGCGCGCCGGGATCGGTCTGAGTCCACCGCCGCTGATTTTGGCCCAGGTCGGCGAAAATCGGCTTCGAGAGCGCCGATCGGGCGTTTTCAGCGCCGAAAAAAACGCCTCGGAAAGCGCCTTCCCGACGCTACCGAGATGCTCTAATGGCGGAGAGTGGATAAGGGCGCAGGCTCATCGACCGGTCGTGCATTGCATAGCACCACCTCATTTGTCGTTTGGTCTGTGTGTGGTCGGTGGGTCTCGGCTTAATCGCCTCCTCTGAATCACATGATTGGTTAGATCAACTCTAATCGAACCATCGAAATATTGCCCCTCAAATTATGAGGAGCCACCCGAGCCCTCAAATTTATATCCTCGAATTCAAATTATGAACAACCATTTCACCGAAAACTCAAATTTCAAATTGGATTAAAACCATAAAGTGCATACTTATACATAGTAGTTCGTAAGACAATGTGATATGTCAAAATTAAAGTTGATAACAATTAATTTTAGAGATAAATTAAACCTAATACAGGCTACATTTTCGCTAAAAGAAACACTAGTCGGAGTTAGGGTCGAGGTTTCTAACCGATGGACTGCCTAAGACCAAAGCCTCGCCTTCGCGTGCGCCCCTACGCATCTTCGGTCGCCTCTCGCCGTCGTCGTCACCGCCGTCGAGATTCACGACAACAAGCGGCGGTGGCGATGCCAATCTGAGAATCTGGATAGAGATGCTGTTAATTCTAAAAAAACATGACACTCTTACTAACTCTAAAAAAACATGATTGTTCCACTGTCCTGAAAACTAGAATATACCATAATGTTTACAAACATTGGTTTTTATTGTAGCCTCTCTGGTTTAAAAAACTACAAAAACAAAAAAATGGGTATTTTGTATACAAATTTTGAAGGATTCTACTTGTTATTATCTTTTTACATACATCTTATTATTTGGTTTGTCAAACTAAAACACAAAAATTCTCTTTCTGTGCGAGGTGATGTTCTCGTCAATAGCAAGTCGTCCATCATGATTTCTTTAATATTGAAGTTTCACAATTTTTGTATTCAGTAGAGCAGTACTGTAGTTTGATTGCTTGAAATACTACTCCCTACGTCTCATAATATAAGAGCTTTCTTGACAACAGAGTAGGGAGGGAGTATACTTTTGTAGCTAGTAACTCTATGGATTTCTTTTTGCTTTCCTCGTGTGTGGTGCAACTAAATAATTTCTATTGAAGATTCTAGTTTTTAAAATTTCCTCTAAGATGCAATATGGCATGAGACCTCCAATCCTCATGTCCTATTGTGTGCTTTAAGAAAAATATTTGGTGTAGCTAGCTTCACACATTTGTGCCTCTCCAAAACCTTGCTGTTGTCCACATCACAAAAACGGGCTCACAATACATGTTTAGGACACCAACCTAGAATTTTCTAAATACAGGTGATGAATGCACTGTCTACATTTCTCCACGAGCTTAAACTTTTGGACGATACAGTTGGGCATACAGTTATACACGCCATTTAGAGCCAAGAAATATTGGGTTTAAGAACACAATAGAAACACTACTCCCTCTGCAACAAAATTGGGACATTTTTTTAGCCAACTACACATAAAAAATAACTTATATTTCGTTATAGAGAGAGTATATATTATAGACTACCTTCTTTTCTCCTCGTTTAGTTGTGAGGTAAACTTTTCTAGGTCAGTTCGGTGTTTATGATTAACTATAATTAGCACAGACTCTCAAGGAGGACTTGATTTAATCAACCGCCCAAGTACAACAACAGTACATGGTTTAACTATTTTCAGTTTCATGTTGCACTGCGTCCTTTATGACTTTGTATATCTTTTCAGCTTTATCATGTCGGTATTTATGTGACTTATACTTTAATCTTTATGATATGAATGAGACACATATTATCATGAAAAAAAAAGTCCTTTATGACTTAGGGCAGTTCGAGGGAAAGAAATGGCCTGCGCGCAAGGTCGTTTTATTCCTGTTCCCGAACCTTTAATCGCCGGTTCTATGACAGGGTCAGCTACGTACGATGCAGCAAAGCCAGCAAGTCGATCCCTGAACAAAAACCTTGTGGCAGGGAAGCTAGCGATCGAGTGAAGGACGACGCGCAGGCCGTAGAGCCAGCCGCCTGCTGTGCTATCACTCCATGGTTAGGCCGTGGCCTGTGGGCGTGGCCTGCGCCCAGCTGCCCGTGCCACAGTGGTGCATGCATGCAGACATCCGCTTGATCGATCGATCGCCATTAAAGTCGATCGAGCTAGCTTTAGCTAGCCAGGCAAAGCTCTCCGCAATTCGTAATCTATGCACCAAGGTCAACCGCCCTGCACTCTACTACTCGGATGGATACGCACGCTGCTCTACTGTGGGTCTCCTTGTCGGAACGCACGTAAATCCGCCTGCGGCTCGCTGCATGCTGCCGCGCTGTTGCGATCGACCGAGACAGGCGTCGCAGGTCGCACTGCACGCGTGCATGCAGTCCACCCCCGGGGCTGATATCTAGTGCACCACAGGCGCATGGGCTCTCCCCACCCCCCCCCCCCCCCCCCTACTCGTGATTCATGGTGGCCGGTGTAGGGCGTGCGGCCGCTCTGCTCCTGAGCTCGTGCCATCCCTGCTCGGCTACGTTCGATCACGTACTACGTACTTCCAGGTTCGGGAGGAGCGCGCGCCCATGCGCCTGTGGCGCTCGTGCGATGGATGGGACGAGACGCCGGCGCGCATGGGGGCACTCAGGCAGCCTGGGAGTACTACGTACTGTACGTAGGCGTACTTGACGATCCTAGAGTAGCAGCTAGCTTTTTCAGACTATTCACTGCTCAACTACTGCCGCCGCGATAGTAAATCCAACCTTTAATATCTCGACAGGTTGTGCTGTACTCCGTGTTGAAGATCTGAAACGAAATACTATGTGCTGTAGTACTACGTGTTGTGGAGTATATGTAGTCGGGAGTACCTAGAACTCATCTAGATGAGATATAATTTGGTCTCATTCACTTTGAAAACAAGAACAGATACAACCCACGTCAGCATACACGCATCTTATAGCATCATATCCAATGGCTATAAAAGGTGAATGAGACCAAATTATATCTCATCTAGATGAGTTCTAGCAAAACTGTATGTAGTCTTCAAAATGGCCAGGGGCCAAAAGTTAAGGTGCATATCAGATCGGCAGGGGGCTAAACTTCGTGTTTTGACCCTTTTGGTATACAAATTCAGGATTTGATCCTGGTTGCAAAAAATTTCGAGATTTGACCCTTTCGCTACCGCCAGGGGTACAAAGCGGGTTACATACCTCACCGCCAGAGCCTCCGGCGTAGGGTGCGATTTGAGCGGACGGCGGCCGCTTTTCGAGCCGACGTGGATAAGTACCCTACCGCCAGGTACCTTGACGGTAGGTTGTCTAACCCTACCGCCAGCACCCCTGGCGGTAGGGTGCGGCTCGGTTTTGCCTTCCAAACTTTCTGTGACGAAATACCAAAATGCCCTGGTGGTAGGTTCGCCCTACCGCCAGGGGGGTTGGCGGTAGTCTGTGCGACCCTACTGCCAGAGGCCGTGGCGGTAGGGTCCTGTGTTTAATTTTTCCAAGTTCAGCTTGCTTGCTTCTTTTTCAAATTCAATATGACATAATATCACAGCTAGATAAGCACAACAAAGAAAAAGTGTTTGCATATGAAATTATGATAACCTCACACTTATAGATAGTAAAAATGATGTATCCATTAAGTTCAACATATCAAAATAGGTTCAACTACTAACATAGGTAGCAATAACAAGACACCGAGTAGTTCAACATAAGACAACAACTTTAACTTAGCAAGTTCAACATCACTAGTTCCTCCCTCCCCTCTTGGCGGCACGCTCCTCGCTTGTTCGAAATGGCCCTCGTCCGGCTTCTTCGAGCGACGACGAGGAACCGGTTTCTGAAACGGTGATGGGCTCAGAACATCCTGGTGCGGATGAGATACCCTCTTCGCCTGGGTTGGCTGAGTCGGTTGAGGTCCATCATCGCCCTCGCATTCTCCTCATCACCTTCTCCGCTGCCACCTCCTTCCTCTTCTCCCTCTTCTTCCTCTTCCTCCTCGTCCACTTCCTCTTCTTCCTCGGTCTCGTTAACAAGGCGAGACGACGAGGCGACATGGCTCGAGGAACCTCCTCCGTGTGGCTTGATGAAGCTAGGGCACGTGTCGACCCACCAGGAGGAGGAACATGCACGCCAACCGAGGCAGCGCACCCAAGCATGCCCGCTTAGTTTGCGCAACGGTTAATGATCTTCTGCAATAACAAATATAGTAGAGTATGACTTGGATCAGGTTTAGGGTTGCAAATAAGTAAGAACATGTGGCATGGATCAAATTTATGCTCGCTCCAATAGAATGCTATGAGGCTTAAAGTTACCTTCGCCGCTTCCCTCAGCTTGTTTTCACCCTCCACGGTTCCGGGTCGAACTTAAGCATTCGAGCCGTCGAAAATGTTTCTGTTTAGCTCTGCGGCCTAGGAATCCAAGGGTCATTAAAAAGTTAGCGAGAATGACCATGTCATCATCATTAGCTTGAATGTATTTCAACAAAACTTACCACTCTGTTCATAAGGGGCGCATACTCCCCTAAATCACCTTGCATATCTCTCGAGGTTTCTCTTATATGCTTCATCCTCGTAGTCCTCCTCCTCCTGAAGTGATGCCATGTCCGCTTCCGTCCATCGTGGCCTCGACGCATTTAAACTTGATTCCATCGTCATACCAATTCATGTGCCTCTCATACACATTCCAAGCAAATGCCCGGCCTCTCCTCATCTTTTATGAACATCCTCTCGCCCCACATTGTCACAAAAGAGCTCGTCAGCCCAGTCCAATATCGACCGAGAATATTGCCCGCTTCTTCCATAGGGACATAACAAGCAAAAAACACAAAAGACCATAAGAACATCGAACTTAAAGAAATCACGGTAAAGAGATGGCAGCACATACTTGTGAAGGTCAGAATCACGGTGTCGTGGGGCCTTGCCGATGGTGTGTGTTGTAACACGCCAAATTGTGTCGCCACGCTGCTGTGGTAGGTGCCATTCGACGGCGTGACACGCATATCAGCGGGACAATGCACCGGAAGAGAAGGCGGTCCCGCCGCACATCTCGCTCAGCTCGAACCCCAATCTCTATCATGGTACGGCCACCGCTAACCTATACAAAGATTGTTTAGCAACCGTGAAAGTATAAACATTTAAAACTATCTCGCTCATTGGTATACCGAAAAGATGTCGTTGTCCAGCTCGTTGGTGAAGGCCTTGTACATCGCACTTCCCTTGCCCGAGAAGACCTTAACCTTGTCCCAAGAATAGGCGACGATAGGGTATCAAGAACTGTCGCCATCCTCGCCATACTCCGTCCACTCTGTCTGTGGCAGTTTCTCAAGGCGACCAACCGGCAGCCGCTCCCAACTCCAAATCGAGAGGGCCAGACACACCCACACATCCCAGATGTTTTATCGGTCCTCTGCGTTAGGCCATCCAGCTGCAAAGAACAAGTGATGATCAGATGACACAATTTAAAGCAATTTAAAGAACCACACACATAGGTGAGATGTATGACGCTCATCGAAAGCGGTAGAGGTACGCGAGGCCGCCAGACCCCGCATTACCTGCATCCCGCCTGGCGAAGTCCAGTGTACATCCATAGGGCGTTGTCCCCGAGCAGTCGGAAAGACCACCTCTGTGAGAAGAAACCACATGTAGGCCCTTGCATACCGCTTCCACGGTCCTCGGATCCGCATCTTGCGGGCATTCAGCCCGGTGGTCTAGGAGCCATGCTGCTACACCGGATGTTCGGTTACTCTTGATGGGAGGCGATCGCCGATGAGGGCGGTAACCCTGTCCGCCAGCTTCTTCCTATCCACGCGCCCAATGAGAGCATGGCCCTTGATCGGTAGGGCCGTGATCATGGCGAAGTCCTTGAGCGCCACCGTCATCTCACCACATGGGAGATGGAAAGAGTGCGTCTCGGCCGCCAACGGTCCACCAACGCCGTGAGAGCCGTGTGGACAAGCGTCGGCGGCATACGCTTGAACTGGAGCACGAAACCCAAGAGCACGGCTCTCCTGTAATATGGCTCGTAGCGGTTGTCGTAGTTCATCTCTTTGACCTTGGTGTGACCCCTCATACGTAAGGGCGGAAGCATCTGTCAATGTGCACACGAAAATAGTTAGAAAAAACTTTTGAAAAGGCAAAATTATGATGCAACACGTTGATCAATGCTATTTACCACTCCGTTCTCGATGTAACGGGCGCGATGACCGTTATCGAATGCCAGGTCAAGCATAGTGTAATTAGTGCCGATCGCCGGACCAATGGGGGGCCTCCTGAAACACGAACACTTTGTTATGGACATATAATCATATCATGTTAAACCGTTCAACTAACATCAATCATATCATATTCAACAAATGTAAAAAATATTATGAATATGAACTGCAGGTTCATCTTCAAACTAGTTATTCTATCCTATTATGAATATGAACATTAACCAATCAATTTCAACAATTGTAAAACATATATAAAAATTACCAACATATTCATCTTCAAACCACATCACCTCATCACCTTATCTTATGCCAAATAGGTTCTATCCTCAAACGAGTTAACAAATTCAACATATTCAACCACATCACCACATCAACTCATCAATCATATTCAAACATATTTAACCACATCAAACATCAATAAATAATTCAAAAATATTAACATGAACTAGGGTTCATCAACTATATAAAATAGGCTCTATCATAGTCAACTTCAACCACATAACCACATAAATCATATTCAACTACATCAAACATCATATTACTCCTAATTAAACAAACCTAAAAACAACAAAAATCAAAATCTACTAGATGAAATAGGGTTCATCTTGTGCCTAATAATGCGTCGAATCGGCAGCTTCTTAACTAAAACGAATTGGAGGGATTGAGAGAGCTTACTTTTCTCGTTTCGGAGCCATCTCGATCCGAAAAAACCGTTCACAAACGAAGAAGATCGGATGGGGGAGTGGAGGGGATGAGAGAGGCCTTCCCCTCTCTGTTCTTGCGGGCGGCGGCAGGGGAGAAGAAGATGGGGGCTGGGTTCGTGGATGGGCCCCACGAGCCGGCCCCCGCGGGGTTATAACGGTTCGGCACTTACCACCATGGACATTGGCGGTAGGGTTGCACACCCTACCGCCGAGTGTCTTGGCGGTAGGGTCGACGGCACGAAATGGCGGCCGTTTGGTCAGACTGACGTGGATAAGTACCCTACCGCCAGGGCACCTGGCGGTAGGCTGTGTAACCCAACCGCCAGAGACCCTGGCGGTAAGAAAAAGGATCAAATCCCGAAAAATTTTCAAACCGGGGTCAGATCCTAAATTTGTATGCCAAAAGGGTCAAAACACGAAATTTAGCCTCGGCAGGGTGTGTCCAAGGGCACATCGATCTGCACCATCCGATCCCATGGATCAACTTTGTGAACAGAGCAGCAGGAGAATAATAACTACGGCAGGCCTGGTCGATGCTGTGCTGACATGATCAAGGCAGGGATCGTGGCAGCAGATTAATCAATCAATGCTATGCTTGTTGTTACTAGTCTAGTAAGAAAAGACAGACAGGTTTCGACACGGGCATTAAATTGAAAGCGAGATAACAGGCAATCGAGGGAGGGAAAGAGGACCGGGCCGGATGCATGAGAGCAGGCCGGTGAAGTGATGCGCCTGCTTTCATTACTAGCAAGAGTCTACGGACGGTAAGAAAAATCTACACTGCCTTAAGATGCTTTCACTAGCAGGCCGGTGCACCCGATTGAGCGGAGGGGTTGAAGAGGGGCCAGCAGAGCGGAGCACGTTGACCCCAGAAGAGAGCGAGATGGAAGCAGTGCTACCGGTCGGTCAAAGAGCAACATGCATGCATGTGAGGGTGTAGGCGTCCAGTTTTTTGGCTAATGGATCGAGACTGATCCATGCCCGTTTCGGGCGGAACACAAGTACGTACGTACGTATCCAGCGACCGCTCACACACCGCCCAAATGCCATGTTCCCTTGTTCCCGCGCGCTTTATTAGTGAACGATCGATGAGTGACCCCGCATGGCACATGCACGATCTACTAGGATAAAAGCGATGCACTATCAGGCAGATAAATACGTAATATGGGAGAACTGCATGGAGCTTTACGACGTGATAAGTAATTATCGTCTCAGCTCTCACCATATGCATGTGTGATGGTAATAGCAGGTGGTCAATAGTCAATTCCTTGGGACGGTCAACGTATACAGGTGCATGGAACTCAGTGACACTTGTTTTTGTTTAACGAGCGTACGTGCACTATTCCACTAAACGAATCCTCAGGACATGATGTCGCCCACAGCTTGGACACGGCACGGCGGACCAAAAGTCTGGTGACGTCGCCTCACCACGTACCATGTGACCATGTCCCATGTATCTCCTCGACCGTGCGTGCCTGGGTACTCGTGCCATTTCTTGGGAGATGCGGACATGCGCGGATGAGGAAGAAGGCCGTAGGAGTAGGACCCGGCACCATGAATGAGAGGTTCCATCCTGCCTGCTGCCTGCTGTCTATCCCCTCCCTTCCGCCCCGGCCCCGGCCCCGGCTTTCGGCCGGGGACGTCGCCGCCTTGCCGCCGTGTGCCATGCATGCAGCATGCGCCAGCATGCACATGCATGCAGCCCATGTCCATCGGTCTATCGCCGTCCATCTTCTTTACGCTGTTGCGCCTGCATGCACGGGCGTCGTCCTCGACATGCATGGATCGGCCACCTTGTCGGCATGGCGCGTCGCAGTTTTCGCACGAGGGGTTTCACTCACTGTTTGCAACCCTGCGCGGTCTGATGCGTCGCTACGTCGATCACCTGCAGTGCTTCCTTGCCCATGATGCACGGATGCAGTGCAACCCGGCCATGAATGCAGGTTTACCTTCCATAGTCGAGACACGCAGCACGCACCCATGCAACGCTGCAGCTACTGCCGAGTGCACACCTAGCTAAGCTTGCAGTAGAGTAGCTAGGCGTTTGACGTTTCTCGCCAGCTTTCGAGGATTAGGTTGATCAAATACACAAGGATAATCAACTACCGATGGTAGAAGTAGGGATTACATGTGCATCACCGACTGCACGGCGATCCTTGCTCATGACAGAGAAAGAACACGGTGCGTGCGTGCATGGAACTAGGTAGCACATGCATATTTTGAAGCGCACTTATCAAATCAATAGCGGTGATCTCCATGCCCTTGTCGTCTTCGCTTGGACTCGCGCACAGTTAAACAACTGCTCCTGTGTTTGGGATTACTTGGACACATCGAACTACTAGCTCCTAGCTGTAGCATCATGTTACATTCGTCATTCAAGAATGAATAGTTAAAGTCACCTCCACTCTGGTCAAAGGAGCAAAGATCTTGGGATTCTTTCAATCAAGAGATCCCCATGCACTTGACGCAAGTTCTAGCACTAAAATGATCGTTTGCCGCAAGTTCTATCACTAAAGTGATCGTTTGCATCAAGTTCTAGCACCACCGATGTAATTGACTCATTAGTAATTAATGGGAAAGCAAAGTGCATGCATTGCAGTGTCACATGCAATGCTATCACCTAGCTTGGCCGGCAATGCATGGCGCATCAGAAGCCACAACCTTCTCTACCCGCTAGCTAGCTAGTCACTGTTCAACATGATGTTTCTGCTGTTTAGCATTGATCCCTTCTAAATCATCGTGACAATTATTGCTGACTGAGTTGTTCCAATGGCCAGATGAAAACCTGGATATATATCCTAATAAATTTAATTCTTTCGTTAGTAGATAACACCCGTTTCATTCGCCAACTGTTATAACTGAAGATTGGCATGGACTGGCAGGACCCTGTGACATACTGTAATTTTTGGTGATCGAGCTGATTTGTACAAACTAAATGAATATCTCATTATCCACAGCTAAAATGGCCGATATCTCTAAAAGCAACTGAGGCGTTGGTGTACCGTGTAGTTCAAAGATATCGATAGACAGGGTGAGAGAATCAGGGGAACTGTCTGCATAATGCTCAATTTTCTAACCTTTTCTTTGGTTCCATAGCCCTTGTTTTGATGTGAATATGTCAAACTAAGATGCCCAACCATGCACAGCTAGTACTAGTATCCATTAGCTTAATTTGATCCCTCATCTGTTGCATGTATCCGGTGCGTTTTTTTATTACAACAACTGACAAGGAACTCATCAGGTTGATTCCCTGCACCAACTCTAAATTTCGGCCACACTCAACCCTACAAAAGAAACCTACCTTGTTTCTCGCCACCAACTGTTTGACCACTCCTTGATCATTTACTGGAGTTTTTTCAGCGGAAACATGATCACTTGTTAGTTCAACATTGATCATTGTTCCCGTCAAGGATTCATTTGGTAGTCTGTGCATCTGCAAAATCTTTGTTGTATACCTGTGTTACAAGTAGCACACATGTTGGTTGTGCCGGTATCAACCAGTTAGACATGGCAAATCCTAGCTAACCTGCGAGTTCTGGCTGTACCCAAACCAATCACACATGCTAATCAGTAGTCTCACGCTGCCACTTGGGAAGTGTCAAGCTTATGATCACAAGATATAGTTCTTGTTTCTATCAGTTTGGATTATCGGTTACTTAGTATATAGTACTACTAATGGTGCACATATTCAACTACATATACATCACCAAACCCCACATCATGCTCTTGCAAGTCTGCAACCGCCATGTGGCCTGACTATTTGTTTATCTCTGCTATTGACTGATCACTGATTGCTTAATTAGTGGCCTGGTGTATCTAACCTGAAAAATATTGCTGCCACCAGTTGGAATCATCGACTCTCTCTCGTGCGCCTGTCCTGATTATGATCTGAACAGTTTCGTGTCGCCTTCTGCCCTGTGAGATGCCAGAAAACAAACTCGAATTATGCGTGTGCTAACAAGTACGAATCGTAAATCATACTTAGAAAAATTGCGAGACGTTTTATTGGCTCTGTTTTAGTTGGTGCATATTGGGTATACAGTATGTTCTGTCAGCAAGTAGTGGTTTGCTACTGATTCTACATGACCTATCATTTGGCCATGTAAAATGAAATTATGCAGCAAGATTCTGGTGTCGCCCATTTAGTCAGCATATATATATATATACCCGGCCTATTTACCCGGCCGGTGTATTTGGGAGACGATCGATGCTCTAGCTAGAGTGGTTTAATTTCTACAGTGTCTGGCTGAAACTGAAGAACGGTCAAGATTTTTGAATATGCGTACTCCTACCCTGAGGCATTTGTTAATCTATCTAAGTAGGGGCTTTCATATATTTATCAGTTTGGATTCAGTTCAGATCAGTGCACGGCAGGAGAGGAAGCACCCTATGCAGCTTGCCTGGTTGTCCGTGGCGTTAGGTTGGGAAGGCGCGTGAGATACCATTGTTTATTATTCACAAGCCATCGGATTAATTATATGGATGGTTAACCCCTGTCACACAAACCTAATATTCCATGCATGAAGCATTGTGCCTTCACGAGTCCAACCTCCCAGATCAAAAGTCCACGAGCCTATCCCATTGACTACCGATTACCACACAAGGATTGCTTGTTTGACCACTGATTAAAGGTGCATATTCCCAATGAGAGCATGTAAAATAGTAGGAGTACATTCTTAGAGGCAAGTGAGTAGTGCCATCAAAAGACGAAAGTACCCTTCTGCACCCGAGCTCATATGCACCCACGTGAATAGTAAAAAAGGTCAAAAAAATCTGAATTTTTTTTAGACGAACTTTGACGAATTCTGAACATGCGTGCAAAATTTCATGAAGAAACAACATTCCAAAAATGGTACGCAACAAAAAAATACGCTCCAAAAAGTCACTTTCTCAAGAGCCTCAATTTTATTTTTTACGGCAGAATTTTTGGAATGTTGTTTCTTAATGAAATTTTGCATGCATTTGCAAAATTCGTCAAAGTTTGTCTCCAAAAAAATTCAGATTTCTTTTGATTTTTTCACTATTTATTTTATTTTATTGTTCATGAGGGTGCATATGAGCTCGGGTGCAGAAACTTCGTGTCCCGTCAAAGAACTCTTTTTTTGTCAGTAGTAGTTCTGTATCAGAGTAATCAGGCAAGATTATCTCTCAAAATAGGTTTTCGTCCCACTTTATATATAAAGCAATCAACATATCCAGACAACAAGTCAAGTGCTGCACCAAAAATAAGACAGTTTGCTGGGGCAACAACATGAACACGCCCAAAAAAATCATAAAAGGAATACACTTCTGCTTCAGTATACCCCCCTAAACACATCAATGGCCGAGATTACTCCATACCCCTTCATAATAAAGGATAGGCCTCCGCTACACAGCCTGCGTATGATACAAGCTAATCGTAGAGGCAAGTAGCCGGTGTTTTGCGCAAGGGCGGCTCACCCGGGCCGGCCCATTTGTTGGTGCGGGGAGAAAAATCGTTATAAAAAAGGACAGCGATTGGATTCAAACCTGCATCCTCTACGTGACGAGTGCGTTGTGCTAGCCGCTGTGCCTACCAACCTTTGGTGTTAAATTATCAACGTGAATATTTAAGAAACTCAATGTCGCGGCAAAACTTAAAACATGAGCTGAGAAAATTAAGAAAAACCAAAATGTGCGATAGGGAACGAATCGTAAATCATACTTAGAAAAATTGCGAGACGTTTTATTGGCTCTGTTTTAGTTGATGCATATTGGGTATACAGTATGTTCTGTCAGCAAGTAGTGGTTTGCTACTGATTCTACATGACCTATCATTTGGCCGTCTAAAATGAAATTATGCAGCAAGATTCCCGAGTTTGTTTAGCAGAAAATCGGCCATTTAGTCAGCATATGTATAGTTAAACGCCTATTTACCCGGCCTATGTATTTGGGAGACAATCGATGCTCTAGGTAGAGTGATTTAATTTTTACAGTGTCTGATTGAAACTGAAGAACGGTCAAGATTTTTGACTATACGTACTCCTACCCTGCGGCATTTGTTAATCTATCTAGGCTTGCATATACTACATTTATCAGTTTGGATTCAGTTCAGATCAGTGCACGGCAGGAGATGGAGCACCCTATGCAGCTTGCCTGGTTGTCCGCGGCGTTAGGTTGGGAAGGCGCGTGAGAGGCCATTGTTTATAAAAACCAATCGGATTAATTATATGGTTAACCCCTGTCACACAAACCTAATATTCCATGCATGAAGCATTGTGCCTTCACGAGCCTATCCCATTGACTACTGATTACCACACAAGGATTGCTTGTTTGACCACTGATTAAAGGTGCATGTCCCAATGAGAGCATGTACAGTAGTAGGAGTACATTCTTTGAGGCAAGTGAGTAGTGCACTGTCAAAGAACACTTTTTTTGTTGGTAGTAGTTCTCTATACAAGCTTATCTCTGGAAATATTCTCCCGCTTTATATATAAAGCAACAAATATATCCAAACAACAAGTCAAGTGCTGCACCGAAAATAAGACAGTTTGTTGGGGCAACAACACAAACACGCCAAAAAAAATCATATAGAAAGAGGGAAAAAGAACACCAGGTGGCCAGAAGCCCAAGAGTGATCTCCGGCGAAGCTAACCGACGTGCGGCAACAGTCATCACGGCCACCATGTTTTTAGGTTATATGCTGACAGTTAGTGATGAGAATGGAAGCAAGCGACACAAAGAGTTGTAAAATTGAGTTTTTTTGTTTCTTCTTTTTTGTATTTTCTCTTTTACTTTTGTTTATATTTTGGTAACATTCTAAATACTTATATTTCATTCAACATACAAAAACGTTTGCAACTTTAAGAAAATGTTTATAGCATAAAAAATTCTGAAATTTAGGAAATCATGCATTTAAGAAAATAGTCATGAAATTTTCGGAAGGTTCTCGCATTTCAAAATCTGTTCATGACACTAAACTAATGTTTAACAATGTAAAACTTATGTCCAGTTAAGTTAAAAATACATTTTTTGTACATTTAAAAAATATAGGTACAATTTAAAGTTGTTCACACATTCAAAAAATATGTTCCTGGAATTAAACAAATGTGAACATAATATGTAAAATATTTCATTTACACATTTTTCTTGTAGTATTCAGAAATTTTCATTGTGGATTTGCAAATGTTTACTATTTATTAGAAAAAATGTTCAAATAATTATTCGAAAAAACATTCATCATGCATTATAAAAATGTTAACAGTAGATAAAAAGAACATTGCGTGCAGATATGAAATATATAATGTGTATAAAAGGTCGACATGTATTTAAAAAAGGAAAATAAAAAATAAAAAGTATACTAATCGTAAAATGAAAACCGATGAAAGCTATGTAGGAAAACACAGAAAAAGACAAAAAGGAAAAAAAAATGTGTGGAACCTTCCCAAAACCAGTGGAAGGTTCCATGAACCGGTGGAAAACCTTTGCAAAACTACTAGTACACATATTAATTGGTTCGACCCATCCTACCGTTCGCCTACTGCGAGCCGAAACTCGGTGTCACAGTAGGCATATTCGTCACCAGATCTAGCTGTGTGCGTGGGAGAGCGATGCGAACGAATAGGTATCACGGATTGAGCGATGGGGCGCAGTGCTAGCTGAGCATCTGACCTCGTGAGAATTCGGAGGAAGAAAATGGGAATTGGGGGTTGGAGAGATAATGGAGGAGGGAAGAGACAGAAGGGGGTCGAGCTACGGGCCAAGCACCGGACACGGTTATAAATGATTACAAATAATTGAACATATGAATAATATAAAGAGCACACATAACTGTTCTCCATGCATGATAGGAGCATGCTTAAAATATAGAAATAACATAGTACATAAAAATAGATCGACGAATTGCTAACTTTGTCTTCAAGCTAGGTAGACCCATCTCTTCGATGCCAAAGGAATTTTGTCCTTGGCATCGTAGCATGAGGAGTAGAAGCTCACAGTTTCAGGGTCGCTGCCCACACCTGACCGTGGATCCTCTGTGCAGAGTTTGTGTTGAAGAACTGCACGAAGATGACGCCATCCTTTCTACTTGTGGGCCTGATGGTATAGTACAGTTCGTCCAGAAACTCCATTAGCACCAAATCGCAAACCGCCTGCTCGCAGTTTGGCGGTTGGATGTTCTTCGTATCGGCCTGAATCCATGAGGAATTGGGGACGAAGTCATGCACCACATGAATGACATTGTTGTTGGCTGCCATTGCTTTTCTTCACAAGTGAACTTCTTCTGGAGCTTTCGTGGGAAAGAGAGATTAGCGAGGGAGAGAGTGTGACCTTGTCGAACAACCAAGCACACTTTTTATAGTACAAAACATGGAGACGATAGGGAGCGTTCAGGAATTGAATGTCTTTAATTTGATTGCAAACCCAACGCGAAGATGGAGTGGATTCCCAAGGGTGAAAGCATTTCAACTAGCCACAGTGGGAGTAACTTCGATAGTAACATCGAGTCCAACTCAACAAATACGCTTATGTGGCAATGAGTTAATGAGGAGAGATGTAGTACTAGTAACTTAGCTAGTTACTGTAACATCACATGTCCCAATGCGATATGAGTCTATAATTTAATAAATGAAGTTTTGCATGTTACCACACTTATGTTACTACCCACTATTGAGGTAGTAATATAGTCTAGGGATATGTGTATGTTACTAGCGTATGTTACTCTCCATTGTGACTAGTCTTCAGATGAAATTTCATTGGTTTTTGTTAAAGAATTTTGACCGGTCATTAGTGGTTACGGTTCAGGAATACACGCCATAAAATGGAAGTTCCAATGCCACTTGTATATGGGTAGGATAAGTGTACCCGTTGGCTTTTGGACCTTTAAGAGCATGGTTAATAATATAGCCAGCTGCTGACTATAAGCCAGTGCCATATCATCTACAGTCTATCTTATAGCCAGCATGTACAATAGTAGATCAAAAGAGTGTACTATTTTTTTATTATGTGGCCCACCTTTCATTCTCATAAAGTGCCTAGGAGAACGTGCTAGAGTTGGCTCTTCACGAAGAGTCCGCTTACCTTCTCTCTCCTCTTCTCTTTCCTCCACCTAAACAGAAATATACTAGTTTATTCCTTATAGCCTGCTAACTCAGCTCTATTGTACTTGTTGTAAGTAACTCGTGGCACAAAAACCTCCATCAACACCAGGAAACTCAGTCGCACGACTGTCTATGGTCAACTAGCAAAGCCACTTCTAACTCGATGGGACCGGCTCATCAAACTTGTGGCGCTCGGCCAAAGATACAACACCACTAGTACACATAATACCAGAGGTGTTTCCGCTAGTCCGACGCCACTAGTATTATCTTGGTACTCCGTATGTTACAACCCACACACTAGTGATGTACTTGTTTGTACAACCCACGCACTAGTGACGTACCTAGCTGACCCAACACCACTAGTGATAGCTCGACAGTAACATGCTTCATTTTGTTGATGCCGCTGGTACTTTTCCAAAATACCAGGGACATCCTCTTTTATGACAGCGCCGCTAATTAACTATTCCTGTAAGGGTTTTCCAAATAGTGCTACCTTTTGCCCACTTTGCTTATGTCACTCTAGAATTTGACATGTCACTTTTGCCAATCTTAGCTTTTGGCAATACATCACAATTGCCAATCCGTGGCAGCAACAAAAATTTTAGAGTTTCAATTGTGAACATTGTCAAAAGCTAAGAGTGGCAAAACTGAAACCGAAACATTTTGCTTTTGCCATGGAATGACATTTGTGATACATTGTGAAAAGTTAAAAGTTGCAAAAGTGAGATGTCAAATTCTAGAGTAGCGTAAGCAAAGTGGGCAAAACTAGAGTGGCAAAAACAAAGTTTTCACAGGTTGGACATTTTTTTCGATAGAAGTTAAACATTTCCCAAATACACTATCAAATACTGAGTATTGTCTCACCTCATCGATTGCCAGGATGGGCCGGCCCAGTAACGTGGTTCGGGGCAATCTTCTATGTACAATTGCCGTCGGTTTATTGTCTCAAAAAAAAGTTGCCGTCGGTTTAGGGAAGGTTTTGTCCGGTCTTTTCATTCTCCTTTTCACTATACTTTCGGCTGGTCCTTTTTGGTTTTCTTTCCCATTATCTTTTGTTGTTTTCCCTATTTTCAAATACATGTCAACTTTTCTGACTACATTTTGAACATTTTTGTGTACATGTGGAACATATTTTTGTAACATGTTAACATTTTTCAAACACATGGTGTAACATTTGTCAAGTGCACATTAATATACAGCCTGAACATTTTTCAGATACAAGTTAAACATTTTACAAATACACATTTAACATTTTTTTGAATAAATGTTGAACATTTTTAAATTCATAATGAAAAGAACAATTTTTAAATGTTCAAACATTTCTTAAGTGTGCATAAACATTTAAAAAAATCACAATTAGTTACATGAGATGAAAATATTTTTAAAACTATGTGACTTTTTATTTACATTGTATGAGATATTTTTCTATAAATGTCACGAAACATATTTTAAAACACGTGTACATTTTTTTGAAATGCCATGAACAATTTTTTGAGTGGTACAAACATTTTCTTGCAAACTACGTGAACAATTTTTACATTTTAACGAATTATTTTTAACTGTAATCAACAATTTTTTTACGGGTGAACATTGTTTTTAATGTTACACAAATATTTATAAAATTGGACGAACAATATTATAAATCGCATGAACATTTTCTAAAATTTAAGAAAACTATTTTTTATTTCATAAATTAAATAGAAATAAAAAGAATGAATAAAGCAAAGGAACAAATGGAACGAGACGTAGCCATGCCCCTCTTAACCATCGAAACTGGTGTTGCCACACACACATGTGTTGGTCCATGTCAAGCCTCATCATTGACTTGGCCGAGCCACTGAACAAAACTCGCGCCAGGGCTATGACACCGAACACCGAACACCGTCTGGCGGGCCAGCCCATTATGGTATGTTCCTGTAGTTTTCTTGAGCGGTTTTGGGAAGGTTCTAACTGGTTTTAGAAACTTTTGTGCGGTATTTTTTTCCTTTTGTTTTCCGTGTGTTTTCTGTATCAGTTTTCATCAGGTTTGTGTTTTCCATTCATTCATTTGCCTTTTGTTTTTTATATTTTTATAATACGTATCTTTTTTAATACAAGTTGAACATCATTCATATACATACTGAATAATTTTTAGACACACGCTGAACTTCTTTTTATCGGAATCATGTAAAACATTTAGCAAATGCACATACAATTATATATATACAGGTTGCAAATTTTTCAGATACACATCAGCCATTTTGCCGAACACTTATTGAAGATTTTAAAATTATATGATGAACATTTTTCATAAATGGCATGAATTTTTTTTAAAACATGCGAAATATTTCTTTTAGTTTTATTAACATTTTGCAAATGTGACGAACATATTTGTTGAATACTATTTTTTAAAAAAATACGCATTTTTACAATGTAGCAATTTTTTCTTCAAATGTTATGGGCATATTTTTTAAACGCATGAACATTTTAAAAATTTAATGAATACTTTTTTGAATGACGCGCACATATTTTATAAATTATGCGGACAGATGTTTTACATTAAATGAACATTGTTTTAATGTGCAGTGAACTTTTTTTAATACAATTTACCAAAGTAACATATACGTATATATTGATTAATTTGAAATATAATAATGGAAAAATAAAAATAAAAAACGAACGGGAAAAAATGAACAAGAAAGAAATGAACGAATGTAACATTTTAATGGGTCGGCCCAGTAGTGAGGCACCTGGAGGCGAGACGTTCTTCGGGCTCGCTGCTGGCGAGTCTTAGACGCGCCGAAAAATCATGCATCCTATGTGCGCTCCAAAGATGAGTGGGTGATTTGTCATGGTACGTCACCTATCTTCTTAAGTCTTGAGTGGGTAAAAGCTGCGCATTGAATTTGATGGCCACGTCTGACGTCGGGTAGATATCAGGTGATACCACCCTTTACATGCTACCATGATACAGATTTTGAAAAGTCATATTTAAATGTTTCAAAATTCCGAAAAAAATTGTGGATGTTCAGAAGACATATGTCCATAACCCATAAATAATTTAGATTGAAATTCCAAATGTACATTGAGAAACAAAAGAGACAAATCTAGAATGAATAGTGACAAAAAAGACAAAATATGAATAGTGTCAGAAATGACACTATTCACATATGGATTTGTCTTTTTTGTTTCTCAATGTACATTTCGAATTTTGATCTAAATGTTTTAGGGGTTATAGACATATGTCTTTTGAACATCCACAAAATTTTCAGAATTTTTTAAAACATCTAAATGACATTTTTCAAAAGTTGGAGCATGGTAGCATGTGAAGGGAGGTATCATCTGATATTTTCCCGTCTGACGTCCTCTGCAATGGATGTGTAAAAGAGAGGTTTTGAATGATTTGTTACATGCATGCTGATATTATAGATGCAAAAGGAAAGAATATTTACACAAAACCTACAATTCATTTGCCAAGAAACATCTGGGCTTATGTGACATCTCAAAGGAATTTCATACTTGCGTGACATCACTACAATATCTAAGCTCCCTTGAATGTAAGGTTGTGAGCGCTCCGAGGCTGAGAGGGTCAAGTGAGCATCTTGCTTATTCTTTTTAAAGAACCACTTAGATTTTAACCACGGTCTTTTATTAAATAAATAGGTATTATTTTTCTTGATCACAGTACAATCGAACTCGCTCACATACACGAGTATACACTTGTTGGGGAACGCAGTATTTCAAAAAATTTCCTACGATCACGCAAGATCTATCTAAGAGATGCATAGCAACAAGAGGGGAGAGTGTGTCCACGTACCCTCGTAGACCGAAAGCGGAAGTGTTTAGTAATGCGGTTGATGTAGTCGAACGTCTTCGCGATCCAACCGATCCAAGCACCGAACGTACGGCACCTCCGCTGCGTCAAAGACATCGCTCAAATCGATGACGCCCTCGAGCTCTTGATCCAGCTTGAGGACGAGAGAGAGTTCACAAGATGACGGTGTGGTGACGGTGATGATGAAGTTACCGGCGCAGGGCTTCGCCAAAGCACTACGATGATATGACCGAGGTGTGTAACTGTGAAGGAGGGCACCACACACGGCTAAGAGAAGACTTGGTGTGCCTTTGGGGTGCCCCCTCGCCACATATATAAAGGAGGGAGGGAGAGAGGCCGGCCCCCTAGGGGCGCGCCAAGAGTATGGAGTCCTACTAGGACTTAGTAGGACTTCCAGGTCCTAGTAGGAATCCCTTTCCTTTTCGGAGTAGGAGAGAAGGAAAGAGAGAAAGAGAGAGGGAGTAGGAAAAGGCAAGGGGGGCACCGCCCCCTTCGCCTAGTCCAATTCGGACCCATGGGGGGGGGCACCTCCCCTTGGTCTGCCTCCTCTTTTCCTGTATGGCCCAATAAGGCCCATTACTTCTTCCGGTGAATTCCCGTAACTCCCCGGTACTCCAAAAAACACCTGAATCACTCGGAAACTTTCCAGTGTCTGAATATAGCCTTCCAATATATGAATCTTTACCACTCGACCATTTCAAGACTCCTCGTCATGTCCGTGATCTCATCCGGGACTCCGAACAAACTTAGGTCATCAAATCACGTAACTCATAATACAAATCTTCATCGAACGTAAAGCATGCGGACCCTACGGGTTTGAGAACTATGTAGACATGACCGAGACATATTTCCGATCAATAACCAATAGCGAACACTGGATGCTCATATTGGCTCCTACATATTCTCTGAAGATCTTTATCGGTCGAAACCGCATAACAACATACGTTGTTCCCTTTGTCATCGGTATGTTACTTGCCCGAGATTTTATCACCGGTATCCTCATACCTAGTTCAATCTCGTTACCGGCAAGTCTCCTTACTCGTTTCGTAATGCATCATCCCGCAACTAACTCATTAGTCATATTGCTTGCAAGGCTTATAGTGATGTGCATTACCGAGAGGGCCCAGAGACACCTCTCCGATACATGGAGTGACAAATCCTAATCTTGATCTATGCCAACCTAACAAACACCTTCAGAGACACCTGTAGAGCATCTTTATAATCACCCTGTTACGCTATGATGTTTGATAGCACACAAGGTGTTCCTCCGGTATTCGGGAGTTGCATAATCTCATAGTCAAAGGAATATGTATAAGTCATGAAGAAAGCAATAGCAATAAAACTGAACGATCAACATGCTAAGCTAACAGATGAGTCTTGTCCATCACATCAATCTCCTAATGATATGATCCCATTCATCAAATGACAACACATGTCTATGGTCAGGAAACTTAACCATCTTTGATTAACGAGCTGAAGGAAATATGCCCTAGAGGCAATAATAAAGTTGTTATTTATATTTCCTTATATCATGATAAATGTTTATTATTCATGCTAGAATTGTATTAACCGGAAACTTAGTACATGTGTGAATACATAGACAAACAGAGTGTCACTAGTATGCCTCTACTTGACTAGCTCGTTGAATCAAAGATGGTTAAGTTTCCTAGCCATAGACATGAGTTGTCATTTGATTAACGGGATCACATCATTAGAGAATGATGTGATTGACTTGACCCATTCCATTAGCCGAGCACTTGATCGTTTAGTTTATTTGCTATTGCTTTCTTCATCACTTATACATGTTCCTATGACTATGAGATTATGCAACTCCCGAATACCGGAGGAACACTTAGTGTGCTACCAAACGTCACAACATAACAGGGTGATTATAAAGGTGTTTCACAGGTGTCTCCGATGGTGTTTGTTGAGTTGGCATAGATCGAGATTAGGATTTGTCACTCCGATTGTCGGAGAGGTATCTTCGCCCTTCCTCGGTAATGCACATCACTATTAGCCTTGCAAGAAATGTGACTAATGAGTTAGTTATGGATGATGCATTACGAACGAGTAAAGAGACTTGCCGGAATGAGATTGAACTAGGTATTGAGATACCGACGATCGAATCTCGGCAAGTAACATACCGATGACAAAGGAACAACGATGTTGTTATGCGGTTTCGACCGATAAAGATCTTCGAGAATATGTGGAGCCAATATGAACATCTAGGTTCCACTATTGGTTATTGACCGGAGACGGTCTCGCCATGTCTACATAGTTCTCGCATTCGTAGGGTCCGTGACGCTTAACGCTTCGTGACGATCAGATTATGAGTTTATGTGTTTTGATGTACCAAAGGTAGTTCGGAGTCCCAGATATGATCACGGACATGACGAGGAGTCTCGAAATGGTTGAGACATAAAGATCGATATATTGGATGACTATGTTTGGACATCGGAAAGGTTCCGGGTGAGTTCGGGCATCTACCGGAGTACCGGGAGGTTACCGAAACCCCCCAGGAAGTATATGGGCCTTATTGTGTTGGGGAACATAGAAATAATTCAAAAATTTTCCTACGTGTCACCAAGATCAATCTACAAGATGCTAGCAACGAGAGAGAGGGAGTGCATCTTCATACCCTTGAAGATCTCTAAGCGGAAGCGTTACAAGAATGCGGTTGATGGAGTCGCATTTCATGGCGATTCAAATCGCAGACGATCCGATCTAGCGCCCGAACGGACGGGCGCCTCGCTGCTCAACACACGTACAGCCCGGGACGCCTCCTCCTTCTTGATCCAGCAAGGGAGAGGAGAAGTTGAGGGAAAGCTCCGCAGACGACGGCGTGGTGGTGGTGGAGCTCGTGGTTCTCCGGCAGGGCTTCGCCAAGCACTATGGAGGAGGAGGAGGTGTTGGAGGAGGGAGGGGCTGCGCCAGGGGAAGGGGTGCGGCAGCCCTCCCACCTCCCCTCTATTTATAGGGGCAAGGGATAGGGGGGCCGGCCCCCTCCAGATGGATCTAGAGGGGGGGCGGCGGCCAAAGGGGGGTGGCTTGCCCCCCAAGACAAGGGGGCGCCCCCTTCAGGGTTTCCCCTAAACCCTAGGCGCATGGGCCCTAGGGGGGTTTGGCGCCCAGCCAACCTAGGGGATGGTTCCCCTCCATATTCAGCCCATAGGGCCCTCCGGGGCAGGTGGACCCCCGGAACCCTTTCGATGGTCCCGGTACAATAACGATAAACCCCCGAACACTTCCGGCGACCGAATAAGGACTTCCCATATATAGATCTTTATCTCCGGACCATTCCGAAACTCCTCGTGACGTCCGGGATCTCATCCGGGACTTCGAACAACATTCGGTAACGACATACTAATTCCCATAACAACTCTAGCGTCACCGAACCTTAAGTGTGTAGACCCTACGGGTTCGGGAATCATGCAGACATGACCGAGACATCTCTCCGGCCAATAACGAACAGAGGGATCTAGATACCCATGTTGGCTCCCACATGTTCCATGATGATCTCATCGGATGAACCATGATGTCGAGGATTCAATCAATCCCGTATACAGTTCCCTTTGTCAATAGGTACGTTACTTGCCCGAGATTTGAGCGTCGGTATCCCAATACCTCGTTCAATCTCGTTACCGGCAAGTCACTTTACTCGTTCCGTAACACATCATCCCGTGATCAACTCCTTGGTCACATTGAGCTCATTATGATGATGTCCTACCGAGTGGGCCCAGAGGTACCTCTCCGTCACACGGAGTGACAAATCCCAGTCTCGATTCGTGCCAACCCAACAGACACTTTCGGAGATACCCGTATTGCACCTTTATAGCCACCCAGTTACCTTGTGACGTTTGGCACACCCAAAGCATTCCTACCTTATCCGGGAGTTGCACAATCTCATGGTCTAAGGAAAAGATACTTGACATTAGAAAAGGTTTAGCAGACGAACTACACGATCTTGTGCTATGCTTAGGATTGGGTCTTGTCCATCACATCATTCTCCTAATGACGTGATCCCGTTATCAATGACATCCAATGTCCATGGTCAGGAAATCATAACCATCTATTGATCAACGAGCTAGTCAACGAGAGGCTTACTAGGGACATATTGTGGTCTACGTATTCATACATGTATTACGGTCTCCGGTTAATACAATTATAGCATGAACAATATACAATTATCATGAACAAGGAAATATAACAATAACCATTTTATTATTGCCTCTAGGGCATATTTCCAACAGTCTCCCACTTGCACTAGAGTCAATAATCTAGTTCACATCGCCATGTGATTAAAACTCATAGTTCACATCGCCATGTGACTAACACCCAAAGAGTTTACTAGAGTCAATAATCTAGTTCACATCACATGTGATTAAGACTCGATGAGTTCTGGGGATTGATCATGTTATGCTTGTGAGAGAGGTTTTAGTCAACGGTTCTGCAACATTCAGATCTGTATGTACTTTGCAAATCTCTATGTCCTATCATAGATGCTGCTTCCACAATCCACTTGGAGCTATCCCAAATGGTTGCTCCACTATACGTATCCGGTTTTCTACTCAGAGTCATCCGGATAGGTGTTAAAGCTTGCATCGACGTAACCCTTTACGCTGAACTCTTTATCACCTCCAAAACCGAGAAATATTTCCTTATTCCTCTAAGGACAATTTTGACCGCTTTCTAATGATCCATTCCTGGATCACTTTTGTACCCCCTTGCCAGACACGTGGCAAGGCACATATCAGGTGTGGTACACAACATGGCATATCGTATAGAGCCTATGGCTAAGTCATAGGGGAGACTTCCGTCCTTTCTATTTCTTCTGCCGTTGTCGAGATTAAAGTCTTAACTTCTCAGCTTACATCTCAGGCAAGAACTCCTTCTTTGACTGATCCATCTTGAACTCCTTCAAGATCATGTCAAGGTATGTGCTCTGTGAAAGTCTTATCAGGCGTCTTGATCTATCTCTATAGATCTTGATACCCAACATGTAAGCAGTTTTACACAGGTCTTCCTTTGAAAAACTCCATTCAAACAACCCTTTATGCTTTCCAGAAATTCTACATCATTTCTGATCAACAATATGTCATCCACATATAATTATCAAAATTATGTAGTGCTCCCCACTCACTTTCTTGCAAATACAAGTTTCTTGCAAACTTTGTATAAAACCCAAATGCTTTGATCACCTCATCAAAGAGTATGTTCCAACTCCGAGATGCTTGCTCCAGTCCATAGAAGGACCGCCGGAGTTTGCATACCTTTTAGCATCCCTAGGATCGACAAAACCTTCTGGTTGTATCACATACAGCCTTTCCTCGTGGAAACTGTTAAGGAAACTTTGTTTTGACATCCATCTGCTAGATTTCGTAAATGAAAATGCAATCAAGCTAACAGAATTCTAACAGACTTTAGCATCTCTATGATTGAGAAAGTCTCATCACAGTCAACTCCTTGAACTTGTCGGAAACTTCTTTGAGACAAGTCGAGCTTCATAAATGGTGACATTACCATCAGCGTTTGTCTTCTTCTCAAAGATCCATTTATTCTCAATGGCTTGCCGATCATCGGGCAAGTCCGCCAAAGTCCATACTTTGTTCTCATACATGGATCCTATCTCGGATTTCATGGCTTCCAGCCATTTGTTGGAATCCAGGCCCACCATCGCTTCTCCATAGCTCATAGGTTAATCGTTGTCCAACAACATGACCTTTAAGACAGGGTTACCACTTAGAAGTTGTACACACCCTTGTCGACCTATGAGGTTCGATAGTAACTTGATCTGAAGCTCCATGATCATCATCATTAGCTTTCTCTTCAACTGAGGTAGGTTCCATAGAAACATTTTTCTATGTTGCGCTACTCTGTGGTTGAAGTAAAGGTTTAACAACCTCATCAAGTTCTATCTTCCTCCCACTCAATTCTTTCGAGAGAAACTCTTTCTCGAGAAAGGACCTGTTCCTAGCGACAAACACTTTGCCCTCGGATCTAAGATAGAAGGTATACCCAATCGCCTTGTTTGGGTATTCTATGAAGACACAATTTTCCGCTTTGGGTTCGAGCTTTTCGGGCGAAGCCTATCGACATAAGCATCGTAGCCCCAAACCTTAAGAAACAACAACTTAGGTTTCTTGCCAAACCATAGTTCATATGGTGTCGTCTCCACGGACTTAGATGGTGCCCTATTTAAAGTGAATGCAATTGTCTCTAATGCATAACCCCAAAATGATAGTGGTAGATCAGTAAGAGACATCATAGATTGCACCATATCCAATAGGGTGCAACTACGACGCTCGGACACACCATTACGCTATGGTGTTCCAGGTGGCGTTAATTGTGAAATGATTCCACCTTGTCTTTAGTGATTGCCAAACTCATAACTCAGATACTCTCCCCTTGATCAGAACGTAGGAACTTGATCTTCTTGTTATGATGATTCTCAACTTCACTCTGAAATTGCTTGAAATTTTCAAACGTTTCAGACTTATGCTTCATTAAGTAAATATACCCATATCTACTCAATTTATCGGTGAAGGTGAGAAAATAATGATATCCACCGCGTGCGTCAACACTCATTGGACCGCACACATCAGCATGTGTGATTTCCAACAAGTCACTTGCCCGTTCCATTGTTCCAGAAAACGGGGTTTTAGTCATCTTGCCTATGAGGCATGGTTCGCATGTGTCAGGTGATTCAAAATCAAGCGACTCCAAAAGTCCATTAGCATGGAGGTTCTTCATGCGCTTTACACCAATATGACCTAGGCGGCAGTGTCACAAGAAAGTGGTACTATCATTATCAACTCTACATCTTTTGGCATCAATGTTATGATCATGTGTATCACTATGACCGAGATTCAATAAACCATTAAAACTGGGTGCATGACCATAGAAAGTAGTATTCATGTAAACAGAATAACCATTATTCTCTGACTTAAATGAATAGCTGTATTGCAATAAAACATGATCTAATCATGTTCATTCTCAACGCAGACACCAGTGCAAACAACATTTATCTGGGTTCAATACTAATCCTGAAGGTAGAGGGAGCGTGCGATGGTGATCATATCATCCTTGGAAACACTTCCAACACACATCATCACCTCGCCCTTAGCTAGTCTATGTTTATTCCGTAGCTTTTGTTTGAAAGTTACCAATATTAGCAATCGAACCGGTATCTAATACCCATGTGCTACTAGGAGTACTAGTAAGGTACACATCAATAACTCATATATCAAATATACTTTTTGTCAAGTTGCCACCTTCTTATCTACCAAGTATTTGAGGCAGTTCCGCTTACTAGTGACCGCTCCTCTCGATAGAAGCACTTGTCTCGGGTTTGGGTTCTTGGGTTTCTTCACTAGAGCGGCAACTGGCTTGCCATTCATGAAGTTTCCCTTCTTGCCCTTGCCCTTCTTTGAAACTAGTGGTCTTGTTAACCATCAACACTTGATGCTCCTTCTTGACTTCTACCTTTACGGCCTTAAGCACGACGAACAGCTCCGGGATCAACTTCCCTTGCATGTTATAGTTCATCACGAAGCTCTAGTTAGCTTGGTGATAGTGACTTGAGAACTCCGTCAATCACTTCTATTATCCGAAAATTAACTCCACTTGATTCAAGTGATTGAAGTACCTGCACATTCTCGAGCACATGCTCACCGGCCGAGCTATTCTCCTCCATCTTGTAGGCAAAGATCTTGTCAGAGGTCTCAAACCTCTCAACACGGGCATGAGCCTGAAATACCAATTTCAGCTCTTGGAACATCTCATATGTTCCATGGCGTTCAAAACGCTTTTGGAGCCCCGACTCTAAGCCGCAAAGCATGGCGCACTAAACTATGAGGTAGTCATCAGAACGTGTCAGCCAGATGTCCACAACACCCACGGACGACGCCAAAGGGGTTGGCACACCGAGCGGTGCATCAAGGACAGAAGCCTTCTGTGTAGCAGTGAGGACAATCCTCAGACTACGGCCCTAGTCCGCACAATTGCTTACAATATCTTTCAACTAAGTCTTTCTCTCGGAACGTATTAAAACAAGGAGCTAAAGCGCGAGCTATTAAACCACAACATAATTTGCAAAGAAAATTTAGACTAGGTTCATGATAATTAAGTTTATCTAATCAAATTATTCAATGAACTCCCACTCAGATAGACATCCCTCTAGTCATCTAAGTGATACATGATCCGAATCGACTAGGCCGTGTCCGATCATCACGTGAGACGGACTAGTCATCAACGGTGAACATCTCCATGTTGATCATATCTACTATCACGACTCATGTTCGACCTTTCGGTCTCTTGTGTTTCGAGGCCATGTGCATACATGCTAGGCTGTCAAGTCAACCTAAGTGTTTCGCATGTGTTAATCTGGCTTACACCCGTTGTATGCGAATGTTAGAATCTATCACACCCGATCATCACGTGGTGCTTCGAAACAACGAACCTTCGCAACGGTGCACAGTTAGGGGAAACACATTTCTTGAAATTTTAGTGAGGGATCATCTTATTTATGCTACCGTCGTTCTAAGCAAATAAGATGTAAACATGACAAACATCACATGAAAATCATAAAGTGACTTGATATGGCCAATATCATCTTGCGCCTTTGATCTCCATTTTCGAGGCACGGCATGATAACCTTCGTCACCGGCATGACACCATGATCTCCATCATCATGATATCCATCATCGTGTCTTCATGAAGTTGTCTCGCCAACTATTACTTCTACTACTATGGCTAACAGTTAGCAATAAAGTAAAGTAATTACATGGCGTTTTCATTGACACACAGGTCATACAATAAATTAAGACAACTCCTATGGCTCGCCGTTGTCATCCTCATCGACATGCAAGTCGTGATTCCTATTAAAAGAACATGATCAATCTCATACATCACATATATCATTCATCACATCCTTTTGGCCATATCACATCACATAGCATACCACCGCAAAAACAAGTTAGACGCCCTCTAATTGTTGTTGCATGTTTTACGTGGCTGCTATGGGTTTCTAGCAAGAACGTTCTTACCTACGCAAAAGCCACAACGGTGATATGCCAATTGCTATTTACCCTTCATAAGGACCCTCTTCATCGAATCTGATCCGACTAAAGTGGGAGAGACAGACACCCGCTTAGCCACCTTATGCATCAAGTGCATGTCACCGGTGGAACCTGTCTCACGTGAAGAGTACGTAAGGTCGGTCCGGGCCGCTTCATCCCACAATGCCGCCGAATCAAGATAAGACTAGTAACGGTAAGCAAATTGAACAAATCATCGCCCACAACTACTTTGTGTTCTACTCGTGCATAGAATCTACGCATAGACCTAGCTCTGATACCACTGCTGGGGAACGTATAAATAATTAAAAAAAATTCTACGTGTCACCAAGATCAATCTAGGAGATGCTAGCAACGAGAGAGAGGGAGTGTATCTTCATACCCTTGAAGATCGCTAAGCGGAAGCGTTACAAGAACGCGGTTGATGGAGTCGTACTCGCGGCAATTCAAATCGCAGAAGATCCAATCTAGCGCTGAATGGACGGCGTCTCCGTGTTCAACACACGTACAGCCCGGGGACGTCTCCTCCTTCTTGATCCAGCAAGGGGAGAGGAGAAGTTGAGGGAAAGCTCGGCAACCTGACGGCGTGGTGGTGGTGGAGCTCGTGGTTCTCCGGCAGGGCTTCGCCAAGCACTATGGAGGAGGAGGAGGTGTTGGAGTGGGGGGGGGGCTGCGCCTTGGATGCGGTGCGGCTGCCCTCCCTCCTCCCCTCTATTTATAGGGACAAGAGAGAGGGGGGCCGGCCCCCTCCAGATGGATCTAGAGGGGGGGCGGCGGCCAAACGGGTGGCTTGCCCCCCAAGCCAAGGGGGGAGCCCCCTTTAGGGTTTCCCCTAAACCCTAGGCGCATGGGCCCAAGGGGGGTTTGGCGCCCAGCCCACCTAGGGGCTGGTTCCCCTCCATATTCAGCCCATAGGGCCCTCCGGGCAGGTGGACCCTCCGGTGGACCCCGGAACCCTTTCAAGTGGTCCCGTACAATGAGATAAACCCCCGAACACTTCTGGCGACCGAATAAGGACTTCCCATATATAGATCTTTGTCTCCGGACCATTCCGGAACTCCTCGTGACATCCGGGATCTCATCCGGGACTCCGAACAACATTCGTTAACCACATACTAATTCCCATAACAACTGTAGCGTCACCGGACCTTAAGTGTGTAGACCCTACGGGTTCAGGAATCATGCGACATACGACCAGACATCTCTCCGCCAATAACCAACAAGCGGATTTGGATACCCATGTTGGCTCCCACATGTTCCACGATGATCTCATCGGATGAACCCACGATGTCGAGGATTCAATCAATCCCGTATACAATTCCCTTTGTCAATCGGTACGTTACTTGCCCGAGATTCGATCGTCGGTATCCCAATACCTCGTCCAATCTCATTACCGGCAAGTCACTTTACTTGTTCCATAACACATCATCCCGTGATCAACTCCTTGGTCTTATCATGTATGCAATGCTGTGTCATTCCCTATGATTCAGCCATAGGTTTTATCATGTATGCAATGCTGTGTACCAGACCTGATGTGTGCCTTGCTATTAGTTTAGCGGGGAGGTACCAAAGTAATCCAGGAGTGGATCACTTGACAGCGGTCAAGAACATCCTGAAATACCAGAAAAGGACTAAGGATATATTTCTCGTTTATGGATGTGACAAAGAGCTCGTCATAAATGGTTACATCGATGCAAGCTTTGACATTGATCTGGATGACTCTAAGTCACAAACTGGATACGTGTTTATATTGAACGGTGGAGCTGTCAGTTGGTGCAGTTCTAAGCAAAGCGTCGTGGCGGGATCTACGTGTGAAGCGGAGTACATAGCTGCTTCGGCGCAGCAAATGAAGGAGTCTGGATGAAGGAGTTCATATTCGATCTAGGTGTCATACCTAGTGCATCGGGTCCAATGAAAATCTTTTATGACAATACTGGTGCAATTGCCTTGGCAAAGGAATCCAGATTTCACAAGAGAACCAAGCACATCAAGAGACGCTTCAATTCCACCCGTGATCAAGTCAAGGAGGGAGACATAGAGATTTGCAAGATACATACGGATCTGAATGTTGCAGACCCGTTGACTAAACCTCTCTCACGAGCAAAACATGATCAAGACGAAGACTCCATGGGTGTTAGAATCATTACTTTGTGTAGTCTAGATTATTGACTCTAGTGCAAGTGGGAGATCTGAAGGAAATATGCCCTAGAGGCAATAATAAAGTTATTATTTATTTCCTTATATCATGATAAATGTTTATTATTCATGCTAGAATTGTATTAACCGGAAACTTAGTACATGTGTGAATACATAGACAAACAGAGTGTCACTAGTATGCCTCTACTTGACTAGCTCGTTGAATCAAAGATGGTTAAGTGACATGATTGTCATTTGATTAACGGGATCGCATCATTAGAGAATGATGTGATTGACTTGACCCATTCCATTAGCCTAGCACTTGATCGTTTAGTTTATTTGTTATTGCTTTCTTCATGGCTTATACATGTTCCTATGACTATGAGGTTATGCAACTCCCGAATACCGGAGGAACACTTAGTGTGCTACCAAACGTCACAACGTAACTGGGTGATTATAAAGGTGCTCTAAAGGTGTCTCCGATGGTGTTTGTTGAGTTGGCATAGATCGAGATTAGGATTTGTCACTCCCATTGTCGGAGAGGTATCTCTGGGCCCTCTCGGTAATGCACATCACTATAAGCCTTGCAAGCAATGTGACTAATGAGTTAGTTCTTGGATGATGCATTACTGAACAGTAAAGAGACTTGCTTGCAGTAATGATATTGAACTAGGTATTGAGATACCGACGATCGAATCTCGGGCAAGTAACACACCGATGACAAAGGGAACAACGTATGTTGTTATGCGGTTTGACCGATAAAGATCTTCGTAGAATATGTGGGAGCCAATATGAACATCCAGGTTCCGCTATTGGTTATTGACCGGAGACGTGTCTCGGTCATGTCTACATAGTTCTCGAACCCGTAGGGTCAGCCTTAACGTTCGGTGACAATCGACATTATGAGTTTATGTGTTTTGATGTATCGAAGGTAGTTCGGAGTCCCGGATATGATCACGGACATGACGAGGAGCTCGAAATGGTCGAGACATAAAGATCGATATATTGGATGGCTATGTTTGGACATCGGAAAGGTTTCGGGTGAGTTCGGCATTTACCGGAGTACCAGGAGGTTACCGGAACCTCCCGGGAAGTATATGGGCCTTATTGGGCCATAGTGGGAGAGAGAGGAGAAGGGAGCCTAGGAGGGGGCGCCCCCCCAAGCCCAATCCGAATTGGGTGGGGGGCCGGGCCCCCTTTCATTCCTCCTTCCTCCCCCTTCCTTCCTCTCCTAGTCCAACTAGGGAAGGGGGGGGGGAATCCTACTCCTGATGGGAGTAGGACTCCTCCAGGGCGCGCCATAGAGGGCCAGCCCTCCCCCTCCTCCACTTCTTTATATACGGGGGAGGGGGGCACCCCATAGGCACACAAGTTAAGATTTGTCTTAGCCGTGTGCGGTGCCCCCCTCCACAGTTACACACCTCGGTCATATCGTCGTAGTGCTTAGGAGAAGCCCTGCGCCGGTAACTTCATCATCACCGTCGCCACGCCGCCGTACTGACGGAACTCTCCCTCGTCTCAACTGGATCAAGAGTACGAGGGACGTCATCGAGCTGAACGTGTGCTGAACACGGAGGTGCCGTACGTTCGGTACTAGGATCGGTCGGATCGTGAAGTGATACGTCTCCAACGTATCTATAATTTTTGATTGCTCCATGCTACTTTATCTACTGTTTTGGACTATATTGGGCTTTATTTTCCACTTTTATATTATTTTTGGGACTAACCTATTAACCGCAGCCCAACCTGCATTGCTGTTTTTTACCTTTTTCAAGATTTCAAGAAACAGAATATCAAACGGAGTCCAAACGGAATGAAACCTTCGGGATCGTGATTTTCCAACCGAACGTGATCCAGGAGACTTGGACCCTACTCCAAGAAGCGCCAGAGGCGGTCACGAGGGTGGAGGGCGCGCCCCCTACCTCATGGGCCCCTCGGAGCTCCACCGACGTACTCCTTCCTCCTATATATACCTACGTATCCCCGAACGATCAGAACAGGAGCCAAAAACCTAATTCCACCGCCGCAACTTTCTGTATCCACGAGATCCCATCTTGGGGCCTGTTCTGGAGCTCCGCGGAGTGGGCCGTCATCACGGAGGGCTTCTACATCATCATAGCCTCTCCGATGAAGTGTGAGTAGTTTACTTCAGACCTTCGGGTCCATAGTTATTAGCTAGATGGCTTCTTCTCTCTTTTTGGATCTGAATACATTGATCTCCCCCTCTCTCGTGGAGATCTATTCGATGTAATCTTCTTTCTGCGGTGTGTTTGTTGAGACCGATGAATTGTGGGTTTATGATCCAGTATTATCTATGGAAAATATTTGATTCTTCTCTGAATTCTTTTTATGTATGATTGAGTTATCTTTGCAAGTCTCTTGAATTATCTTTTTGGTTTGGCCAACTAGATTGGTAGTTCTTGCAATGGGAGAAGTGCTTAGCTTTGGGTTCAATCTTGCGGTGTCCTTACTCGCTGATGTATGAAGGAGTTGCAAGGCACGTATTGTATTGTTGCCATCGAGGATAACAAGATGGGGTTTTTATCATATTGCATGAATTTATCCCTCTACATCATGTGATCTTGCTTACGGCGTTACTCTATTTTTACTTAATACTCTAGATGCATGCTGGATAGCGGTCGATGAGTGGAGTAATAGTAGTAGATGCAGAATCATTTCGATCTACTTGTTTTGGACGTGATGCCTATATACATGATCATTGCCTAGATATACTCATAACTATGCTCAATTCTCATCAATTGCTCAACAGTAATTTGTTCACCCACCGTAGAATACTTATGCTCTTGAGAGAAGCCGCTAGTGAAACCTATGGCCCCCGGGTCTATTCTCATCATATCAATCTATATCACTTTATTTACTTGCTTTGTTTTGCTTTGCCTTTTACTTTTACTTTGCATCTATCTATCAAAAATACCAAAAATATTATCTCTATCGATCTCACTCTCGTAAGTGACCCTCGAAGGGATTGACAACCCCTAAGCGTTGGTTGCGAGTTGCTATCATTTTGTGTAGGTACGAGGGACTTGTGCGTGGTCTCCTCTACTGGATTGATACCTTGGTTCTCAAAAATTGAGGGAAATACTTACGCTACTTTATCGCATCATCCCTTCCTCTTCGGGAAATCCAACGCGAGGCTCAAGAGGTAGCAAGAAGGATTTCTGGCGTCATTAGGGAGGCTCACGCAAGCAAGTCAACCATACCAAGTACCCATCGCAATCCCTATCTCTCGCATTACATTATTTGCCATTTGCCTCTCGTTTTCCTCTCCCCACTTCACCCTTGCCGTTTTATTTGCCGTCTCTTTCCCAACCTCCTCCTCTTCTCTCTTCGTTTGCCGTTTTCCCGTTGCCTTTCTGTTTGCTTGGGTGTTGGATTACTTGTTGCCATGGCACAAGATAATACCAAATTGTGTGATTTCTTGAATACCAATAATAATGATTTCCTTAGTACTCGATTGCTCCTCTTAATAATGATGAGTCTTGTGAAATCAATATCGCTTTGGTGAATCTTGTTATGAAAGATCAATTCACGGCTTTCCTAGTGAAGATGCCGCTACTCATCTAAACAATTTTGTTGATTTGTGTGATATGCAAAAAGAAGAAAGATATGGATAACAATATTGTCAAATTGAAGTTATTTCCGCTTTCACTTAGAGATCGTATAAAGTTTGGTTTTCATCTTTGCCTAAAAATAGTATTGATTCTTGGAACAAGTGCAAAGATGCTTTTATCTCTAAGTATTTTCCTCCCGCTAAGATTATCACTCTTAGGAACGATATCATGAATTTTAAACAACTTGATCATGAGCATGTTGCCCAATCTTGGGAAAGAATGAAATTAATGCTTCGCAATTGCCCTACTCATGGTTTGAATTTATGGATGATCATACAAAATTTTTATGCGGATTGAATTTTGCTTCTAGAAATCTTTTTAGATTCGGGCCGCGGAGGCAATTTTATGGAAATTACGTTAGGGGATGCTACCAAATTGCTTGATAATATTATGTCTAATTATTCTCAATGGCACAATCGAAAGATCTTCTAGTAAAAAGGTGCATGCTATAGAGGAAATCAATGTTTTGAGTGAAAAGATGGATGAACTTATGAAGATGTTTGCACCTAAAATATTCCTCTTGATCCCAATGATATGCCTTTATCTACCTTGCTTGAGAATAATAATGAATCTATGGATGTGAGCTTTGTTGGTAGGAATAGTTTTGGAAACAACAGCGTATAGAGGGAATTTTAATCCTAGGCCTTATCCTAATAATCCTTCTAATAATTATGGAAATTCCTACAACAACTCTTATGGAAATTTTAATAAGATGCCCTCTGAATTTGAAAGTAGTGTTAAAGAGTTTATGAATTGTAAAAAATTTAATACTTTGCTTGAAGAGAAATTGCTTAAAGTTGATGATTTGGCTAGAACGTTGATAGAATTTCTCTTGAAATTGATTCTTTAAAGCTTAGATCTATTCCTCCTAAGCATGATATCAATGAGTCTCTCAAAGCCATGAGAATTTCCATTGATGAGTGCAAGGAAAGAAACTGCTAGGATGCTCGCTTCCAAAGAAGCCTTTATTAAAGCGTGTTCTTCCAATCCCTATGAAAATCAAGATGAAGATCTAAAAGTTATTGATGTGTCCCCCATTAAATCTTTGTTTTGCAATATGAATCTTGATGAATCTGAAGATTATCTTCCTTTACCTAGAAGGCGTTCTAAGAATTGAGTTTCGAGATCTTGATGATGAAATTGATGAAAGTGGGATTGAAATAAATAAAAACCGTGATGTTGCTAAACCCACTATTTTGGATTTCAAGGAATTTAATTATGAAAATTGCTCTTTGAATAGTTGTATTTCCTTATTGCAATCCATGCTAGATTCTCCTCATGCTTATAGTCAAAATAAGGCCTTTACCGAACATATTCTTGATGCTTTGATGCAATCTTATGAAGAAAAACTTGAGTTGAAAGTTTCTATCCCTAGTAAACTCTATGATGAGTGGGAACCCACTATTAAAATTGAAATTAAAGATTTTGAGTTTTATGCTTTGTGTGATTTGGGTGCTAGTGTCTCTACTATCCCCAAAACTTTATGTGATTTGCTAGATTTCCGTGATTTTGATGATTGCTCCCTAAACTTGCATCTTATGGATTCCACTATTAAAAAGCCTATGGGAAGAATTAATGATGTTCTTATTGTTGCCAATATAAATTATGTGCCCGTAGATTTTATAGTTCTTGATATAGATTGCAATCCTTCATGTCCTATTATTCTTGGTAGACCTTTCCTTAGAACGATTGGTGCAATTATTGATATGAAGGAAGGGAATATTAGATTCCAATTTCCCTTAAAGAAGGGTATGGAACACTTCCCTAGAAAGAAAATAAAATTACCATATGAATCTATCATGAGAGCTACTTATGGATTGCCTATCAAAGATGGCAATACCTAGATCTATCTTCGTTTTTATGCCTAGTTAGGGCGTTAAACGATAGCGCTTGTTGGGAGGCAACCCAATTTTATTTCGTGTTCTTTGTTTTTGTTCCTGTTTAGTGCTAAATTTTGTTTCTACTTTCTGTTTAGATGTGGTTTATCTTTTAATTAGTGTTTGTGCCAAGCTAGACCTATTGGATCTTCTTGGATGATAGTTATTTGATCTTGCTGTAATTTCCAGAATCTTTGTGCTCAGTGCCCGAATTGTTAATACAATCCTAGCATGAATAATAACTTGCTATTTGTCTATGTATTCACACATGTATTATGTTTCCGGTTAATACAATCCTAGCATGAATAATCAACATTTATCATGAAATAAGGAAATAAATAATAACTTTATTATTGCCTCTAGGGCATATTTCCTTCAAGGGTTTAGGAGAGTCCTTGTCTTGGGCGCCAAGTCTTGTGGAGTCTTCCTTGTATGCGGCAGGGGTTGTCCGAACTGGCCCATGAGTATACGGCCATGGGTGGTCCTCGGCCCAATCCAGCTGATCGGGAGACGACGTGGTGAGTACCCCTAGTCCAGACACCGTCGGCCCTCGGCCAGCGGGGCAGGCGAGGCGACATCGATCTTTGCGGTGGTGCAGGCCACTTTGAGTCGATGGCGGCTTGGCGGGGCGAGATCCTAGCAAGGCAAATCGGTGCAACTTAGTGGCATTTAGCGGTAGCCTTGATCGGCGGAAGCGGTCGGGAGCACGACCCGGAAATGAGAGGCAGGCGGGAGCACAGCCGCTGGCCTTGTGGGGAGGCCGTCGCTGCTTACTCGAGATCTGACTTAGGCGGGTCAATCAGGCGGGTCAACAGAGGAGCCCGAACCCGTGAAGAATCTGATTTCGACTCATGGGTGGTCCAAAGGAGTCCGTATTCTTTCCAAAGACCTTGCGTGAACTTTGTTGTAAGCCAGGCTTAATCTGACCTAGATTCAGAATCGCAGAATTACCCGACCGCCGATGGCAGAACTTTTAAGAGTCTTGGCGACTCACGATCCTCACCATCCCATAACGCAAGAAAAATAAGCGTGAGTCCTAGGGCATCGTGGATCTTGTTTTCACCATGTGTGCCACCTCAAATTTTCCATCGTAGTCGTCCCTGTTTGACGTTTGGGCGATCCTTCGCTCGTTTGCACAGAGGACAGGCGTGTGTGCCATTGCTGTCGAAGTTGCCTTTCAAATTTGTTCTCTCGACTCCTGAGGAATTCCCTCCAAGAACTCAATACCACGGTGGGCGCCAACTGTCGTGGAATTGTCACGGCAGATGTCCTTAGTGTGAGGACTTAGTCGCGAGGCCAACGCATCTATGCGGTAGCTTGAGAGGGGTTGGGCAGAATCGAGAGACGCAATCACACAAGACAAGGATTTAGACAGCTTCGGGCCCCGGGAAACGTCATCTGGTAATAACCCTACATGATGTTGGTGGCTAGGTCTCATTATGATCATGAGGGAGTCACAGGTAAGCCGGCTCTGTGTGTCTAGCCCTAGAGATTGTTTCTTGTCCCTCTTGGGGCGCCCTGCCCCTCCTTATATAAGTTGAAGGGGCGGGTTACATGTAGAGTCCATCTCAGACTAAGACTTAAACTATTCTGATTTCTCATCACGGGCCTCTCTCCATGGGCTTCTTAACGTCTTGGGCTTCTTACAGTCTGGCTTACGGTCTGGCTTACAATCCGACTTACCATCTGGCTTACGATCTGACTTACCATCTGGCTTACCGTCTGGCTTACTGGGTCGCTTAACATCTGCCGATTTAACTTTCCGCCATATGATCATGTGGTTCCGCCGTTACATGACTGTGTCTGCCGGGTTACAATGCTTAATTGTTCCCTTCGACTTAACTCGCTTAATCGTTTCGCCGCTTATAGTCTGTAGGGTCACCTATGAAACATCCAATCCCGGTAGGGTCATATCTCCCGCCGGTCATCATACCGTGGGGTATATCCCGACATTAGCCCCAGCTTTAATTTGGATTCATCCATGTTAAGCTGATCCTATAAAACAAACACACGAACAATTTTGACAGATTATGCTCCGGGTTAAAGCTCTTGTAAGCCGGCACCTGATCATCCTTAATTCCTTGGTATTTCCTTCTTCTAGAAAATCCGGGTCAATAGACCAGCTTCGTAATTAAAAACATTGTTCATGAAATACTCATCTGATTTTCACATAAGCATCGCAGCCCCAAACTTTAAGAAACGACAGCTTAGGTTTCTTGCCAAACGGTGTCGTCTCAACAGATTTAGATGATGCGCTATTTAACGTGAATGCAGCTGTCTCTAATGCATAACCCCAAAACAATAGTGGTAAATCGGTAAGAGACATCATAGATCGCACCATATCTAATAAAGAAGTCTTATTCTGACGTTCGGACACACCATTACGCTGTGGTGTTCGAGGTGGTGTGAGTTGCGAAACTATTCCACATTGTTTCAAATGAAGACCAAACTCGTAACTCAAATGTTCACCTCCACGATCAGATCGTAGAAACTTTATTTTCTTGTTACGATGATTTTCCAGTTCACTCTGAAATTCTTTTGAACTTTTCAAATGTTTCGCATTTATGTTTCATCAAGTAGATATATCCATATCTGCTCAAATCATCCGTGAAGGTCAGAAAATAACGATACACCGCCATGAGCCTCAACACTCATCGGACCACATACATCAAGATGTATTATTTCCAACAAGTCTGTTGCTCGCTCCATTGTTCCGAGAACGGAGTCTTAGTCATCTTTCCCATGAGGCATGGTTACGCAAGCATCAAGTGATTCATAATCAAGTGATTCCAAAAGCCCATCAGCATGGAGTTTCTTCATGCGCTTTACACCAATATGACCTAAACGGCAGTGCCACAAATAAGTTGCACTATCATTATTAAACTTATATCTTTTGACATCAATATTATTTGTATTAGTGTGATCGAGATTCAGTAAACCATTAAATTTGGATGTAAGACCATAGAAGGTTTTATTCATGTAAACAGAACAATAATTATTCTCTGACTTAAATGAATAACCGTATCACAATAAACATGATCCAATCATATTTATGATCAACGCGAACACCAAATAACATTTATTTAGTTCCAATACTAACCCCGAAGGAAAAAGGGAGTGTGTGATGGTGATCTTATCAACCTTGGAATCACTTTCGACACACATCATCACCTCGCCCTTAACTAGTCTCTGTTTATTTTGCAACTTCCGTTTCCAGTTACTACTCTTAACAACTGAACCAGTATCAAATACCGAGGGGTTGCTATAAACACTAGTAAAGTACACATCAATAAAATGTATATCAAATATACCTGTGTTAACTTTTCCATCCTTCTTATCCACCAAGTATCTAGGGCAGTTCCATTTCCAGTGACCATTTTCTTTGCAGTAGATGAAGGAAATATGCCCTAGAGGCAATAATAAAGTTATTATTTATTTCCTTATATCATGATAAATGTTTATTATTCATGCTAGAATTGTATTAACTGGAAACATAATACATGTGTGAATACATAGACAAACAGATTGTCACTAGTATGCCTCTACTTGACTAGATCGTTGATCAAAGATGGTTATGTTTCCTAGCCATAGACATGAGTTGTCATTTGATTAATGATACGTCTCCAACGTATCTATATTTTTTGACTGCCCCATGCTACTTTATCTACTGCTTTAGGAAATATTGGGCTTTATTATCCACTTTTATATTATTTTTGGGACTAACCTATTAACCGAAGGCCCAGCCTGATTTGCTATTTTATGCCTATTTCAGTGTTTCGAGGAAAAGGAATATCGACGGAGTCAAAAGGAACGAAATCAACTAGAGAAGTTATTTTTGGAAGGAAACCCACTGATGGACTTGGACCCCACGTCGGAAGATACGGAGGTGCTCACGAGGGTGAGGCGCGCCCTCCCCCGGCGCGCCCCCTGCCTCGTGGGCCCCCGTAGCTCCACCGACGTTCTCCTTTCACCCATATATACCTCACGCACTTAAAACTTCCGTAACAGAACCTAGATCAGAGTTCCGCCACGCAAGCCTCTGTAGCCACCAAAAACCAATCAGACCACTGTTAGGCACCTGCACGGAGGATCCCATCACCGGTGGCCATCTTCATCATCCCAGCTCTCCATGACGAGGAGGGAGTAGTTCTCCCTCCGGGCTGAGGGTATGTACCGATAGCTTTGTGTTTGATCTCTCTCTCTCTCTCGTGTTCTCTCTCGTGTTCCCTCTATGGCACGATCTTGATGTATCCCGAGCTTTGCTATTGTAGTTGGATCTTATGATGTTTCTCCCCCTCTATTCTCTTGTGATGAATTGAGTTTCCCCTTTGAAGTTATCTTATCAGATTGAGTCTTTTATGAACACTTGATGTATGTCTTGCCGTGTTTATCCGTGGTGACAATGGGATATCATGTGCCACTTGATGTATGTTTTGGTGACCAACTTGCGGGTGCCGCCCATGAACCTATGCATAGGGGTTGGCACACGTTCTTGATTCTCCTGAGAAACTTTGGGGCACTCTTTGAAGTACTTTTATGTTGGTTGGATAAATCTGAGATTGTGTGATGCATATCGTATAATCATGCCCACGGATACTTGAGGTGACAATGGAGTATCTAGGTGACATTAGGGTTTTGGTTGATTTGTGTCTTAAGGTGTTATTCTAGTACGAACTCTTTTATAGATTGACCGAAAGAATAGCTTTGAGGTGGTTTAAATCCTACCATAATCTCTACGCTTGTTCTCCGCTATTAGTGGCTTCGGAGTGACTCTTTGTTGCATGTTGAGGGCTTGTTATATGATCTATCTATGTTATTATTGTTGAGAGAACTTGCACTAGTGAAAGTATGAACCCTAGGCCTTGTTTCCTATCATTGCAATACCGTTTACGCTCACTTTTACCACTCGTTACCTTGCTCTTTTTATTATTTCAGATTACAAAAACCTTTATCTACTATCTATTTTGCACTTGTATCACCATCTCTTCGTCGAACTAGTGCACCTATACAATTTACCATTGTATTGGGTGTGTTGGGGACACAAGAGACTCTTTGTTATTTGGTTGCGGGGTTGTTTGAGAGAGACCATCTTCATCCTACGCCTCCCACGGATTGATAAACCTTAGGTCATCCACTTGAGGGAAATTTGCTACTGTCCTACAAACCTGTGCACTTACAGGCCCAACAACGTCTACAATAAGAAGGTTGTGTAGTAGACATCAATTAACGGGATCACATCATTAGGAGAATGATGTGATTGACATGACCCGTTCCGTTAGCTTAGCACACGATCGTTTAGTATGTTGCTATTGCTTTCTTCATGACTTATACATGTTCCTATGACTATGAGATTATGCAACCTCTGCCATCGGAGGAACACTTTGTGTGCTACCAAACGTCACAAAGTAATCGGGTGATTATAAACGAGCTCTATGTGTGTCTCCAAAGGTACTTGTTGGGTTGGCGTATGTCGATATTAGATTTGTCACTCCGATTGTCTGAGAGGTATATCTAGGCCCTCTCGTAATGCACATCACTTAAGCCTTGCAAGCATTGCAACTAATGAGTTAGTTAAGTGGATGATGTATTACAAGATTTAGTAAAGAGACTTGCGGTAACGAGATTGAACTAGGTATTGAGATACCGACGATCGAATCTCGCAAGTAACATACCGATGACAAAGGGAACAACGTATGTTGTTATGCGGTCGACCGATAAAGATCTTCAGAGAATATGTGGGAACCAATATGAGCATCCAGGTTCCGCTATTGGTTATTGACCGAGACGTGTCTCGGCCATGTCTACATAGTTCTCGAACCCGTAGGGTCCGCAACGCTTAACGCTACGATGATGCTTATATTATCTGCTTATATGTTTTGATGTATCAAGGTTGTTCGAGTCCCGGATGTGATCACGAACATGACGAGGAGTCTCGAAATGGTCGAGACATGAAGATTGATATATTGGAAGCCTATGTTTGGATATCGGAAGTGTTCCGGTGAAATCGGGATTTTGTGAGTACCGGAGGTTACCGGAACCCCCCGGGAACTTAATGGGCCTTAGTGGGCCTTGGTGGAAGAGAGGAGAGGAGGCCAGGGCAGGGCCGCACGCCCCTCCCTCCAGTCCGAATAGGACAAGCAGAGGGGGCGGGGCCCCCTTTCCTTCCTCCCCTCCACCTCTTCCCCCTCTCTCTCCTAGTCCAACATGGAAAAGGGGGGGAGTCCTACTCCCGGTAGGAGTAGGACTCCTCCTGGCGCGCCTCTTCCCTTGGCCGGCCGCACCCCCCCCCCTTGCTCCTTTATATACAGGGGCAGGGGGGAACCTCTAGACGCACAAGTTGATCAGTTGATCTCTCCCAACTGTGTGCGGTGCCCCCCTCCACCATAGTCCACCTCGATAATACTGTAGCGGTGTTTAGGCGAAGCCCTGCGTCGGTAGAACATCAACATCGTCACCACGCCGCCAGTCGATTTAAACTCTCCCTCAACACTTGGCTGGATCGGAGTTCGAGGGACGTCATCGGGCTGAACGTGTGCTGAACTCGGAGGTGCCGTATGTTCGGTACTTGATCGGTCGGATCGTGAAGATGTACGACTACATCAACCGTGTTGTGCTAACGCTTCCGCTATCGGTCTACGAGGGTACATGGACAACACTCTCCCCTCTCGTTGCTATGCATCACCATGATCTTGCGTGTATGTAGGAATTTTTTTGAAATTACTACCTTCCCCAACAGTGGCATCCGAGCCTGGTTTTATGCGTAGATGTCATATGCACGAGTATAACAAGTGAGTTGTGGGCGATATAAGTCATACTGCTTACCAGCATGTCATACTTTGGTTCGGTGGTATTGTTGGACGAAGCGGCCCGGACCGACATTATGCGTACGCTTACGGGGACCGGTTCTCCCGACGTGCTTTGCACAAAGGTGGCTAGCGGGTGACAGTTTCTCCAACTTTAGTTGAACCGAGTGTGGCTACACCCGGTCCTTGCGAAGGTTAAAATGGCACCAACTTGACAAACTATCGTTGTGGTTTTGATGCATAGGTAAGAACGTTCTTGCTAAGCCCGTAGCAGCCACGTAAAATTTGCAACAACAAAGTAGATGACGTCTAACTTGTTTTTGCAGGGCATGTTGTGATGTGATATGGTCAAGACGTGATGCTATATTTTATTGTATGAGATGATCATGTTTTGTAACCGAAGTTATCGGCAACCGGGCGAGAGCCATATGGTTGTCGCTTTATTGTATGCAATGCAATTGTTCTGTAATGCTTTACTTTATCACTAAGCGGTAGCGATAGTCGAGAAGCATAAGACCGGGCGAGACGACAACGATGCTACGATGGAGATCAAGGGGTCGCGCCGGTGACGATGGTGATCATGGAGGTGCTTCGGAGATGGAGATCACAAGCACAAGATGATGATGGCCATATCATATCAATTATATTGATTGCATGTGATGTTTATCTTTTATGCATCTTATCTTGCTTTGATTGACGGTAGCATTATAAGACGATCCCTCACTAAATTATCAAAGTATAAGTGTTCTCCACGAGTATGCACCGCTATGAAAAGTTCTTCGTGGCCGAGACACCACGTGATGATCGGGTGTTATAGGCTCTACGTTCAAATACAACGGGTGCAAAACAGCTTGCACACGCCGGAATACTCAAAGTTAAACTTGACGAGCCTAGCATATAACAGATATGGCCTTGGAACACGGAGACCGAAAGGTCGAGCGTGAATCATATAGTAGATATGATCAACATAGTGATGTTCACCATTGAAACTACTCCATCTCACGTGATGATTGGACATGGTTTAGTTGATTTGGATCACGTGATCACTTAGAGGATTAGAGGGATGTCTATCTAAGTGGAGTTCTTAAGTAATATGATTAATTGAACTTCAATTTATCATGAACTTAGTACCGATAGTATCTTGCTTGTCTATGTTGATTGTAGATAGATGGCCCGTGTTGTTGTTCCGTTGAATTTTAATGCGTTCCTTGAGAAAGCAAAGTTGAAAGATGATGGTAGCAATTACACGGATCGGGTCCGTAATTTGAGGATTATCCTCATTGCTGCACATAATAATTACGCCTTGGAAGCACCGCTGGGTGCCAGCCCGCTGCAGGAGCAACACCAGATATTATGAACGTGCAGCGAGCAAAGCTGATGACTACTCGATAGTTCGCTGTGCCATGCTTTACGGCTTAGAACTGGACTTCAACGACGTTTTGAACGCTATGGAGCATATGAGATGTTCCAGGAGTTGAAGTTAATATTTCAAGAAAATGCCCGGATTGAGAGATATGAAGTCTCCAATAAGTTCTATAGCTGCAAGATGGAGGAGAATAGTTCACAAGGAGCATATACTCAAGATGTCCGGGTATAATAATCACTTGATTCAACCGGGAGTTAATCTTCCGGATGATAGCGTCATTGATGTAATTCTCCAATCACCGCCACCAAGCTACAAAAGCTTCGTGATGAACTATAACATGCAAGGGATGGAAAAGACAATTCCCGAGCTCTTCGCAATGCTAAAGGCTGCGGAGGTAGAAATCAAGAAGGAGCATCAAGTCTTGATGGTCAACAAGACCACTAGTTTCAAGAAAAAAGGGCAAAGGGAAGAAGAAGGGGAACTTCAAGAAGAATAAAGCAAGCAAGTTGCTCGTCAGAGAAGAAACCCAAGTCTGGACCTAAGCCTGAAACCTGAGTGCTTCTCAAGAAGCAAACTGGTCAATGGAAGCGGAACTGCCCCAAGTATTTGGCGGATAAGAAGGATGGCAAGGTGAACAAAGGTATATGTGATATACATGTTATTGATGTGTACCTTACTAATGCTCGCAGAGCACTGGTATTTGATAATCGGTTCTGCTAATATTTGCAACTCAAACAGAGGGCTACGGATTAAGCGGAGATTGGCTGGGGACGAGGTGACGATGCGCTGTGGAAATGGTTCCAAAGTCGATGTGATCGTGGTCGGCACGCTACCTCTACATCTACCTTCGGGATTAGTATTAGACCGAAATAATTGTTATTTGGTGCCGCCATGAGCATGAACATTATATCTGGATCTTGTTTGATGCGAGACGGTTATTCATTTAAATCTTAGAATAATGGTTGTTCTATTTATATGAGTAATATCTTTTATGGTCATGCACCCTTGAAGAGTGGTCTATTTTTATTGAATCTCGATAGTAGTGATACACATATTCATAATGTTGAAGCCAAAAGATGCAGAGTTGATAATGATAGTGCAACTTATTTGTGGCACTGCCGTTTAGGTCATATCGGTGTAAAGCGTATGAAGAAACTCCACACTGATGGACTTTTGTAACCACTTGATTATGAATCACTTGGTACTTGCGAACCGTGCCTCATAGGCAAGATGACTAAAACGCCGTTCTCTGGTACTATGGAGAGAGCAACAGATTTGTTGGAAATCATACATACAGATGTATGTGGTCCGATGAATGTTGAGGCTCGTGGCGGATATCGTTATTTTCTCACCTTCACAGATGATTTAAGCATATATGGGTATATCTACTTAATGAAACATAAGTCCGAAACTTTTGAAAAGTTCAAAGAATGTCGAGTGAAGTTGAAAATCATCGTAACAAGAAAATAAAGTTTCTACGATCTGATCGTGGAGGAGAATATTTGAGTTACGAAGTTTGGTCTACATTTGAAACAATACGGAATAGTTTTCAAGAATTTCACGCCACCCGGAACACCACAAATAATGGTGTGTCCGAACGTCGAATCGTGACTTTACTTGATATGGTGCGATCTATGATGTCTCTTCTTGATTTACCGCTTATCGTTTTGGGGTTATGCTTTAGAGACGGCTGCATTCACGTTAGATAGGACACCATCAAAATCCGTTGAGACGACGCCTTATGAACTATGGTTTGGCAAGAAACCAAAGTTGTCATTTCTTAAAATTTGGGGCTGTGATGCTTATGTGAAAAAGCTTCAACCTGATAAGCTCGAACCCAATTCGGAGAAACATGTCTTCATAGGATACCCAAAGGAAACTATTGGGTACACCTTCTATCACAAATCCGAAGGCAAGACTTTTGTTGCTAAATTCGGAGTTTTTCTAGAGAAGGAGTTTCTCTCGAAAGAAGTGAGTGGGAGGAAAGTAGAACTTGGTTAAGTAACTGTACCTACTCCCTTATTGGAAAGTAGTTCATCGCAGAAAACGGTTTCTGCGACACCTACATCAATTAGTGAGGAAGTTAATGATGATGATCATGAAACTTCAGATCAAGTTGTTACTGAACCTCATAGGTCAACCAGAGTAAGATCCGCACCAGAGTGGTACGGTAATCCTGTTCTGGAAGTTATGTTACTAGACCATGACGAACCTATGAACTATGAAGAAGCGATGGTGAGCCTAGATTCCGCAAAATGGCTTGAGGCCATGAAATCTGAGATGGGATCCATGTATGAGAACAAAGTGTGGACTTTGGTTGACTTGCCCGATGATCGGTAGAATAAATGGATCTTCAAGAAGAAGACTGACGCTGACGGTAATGTTACTGTCTACAAAGCTCGACTTGTTGCGAAAGGTTTTCCACAAGTTCAAGGGATTGACTACGATGAGACCTTCTCACCCGTAGCGATGCTTAAGTCTGTCCGAATCATGTTAGCAATTTCCGCATTTTATGATTATGAAATTTGGCAAATGGATGTCAAAACTGCATTCCTGGAAGAAGAGTTGTATATGATGCAACCGAAGGTTTTATCAATCCAAAGGGAGCTAACAAAGTGTGCAAGCTCCAGCGATCCATTTATGGACTGGTGCAAGCCTCTCGGAGTTGGAATAAACGCTTTGATAGTGTGATCAAAGCATTTGGTTTTATACAGACTTTTGAAGAAGCCTGTATTTACAAGAAAGTGAGTGGGAGCTCTGTAGCATTTCTGATATTATATGTGGATGACATATTACTGATTGGAAATGATATAGAATTTCTGGATAGCACAAAGGGATACTTGAATAAGAGTTTTTCAATGAAAGACCTCGGTGAAGCTGCTTACATATTGGGCATTAAGATCTATAGAGATAGATCAAGATGCTTAATTGGACTTTCACAAAGCACATACCTTGACAAAGTTTTGAAGAAGTTCAAAATGGATCAAGCAAAGAAAGGGTTCTTGCCTGCAGTTACAAGGTGTGAAGTTGAGTAAGACTCAATGCCCGACCACCGCAGAAGATAGAGAGAAGATGAAAGATGTTCCCTATGCTTCAGCCATAGGCTCTATCATGTATGCAATGTCGTGTACCAGACTGATGTGTGCCTTGCTATAAGTCTAGCAGGAGGTACCAAAGTAATCCAGAGTGGATCATCGGACAGCGTCAAGAACATCCTGAAATACCTGAAAAGGACTAAGGATATGTTTCTCGTTTATGGAGGTGACAAAGAGCTCATCATAAATGGTTACGTTGATGCAAGCTTTGACACTGATCCGGACGATTCTGAATCGCAAACCAGATACATGTTTACATTGAACGGTAGAGCTTTCAGTTGGTGCAGTTCAAAACAAAGTGTTGTGGCGGGATCTACGTGTGAAGCGGAGTACATAGCTGCTTCAGAAGAAGACAATGAAGGAGTCCATATCCGATCTAGGTGTCATAAGTAGTGCATCGGGACCAATGAAAATCTTTCGTGACAATATTGGTGCAATTGCCTTGGCAGAGGAATCCAGATTTCACAAGAGAACCAAGCACATCAAGAGACGCTTCAATTCCATCCGGGATCTAGTCCAGGTGGGAGACATATAAATTTGCAAGATACATACGGATCTGAATGTTGCGCATCCGTTGACTAAGCCTCTTCCACGAGCAAAACATGATCTCGCACCAAGGCTCCATGGGTGTTAGAATCATTACCGTGTAATCTAGATTATTGACTCTAGTGCAAGTGGAGAGGCGAAGGAAATATGCCCTAGAGGCAATAATAAAGTTATTATTTATTTCCTTATATAATGATAAATGTTTATTATTCATGCTAGAATTGTATTAACCTAAACATAATACATGTGTGAATACATAGACAAACAGATTGTCACTAGTATGCCTCTACTTGACTAGCTCGTTGATCAAAGATGGTCATGTTTCCTAGCCATAGACATGAGTTGTCATTTGATTAACGGGATCACATCATTAGGAGAATGATGTGATTGACATGACCCATTCCGTTAGCTTAGCACCACGATCGTTTAGTATGTTGCTATTGCTTTCTTCATGACTTATACATGTTCCTATGACTATGAGATTATGCAACTCCCGTTCTGGGAGGAACACTTTGTGTGCTACCAAACGTCACAACGAATCGGATGATTATAAAGGAGCTCTACAGTGTCTCCAAAGGTACTTGTTGGGTTGGCGTATTTCGAGATTAGGATTTGTCACTCCGATTGCTGGGAGAGGTATGTCTGGGCCCTCTCGGTAATGCACATCACTTAAGCCTTGCAAGCATTGCAACTAATGAGTTAGTTGCAGGATGATGTATTACAGTACGAGTAAAGAGACTTGCCGGTAATGAGATTGAACTAGGTATTGAGATACCGACGGTCAAATCTTGGGCAAGTAACATACCGATGACAAAGGGAACAACGTATGTTGTTATGCGGTGTGACCGATAAAGATCTTCGTAGAATATGTGGGAACCAATATGAGCACCCAGGTTCCGCTATTGGTTATTGACCGGAGACGTGTCTCGGTCATGTCTACATAGTTCTCGAACCCGTAGGGTCCGCACGCTTAACATTATATGACAGTTATATTATGAGTTTATATGTTCTGATGTACCGAAGATTGTTCGGAGTCACGGATGTTATCACGGACATGACGAGGAGTCTCGAAATGGTCGAGAGATGAAGATTGATATATTGGAAGCCTATGTTTGGATATCGGAAGTGTTCCGGTGAAATCGGGATTTGCAGAGTACCGGAGGTTACCGGAACCCCGGAACTTAATGGGCCTTAGTGGGCCTTGGTGGAAGAGAGGAGAGGAGGCGGGGCAGGTCGCGCCCTCCCAGTCCGAATAGGACAAGGAGAGGGGCGCCCCCTTGCCTTCCCTCCCTCCACCTCTTCCCCTCTCTCTCCTAGTCCAACATGGAAAGGGGAGTCCTACTCCCAGAGAGTAGGACTCCTCCCGGCGCCCTCTCCCTTGGCCGGCCCCCCCCTTGCTCCTTTATATACGGGGTAGGGGGCACCTCTAGACACACAAGTTGATCGGTTGATCTCTCCCAACCGTGTCTGGTGCCCTCCACCATAGTCCACCTCGATACATCAGAAGCGGTACTTAGGCTTAAGCCCTGCTGCAGAACATCAACATCGCTCACCATGCCGCTCGTCGGTCGACGAAACTCTCCCTCAACACTCCTACCGGATCGGAGTTCGAGGATGTCATCGGGCTGAACGTGTGCTGAACTCGGAGGTGCCGTACGTTCGGTACTTGATCGGTCGGATCTTGAAGACGTACGACTACATCAACCGCGTTGTGCTAATGCTTCCGCTATCGGTCTACGAGGGTACGTGGACAATACTCTCCCCTCTCATTGCTATGCATCACCATGATCTTGCGTGTGCGTAGGAATATTTTTGAAATTACTACATTCCCCAACAGTAGAAGCACTCAGTTTTAGGCTTGGGTCTAGCTTTGGGCTTCTTCATGGGAGTGGCGACTTGCTTGCCCTTCTTCTTGAAGTTCCCTTTCTTTCCCTTGCCCTTTTACTTGAAACTAGTGGTCTTGTCGACCGTCAACACTTGATGCTTTTCTGGATTTTTACGTTCGCCGATTTCAGCATCGCTAAGAGCTCGGGGAATCATTTTTGTCATCCCTTGCATATTATAGTTCATCACGAAGTTCCAGTAAGTTGGTGATAGTGACTAGAGAACTCTGTCAATCACTATCTTATCTGGAAGATTAACTCCCACTTGATTCAAGCGATTGTAGTACTCAGACATTCTGAGCACATGCTCACTGGTTGAGCTATTCTCCTCCATCTTGTAGGCAAAGTACTTATCAGAGGTCTCATACCTCTCGACTCGGGCATGAGTCTAAAATACCAATTTTAGCTCTTGGAACATCTCATATGCTCCATAAAAATTCAAAACATTTTTGAAGTCCTGGTTCTAAGCCGTAAAGCATGGTGCACTAAACTATCAAGTAGTCATCATACCGAGCTTGCCAAACGTTCATAACGTCAAGATCCGCTCTCCCGCAATAGTTCTGTCACCTAGCGGTGCATCAAGGAAATAATTCTTCTCTGCAGCAATGAGGATAATCCTTAGATCACGGACCTAGTCCACATCATTGCTACTATCATCTTTCAACTTAGTTTTCTCTAGGATCATATCAAAAATAAAACAGGGGAGCAATACGCGAGCTATTGATCTACAACATAGATATGCAAATACTATCAGGACTAAGTTCATGATGAATTAAAGTTCAATTAATCATATTACTTAAGAACTCCCACTTAGATAGACATCCCTCTAGTCATCTAAGCGATCACGTGATCCATTTCAACTAAACCATGTCTGATCATCACGTGAGATGGAGTAGTTTTCAATGGTGAACATCACTATGTTGATCATATCTACTATATGATTCACGCTCGACCTTTCGGTCTAAGTGTGTTCCGAGTCCATATCTGCATATGCTAGGCTCGTCAAGTTTAACCCGAGTATTCCGCGTGTGCAAAACTGGCTTGCACCCGTTGTATGTGAACGTAGAGCTTATCACACCCGATCATCACGTGGTGTCTCGACACGATGAACTCGAAGTAACGGTGCATACTCGTGGAGAACACTTATACCTTGAAATTTAGTAAGGGATCATCTTATAATGCTACCGCCGTACTAAGCAAAATAAGATGCATAAAAGATAAACATCACATGCAATCAAAATAAGTGACATGATATGGCCATCATCATCTTGTGCTCATGATCTCCATCAACGAAGCATCGTCATGATCTCCATCGTCACCGGCGCGACACCTTGATCTCCATCGTAGCATCGTTGTCGTTTCACCAACTATTGCTTCTAAGACTATCGCTACCGCTTAGTGATAAAGTAAAACAATTACATGGTGATTGCATTGCATACAATAAAGCGACAACCATATGGCTCCACTTGATTGCCGATAACTCTATTACAAAACATGATCATCTCATACAACAATTTATATCACATCATGTCTTGACCATATCACATCACAGCAAGCCCTACAAAAACAAGTTAGACATCCTCTACTTTGTTGTTGCAAGTTTTACGTGGCTGCTACGGGCTTCTAGCAAGAATCGTTCTTACCTACGCATCAAAACCACAACGATTTTTCGTCAAGCATGCTGTTTTAACCTTCAACAAGGACCAGGCGTAGACAAACTCGATTCAACTAAAGTTGGAGAAACAGACACCCACTAGCCACCTGTGTGTGAACCACGTCGGTAGAACCAGTCTCATGAATGCGGTCATGTAATGTCGGTCTGGGCCGCTTCATCCAACAATGCCGCCGAATCAAAGTAAGACGTTGTCGTCGCCAGATGACTATTATCGCCCACAACTCTTTGTGTTCTACTCGTCCATATAACATCTACGCATAGACCTGGCTCGGATGCCACTGTTGGGGAACGCAGTATTTCAAAAAATTTCCTACGATCATGCAAGATCTATCTAGGAGATGCATAGCAATGAGAGGGCAGAGTGTGTCCATGTACCCTCGTAGACCGAAAACGGAAGCGTTTAGTAACGCGGTTGATGTAGTCGAACGTCTTTGCGATCCAACCGATCCAAGCACCGAACGTACGGCACCTTCGCGTTCAGCACACGTTCAGCTCGATGACGTCCCTCGAGCTCTTGATTCAGTTGAGGACAAGGGAGAGTTCCATCAGCACGACGGCGTGGTGAGGTGATGATGAAGTTACCGGCGCAGGGCTTTGCCAAAGCACTACGATGATATGACCGAGGTGTGTAACTGTGGAGGGGGGCACTGCACACGGCTAAGAGAAGACTTGGTGTGCCTTTGGGGTGCCCCCTTCCCACATATATAAAGGAGGGAGGGAGAGAGGCCGGCCCCCTAGGAGCGCGCCAAGAGTATGGAGTCCTACTAGGACTTCTAAGTCCTAGTAGGAATCCCTTTCCTTTTTGGAGTAGGAGAGAAGGAAAGAGGGAAAGAGAGAGGGAGTAGGAAAAAGCAAGGGGGGCACCAACCCCTTCCCCTAGTCCAATTCGAACCCATGGGGGGTGGCGGGGGCGTCACCTCCCCTTGGTCCGCCTCCTCTTTTCCCGTATGGCCCAATAAGGCCCGTTACTTCTCCCGGTGAATTCCCGCAACTCCCCGGTACTCCGAAAAACACCCGAATCACTCGAAACCTTTCCGATGTCCGAATATAGCCTACCAATATATGGATCTTTACCTCTCTACCATTTCTAGACTCCTCGTCATGTCCGTGATCTCATCCAGGACTCCGAACAAACTTCGGTCATCAAATCACATAACTCATAATACAAATCGTCATCGAACGTTAAGCGTGCGGACCCTACGGGTTCGAGAACTATGTAGACATGACCGTGACATATTTCCGGTCAATAACCAATAGAGGAACCTGGATGCTCATATTGTGTGACGCCCCCGATTCAATCATACACTAATCATGCACGCAAACGTGTACGATCAAGATCAGGGACTCACGGGAAGATATCACAACACAACTCTAAAACATAAATAAGTCAAAGAAGCATCATAATACAAGCTGTGGGCCTCGAGGGCTCGAATACAAGTGCTCGATCATAGACGAAGTCAGCGGAAGCAACAATATCTGAAATACGTGACATAAGTTAAACAAGTTGCCATAAGATGGCTAGCACAAACCGATACAGATCGAAAGAGGCGCAGGCCTCCTGCAGGATCCTCCTAACTACTCACGGTCGCCGCCCACGGGCTTCCGCGTAGTAGTAGGCGCCTCCAGTGTAGTAGTCGCCATCGACGGTATGCGTCGCTCTGGACTCCATCGTCAAGCAGCAATCGGGAAGAGGTATGGGGAAAAAGGGGGAACAAGGCAACCGTGAGTACTCATCCAAAGTACTCGCACGCAAGGAGCTACACTACATATGCATGGATATATGTGTAAAGGGCCATATCAGTGGACTGAATTGCGCGTAATGCCATAATAATAGGGGATATCTAATTGGTCAAGACTACGCTTCCTGCAGCCTCCGCCTTGCAACATGTAGAAGAGAGTAGATCAAGTCCTCCAAGTAGCATCGCATAGCATAATCCTACCGGCGATCCCCTCCTCAATGCCCTGAGAGAGAGCGACCACCGGTTGTATCTGGCACTTGGAAGGGTGTGTTTTATTAAGTATCCGGTTCTAGTTGTCATAAGGTCAAGGTACAACTCCAAGTTGTCCTGTTACCAAAGATCACGGCTATTCAATAGATTAACTTCCCTGCAGGGTGCACCACATTACCCGACACGCTCGATCCCATTTGGCCGACACACTTTCTCGGTCATGCCCGCCGCTGAAGATCAACACGCCGCAGCCCCACCTAGGCATAATGAGAGGTCAGCACACCGGTTCAAACCTAAAGCGCCAGTGGGTCCGGGCCCATCGCCTTAGCACACCAAGACGCTAAGCAGGGCGGCCGAAAAGACCTAGCCTAGTGGCGTTCAGCCTAATCCGTGGCGTGCCGCCAATCATCGACGTCACGAAATGCTTGGTGATACCACGCCGGTTGCCCATAACTTGTCCCACGTGGCGGTTGGTGCGTATAAGGTCAACGACCCAACTCAGATCAAATACCAAGATCTCGTTAAGCGTGTTAAGTATCCGCGAACGCCGAACAGGGCCAGGCCCACCTCTCTCCTAGGCGGTCTCAACCTGCCTTGTCGCTCTGCCTCAAAGAACCACTCGCGGGCACTCCTACGAGCCGATTCGCCTTTAGTCACCACATGTATCATGTATAAGTATATAGTATATACCGTGATCACCTCCCCGAGTGATCACGGCCCGATAGTATAGCACAGCAGACGGACAAGAATGTAGGGCCACAGATGGAAATACTAGCATCCTATACTAGGCAAGTAGGAATGCGGTGTAAGGTATCAACGAGAAGTAGCAAAGACAAAGCTATGCATCGTGATAGGAATAACTAGCAAGAATATGCTACACTACTCTAATGCAAGCAAGATAGAGAAGAGTAGGCGATATCTGGTGATCAAAGGGGGGCTTGCCTGGTTGCTCTGGCAAGAGAGAGGGGTCGTCAACTCCAGTAGTCGAACCGGGCAAGCAAGCTAGCCGTCGGTCTCGTAGTCTACCGGAGAGAAGAGGGGAAGAAAAATGAATACCATGTAAACAGATGCATATCGATGCATGACATGACAAATAACGATGCTAGGGCGTGCCCTAACGTGGTATGAGGTGATACTGGGTTAAGGAAACATCCGGAAAATATCCCTGTTTCGTGTTTTCGCAAGGCAGAGGAGCCGGAGGGGGAAAGTTGCGAGTTCTATAGGTTAGGGGTGTGTGGCGGACGAACGGGCTGCGTATCCTGATTCGTCTCGTCGTTCTGAGCAACTTTCATGTAGAAATTATTTTCATCCGAGTTACGGATTAAAAGATATGATTTTCCAAAGATTTAAATCATTTTCTGATTTTAGTTATTTATTTAAATCCAACATTATCCAAAACAGTGAATGATGACGCAGGCATGACATCGAGTGATGTCGAGGTCAATCTGGTTGGTCAGATCCAAATAAACCAGACAGGTGGGTCCAGTGGGACCCACATGTCATTGACAAGGGCACTAACAGAGTTTTAAAACTAACTAAATAGGTTAATTAGCAGGTGGGGCCCAGTAGTCAGTGAGAGATTAGTGTTTAATTAACTAATTTAATTAATTAACAAATTATCTATTTGTTTTTATTTGTTTATGGCGTGGGGCCCTCATGTCAGTGCCACTGGCTGCCTCCGAAGACGCTTCACTGTAAACCGGTCATCAGGGGGTGGGGCCCCATCGGCAAAGGACCCGGGGTTGGCCCTGTGTGCACGTCGGCGGCCGCCGAGAGAGCTCCGGGCGACCAAAACCGGCGGCGCTGTCGCCGTCATTCAAACGCCGCTTAGGGGGCACCATTTGGCACGCGTTAGGTTCTTCGAAGGCTCTCGCCACAGACGATCATGCACGGCGGTTTGGCCGGAAACGGCCGGAGACGGCGATGGCTAGGGGCGGAGCGGACGCCGGATTTCGGCCGTTGGCGGCTACGACGACGCAGGGCAAGTTAGGCGATGCGGGGAGCGGCGTTGTGCTCCTACGAGCTCCAGGAGCCCGACAACGAGCTCGGGCGCGAGCTCGGGCCACAAGGGCTACGACGGTGAGGTGATTCATGGCGGCGAAGCCATGCGACAATGGCGACGAGCTAGCTAGGGAGAACCACGCGGTGCGAGGAGAAGCATGGATGGAGGGAGGAGCTCACCGAGCGGCTACGAAAAGCTTGCGACAGCTTAGGAGCGCAGAGGTGGACGGAGTGGAGGAAGACGGCGGCGACCGGATGGGGAAGGCGGCGTCGATCCGGTTGGTGAGGTGGCGCCGAGCTCGAGCTCGTGGTCGGAGAGAGAGTACCGGTCGTCGACGGAGCTTCTGGTCACCAAGAGGAGGCGCGGGGACGCCGGTGGCTGCGGGTTCTACGGCGGAGAGGCCATGGCGGTGCACGGACGCGAGGAGAGGAGAGAGGTGGATCTGGGGGAGGGGAGGCGCGGGCACCAAGGCGAGGTGGGGGCGAGTGAGAGGCGGGATAGAGGAGGCGGCGGGGGGTGGCGGCCTTATCCCTCCTCGACGCCGGGCGAGGGCAGTGCGCGGGACGCGCCCTGTTCCACCCGGTCGGGGAACAGGAAGGAGACGCGGCAGGGGAGGCGGGCAGTTCGGCCGGATGGGCTGTGGGCTGCCCGGCTGGTTGCGGTCCAAAGGGGTCAAGGCAAGGGCGTCTGGTGGTCGGTGGGCTTGGCCGGGTCGGCCTGTGGGGGAAGGGTTTTCTCCTTTTACTGTCTTCTGTTTGTTTTTTTCTTTTGTATTTTATTTATTATTTCTTTTCTGTTTAAATTCATTAAAAGTATTTAGGCATTTAAAAAAAATGTGTTTACTTCACCATAATTACCGATGCAATATTTGGCAACCCCCGAACATTTTTGTTTTGACTTTTGAAAACTTTGGGTGTTTGTCGCTAATTCATTTTTGAATTTGCAATGTTTTTGAACTACCACTTAATTAGCAACATTAACATAGATGACATGGCACCATCAAGAGAGTTTTACTGTAGCCTAATTATCCCAAGCTACAAATCTCCTCCACTACAAGAAATCTCGTCCGAGATTTAGGAGGTAGAAGGAAAGCAGTCAGGGGTATTCATCGCTACAGGCGATCCTCGCGTTCCCTGTGTGGATTCATATTCGTAATGGTGCGACCACCGGACTTTGAGGAACTTGATCGCCTTTCCGGCGTGTCGCGCTCAGCTTGGTCGAGAATGCGGACCGGATGCTCTTTATAGGAAAGGTCCTGTTGTAATTCGAAAGCACTTCATGGTCCAACGCTCGGATTGGGTCCTTGAAGCAGCGTCGGAGTTGTGACACGTGGAACACATCGTGAACTCCGAGAAAGGTTCGACGGAAGCTACGATTGATATGCCACTTTTCCACGCCTTTTCCGTATTAGTGAATGGGCGAATATAGCGAGGAGCTAGCTTGCCCTTGATCCGGCGGTGAGCACCCTTCATTGGTGTAACTTCAAGGTAAGCCTTTTCGCCCAAAGTTGATAGACCATGTCTTTATGATGACGGTCATACCGACTCTTCTGGCGTGATCGAAGCAATCTTGAGATTCTCGAATAATGCGGACTTGTTCTTCGGCATGTTGGATAATATCCGGACCGAAGAGTGGACGCTCCCGCTTTTCTCGACCAGTTCGTAGAGGGTTCGCACTTTCGTCCATATAACACTTCGAAGGGGGCCATCTTCAGACTAAGCTTGATAGCTATTCTTATAAGAGAACTTCAAGATACGGAGAGATTCCTCCCATTTCTTGCGAAGGAAATAACACAAGCTTCGAAGCATGTCTTCGAGAACTTGGTTTACACGCTCAACTTGCCCTTGTGATCATGGATGAAACGCAGATCGAAAGATAAGTGAGTCCCCATAGCTTCTTGGAAACTTGCCCGTAATCTTGAAGTGAATAAGTTGCCACGGTCCGAACTGATAACCAGTGGAATACCGTGAAGTTTAAACAATTCTAGACATGTAGAGGGTTGCAAGTCGACTAGCGATCGATCGTTTCTTTAACCGCCGTAAAATGTGCAACTTTAGAAAGCGGTCAATGACGACAAGAATAGCATCATTACCTTTCTCGCGATTTGGGAAATCCAAAGGACGAAGTCCATTTCAACATGGTCCCATTTCCATTCAGGAATAGAGATAGGTTGCGAGTTCCAAAGCCAGGCCTTTGATGTTCGCTTTGATACGACGGCAAATGTCACATTCAAGAACATAACGAGCAATGTCTTGCTTCATATTAGACCACCGTAATCTCTCGACGAATGTCTTGGTACATCTTGGTGCTACCAGATGAATAGACAAAGGCGTATCATGAGCTTCTTTCATAACCCTTGGAGTCAAATTCAGGTTTTCCCTCCTACACGGTACCACTAGGCGACCTTTGAAGAATAAGGTGCCTGCGTCATCCACAGTGAAGAATGAGGGCTTTCCTTCTTCGAGATAACGTTTAATCCTCACGACTTCATCGTCACATTTCTGTATCCATTTGATGGTGTCCACAAGATCTGGTCTAGCAACTATGGTATTGAGAGAACCCCGGGAAACAACGTGGAGGTTCATCTTGCGAAACTCCGGAGGAGGGGGAGTGAGTGCACCCGGAGGAACAATATGGAGGTTCAGCTTTCTGAATTCTTCAACAAGTGAGGGCTGAACTTTGCGAACCTGGAGGTGGTTGCAGTAAGACTTGCGGCTCAAGGCGTCAACCATTACATTAGCCTTGCCTGGAGTATAGGAAATACCCAAGTCAAAGTCTGCAACAATCTCCATCCATCTCTCACGACGGAGGTTCAGGTGTCCGGCTGAGTGAACAGATACTTCAAACTTTGGTCATCGTTGAAGATCTCGAAACGATTACCGAGAAGGTAATGTCGCCACTCCTTCAGCGCATGAATAACAGCAGAAGTTTGAGGTCGTGGAACTGGGTAGTTCTCTTCGTGAGGGCGTAATTGCCGAGAGGCATAAGCAATCACTTTGCGCTCTCGCATTAGGACACAGCCTATTCCTTGACGGGAAGCGCCGCGATAAATGACGAAGTCCTTCTTAGTATCGAGGTGGAGCTAGTCTTTGGGGCAGAAGTCAACTTGTCTTTGAGTGCCTGGAAGCTTTCCTGACATTTGTCTGTCCATTGGAACTTGACACCCTTATGCAGGTTAGTCAGAGGCCTGGCGATCTTTGAGAAGTTCTCGACGAATAGACGGCAATAGCTGGCGAGACCGAGAAAACTTCTGACTTGCTTTACGTTCTTCGGGGGAGTCCAATCAAGAATAGCCTGGACTCGTTTCAGGTTGACGGCAATACCATCCATAGAGATGACATGCCCAAGATAGGTTACTTGAAGCCGTAATTCACATTTGGAGAACTTGGCATAAAGTTGATGTTCTCGTAGCTTTTCCAAAGACAAGACGAAGATGTTCGCATGTTCCTCTTCGTTCTTGGAAAATACCGTAATATCATCCAGATAAACCACGACAAACTTGTCGAGGTAATCCATGAATATATAATTCATCGACGAGAGAAAGTGGCTGGAGCATTGGTTAAGCCGAAGACATGACGGTGTACTCAGATGAACCATATCGAGTCACAAAGGCGGTCTTTGGGATATCCTCTTCACGAACACGGATCTGGTGGTAACCCAACCTCAAGTTGAGTTTAGAGAACACCGACGAACCAGCCCATTGATCATATAGATCATTGATCCGAGGAAGAGGATACTTATTCTAATGGTAGCTTGGTTTATAGGACGGTAGTCTTGGACCAATCGGTTTGTCCCATCCTTCTTCTTGACAAAGAGGGAAGGTGCTCCCCAAGGAGAGCAACTTGGGTGAATGAAACGACTGCGAAGAGACTTGTCGATTTCCTCCTTGAGCTCCAGGAGTTCATGCGGCGTGACATCTTGTAGGGTCGCTTGGCTATAGGAGTGGTGCCCGGTTTCAAGTCAATGACTAATTCGACAAATCTAGCGTGGGGAATCCTCGGGAGTTCTTTAGGAAAGACGCCGAGGAATTCACGCACGACGGAATGTTTTCAATACCCTCGAGTGGTGCAGCGTTCAATGCATTCAAGGCATAAAGCCGCGGCTCGGCATTTTGCACCGTATGAGCTTGGTAAGTGACTATTTCATCGAAGGGTGTAACAGATGGACGATCTTGGTGGCGCAAACGATAGAAGCAGTATGCGCCTTCAACCAATCCATTCCCAGAATGAGGTCAATGCTACATGACTTCAGTACGATGGGGGAGACAAGGAATTCCAGTCCTTCGATTTCAACGGGGACGTCGTTGCAAATCATGGAGCGAAGCGTTCATGTCTTCACTTTTAATGCCATGCATGAATGCAAAATCTTCCGACATGAATGAATGCGATGCACCTATATCAAATAGAACGGATGCTGGTACTGAATTTACGAGGAGTGTACCCATCACAGTAGCAGGCTGGTCTTGAGCTTCGTTCACATCAACGTGGTTGGCATGAATTCGACCATCAGGCTTGGCATTGTTGTTATGGGCTGGTTGCTTCCACGCCCGATTCTTGCGGGAAGTGCCAGTTGATTCTCGATTCGATTGCAATCCCTAGCACGGTGACCTGGTTGACCACACTTGTAGCATGCACCATTATTGGGAGTGGGAATAGGAGCTTGGGGTGGTGGAGTGGAAGCCTTGGCTGCCTAGTTGGAGGAGTCGGCAGACGAGGTGCAAGATAGCTCGCTTTGGGGCAGGTGCAGTTGGCTGGTACATGCCGTTGGGAATCCATATCTTACGCTTCACAAGACGGGCCCGAAGATGAGCTCCGTGTCACGGGCCGCTACCGTTAGAGCTCTCGTATTCCTGCGGCACCGTTTCGACATTGATAGCTTTGTTCACCAAGGTGGCGAAATCAGCAAAGTCGCACACTAGAAGTGCGAGCTTGATGTCAGCTTGAAGGCCGCCACGAACTTCTCTTGTCTGTGTGCATCGCTTGCAATGTCCTCTTCAAAGATAGCGAGACAAGTCCGTAAACTCGCTGATAAGCTTCAACAGTCTTGTTGCCTTGGGTGAGGTTGCAGAACTCACGCTTCTTTCGGTCCATGACTCCCTGAGGAATGAAGCGGGCACGGAAAGCAGCTTGGAAGTCTGGCCAGGTGATGATTGGTCCAACTGGCAGAGTACGCCTGTGGCTGTCCCACCATTGAGCTGCGGGTCCCTTCAGGAAGAAGGAAGCAAAGGTGACATAGCTGGCAGGGGCTACATCAGCAGACTCCATCTCATAGGTGATGTCACGGAGCCAGTCATCAGCATCCAGAGGCTGAGTTGAGCTGCGGTACACAGTTGGGTTCAGGCGCATGAAATCCTGCAGAGTTACTGGGGTTGGCTGCTGGTTCATATTGGGGCGAGGAAACTGAGCCATCATGTTCTCCATGAACTGACGATTCATCTCAAGCTATTGGATCATACCAGCCATGTACTCAGGCGGGGGTGGGAAGTTGCTGTTGGAGATATGCCCTAGAGGCAATCATGTATGATGATATTTCCTATGTGTTTATGAATAAAGATAGTCCTTGGACATTATCAATGATGTGTATCAGCAAGTACGTGACTTGTTTGTGGGACTATGCATTGTATGATGACTGTCCTAAAAGGTCCCTAGTGGAAAGGGCTGTGTGGGCCAGCAAATGACTAGACTAGCATATGACACAGTCGATGGCTTGGTCTCACTAGCCATGGAGCATTGGATGCTAACCGGATAATATGGACTTGGAAAGGTCTGGTCGGATTCGACGTAGTCGGATCCGAGTCGAGATAAGGTCCAGTCGGACAGACCCAACTATGAGACGCAGCGATATGTCATATGTGAGTCTCTAGTACAACATACGTTCTATGTCCTAAGACCTGAGCTGACGCATGTACTCGAGATGGTGATAGACTTGCTTTGGGCCGACCAAATGCTACTCCATGACCGGTAGTTACAAAGGTAGGTTTTGGGTTTGTCCAATCCCATGTCATGAGACATGGTCGTGCAAGATGGGATTTGCCCCTCCGATCGGAGAGATATACTCTGGGCCCCTCGTGTGATCTCGACCAGGAAAGCATGGCCATGCGACAAGGATTATGAGATAATCCGGATTGTGGTCAGTATCATTGGAGCGAGAAAGAGGTCAGACTAGCACAAGGATGGCGATCTACGCCTTGAGCCCGACAACATATATCGTCTTGACAAAGGGAATGTGTGACACGTTGTACAGGTTCGCTTAACCAGCTTCATAGTCAGCTTGGTGGTTGGCACGCCTTGCTAGAGGCCGCTACCAACCGTCAGGTCGGAGGTGATCCAATCGTGACCAAGCCGACTTGAACCTAAGGGGTCAGCGCGCTTAAGGGAAGGAACCTCTGAGGTCAGTTCAGAGGGACACCGGTCGGATGTGATCCGAATCGACTAGGAACGTGACCGAGTAGACTTTGGCTTTAGGGTCCGTGCGAGGCCCAAGTGTTGAGCCCGCGCGACGCCTATATAAAGTGGAGGTGCGGCACACTCATTAGTTCGATCGCTTGGCGCTGCAACTAGGGTTTGCATGTGTTGCGAATAGCCACCTCCACTCGCCGCCGATCGTGATCGGGCCTAGCAAAGTCCGCCGCACGACGCTCCTCCCGCACGCCGGATACCGTTAGAGGCGGTGCACTTGCGCCGCTCCGCGAACTTCGCACGGGATCGGACGACCGCCGCCGAGGGAGATCGAACGAGGAGGAGACGATCCACGCAGACGCCGCTGCCCCAACTCTTCTTCCGCTGCCGCACGGCATCAAGGCGCTTAGTGGTAACGAATCGTGATCCATCTCCCGTAGCATGTTCTGGATGTTCTGCGCGAGGAATTTTTAATTGCAATCGACGCACTCCTACCGTAGAACCCAACAAAGTGGTATCGTGAGCCTACTGCTATAGGATTTGGATTCAGATCGTATGCATATTAGATATGTGGAGGCGGCAGATGAGATCTGTTGTCCTTGAAAAGATCGGCTATGTGCACGGTTGATGTGATCAACTGCACATGGGGATCGTTGATGCTATGTTTTCTGTAAATCGGGATCGATGAGGTCGTGACACGATCTACCCCTACCGGTCGGTCATCCGCCATCGGGGTTAACAGTGAAACGTAAATCCGAATCGGATTCGCGATGATCGCCGTGTGCGTAGCGCCGTGTATTTCGTACCCGACACACAAACCGGTAGAATGCGATTCTATGCATAACTTTGTTTTGCAGGTTCGATGTGAATAGTATGGCTCATGTGTATGTGATGCATGTGTGTAATTTATACGTGGCTCTGCGTGTCATGTTTGTCGTACCGGCAGGAGCCAAAGTGCTGTCATTATAATGTATAACGACCTGCGTGTCGACTTGTGACTCTATGTAAATTCATTACTAGTTGTAGTAGTTGGATAATAGAGATCAGGTTGGTGGCTTGGCGTCTCGGCATGACAAACAAGATGGAGTTCAGTAGATGGTCATCGAGTCGGAGCCGACCTAGAACAACGTCCATGAAGGAGCCATACTATTTCACAATATGCGTTATATTTGTGATTGTTATGCTTCTTTGTTTCTATGCATGTTAAAATTATAGAATGATCCCTCATGAATATCAAGCTTAATTGCCATCCCCGATGTTGCACCTTCGCACGCCAAAGTCACGCCTAGTAGTGGGCTCATAAAATTGGGGTGCCGGGTGTCCTTGAACTGAAGGGTTAAATGTCGGACACGGACATGCACCGCATCAAAGTTAACTTGACAAGGCTATCAAAAGCGGTTTTGGGCCTTGTGGCAAAGAAGGTTGGGAGCCGGTATGAGATACCTTCCCGACCGATGTGAGTCGTATAGAGATACGATTAGCAAGGAGTTGCTTACCGCATAGGTATGTTGGCTAGCAAAGTGATGCTAAAGCTCACTAGTCGCATGCGCTAGTCGGATCCTCTGAATCAACCGAGAGTTTGCGGAGGGATGCCAACTTCTGGGAATATTTCGCTTAGGCTAGAATTACTCTACATGAACACATTGCTTAGTGATTGCATATTTTCTGTTGTAGATCAATGGCACCACCTGCTCAACCCAACTTTGCATTGAAATCAATTCTGGAAAAGGATAAACTGAATGGAACAAACTTTACCACCTGGTATAGAAATTTGAGAATTGTTCTCAAGCATGATAAAAAGGAACATGTTCTAGAGGATCCACTTCCAGAGGAACCTGCTGATAATGCTAGTGCCACGGCTAAGAATGCCTACCAAAAACTTCGTTGATGAATCAATGATCAGATCAATTCGATGCCGGCTTGTATGGAGCCGATTTGCAACAAGATTTCGAAAATGTTGAGGCTTACGATATGATCGAGAGTCTCAAGAGCATGTTTCGCATACGTGCTAGGACCGAAAGGTTCAACGTCTGGCGATCCTTGATGGATTGCAAGCTGAAGGAAGGTGATCCACTGAGCCCACATGTGATCAAGATGATCGGATATGTGCAAGCTTCGGATCATTTGGGCTTCCCGCTCTTGGATGAGTGGCTCACGATGCTATTCTCGGTTCTTCCGCCCAGCTATGGGACGTTCATCTCGAACTACCATATGCATGGCATGGATAAGAAGCTCACCGAATTGCATGGGATACTCAAAGTGGCAGAGCAGGATATTAAGAAAGGCACGCATCAAGTGTTGATGGTGCAGAAATCGGCTTAAGTTCAAGAAGAGTTGGTCCAAGAAAAGGCTAAGGCAAAGGGCACGGAGACGGTAACCTTTGCCGCCGCGCCAAGTCTGGACCGGACTCAAGACCGCTTGCTTTCACCGCAAGGAGACCGGTCATCGGAAGAGAAATCAGCAAGTGGCTTTGCAGAGCATGGCAAGAAGGCCGGAAATGCTTCTTCGTGCAAAGGTACACTTGTTGCATATGTTATAGACATTTACCTTGCCGACATACCTAGTAGCTCTTGGGTATTTGATACCGGATCGGTTGTTCATATTTGCAACTCGATGCGTGGGGCTGGTAAGAACTAGGCGTGTGGCACAACGGGAGATTGACATCGTGGTCGGCAACAAAGCAAGAGTTGCTGCGTTGGAGGTCGGCACGATGCAGCTCCAGCTTCTGCCGGATTCATAATGGAATTGAATAATTGTTATTACATTCCTGCACTTAGTCGAACATTATTTCTGCCTCATGTTTGATGAGTCAAGGTTATGAATTCAATTTAAAGGACAATGGTTGTTCGATATTTTGAATGGTATGTTCCATGGCTATGCACCCATTGTTGATGGGCTATTTATATTGAATCTAGAACAGGAACCGGTCTATAACGTGAATGTCAAGAGGCATAAGCCAAATGAGATAAATCCGACATACTTCTGCATTGCCGGCTTGGACACATTAGTCTGAAACGCATGAAGAAGCTCCATGATGATGGGCTCCTAACTTCGTCCGACTTGGTCGCTCGAGACATGTGAATCATGCTTGCTCGGCAAGATGACTAAGTCTCCTTTCGCAAAGAGTTGCGAGAGGGCGTCCGAGCTGTTGGAGCTTATACACGGTGATGTGTGTGGTCCAATGAGCACAACTGCATGAGGTGGCTATCAAGATTTTCGTGATTTTTTACCGACGACTTGAGTAGATATGGATATATCTATTTGATGAGGCACAAGTCGGAGACTTTTGAAAAGTTCAAAGAGTTTGAGAACGAGGTTGAGAATCAGCTCGGTAAGACTATAAAGCTTCGCGATCCGATCGTGGAGGTGAGTACATGAGCCAGAGTTTGATGATCATCCTAAAAGTCGAGGTATAGTACCTCCGCTCACACCTCCGGCACGCCTACAGAAAGCGGCGTGTCGAACGGAGGAATAGGACCTTGTTGGACATGGTCCGGTCTATGATGAGCAAATCGGATTCACCCTTGTCATTTTGGGGATACGCTCTAGAAACTGCAGCTTTCACACTTAATAGGGTACCATCAAAATCCGTGAGACAAGACACCGCATGAGATGTGGACCGGAAGAGTCCCAGTTTGTCTTTTCTAAAGATTTGGGGTTGTGAAGCATTTGTCAAGCGACTTATGTCAGACAAGCTTACACCCAAGTCGGATAAATGCATATTCGTGGGATACCCGAGGGAAACCTTGGGATATAGCTTCTACAACCGGAAGAGAACAAAGTGTTTGTTGCTCGAACGGGGTTTTCCTGAGAAAGAGTTTCTCGGTCGGGAGGCCCGGTGAGGAGGGGCCAGTTCGACTCGAAGAAATTCGAGGACCACTCGGGGATGGCTCGGCTGGTGATGAAATCATACCGGAGTCAGTCAGGGAACCCGTAGTGGAAGCGGCACCGGAACCACGGAGGTCGGAAAGATCGCGCAGAGTGCGTGATGTATTGTTGCTAGAAAGCGACGAGCCGGCCACGTATGCGGAAGCGATGGTGAGCCCAGATTCCGAGGCATGGCTAGAGGCCATGAAATCCGAAAGTTAAAGTCCATGGATGAGAATCAAGTCTGACTTGGTTGATCCGCCACCGGGCGTAATCGCCATTGGTTGCAAATGGGTCTTTAAGAAGAAGAAACCGATGTGGATGGAAATGTTCAGATCTACAAAGCTCGGCTTGTCGCTAAAGGTTATGGACAAGTTCAAGGAATTGACTACGACGAGACTTACTACACGGTAGCGATGTCAAGTCGGTGAGGATCATACTAGCTATAGCTGCATATTTCGATTACGAGATATGGCGGATGGATGTCAAAACGGCTTTCCTTCACGGAAATTTAACCGAGGACGTGTATATGATACAGCCCGAGGGTTTTGTCGATCCGACTAGCACTAGTAAGGTATGCAAGCTCAAGAGATCCATTTATGGGTTGAAGCAAGCATCTCGGAGTTGGAACATTCGTTTTGATGAGGTCGCCAACTTGGTCTCGGTTTCATCAAAAGCGAAGAGGACTCTTGTTTATACAAGAAGTTAAGTGGGAGCTCGATAGTGTTTTGATCTTGTATGTGGACGACATACTACTGATCGGGAATGATGTTTCGATGTTAAACTTCGGTCAAGGGATCATTGAATGGCAAGTTTTCGATGAAGGACCTTGGTGAGGCGATCTATATTTTAGGCATTAAGATCTATAGAGATAGATCGAGGAGGCTGCTCGGCTTAAGCCGAGCACGTACATAGATAAAGTGTTGAAGCGGTTCAACATGAGTGAGGCGAAGAAAGGGTTCTTGCCGCTCTCACATGGTATAAGGCTAAGAGAGACTTCGAGTCCTTCGACATCCGATGAGCGAAGCAGATGAGTAGGATTCCGTATGCCTCAAAGAATCGGATCCATCATGTATGCCATGATATGTACAAGGCCTGATGTTGCTTTTGCAATAAGCCTAACAAGTAGATACCGTGCCAACCTGTGAGAGTCACCGCAGCCGGTAAAGACTATTTTGAAGTACCGGAAAAGGACTAAAGAGATGTTCCTAGTTTATGGAGGTGAGGAAGAGCTCGTCGTAAGGGGTTACGTCGATGCTAGTTTCCAAACCGGCAGAGATGATTGTCGATCACAACCGGATTCGTGTATGCGCCCCGAACGGAGGAAGCAAAGGCACCGATGAGTTCCAAGCAGGATACGGTGGCGATTCTACCACGAAGTTTAATACATTGCGGCTTGTGAAGCCGCAAAGGAAGGTGTTTGGATCCGCATTTTCTGGATGATCTTGGTATTTTCCCAGCCTCGGTGAAACCATTGGACCTTTATTGTGATAATTCGGTGCCATCGCAAGCCAAGGAGCCGAGGAATCACCACAAGGTCGCACACATAGACCGGAAATATCACCGATACGAAGATCGTAAAGAATGGTGATGTAGAGTTATGCAAGATTCACACGGATGCAAATGTTGCAGATCCGTTGACTAAGCCTCTTCCACAACCCAAGCATGAGGGGCACGTTAGAGCCATGGGCATTCGATGTCTATTTGATTGACTCTAGTGCAAGTGGGAGACTGTTGGAGATATGCCCTAGAGGCAATCATGTATGATGATATTTCCTATGTGTTTATGAAAAAAGATAGTCCTTGGACATTATCAATGATGTGTATCAGCAAGTACGTGACTTGTTTGTGGGACTATGCATTGCAGGAGGTCGGTCCTAAAAGGTCCCTAGTCGAAAGGGCTGTGTGGACGCGCAGCCGACTAGACTAGCATATGACACGGTCGATGGCTTGGTCTCACTAGCCATGGAGCATTGGATGCTAACCGGATAATATGGACTTGGAAGGATCTGGTCGGATTCGACATAGTCGGATCCGAGTCAGGATAAGGTCCGAGTTGGATAGACCCAACTCTGAGACGCGGGGATATGTCATCTGTGAGTCTCTAGTACAACATACGTTCTATGTCCTAAGACCCGAGCCGACGCATGTACTCGAGATGGTGATAGACTTGCTTTTGGGTGACCAAACGCTACTCCGTGGATCGGGTAGTTACAAAGGTAGGTTTCGGGTTTGTCCAATCCCATGCTGCGAGACATGGTCGTGCAAGATGGGATTTGCCCCTCCGATCGGGAGAGATATACTCTGGGCCCCTCGTGTGATCGACTGTGGAAAGCATGGCCATGCGACAAGGATTATGAGATAATCCGGATTGTGGTCAGATCCACCGAACGAAAGAGGTCGGGCTAGCACAAGGATGACAGTCTCGCCTTGAGCCCGACAACATATATCGCGGCGGCAAAGGGAATGAAGTGTGACACGTTATGCTGTGTTCGCCTAACCAGCTTCATAGTCAGACTTGGTGGTCGGCACGCCTTGCTAGAGGCCGCTACCAACCGTCTGGTGTCGGAGGTGATCCGAATCGTGACCAAGCCGACTTGAACCTAAGGGGTCGCTAGCTTAAGGGAAGGAACCACGAGGTCAGTTCGTGGGACACCGGTCGGATGTGATCCGAATCGACTAGGAACGTGACCGAGTAGACTTTGGGCTTTAGGGTCCATGCGAGGCCCAAGTGTTGAGCCCGCGGCGGACGCCTATATAAAGTGGAGGTGCGGCACACTCATTAGATCGATCGCTTCGGCGCTGCGACTAGGGTTTGCATGTGTTGCGAATAGCCACCTCCACTCGCCGCCGACCGTGTGATCGGACCTAGCAGTCCGCCGCACGACGTTCCTCCCGCACGCGCGGATACCGTTAGAGGCGGTGCACTTGCGCCGCTCCGTGAACTCTCGTGCGTGGGATCGGACGACCGCCGCCGAGGGAGATCGAACGAGGAGGAGACGATCCACGCAGACGCGCTGCCCCAACTCTTCTTCCGCTGCACGCAATCGCGCCTAGTGGTAACGAACTGTGATCCATCTCCCGTAGCATGTTCCTGGATGTTCTGCGCGTAGGAATTTTTAATTTGCAGTCGACGCACCCTACCGTAGAACCCAACAGTTGCCACCATGACCACGACCACCTGGTCTAACCATCCTGCTAATATATAACAGGGGTCGTTCAGCATTTGAGAAATTTGCAAAGGACAAGAATCATTCATGACGAAACATGCATAACGAAAGGAGCACGACAGATACTACATAGTAGTCGGCATATCTTACAAAGGGATCATGCATAGAGTTCGGTACACGTAGTTCAAAGACATAGACTAAGACATCATAGGCGGCACGCAGTTTCGCGCGATAGCAACTAATGCTAATAAGCAAGACTACATCAGTCCACGCAGATGCGAGGAGGTAGGCTGTAACTGAAAGGCTGGTAGTGCGGCAATGGATAGTCCTCCACGTCCCGGTGCTTTGCAGCCGGATACTCTGGTGCAGAACCCGACGCTCAGGTGGTAGAAGAGGACCAAGTGCGGGAGAGTAGCCTCCCACCTCTGGCCAACCGACACCCTGGGGCATCACGGTCCTGGCTGGGTAGATAGCTGAACGCGGCAGCTCCCTGGATCGGACAAAGGGGTGCAACAGCGTCAGGGCACGGCAAAGGTGCTGACGGGTGGTGTACAACTCGTGGCGAAGAGCTCGGTTAGCTCGATCCAGCCCATCAGCATGCGTAACCAAGTTACGATGGTAGAAGGGCTCTCGGATGATGATGGAGTAGGCAGCGGTGTAGTAACCCTCCGCATCGACATCGATGCGATAGCAATGTGCACGAAGGGGAGGTGTCCAACTCACGATACTCTCCACGAAGGCGATGTCGAGCAGCGAAGCGAGATCGTGGACTGCCATATCGATAGTCACCCCAACACCATGTGCGGTGTGCAGCACAGTAGTGGAGTCATACTCCCGAGAGTAGAGGTGGACGATGGCACGGTACTGCTCCTGGTTAAAGTCCTGGTACTCCTCAAAGACGGTGTACTCAGGGTGCCAGCGATAACCCAGATAGGTCATCATCTCAGCTAGCACGGCAGGTGATCCCGAGGCACCAATTTCCGTCGTGTGGCGGACGACCTGCCTCGTGGGTTCCATCTGAAAACAAAGATGTTTCAAAGGAGTCAAATGACAGTGTGGAAATTGTTCAAATTACTATTCTAAAGAATAACTATGGCTTTATCCAACTTTGGGGTGAATGTGGTCACGGGATCCTAGTGTTAGTTAGTAAATCTGCTTAACCCGAGTAGAAGAGAGTTCGAGTCCCGCAGTAAAGGTCGAGGAGTAAAAGATCCTAGTACCACCCGATGGCGGCGTGGGCCCGTAAGGCACACAGCCATGTTAGTAAAAGTTTTTGCAATGTCTAGACTCGACTTCGGCCAAGGAGTGTGGAAGGGGGATTCCTACAGGCAGTCGGCTCTAATACCAACTTGTGACGGCCCCGATTCAATCGTACACTAATCATGCACACAAACGTGTACAATCAAGATCAGGGACTCATGGGAAGATATCACAACACAACTCTAAAACATAAATAAGTCATACAAGCATCATAATACAAGCCAGGGGCCTCGAGGGCTCGAATACAAGTGCTCGATCATAGACGAGTCACGAAGCAACAATATCTGAGTCACGGACATAAGTTAAACAAGTTGCCATAAGATGGCTAGCCTGCAGGCCAGGATCTGGTCGATCGAAGAGGCGCGGGCCTCCCTGCACAGGATCCTCCTAACTACTCTGGTCGCCGTCCGCGGGCTGCACGTAGTAGTAGGCGCCTCGATGTAGTAGTCGTCATCGACGGTGGCGTCGGCTCCTGGACTCCATCGTCTGTCGCAGCAATCGGGAAGAGAATGCAGGGAAAAAGGGGAACAAGGCAACCGTGAGTACTCATCCAAAGTACTACGCAAGCAAGGAGCTACACTACATATGCATGGATATATGTGTAAAGGGCCATATCGGTGGACCGAATCGCAGAATGCCGTAATAATAGGGGATATCTAATCACAGCCGAAGACTACGCTCGCAGCCTCCGTCTTGCAACATGTAGAAGAGAGTAGACTGAAGTCCTCCAAGTAGCATCGCATAGCATAATCCTACCCGGCGTTCCCCTCCTCAATGCCTTGAGAGAGAGCGACCACCGGTTGTATCCGGCACTTGGAAGGGTGTGTTTTATTAAGTATCCGGTTCTAGTTGTCATAAGGTCAAGGTACAACTCCAAGTCGTCCTGTTACCGAAGATCACGGCTATTCAATAGATTAACTTCCCTGCAGGGTGCACCACATTACCCGACACGCTCGATCCCATTTGGCGGACACACTTTCCTGGGTCATGCCCGGCCGCGGAAGATCAACACGCCGCAGCCCCACCTAGGCATAATAGAGGTCAATTGACACGCGGTCTAAACCTAAGCGCATTGTGGGTCCGGGGCCCATCGCCCTTAGCACACCTTGCGGCGCTATGAGCGGCTGAAAGCGCACCTAGCCTAGTGGCGTTCGATCCAATCCGGCGCCACTTCGATGTCACGAAATGCTTCGGCTGATACCACGACGCCGGTTGCCCATAACTTGTCCCACGTGGCGGTTAGTGCGTATAAGGTCAACGACCCAACTCAGATCAAATACCAAGATCTTGTTAAGCGTGTTAAGTATCCGCGAACGCCGAACAGGGCCAGGCCCACCTCTCTCCTAGGCGGTCTCAACCTGCCCTGTTGCTCCGCCTCAAAGAACCACTCAAGGCACTCCTACGAGCCAATTCGTCTTTAGTCACCACATGTATCATGTATAAGTATATAGTATATACCGTGATCACCTCCCGAGTGATCACGGCCCGATAGTATAGCACAGCAGACGGACAAGAATGTAGGGCCACAGATGGAAATACTAGCATCCAATACTAGGCAAGTAGGACTGTAGGTAAGGTATCAACAGAAGTAGCAAAAAACAGGCTAAGCAAGAGGATAGGAATAACGGAAAGCAGTAACATGCTACACTACTCTAATGCAAGCAAGATAGAGAAGAGTAAGCGATATCTCGGTGATCAAAGGGGGCTTGCCTGGTTGCTCGGGCAAGAGAGAGGGGTTGTCAACTCCGTAGTCGAATCAAGCGGCAGCGTCGGTCTCGTAGTCTCTGGAGAGAAGAGGGCGAAGAAACAATGAATACCATGTAAACAGATGCATATCGATGCATGACATGCCAAGTAACGATGCTAGGCGTGCCCTAACGTGGTATGAGGTGATACTGCATAAGGGGAAACATCCCAGGAAAATATCCCGGTGTTTACGTGTTTTTCGGAGGAGCGGAGGGGGAAAGTTGCTAGTTCGATAGGTTAGGGGTGTGTGGCGGACAAACGGGTTGCGTATCCTGATTCGTCTCGTCGTTCTGAGCAACTTTCATGTACAAAGTATTTTCATCCGAGTTACGGATTAAAAGATATGATTTTCCAAAGATTTAAATCATATTATTATTTTAATTATTTATTTAAATCAACATTATCCAAAACAGTGAATGATGACGCGGGCATGACATCGAGTGATGTCGGCGGAGTCAATCGGTCGGTTGACCGGTCAAACTGACATTGGGTCCGATTGGGACCCACATGTCATCGAGGCACTAACGAGTTTTAAAACTAACTAAATAGGTTAATTAGCCGGTGGGGCCCAGTAGTTAGTGAGAGATTAGTGTTTAATTAACTACTTTAATTAATTAACAAATTATCTATTTGTTTTTATTTGTTTATGGCGTGGGGCCCGCATGTCGATTACTGCCACTGCCGGTCATCCAAGACGTTTGACCGGAGTAAACCGTCAACAGGGGGCCGAGGGCCCCATCGGCGATGACCCGAGGTTGGCCCCAGGTGTGCCACGTCGGCGCCGTACTGGAGAGTTTCCGGCGACAAAAACAGCGGCAATAAGCGTCACGGAAGCCGTCGGAAACGCAGCTTAGGGGGGCACCATTTGGCACGCTGATTAGGTTCTTTCGAACAGGCTCTCGCTCACAAGACGATCTGTCGCGGCGGTTTGGCCGGAAACGGCCGATGACGGCGATGGCTAGCGGCGGAGCGGACGCCTGATTTCGGCCGTTGGCGGCTATGAGGACGCAGGGCAAGTTAGGCGATGCGGGGAGCGGCGTTGTGCTCCTACGAGCCTGTGAGCGGCTAACGAGCTCGGTAGCGAGCTCGAACCCTGAAAGGGCTACGACGACGGTGAGGTGATCTGCGGCGAAGCTTGCGACAATGGCGACGAGCTAGCTTAGGAGAACCACGCAGTGCGAGGAGAAGCATGGATGGAAGGAGGAGCTCACCGGCGGCTCACGAAAAGCTCGCGGCGATGCCTTAGGAGCGCAGAGGTGGACGGAGTGGAGGAAGACGGCGGCGACCGAACGGGGAAGGCGGCGTCGATCCGGTCGGTGAGGTGGCGCCGAGCTCGAGCTCGTGGTCGGAGAGAGAGAACCGGTCTTCGGCGGAGCTTCTGGTCACCAAGAGGAGGCGCTGACGCCAGTGGCCGCTGTGAGTTCTCTGGCGGCGAGGCCATGGCGGTGCAGACGCGAGGAGAGAGAGAGAGGTGGATCTGGGGGAGGGGAGGCGCGGGCACCAAGGCGAGGTGGGGGCGAGTGAGAGGCGGGATCGAGGAGGCGGGGGGGGGGGGGGCGTGGCGGCCTTATCCCTCCTCGGCCTTGGCAAGGAATGCTGTGAGGGACGCCCTGTTCCACCCGGTCGAGGTATAGGGAAGGAGACAGCAGTAGGGGAGGCGGGCCGGTTCACCGGATGGGCCAGTGGGCGGCCTGGCTGGTTGCAGTCCAGGCGAGGCTGTGGCGTCTGGTGGGTCGGTGGCCAATGGGCCGGTCGGCCTGTGGGGGAAGGGTTTTCTCCTTTCGCCTTCTCTGCTTGTTTTTTTTCTTTTGTATTTTCTTTATTATTTCTTTTCTGTTTAAATTCATTTAAAAGTATTTAGGCTTTTAAAAAAATGTGTTTACTTCACCATAATTACCGATGCAATATTTGACAACCCCCGAACATTTTTGTTTTGGCTTTTGAAAACTTCGGGTGTTTGTCGCTAATTCATTTTTGAATTTGCAATGTTTTTGAACTACCACTTAATTAGCAACAGTAACATAGATGACATGGCACCATTAAGAGAGTTTTACTGTAGCCTAATTATCCGGGCGTTACATATTGGCTCCTACATATTCTACGAAGATCTTTATCGGTCAAACCGCATAAACAACATACGTTGTTCCCTTTGTCATCGGTATGTTACTTGCCCGAGATTTGATCGTCGGTATCCTCATACCTAGTTCAATCTCATTACTGGCAAGTCTCTTTACTCGTTCCGTAATGCATCATTCCGCAACTAACTCATTAGTCACATTGCTTGCAAGGCTTATTGTGATGTGCATTACCGAGAGGGCCCAGAGATACCTCTCCGATACACGGAGTGACAAATCTTAATCTTGATCTATGCCAACCCAACAAACACCTTCGTAGACACCTAGAGAGCATCTTTATAATCACCCTGTTATGCTGGGACGTTTGATAGCACACAAAGGTGTTCCTCCGCATTCGGGAGTTGCATAATCTCATAGTCAAAGGAATATGTATAAGTCATGAAGAAAGCAATATCAATAAAACTGAACGATCAACATGCTAAGCTAACGGATGGATCTTGTACATCACATCATTCTCCTAATGATGTGATCACGTTCATCAAATGACAACACATGTCTATGGTCAGTAAACTTAACCCTATTTGATTAGCGAGCTAGTCTTGTAGAGGCATACTAGGGACACTCGCTTTGTCTATGTATTCACACATGTACTAAGTTTCAGGTTAATACAATTCTAGCATGAATAATAAACATTTATCATGATATAAGGAAATATAAATAACAACTTTATTATTGCCTCTAGGGCATATTTTCTTCAACACTCACCCCTATGAATGCACGCATGCACACCTTACCCCTATGAGCATTCTGAGAGATTGAGACGACACATCGTCTTAAGATTGATGAAGTCACCACAGACGCCTCCGTAGTTGGTGGGAATGTCTCCTTCCACTGGCGCACACAGCTGAAAGGCCTGGAATAAATCCAGAAAATGCGAGCACCAATGTAAAGTATGCGACTCTGGTGGCAGGGAATAGGAATGTCCACCTAACCATCCAACTGTACATATTGTTTACTGTCTGGGCCAACCATCCAACTACGTGTGTCCAACACTTGATGTGTTAGATGTCACTTACTCCCTGAACTAAAACCATGACATTTATTGTAAATCAGAGGGACTACTTTTTTGCAAGAAGAAAAAGGTTTACATGTAGCTCATTTACATCAAAGTTATGTATCATCGCATAGCGGCACGGTCACCGCCAGCTTGGCCTATCACCTCCTCCTATGTCACATGGCTGCATGGGCGCCGTCGGTCCACCACCACGCCGCATGCCCCGCCCATCTCTCTCTCTCTCTCTCTCTCTCTCTCTCTCTCTCTCTCTCTCTCTCCCCTTCTGTCATGGCGGTACGCCCGAGCCATCACCGCCTCTTCCGCACCACACGGTTGCACAGTCACCCAGCCCATCACCTGCTCCTCCGCATCATATGGTTGCACGGCACTGCCAGTCCATCACCGCCTCATCCGCACCACACGGTTGCACGGGCGCCCGTCCCACACCGCCTCCTCCGCACCACAAGACTGCACGGGCTTTGCCTGTCCACCACCATGCCGCACAACCCGCCCATCGCTCCATCCGTCTCCCCTTCTTTTGTGTGGTAGTTAACTTCCAACGACAACGACGCTCGGGGCCTGGAGACGACTGCCGTCTTCGGAACTTGGTCACCTTCATCAACATGCCATGGCCCACAAGGTCTGTAGTACAACTCCCGATACCTCCTTCGTCTCCCTCTGTCATCCTTTCTTTGGCCTAATTCAAATTCAATCTCGCTCGCGTCGGTGCTAAACAAGTAGCAGATTATACCGGGATTTTTTCTCATTGTGTAAGGCTTCAATTTAAAAGCCTCATGCTTCACTGTTTGAGTACATTTCTGTGCTTGTGGATTAACAACCTCACGCAGTTTATACATGGCATGTTTTATGCTGCTCCGTTCCACGATGTAGTGCATATTAGTTTTTTAGAAGTCAAAGATGTCCATTTGACCAAGTTTCTAGAATAAGCTATCAATATCTGAAGTACTAAATAAATAAACTATAACGGTACATGTGGATGTTGATTTCAAAAAAAACTTGGTCAAACATTGGTACGTTTGACTTTTCAAAACAATGTATGTACTATATTTTAGAACGGAGGGAGTATTAATTAGCATATCGTTCCACGCCTAAGGAGCATGGTCTCTGGGTCAGTTATGTACACAGCTGATGATAACTAGGTTTTTCTGTGAAGATAATTTGCTTAATTGTGACTGGGTCACTTATGTACACAGCTGACCAAGCCTTATTAATGCATCAATAATACATTCAAATGAAAACTGAGATCAATCACTTGTACTATTGTCTCTCTATCGTCCCATTTCCATCTCTTCCTCTTAGAAGCCGCTATAAACATGCTTCATTCCCTTTCCTGTCGTTAGTCTATGCAAATGATTGCTTTTATTTCAAATATGTTATTTTTATTTCGATTCTTACTACGCATATGAATGATCAATATTGAAAACCAAAAGCCATATACTTTGGTGCTGTGTTGCAACTTCCAAGTATTTCTCACTTTCACTTCCCTTTTACCATTATTGCAGACCATTATTGTTAGTGTTTTGTATTATTTGTCTGTGACCAAGGTAAGTTATGAAATATTGGTTGGTCAAATCATAGAGTTGTATGATTGTTGTAGATGATACTACAATCACAAGCCTCAGTTATGCATGTCATAATTTTGAATTAGTTTTGCAGATTTACATTATCATGTCCATCAAGTACTATGGTTTAACCCTGCAGGTCCATGACATGTTTGACGCCAACCACTACTTTGGATATGTTTTTGGCAGTGCTGCTAACATATCATTTTTGCGAAGAACAATAGTTGTAAAAAAACTGAGTAATATCCTACCAAGTAATTGATGACGTGTCCTAGCAACTAGACATACCCTGCAATGCAATAAAGTGTGTTCTGACCCCAAAATTACAGAAGCCAAAACACAAAAGGCCCATGAAATAAACAACAACCCCGACCATAAATAGAGAAACAAAAAATCCATTTGTGAATTAACAATCAAACTAATAAACGGTAGAAAAGTAGAACGGCGCAGCAAGACGCGTGTATGCTTCTAGTTATATACATTGCTCAAAGCATCAAGGTTCATTCGTGATACAGAGGTTTTGAATGATTTGACCTGTTACATGCATGCTGATCCTAGAAATGCAAAAGAAAACAAAAAACTATTTACACAAACCTACAATTCATTTGCCAAGAAACATCCGAACTTATGTGACATCTCAAAGGAACTTCCATACTTATGTGACATTATACATTGTTCAAAGCTTCAAGGTGCATTCGTGATACTTCTAGCACATCACATATTCCACCACCCAAGGGAGTGTTCTTCTCGACATCTTACAAATACTCTCCTCCTAGAAGCAAAATGTTATTTACAAGCGAGACAAAAATATCTTTAATGAAGACCAAAATTAACCCATGGACGCCATACATACCACGCACATGAGTTCAACCCAGGAATGCATTAATTAAAATAACTAAAATAAAGAGCATATTATTCTCCATGGTAGTTGTACTTCTACCGAAGGGATTACATAACCACCAGACAAAACAACCGATTAGGAATAATATTGTGTAGATTAAATTGCAGCATAATAGTACGTGCCTCTAAGATGACCGTGATATTTTCCTGGGCGGGAGTGCATCGACATAGCAAGGACGGTACGGGAAAGCACCGCAGACATCTCTAGCATTTGGCTGGTGATATTGTCTAGGATATATATCACCTAGATATTGTATTCTCGAAGTGTGCAGATGATATGCCACGACCGCCTTGCCGAATTTGAGAAGGAGTACGTCCTTGTATGGATGGAACCCGACAATACCACGACCCCACCCCCAAAAGTTTTCATCTACAACTGTATTGTCATCAAATTCAATGAAGTTGTGCTCGTCCGAGTTCCATGAGTAGTCAGAACCATCGCTACTCTCAAGTCCTGCATGATCATCATTGCCATAGCTATCTTGTTCTTCATCCTCTTCACCTCGTGTCTCATCATAACGATCTTGTTTTTCTTCTTCATCATCTCGTGTCTCGTTGTAGTTATCTACTTCCTCTCCTTCCTCATACGTGTCCTCTTCGGTCCCATCGGCACAATCATCATTGCTATCCTCATCGTTTTCACGCTCAAATAAAGTAATCAAGTCTTCGGTGCTTTCAACCACTGCCCATGTCTTCTTTAGTTCCATCCTCAGTCTGTCCACTGTATAATTCATGGCACGCTCTTGCTCTTTAAGGCCGGCTTTGTGTGCCAACGTCCATCTCAACTGACCATCGGCTAACTCCGTCAGATCCCATACCTCAAGTTGTAACTCTTTGAATATCGCATAGCGGATCCCTCCGCCGTAGCTTCCTAAGTACCTCTCCGGCAGTGGCCCTTGATTCAATCCCTCGCGGCTGAGAGGATGCCCTGGGAGTTCAACCATGTCGTACGTCCCTTTTGAACAATGCAGGACCATGAGGACACCACTGTGGCAGTGCACGTAGAGCGAGCCATGAATAACTTTGGTACCTCGGCAGCAGCCACATTGGGACTGGACTGGCTCTGAGAACGGGGTGGCTCTTGGGCGTGTGACTCGTGCTGCTCTTCTTCTTCCTCCGATCCAGATGGAGGCTCTTCTTCAAACAGGTTTGGTAGGGACGTGTGCTCCCAATCGACCCAGCATGGTCGTTTGGCACGTGACCACTTATGTTGCCACGCTTCTTCTTCTTCTTCGCTGTCACGTTGTAGCTTTTCCGTGGGAAAGAAGAACACCTGGTGGAGCGGAGACACGGCCGGGTCAAAGGCAAGGAACACGCCCTCGACGCTGTACGGCCATGGCGTCGGCGGCTGCGGCAGGCGGGCGTACCGCGACGTGGCTGGGTTGCACACGGCGATGGCATTCAATGAAGGGCTGTATCTGTAATCCCCCGTTACGAGGAGCAAGCCGTTGCAGTGCGGCTTCACGCGGCAATACAAGTGGTTCCAGAAGAGACGCCGATAGCCGGGAACGTGGGCGTCACCCGACACCGGCGGGCCGAACAGGGCGAAGTCGGGGTCGAAGCCGTAGTAGGTGGCGAAGACGCCGGGAAACTCGCGAGGGAAGACTTGCGGAAGGAGGAGGGTGTGGGTGTGGGCGGCGACGAGGTCGCGCCACGCGCGGCAGACGCACCGGGACATGGCGAGGGCGCGGCCGGGGAGGCGCCGGAGGACGTCGAGCAGGAGGTCGCTGGGGAGGCAGACGCCGTTGGCGTCCATCACGCCGGCCTGGTCACACGCAAACGTCGCGGTGGCCGGCCGGCGCTGTTAGGAGGCGATCTCGGGTGAAAGATGTGGAGGAATAGTAGGATCCAGCGATTGTAATCGTAGTGGGAAATACTAGTTGCCTTGTATATAACGCCTGTGCAGGGACAATGTAAAATGCAGAGCCAAAAAAACTTGGACGCCACGTTCATGACCTGATGATCAAATCACATTTGAAGATCTGGCCAATTAAAGGCAGATATTTTTGCTAAGGCCAGTTAAAGGCAGATCCTCGCAGAAAAGATCGAAATCTTCATATTATAAATGTGATATATGTGCTGCAGCTACACACGATTTGTTGCTTCTAGTCATATATTGCAGATCCGATCAATCAATGCGGACGAAATAATTTGTTGCATGGAGGAATCGACTCGATAGTAGCTGACCTCAAGGACAACGGACGAGACTTGCCTGCTCCCCGCGTGTGTGTCCATCCGTGCTCCTGCATATGTGGCATGATTTGATTGAAACAAAGTAAGACCCGGCCCCACCCCCTTAAAATCAGGGGGGGAGATAGTTAGATTAGAAAGAAAAAAGGAAGAAAGACAACCGTAAGATGAAGTCCCGCCACATATTTCTGTAATGCAAAGAAAATGATACATTTCTATTAGTTTGATTTTTTTTTGCTCTACAAGTACCATCTTTGAACATGTTGATAATCTAATCGATGAAAAATAACTATATTGGAGGTGGTAATGCTATCTTGTATGGCTGATAAGAGTCCTCAGAAATAGATAATCAATGTGCAAATGTTAAACAAAAAGTGAAATTAGATGTCTAACTTGTAATCTTATTGCATCCAATTAGTGAATTGAACCTTTGACTTGTAGCAATAGTACCAATTCACTAGGAAATAAATCTCTGATCTGATAAATTTGTAGATTGCGGTTGTATTGTATGATGACGTACCTTCAAGTTGACCTATGCGTAAGAGAGGATTGGTGGAAATGGAATCGATGTTTATTGCTTGAACCTCAATTGTCAATAAGTGAATCGAGAGGGCAAATAGCACCTTTGGTGCTACCGTATCCATTGCATGAATATATGTACATGTACAACAGGAGCGCGGGGCACTGGAATTAGCTACGTGCATGGGATCATGGGCGATCGTGTATGCAATATGTGGGAGAAGAGGGCTAAATGCTGACAGCCCGCCACAGGTTGAGCTTCCAGTGGTCGGACGCACAAGCTGGAATGGAAGTGATGAAACGCCGCCGTGGGCAGGCCTTTGGTAAGCATGTTGGCGAACTGCTGCGTCGTTGGAACATGAAGAACACATAGCCGGCCGAGAGCCACCTTCTCGCGGACGAAGTGGATGTCCAACTCGATGTGTTTGGTCCGGCGATGGACGGGGTTGGCCATCATGTACACGGATGAGATGTTGTCACAGAAGACAACACTGGCGCCCGGTAGGGAGACCGAGAGTTTGCCAAGAAGTCGACGGAGCCAGTAGCTCTCGACGACCGCGTTGGTGACAGCCCGATATTCAGCTTCGAGCACGACCGAGAGACCATGGCCTGTTGTTTAGATGACCAGGAGATGAGAGAGTCATCGAGGAACACCGTGTAGCCGGATGTAGAGCGGCATGTGTCTAGGTAGCCGGCCCAGTCGGCGTCGGAGTACGCGACGAGGTCGAGCGAGGCGGAGTAGCAGAGGTATAGACCGTGAGTCATAGTGTCGTGGAGGTAGCGTAGAATCCGCTTAGCCAGCGCAAGGTGGGTGGCACGCGGATCATGCATCATGCGGCAACACTGCTGGATGCCCTAGGCATTGTCGAGCCAACACATCGTCATGTCTTTGGAAAGCTTACCGGCGAGAGACTGCAGTACTTTCGGGCGTCGGAGATAGGAGCACCATCTGTGGTAGAAATCTTGCTCCACGTGTCCACCAGCGTCGATGCCGGCTTGTAGGAGTGCATGTTGGCGCTCTCGAGCAACTCCTCGGCATACTTGCTTTGGGAGAGGAAGAACCCGTCAATCGTGCGCGTGACCGTGATCCCAAGGAAGTAGTATAAGGGCCTCAGGTCTGATACGTCTCCAATGTATCTAGAATTGAATGAAGTATGCATGCCATGTTTACAACAATTCTATATGGTTTTGGTATGATTTGAATGGAACTAACCCGGACTGACGCTGTTTCCAGCAGAACTACCGTTGTGTTGTTTTTTGTGCAGAAATAAAAGTTCTCCAAATGCAACGAAACTTTTTGACGATTTTTTTGGAACAAAAGAGGAACTAGAAGCTTCACGAGAGGACCAGAAGGTGAAGTAGGTGGCCACCACCCACCAGGGCGTGCCAGGGGCCTTGCCCGTGTGTTGGTGGGTCCCTCGAAGCCCAGCTTCGCGGGAAACCAACGCCAAAAAAATCTATAAATACAGAAACCCCAGAAATAACCCTAGATAAGATGTTCCGTCGCCGCAGGCCTCTGTAGCCACAAAAACCAATCTAGACCCCGTTTCGGCACCCCGTCGAAGGGGGAAATCATCACCGGAGGCCATATTCATCATCCTTGTGGCCACCATGAGGAGGGAGTAGTCCACCCTCAGGGCTGAGGGTTTGTACCAGTAGCTATGTGTTTAATCTATCTCTCTCTCTCTCTCTCTCTCTCTCTCTCTCTCTCTCGTGTTCTTGATTTGGCACGATCTTGATGTATCGCGAGCTTTGTTAATATAGTTGGATCATATGGTGTTTCTCCATCTCTATCTTGTTGATGAATTGAGTTTTCCCTTTGATATTTCGTTATTATCGGATTGAGTACTTTTTATGGATTTGAGAGCACTTAATGTATGTCTTGCTATGAATACATGTGGTGACAATGGGGTATCATATTGATTCACTTGATATATATTTTGGCACTCAACTCGCGGATTCCCGAGGTGACATTGGGGTAATCTACGCATAGGGGTTGATGCACATTTCCATCCTTGTTTCTTTGCTAGAAATCTTGGGGCCCTCTTTGAGGTTCTTTGTGTTGGATTGAGTATTATGAATCTGAAATTGTTTGATGCATATCGTATAATCAACTCACGGATACTCGTGCTGATATTGGAGTGTCTAGGTGACATTAGAGTTGGTTGATGTGTATAATATGGTGTAATTTTAGTACGAACTCTTAGATAGATCGATGGGAAAGGATAACTTGGTATTACTTTAGTACAAACTCTTGCATAGATCAATCGGAAAGGACAACTTTGAGGTGGTTTCGTACCCTACAAACAATTTCATCTTATGTTCTCTGCTAGATAAGAACTTTGGAGTGATTCTTCATCGCACGTTGAGGGATGGTTATATGATCAAATTATATTAGCATTGTCGAGAGATTGCACTAGCGAAAGTACGGACCCTAGGCCTCATTTTTTAGCATTGTAATACCGTTTGTGCTCACATTGGTTACTTGGTACCTTGTTGTTTTTATTATTACTATTACAAAAATCAATATCTACTATCATTACTACACTTGTATCACCATCTCTTCGTCAAACTAGTGCACATATAAAATTTACAATTGTATTTGGTGTGTTGGGGACAAAAGAGACTTTATTATTTGGTTGCAGGGTTGTTTGAGAGAGACCATCTTCATCCTACGCCTCCCATGGATTGATAAACCTTAGGTCATCCACTTGAGGGAAAATTGCTACTGTCCTACAAACCTCAATGCTTGGAGGCCCAACACGAGTCTACAAGAATAAAGTTGCATAATAGACATCAAGCTCTTTTCTAGCGCTGTTACCGGGGAGGTGAGTGCTTGAAGGTATATCTTTTGATCTTACAATTGAATCTTTTAGTTTCTTGTTTTATCACTAGTTTGGTTTATAAAAGAAAACTAGAAAAATGGAATTGAGGTTGCCTCATATTATTCGTCTTTATCATGTCTTTCTTGAAAATGGCGGAAAGGAAAATTGTGCTTAGTTGATAGAAGAAGAATTCAATAAAATGTTTGACATAAAAACTTTGAATGATGAGCATGATTTAAATGTTGTTGGTATGAATTCTTTGAATATCCATGATGTTAATGATATGCAAAGCTTTAATCTTGGGGATGCTATGTTTGATGAAGATGATATCTTAGTCTCCCAAGATTTGATGTGCAAATTTGTTATAATGATTGCATGCCTCCTATTTATGATGATTATATTGATGAAAGTGGGTTTGGAAGAGTGTAAACTTTATCTAATGATGATCCCACTATTTTGGAGGGTGTTGAACCTTACTATGATAGTAATTATGAAAGTGGATTTGAAGAGGTCATGACTTTATTTAGTGATGAATCTACTATTTTGGAAGAGGTTTCAATTGATTATGACAACAAAGTTGTTATCTATGATGATTATGGTGATGACATGCATTTCTATAAAGAAAAATTATAACCATGAAACTTGTCATCATAACAATTCTATTATGAAAATCAATTATCACAATATAGTTATTTTGTAGAGTTTGCTCCAACAACTATTAATGATAAAAAATTTTTTTTTTGAGGAGAGTAATAAAAATATTATGCATGTGGATCATGAAAAGAATGCTTTATGTGATAGCTATATTGTTGAATTCATTCATGATTCTACTGAAAATTATTATGAGAGAGCAACATATGCTTTTACAGATCTCACTAATATCAAGTTTCCTATCTATGTGTTGAAAGTTTTGAAGTATTGCTTGTTTTGCAGATAGAAAAGATAGTGCTACCAGTCAATGCAGATAGAACCATGGTTGTACTTGCCCAAGAACCAGCCCCACCACACATAACCCAGACTCTCACAGATTTTACCCCTACCCAGTTGGATAGAGAACCGGCTACACCCCTTCTAACCCCAATCCCAACAGATAGTAACCCAGTTCTAGTTGACACAGCATTGTCTCCACCACAGAGCACCAAAACACGAGCAGTTAGTAAGGGAACTGCAGTGCCCAAAGCACAAGGACCACCACTTTGAACCCCAACTCAACTCTTAAAGCAGAAGAACAATTGTTCTCAGGTCAGGTTCTGTAGCTATGGTTCATACTCCTTTGCTCTTGCATCACTGTATTTACTCATACCAACCATTTTCAAATTTGAAGGATGGAATTGGAACTCCAATGTGTTGGAAATATGCCCTAGAGGCAATAATAAAATGGTTATTATTATATTTCTTTGTTCATGATAATTGTCTATTATTCATGCTATAATTGTGTTATCCGGAAATCGTAATACATATGTGAATACATAGACCACAACATGTCCCTAGTGAGCCTCTAGTTGACTAGCTCGTTGATCAACAGATAGTCATGGTTTCCTAACTATGGACATTGAATGTCATTGATAACGGGATCACATCATTAGGAGAATGATGTGATGGACAAGACCCAATCCTAAGCATACCACAAAGATCGTGTAGTTCGTTTGCTAGAGCTTTTCCAAATGTCAAGTATCATTTCCTTAGACCATGAGATTGTGCAACTCCGGATACCGTAGGAGTGCTTTGGTGTGCCAAACGTCACAACGAATCGGGTGGCTATAAAGGTGCACTACGGTATCTCCGAAAGTGTCTGTTGGGTTGGCACGAATCGAGGCCCCGGGATTTGTCACTCCGCATGACGGAGAGGTATCTCTGGGCCCACTCGCAATGCATCATCACAATGAGCTCAATGTGACGAGGTGTCCGTCACGGGATCATGCATTACGGTCACGAGTAAAGTGACTTGCCGGTAATGAGATTGAACGAGGTATTGGGATACCGACGATCGAAGTCTCGCAAGTAACGCATCGATTGACAAAGGGAATTGTATACGGGATTGATTGAATCCTCGACATCGTGGTACATCCGATGAGATCATCGAGTAGCATGCGGGAGCCAACATGGGTATCCAGATCCCGCTGTTGGTTATTGACCGGAGAGTTGTCTCGGTCATGTTCAAGGTGTCTCCTTAACCCATAGGGTCTACGCACTTAAGGTTCAATTGGACGCTAGGGTTGTAGAGATATTAGTATGCAGTAAACCCGAAAGTTGTTCGAGTCCCGGATGAGATCCTGGACGTCACGAGGAGTTCGGAATGGTCCGGAGGAAAAGATTTATATATAGGAAGTCAAGTTTCGCCATCGGGAAAGTTTCGGGGTCACCGGTAGTCTGGGACCACCGGGAAGGGTCCTGGGTCCACCGAGGTGGGCCCACCTATCCTGGAGGGGCCCCATGGGCTCAAGTGGGGAGGGAGCCAGCCTGGTGGGCTGGTGCGCCCCTTGGCCTCCTCGCCTAGGGTAGGAAACCCTAGGGGGGGGCGCCTGGCTTGGGGGGCAAGCCACCCTTGCCGCCGCCCCTTGGAGATCCCATCTCCTAGGGCTGCACCCTCCCTGTGGGGCCTATATATAGTGGGGGAAGGGAGGGCAGCCGCACCCTAGCCTCTGGCGCCCCTCTCCCTCTCCAACACCTCCTCCTCTCTCCGTAGAGCTTGGCGAAGCCCCGCCGAGATCCTGCTGCATCCACCACCACGCCGTCAGCTTCTTTGGATCTCCATCAACCTCTCATTCCCCTTCTTGGATCAAGAAGGAGGAGACGTCTTCCCCAACCGTGCGTGTGTTGAACGCGGAGGTGCCGTCTGCTCGGCGCCTCGGTCATCAGTGATTTGGATCACGACGCAGTGCGACTCCATCAACCCCTGCTCTCTTGAACGCTCAGCCATGATCTACAAGGGTATGTAGATGCACTCCTCTTCCCTCGTTGCTAGATAATTCCATAGATTGATCTTGGTGATGCGTAGAAAATTTTGATTTCTGCCACGCTCCCCAACAAAGGGCATCATGAGCTAGGTCTATGCGTGTAGTTACTATGCACGAGTAGAACACAAAGCAGTTAGGGCGTAGATGTTGTCAATTTTCTTGCCACTACTAGTCTTATCTTGCTTCGGCGGCATCGTGGGATGAAGCGGCCAGGACCGACCTTACACGTACGCTTACGTGAGACAGGTTCCACCGACTAACATACACTAGTTGCATAAGGTGGCTAGCGGTGTCTGTCTCTCCCACTTTAGTTGGAGCAGATTCGATGAAAAGGGTCCTTATGAAGGGTAAATAGAAATTGGCATATCACGTTGTGGTTTTACGTAGGTAAGAAACGTTCTTGCTAGAAACCTATAACAGCCATCAGAAAACATGCAACAACAATTAGAGGACGCCTAACTTGTTTTTGCAGCAAGTGCTTTGTGATGTGATATGGCCAAAGGATGTGATGAATGATATATGTGATGTATGAGATGATCATGTTCTTGTAATAGGAATCACGACTTGCATGTCGATGAGTATGACAACCGCAGGAGCCATAGGAGTTGTCTTTATTTTTGTATGACCTGCGTGTCATTGAATAACGCCATGTAACTTACTTTTACTTTATTGCTAAACGCTGTTAGCCATAGAAGTAGAAGTAATCATTGGCGTGACAACTTCATGAAGACACGATGATGGAGATCATGATGATGGAGATCATGGTGTCATGCCGATGACGAAGATGATCATGGCGCTCAAGATGGAGATCAAAGGAGCAATATGATATTGGCCATATCATGTCACTATTTGATTGCATGTGATGTTTATCATGTTTTGCTTATTATTTGCTTAGAACGACGGTAGTAAATAAGATGATCCCTTTTAATAATTTCAAGAAAGTGTTCCCCTAATTGTGCAATCGCTATGAAGGTTCGTTGTTTCAAGCACCACGTGATGATCGGGTGTGATAGATTCTAACGCTCAATACAATGGGTGTAAGCCAGATTTACACACGCAATACACTTAGGTTGACTTGACGAGCCTAGCATGTACGAGACATGGCCTCGTAACACGGAAGACCGAAAGGTTGAGCATGAGTCGATAGAAGATAATGATCAACATGAAGATGTTCATCGACGTTGACTAGTCCATCTCACGTGATGATCGGACACGGCCTAGTTAACTCGGATCATGTTTCACTTAGATGACTAGAGGGATGTCTATCTGAGTAAGAGTTCATTGAATAATTTGATTAGATGAACTTAATTATCATGAACTTAGTCTAAAATCTTTACAATATGTCTGGTAGATCAAATGGCCCACGCTAATGTTGCCCTCAACTTCAACGCTGCTCCTAGAGAAAACCAAGCTGAAAGATGATGGCAGCAACTATATGGTCTGGGTCCGGAACCCGAGGATCATCCTCATAGCTGCCAAGAAAGATTATGTCCTAGAAGCACCGCTAGGTGAAGCACCCATCCTGCAGAACCAAGACGTTATGAACGCTTGGCGCCTCGTCTTGATGATTACTCCCTCGCTCAATGCGGCATGCTTTACAGCTTAGGAACCGGGCTCCAAAAGCGCTTTTGAGCAACACGGAGCATATGAGATGTTTGAAGAGCTGAAAATGGTTTTCCAAGCTCATGCTCGGGTCGAGAGATATGAAGTCTCCGACAAGTTCTTCAGCCGTAAGATGGAGGAAAATAGTTCGCTGCTGAGCACATACTCAAGATGTCCAGGTTGCACAATTGCTTGACTCATTTGGAGTTAATCTCCCGGATCACGCAGTCATTGACAGGATCCTTCAGTCGCTTCCTCCGAGCTACAAGAGCTTTGTGATGAACTTCAATATGCAAGGGATGGAAAAGACCATTCCCGAGGTATATTCAATGCTGAAATCAGCGGAGGAGGAGATCAAAAGGAACATCAAGTGTTGATGGTGAATAAAACCACTAAGTTTAAGAAAGGCAAGGGTAAGAAGAACTTCAAGAAGGACGGCAAGGAGTTGCCGCTACCGTAAGTCACTTGCCGAGAAGAAGCCAAAGAATGGACCCAAGCCTGAGACCCAGTGCTTTTATTGCAAGGGAAGTGGTCATCGAAGCGGAACTGCCCCAAATACTTAAAGCGCATAAGAAGGCCGGGCAACACTAAAGGTATATGTGATATACATGTAATTGATGTGTACCTTACCAAGACTCGTAGTAGCTCCTCAGGTATTTGATACCGTGCCGTTGCTCATATTTGTAACTCAAAGCAAGAGCTGCGGAATAAGCGGAGACCGGGCGAAGGACGCAGGTGACGATCTTGCGCCGTCGGGAATGGTTCCAAGGTTGATGTGATCGCCATTGACACGCTGCCTCTACATTTACCTACCACGGGATTAGTTTTAAACCTCAATAATTGTTATTTAGTGCCAGCTTTGAGCATGAACATTGTATCGTGATCTCGTTTAATTGAGATGGCTACTCATTTAAATCCGAGAATAATGGTTGTTCTATTTATATGAGAGATATGTTTTATGGTCATGCCCCATTTGGTGAATGGTTTATTCTTAATGAATCTCGAGTGTAATGTTACACATATTCATAGTGTGAATACCAAAAGATGTAAAGTTGATAACGATAGTCCCACATACTTGTGGTAATCGCCGCCTTTGGTCACATTGGTGTCAAGTTTATCTGTAAGCTCCATGTTGATGGACTTTTAGAGTCTCTCGATTATGAATCATTTGACACATGCTAACCATGCCTTATGGGAAAAATGACCAAGACTCCGCTTCTCCTAACAATGGAGCGAGCAACCAACTTGTTGGAAATCATACATACCGATGTGTGCGGTCCAATGAGCGTTGAGGCTCGTGGAGGATATTGTTATGTTCTCACTCTCACTGATGCCTTGAGTAGATATGGATATGTCTACTTAATGAAACACAAGTCTGAGACCTTTGAAAAGTTCAAGGAATTTCAGAGTGAGGTTGAGAATCAACGTGACAGGAAAATAAAGTTCTTACAATCAGATCGTGGGGGAGAATATTTAAGTCACGAATTTGGTACGCACTTAAGGAAATGTGGAATCGTTTCACAAATCACGCTACCGAACACCTCAGCGTAATCTGGTGTCTCGAACGTCAGAATCGCACTCTATTGGATATGGTGCGATCCATGATGTCACTCACCGATTTACCGAATCATTTTGGGGATACGCTCTAGAGACAGCCGCATTCACTTTAAATAGGGCTCCGTCGAAATCCGTTGAGACGACACCGTATGAATTATGGTTTGGGTAGAAACCTAAGTCATCGCTTCTAAAAGATTGGGGATGCTATGCTTATGTCAAGAAACTTCAACCTGAAAAGCTCGAACCCAATTCGGAAAAATGCGTCATCATAGGATACCCTAAGGAAACCATTGGGTATACCTTCTACCTCAGATCCGAAGGCAAGATCTTCGTTGCCAAGAACGGGTCCTTTCTGGAGAAAGAGTTTCTCTCGATAGAATTAAGTGGGAGGAAAGTAGAGCTTGATGAAGTACTACCTCTTGAAACGGGAAGTAGCGCAGCTCAGGAAGATGTTCCTATGGTGCCTGCACAGACTAGAGAGGAGGTTAATGATGATGATCAAGGTACTTCGGATCAAGCTCCTACCGAACTTAAGGGTCCACAAGGACACGCTCCGCACCAGAGTGGTACGCAAGCAACCCTGTCTTGGAAATCATGTTGTTAGACAACGGTGAACCTTCTCGAACTATGAAGAAGCGATGGCGGGCCCAGATTCCGACAAATGGCTAGAAGCCATGAAATCCGAGATAGGATCCATGTATGAAAACGAAGTATGGACTTTGACCGCCTTTGCCCGATGATCGGCGAGCCATAGAAAATAAATGGATCTTTAACAAGAAGATGTACGCCGGATGGTAATGTGACCATCTATATAGGCTCGACTTGTCGCTAAGGGTTATCGACAAGTTCAAGGGGTTGACTACGATGAGACTTTCTCACCCGTAGCGAAGCTGAAGTCCGTCCGAATCATGATAGCAATTGCCGCATACTATGATTATGAGATATGGCAAATGGACGTCAAAACAGCATTCCTTAACGGCCATCTTAAGGGAGAACTGTATATGATGCAGCCGGAAGGTTTTGTCGATCCTAAGAATGCTAACAAGGTGTGCAAGCTCCAACGCTCAATCTATGGGCTGGTGCAAGCATCTCGGAGTTGGAACATTCGATTTGATGAGATGATCAAAGCGTTTGGGTTTACGCAGACTTATGGAGAAACCTGTGTTTACAAGAAAGTGAGTGGGAGCTCTGTAGCATTTCTCATATTATATGTGGATGACATACTGTTGATGGGAAATGATATAGAATTCTTGGAAAGCATAAAGGCCTACTTGAACAAGTGTTTTTCAATGAAGGACCTTGGAGAAGCTGCTTATATATTAGGCATCAAGATCTATAGAGATAGATCGAGACGCCTCATTGGTCTTTCACAAAGTACGTTACCTTGACAAGATATTGAAGAAGTTCAATATGGATCAGTCCAAGAAGGGGTTCTTACTCAGTATTGCAAGGTGTGCGATTGAGCACGGCTCAATGCCCCACCACGGCGTAAGATAGAGAAAAGATGAGTGTCGTCCCCTATGCCTCAGCCATAGGGTCTATTATGTATGCCATGCCGTACTGCAGACCTGATGTAAACCTTGCCATAAGTTTGGTAGGAAGGTACCAAAGTAATCCCGCATGGAACACTGGACAGCGGTCAAGAATATCCTGAAGTACCGAAAAGGACTAAGGACATGTTTCTCCTTTATGGAGGTGATTTAAGAGCTCGTCAGAAGGGTTACGCCGATGCTAGCTTCGAGACAGATCTGGATGACTCTAAGTCACAAACCGGATACGTGTTTATTTTGAATGGTGGGGCGATGGTGGGTGCGATTTGCAAGCAAAGCGCCGTGGCGGGATCTACATGTGAAGCGGAGTACATGGCAGCCTCGTGAGGCAGCGCATGAAGCAATCTGGGTGAAGGAGTTCATCACCGACCTAGGAGTCATACCCAATGCGTCGGGGCCGATCACACTCTTCTCGTGACAACACCGAGCTATTGCACTAGCCAAGGAGCCTGTGTTTCACAAGAAGACCAGGCACATCAAGCGTCGCTTCAACTCCATTCGTGAAAATGTTCAAGATGGAGACATAGATATTTAGTAAAGTACATACGGACCTGAATGTAGCGTATCCGCTGACTAAACCTCTCCCTAGAGCAAAACATGATCAACACCAGAACTCTATGGGTGTTCGATTCATCACAATGTAACTAGATTAGTGACTCTAGTGCAAGTGGGAGACTGTTGGAAATATTCCCTAGAGGCAATAATAAAATGGTTATTATTATATTTCTTTGTTCATGATAATTGTCTATTTTTCATGCTATAATTGTGTTATCCAGAAATCGTAATACATGTGTAAATACATAGACCACAACATGTCCCTTGTGAGCCTCTAGTTGACTAGCTCGTTGATCAACAGATAGTCATGGTTTCCTGACTATGGACATTGGATGTCATTGATAACGGGATCACATCATTAGGAGAATGATGTGATGGACAAGACCCAATCCTAAGCATAGCACAAAGATCGTGTAGTTCGCTTGCTAGAGCTTTTCCAAATGTCAAGTATCATTTCCTTAGACCATGAGATTGTGCAACTTCGCGGATACCGTAGGGAGTGCTTTGGGTGTGCCAAACGTCACAACGTAATCGGGTGGCTATAAAGGTGCACTCTGGGTATCTCCAAAAGTGTCTCATTGGGTTGGCACGAATCGAGACCGGATTTGTCACTCAGTATGACGGAGAGGTATCTCTCGGGCCAACTCGGTAATGCATCATCATAATGAGCTCAATGTGACCAAGTGTCTCGTCACGGGATCATGCATTACGGTACGACTAAAGTGACTTGCCCGTGAGCGAGATTGAACGAGGTATTGGGATACCGACGATCGAAGTCTCGGGCAAGTAACGCATCGATTGACAAAGGGAATTGTATACGGGATTGATTGAATCCTCGACATCGTGGTTCATCCGATGAGATCATCGAGGAGCATGTGGGAGCCAACATGGGTATCCAGATCCCGCTGTTGGTTATTGACCAGAGAGTTGTCTCGGTCATGTCTGCGTGTCTCCCGAACCCGTAGGGTCTACACACTTAAGGTTCGGTGACGCTAGGGTTGTAGAGATATTAGTATGCAGTAACCCGAAAGTTGTTCGGAGTCCCGGATGAGATCCCCGACGTCACGAGGAGTTCTGGAATGGTCCGGAGGTAAAGATTTATATATAGGAAGTCAAGTTTCGGCTATCGGGAAAGTTTCGGGGATCACCGGTATTGTACCGGGACCACCGGAAGGGTCCCGGGGGTCCACCGGGTGGGGCCACCTATCCCGGAGGGCCCAATGGGCTGAAGTGGGAGGGGAACCAGCCCCGGTGGGCTGGTGCGCCCCTTGGCCTCCCCCGCGCCTAGGGCAGGAAACCCTAGGGGTGGGGCGCCTTGGCTTGGGGGGCAAGCAACTTGGTCAGCCGCCCCTTGGAGATCCCATCTCCTAGGGCGGCGCCTGTGGGGGCCTATATAGTGGGGGAGGGAGGGCAGCCGCACCTGGCCCCTGGCGCCTCCCTCTCTCTCTCCAACACCTACTCCTCTCCGTGAGCTTGGCGAAGCCTCGCCGAGATCCCTCACAGATCCACCACCACGCTGTCGTGCTCATCGATCTCCATCAACCTCTCCTTCCCCTTGCTGGATCAAGAAGGAGGAAACGTCTTTCCCAACCATACGTGTGTGTTGAACACGGAGGTGCCGTCCGTTCGGCGCTCGGTCATCGGTGATTTGGATCACGACGAGTACGACTCCATCAACCCCGTTCTCTTGAACGCTTCCGCTCGCGATCTACAAGGGTATGTAGATGCACTTCTCTTCCCCTCGTTGCTAGATAATTCCATAGATTGATCTTGGTGATGCATACAAAATTTTGATTTCTGCTACGTTCCCCAACACAATGGTGCAATAGATATGTTTGAAACATGTTTCTTTAACTGGTTTGCTGTTGTAACTTGCTCTATGTTGATTTCAGTTTCAATTGAATAAACAGTTATGTTCTCATGTCATGCACATTACAAGTGTTGTTATTGCTCTGTAGTTTCCCACACTTATATTCTGTCTATTCTGCTTTGTCTTAAACATATATTATTTGAATTGTGTCTCTATCTTGATTTGGCAACAAAAGTAGAATGATATAGACCATACAAAGGACCATGGTACATAGATATATGTTTGTTTCATGTTGTTATCCTGTCCACTTTACTACTGAACTGATTTACCAAAATGAGTTTCATATACAACATGGTAAACATGTGATGTGTCTGCTTGTTTCTCTTTGTGAATGCGGAAAAAATATTGGAGAAGAGTACCCCCGTTATACAATGGTAAAGGAAGTAATGCAGATAAGGTTCAAGATAGGGAGACATCCCTGTTGGTCTCCAAGAAAGCTGATAAAAACTATCTTGACGACAGTGAGACAGCCCAAAAGTCCTATCTTGATGTAGTGTTCGAAAGCATCGCCAAGATCACTTGGCACAAGCTCTTCAAACTCGTTGCTTGAATTAGTTCGTCTTCTTGAGTTTCAACTTCAAGTTGAAAGACATCGATCAGATGTGCTGTGACACGAAGCCGAAGGACTGAGGAAGTCCTTGCAGAATTCAGATGCATACTTTCTAGTGCAACAAAAAGCGCTGGAGGATTTAAGAACCAAACAAGAGAAAGTTAATAAGCTTGCTAACCATATTGCCAGCATTATGGTTACCCATGATATTGTTTCTTGAGCTCTTCAAGTGGTTTGATTACGGACTTGTTTTTCTTTGCTGGCGTTTATTTGTATTGGTCGCCTACTTTGACAACCAAAGGTATGTGATATGCTGCTTTGTTCCCTATAGTTGCACTGGTGGCGAACTTTGATGCCCAGTGGATGTAATATGTGTAATAGTCGTGATAGCCTAGCTTAAGTTGCTTGCTTATTTATTTCCTTGTTGTCTGGTTTATTTGTTTGCTTATAGTCAGTGCAGTTCTTTTTCCACGGTTTGCTAGTGGCCGCAATAACCTATTTATTAAAACCAGGCCACAATAACCATGGGCTACATATTTACTATAGTGACCATGGGCCTCCTACGGTCCGTAGAAACAATGGGCCTTCTATGGGCCGTAGAAACAATGGGGCTTCTATACGGGCCGTAGCATCAATGGGCCTTCTACGGGCGGTATGATCGATTGGCCGGACATGGGCCAATAATGCATCGCATTATGGGTCAGAACGGGCTAGAGTTGGAATCATCCATTCATGGGCCGACCATAACGGGCCGTCATTAATCGGCTGTATTAGATGACGCTATGAAAACGGACCAACGGATTAATGGGTCACAAACGGGCCGAATGTAACCACGGGCTGAATTTGGCCCACAAGCAGAAAAGGCCAGTAACGGGCCGTAAGTAACTGAATGCTGGAAATTAGCCCAAAAATAAATGGGCCCTGAGAAGGCCGAAAGATAACATGGGTTGGAAAAGGCCTAATGAAATAATGGGCCGTTAATGCGTATAAAGCGGTACACTATTCATTAGGGCCAGTTTCACCACGGGCCGTTAATGGGCCAAGAGTTACAAAGGACCTCATATGGGCCGAAAGACATCATGGGCCATACGTGGGCCAGAAGTTACAATGCGCTGGAATCATATTGGACGGCCCATATGACGCTACTGGGCTTAATTCGGATAGGTCGTAACGGGCCGTGAGTTAGCGGGCCGTAAACGGGCTATATACGAACATGCCGTTAACAGACTTTCCGTGGTCCGGCCCCTACCTTTTGACCAAGTCAAACAGGTCGGCCTTTTCACCGGAATGGGCCTCTGTTGGGTCATGCCATGTGTCGACGTATCATAGGCTCCTCCTATCCAATGAGTGGATGACATCTATCCCAACGGTGAGCCGACACGTGGTTCCTCTAGCTATTGAGAATTTTACACGTGGAAAATCCCCATTGGTCCGGGCTGTTAACGGGTTATCGGATCCAAAACCGGACCCGATAGCTTAACGGCGACCCGCTACGGTGGATGCCACATGTCGGTTATCCTTGACGAAAGCACATCCATGATGCACCATTTATCATCATGGAAGTGGACACTTCCGTGATGATAATTTTGGTAATGTCATGGAGCACTTCTACGACAGCACATGTATGACTATCTTGATTCTGTCATAAAATCGTCATGGATGTTCATGCATGACAAAAAATGTGACCTACTGTGACAAACACGTATCATCATGGAAGTGTATTTTTTTGTAGTGTGTGTACCAGACCTGATGTGTGTCTTGCCATAAGTTTGGCAGGAAGGTACCAAAGTAATCCAGGAGTGGATCACTGGACAGCGGTCAAGAACATACTGAATTACCTGAAAAGGACCAAGGATATGTTTCTCACTTATGGAGGTGAGAAAGAGCTCGTCGTAAATGGTTACGTTGATGCTAGCTTTGACACTGATCCGGATGACTCTAAGTCACAAACCGAGTACATATTTTTATTAAATGGTAAAGCTGTCAGTTGGTGTAGTTCCAAGCAGAGCATCGTGGCAGGATCTACGTGTGAAGCGGAGTACATAGCTGCTTCGGAAGCAGCACATGAAGGAGTCTGGATGAAGGAGTTCATATCCGATCTGGGTGTAATACCCAGTGCATCGGGTCCAATGAAAATCTTTTGTGACAACACTGGAGCAATTGCCTTGGCGAAGGAATCCAGGTTTCACAAGAGAACCAAACACATCAAGAGATGCTTCAACTCCATTAATGAAAAGGTCAAGGACGGAGAGATAGCGATTTGCAAAATACATACGGATATGAATGTAGCAGACCCGTTGACTAAGCCTCTTCCACGAGCAAAACATGATCAGCACCAAGACTCAATGGGTGTTAGATTCATCACAATGTAATCTAGATTATTTACTCTAGTGCAAGTGGGAGACTGAAGGAAATATGCCCTAGAGGTAATAATAAAGTTGTTATTTTATAGTTCATGATAAATGTTTATTATTCATGCTAGAATTGTATTAACCGGAAACTTGATACATGTGTGGATACATAGACAAAATACTGTGTCCCTAGTAAGCCTCTATTAGACTAGCTCATTGACCAAAGATGGTTAAGGTTCCCTAACCATGGACATGTGTTGTCATTTGATGAATGAGATTACATCATTAGGAGAATGATGTGATGGACAAGACCCATCCGTTAGCTTAGCATGTTGATAGTTCAGTTTATTGCTACCGGTTTCTTCATGTCAAATACATATTCCTTCGACTATGAGATTATGCAAATCCCGAATACCGGAGGAATACCTTGTGTGCTATCAAACGTCACAACATAACTGGGTGATCATAAAGATCATCTACATGTATCTCCAAAGGTGTTTGTTAAGTTTGTTGGGGAACGTAGTAATTTAAAAAAAATTCCTACGCACACGCAAGATCATGGTGATGCATAGCAACGAGAGGGGAGAGTGTCGTTCATGTACCCTCGTAGACCATAAGAGGAAGCGTTATGACCACGCGGTTGATGTAGTTGTACGTCTTCACGATCGACCGATCCTAGTACCGAACGTACGACACCTCCGCGATCTGCACACGTTCAGCTCGGTGACGTCCCACGAACTCACAATCCAAAGAGAGCTTCGAGGAGAGTTCGCCAAAGACGACGGGCGTGATGACTGTGTTGATGAAGCTACGACGCAGGCTTCGCCTAAGCACCGCCACGATATGACCGAGGTGGATTATGGTGGAGGGCACGCACATGGCTAAAGATCAATGATCAACTTGTGTGTCTTGGGGTGCCCCCCTGCCCCAGTATATAAAGGAGCTAGGGGGAGGCGGCCGGGCAGAGAAGGGCGCGCCAAGGGGGGAGTCCTACTCCCACCAGGAGAAGAGAGGGGAGGAAGAGGCGTCACTCCTTGTCGAATTCGTACTAGAGGGGAAGGGGGCGGGCGGCCCTGCCTTGGTCGCCCCTCCTCTTCTCCACTAAGGCCCATATGACCCATTATACTCCCCGGGGGGGTTCCGGTAACCCCCCGGTACTCCGGTATATGCCCGAACTTGCCCGGAACACTTCTGAAGTCCAAACATAGTCATCCAATATATCGATCTTTATGTCTCGACCATTTTGAGACTCCTCGTCATGTCTGTGACCATATCCGGGACACCGAACTATCTTCGGTACATCAAAACACATAAACTCATAACACCGATCGTCACCGAACGTTAAGCATGCGGACCCTACGGTTTCGAGAACTATGTAGACATGACCGAGACACGTCTCCGGTCAATAACCAATAGCGGAACCTGGATGCTCATATTGGATCCTACATATTCTACGAAGATCTTTATCGTTCAAACTGCATAACAACATACGTAGTTCACTTTGTCATTGGTATGTTACTTGCCCGAGATTATATCGTCGGTATCCAATACCTATTTCAATCTAGTTACCGCAAGTCTCTTTACTCGTTCCGTAATGCATCATCCCGCAACTAACTCATTAGTCACATTGCTTGCAAGGCTTATAGTGATGTGCATTACCGAGAGGGCCCATAGATACCTCTCCGACAATAAGAGTGACAAATCCTAATCTCGATCTATGCCAACTCAACAAGTATCATCGGAGACACCTGTAGAGCACCTTTATAATCACCAAGTACGTTGTGACATTTGGTAGCACACAAAGTGTTCCTCTAGTAGTCGGGAGTTGCATAATCTCATAGTCATGGAACATGTATAAGTCATGAAGAAAGCAATAGCAACATACTAAACGATCAAGTGCTAAGCTAACGGAATGGGTCAAGTCAATCACATCATTCTCTAATGATGTGATCCCGTTTATCAAATCACAACTCATGTCTATGGCTAGGAAACTTAACCATCTTTGATTAACGAGCTAGTCAAGTAGAGTCATACTAGTGACACTGCTTTGTCTATGTATTCACACATGTACTAAGTTTCCGGTTAATACAATTCTAGCATGAATAATAAACATTTATCATGAAATAAGGAAATAAATAATAACTTTATTATTGCCTCTAGGGCATATTTCCTTCAGTCTCCCACTTGCACTAGAGTCGATAATCTAGTTCACATCACCATGTGATTTAACACCAATATTCACATCTGTATGTGATTAACACCCATAGTACACATCTTCATGTGACCAACACCCGAAGGGTTTACTAGAGTCAATAATCTAGTTCACATTGCTATGTGATTAACACCCAAAGAGTACTAAGGTATGATCATGTTTTGCTCGTGAGAGAAGTTTAGTCAACGGGTCTGTCACATTCGGAGCCGTATGTATTTTGCAAATATTCTATGTCTATAATGCTCTGCACGGAGCTACTCTAGCTAATTTCTCCCACTTTCAATATGTATCCATATTGAGACTTAGAGTCATCTGGATCGGTGTAAAAGCTTGCACCGATGTAACTCTTTACTGACGAGCTCTTTTATCACCTCCATAATCGAGAAATATTTCCTTAGTCCTCACTAAGGATATTCTTGACCGTTGTCCAGTGATCTACTCCTAGATCAAAATTGTACTTCCTTGCCAAACTCAGAGCAAGGTATACAATAGGTCTGGTACACAGCATAGAATACTTTATAGAACCTATGACTGAGGCATAGGGAATGACTTTTCATTCTCTTTCTATTTTCTACCATGGTCAGGTTTTGAGTCTTACTCAACTTCACACCTTGCAACACAGGCAAGAACTCCTTCTTTGACTATTCCATTTTGAACTACTTTAAAATCTTATCAAGGTATGTAATCATTGAAAAATCTTATCAAGCGTCTTGATCTATCTCTATAGATCTTGATGCTCAATGTGTAAGCAGCTTCACCCAGGTCTTTCTTTGAAAAACTCCTTTCAAACACTCCTTTATGCTTTCCAGAAAATTTTACATTATTTATGATCAACAATATGTCATTCACATATACTTATCAGAAAGGCTGTAGTGCTCCCACTCACTTTCCTGTAAATACAGGCTTCACCGTAAGTCTGTATAAAACCATATGCTTTGATCAACTCATCAAAGCGTATATTCCAACTCTGAGATGCTTGCACCAGTCCATAGATTGATCACTGGAGCTTGCACACTTTGTTAGCACCTTTAGGATTGACAAAACCTTCTGGTTGCATCATATACAACTCTTCTTTAATAAATCCATTAAGGAATGCAGTTTTGACATCCATTTGCCAGATTTCATAAAGTGTGGCAATTGCTAACATGATTCGCATTGCATTTAAGCATCGATACGAGTGAGAAAATCTCATCTTATTCAACACCTTGAACTTGTTGAAAAACTTTTTACGACAAGTCGAGCTTTGTAGATAGTAACACTACTATCGCCCTGCCTTCCTCTTGAAGATCCATTTATTTTCTATGGCTTGCCGATCATCGGGCAATTCCACCAAAGTCCACACTTTGTTCTTATACATGGATCCCATCTCAGATTTCATGGCCTTCAAGCCATTTCGCGGAATCTGGGCTCATCATCGCTTCCTTATAGTTCGTAGGTTCATCATGGTCTAGTAACATGACTTCCAGAACAGGATTACCATACCACTCTGGTGCAAACTATACTTTGGAAGACCTACGAGGTTCTGTACTAACTTAATCTGAAGTTTCATGATCATCATCATTAGCTTCCTCACTAATTGGTATAGGAATCATTGGAACTGATTTCTGTGATGAACTACTTTCCAATTTGGGAGAAGGTACAATTACCTTATCAAGCTCTACTTTCCTCCCACTCACTTCTTTCGAGAGAAACTCCTTCTCTAAAAAGGATCCATCTTAGCAACGAATATCTTGCCTTCGGATCTGTGATAGAAGGTGCACCCAACAGTCTCCTTTGGGTATCCTATGAAGACGCATTTTTTCGATTGTGAAGCTTTTTCACATAAGCATCGCAGCCTCAAACTTTAAGAAATGGCAACTTTGGTTTCTTGCCAAACCATAGTTCATAAGGCGTCGTCTCAACAGATTTTGATGGTGCCCTTTTTAACGTGAATGCAACTATCTCTAATGCATAACCCCAAAACGATAGTGGTAAATCGGTAAGAGACATCATAGATTGCACCATATCTAATAAAGTGCGGTTACGACGTTCGGACACACCATTACGCTGTGGTGTTCCAGGTGGCGTGAGTTGCGAAACTATTCCGCATTGTTTCAAATGAAGATCAAACTCATAACTCAAATATTCTCCTCCACGATCAGATCGTAGAAACTTTATTTTCTTGTTACGATGATTTTCCACTTCACTCTGAAATTCTTTGAACTTTTCAGACGTTTGCACTTATGTTTCATCAAGTAGATATACCCATATCCGCTCAAATCATCTGTGAAGGTCGAAAATAACTTGATACCCGCCATGAGCCTCAACACTCATCGGATCACATACATCAAGATGTATTATTTCCAATAAGTCAGTTGCTCGCTCCATTGTTCCGGAGAATGCAGTCTTAGTCATCTTGCCCATAAGGCATGGTTCGCAAGCATCAAGTGATTCATAATCAAGTGATTCCAAAATTCCATCAACATGGAGTTTCTTCATGCGCTTTACACCAATATGACCTAAATGGCAGTGCCAGAAATAAGTTGCACTATCATTATTAACTTTGCATCTTTTGACTTCAATATTATGAATATGTGTATCACTACGATCGAGATCCAACTAACCATTTTCATTGGGTGTATGACCATAGAAGGTTTTATTCATGTAAACAGAAAAACAATTATTCTCTAACTTAAATGAATAACCGTATTGCAATAAACATGATCAAATCATATTCATGCTCAACGCAAACACCAAATAACACTTATTTAGGTTCAACACTAATCCCGAAAAGTATAGGGAGTGTGCGATGATGATGATCATATCAATCTTGGAACCACTTCCAACACACATCGTCACTTCACCCTTAACTAGTCTATGTTCATTCTCGCAACTCCCGCTTCGAGTTACTACTCTTAGCAACTGAACTAGTATCAAATACCGAGGGTTACTATGAACACTAGTAAAGTACACATCAAAAATCTGTATATCAAATATACCTTTGTTTACTTTGCCATCCTTCTTACCCGCCAAATGTTTGGGGTAGTTCCGCTTCGAGTGACCATTCCCTTTGCAGTAGAAGCACTCAGTTCCAGGCTAGGGTCTAGCTTTGGGTTTCTTCATTGGAGCAGCAACTTGCTTGCTATTCTTCTTGAAGTTCCCTTTCTTTCCCTTTGCCCTTTTACTTGAAACTAGTGGTCTTGTCAACCATCAACACTTGATGCTTTTCCTGATTTCTAATTTCAGCATCGCGAAGAGCTTGGGAATTTTTTTGTTATCCCTCGCATATTATAGTTCATCACGAAGTTCTAGTAACTTGGTGATAGTGACTAGAGAATTCTGTCAATCACTATCTTATCTGGAAGATTAACTCCCACTTGATTCAAGCGATTGTACTACCCAGACAATCTGAGCATATGCTCAATGGTTGAGCTATTCTCCTCCATCTTGTAGGCAAAGTACTGTCAGAGGTCTCATACCTCTCGACAAGGGCATGAGTATGAAATACCAATTGCAACTCCTGGAACATCTTATATGTTCCGTGGCGTTCAAAACATTTTTGAAGGCCCGGTTCTAAGCCGTAAAGCATGGTGCACTAAACTATCAAGTGGTCATCATACCAAGCTTTGCCAAACGTTCATAATGTTTGTATCTGCTCCTGCAATAGGTCCGTCACCTAGTGGTGCATCAAGGACATAATTCTTCTGTGCAGCAATGAGGATAATCCTCAGATCACGGATCCAATCCGCATCATTGCTACTAACATCTTTCAACTTAGTTTTCTCAAGGAACATATCAAAAAATAAAACAAAGGGAGCTAAACGCGAGCTATTGATCTACAGCATAGGTTTGCAAAATACTAACAGGACTAAGTTCATGATAAATTAAAGATCAATTAATCATATTACTTAAGAACTGCCACATAGATAGACATCCCTCTAGTCATCTAAATGATCACGTGATCCAAATCAACTAAACCATGTCCGATCATCACGTGAGATGGAGTAGTTTTCAATGGTGAAGATCACTATGTTGATCATATCTACTATATGATTCACGCTTGACCTTTCGGTCTCCAGTGTTTCGAGGCCATATCTGCATATGCTAGGCTCGTCAAGTTTAACCCGAGTATTTCTGCTTGTGCAAAACTGGCTTGCACCCGTTGTAAGTGAAAGTTGAGCTTATCACACCCGATCATCACGCGGTGTCTCGGCACGATGAACTTTGGCAACGGTGCATACTCAAGGAGAACACTTTTACCTTGAAATTTAGTGAGAGCTCATCTTATAATGCTACCGTCAATCAAAGCAAAATAAGATGCATAAAAGATAAACATCACATGCAATCAATATAAGTGATATGATATGGCCATCATCATCTTGTGCCTTTGATCTCCATCTTCAAAGCACCATCATGATCACCATCGTCACCGGCGCGACACCTTGATCTTCATCGTAGCATCGTTGTCGTCTCGCCAACTATTGCTTCTACGACTATCGCTACCGCTTAGTGATAAAGTAAAGCAATTACTGAAGCGATTATATTGCATATAATAAGCGACAACCATATGGCTCCACCCGATTGCCGATAACTTTGTTACAAAACATGATCATCTCATACAATAAAATTTAGCATCATGTCTTGACCATATCACATCACAACATGCCCTGCAAAAACAAGTTAGACGTCATCTATTTTGTTGTTGCAAGTTTTACGTGGCTGCTACGGGCTGAGCAAGAATCGTTCTTACCTACGCATCAAAACCACAACGATATTTCGTCAAGTTAGTGTTGTTTTAACCTTCTCAAGGACCGGGCATAGCCACACTCGGTTCAACTAAAGTTGGAGAAACTGACACCCGCCAGCCACCTATGTGCGAAGCACGTCGGTAGAATCAGTCTCGCGTAAGCGTACGCGTAATGTCGGTCCGGGCCACTTCATCCAACAATACCGCCGAACCAAAGTATGACATGCTGGTAAGCAGTATGACTTGTATCGCCCACAACTCACTTGTGTTCTACTCGTGCATATAACATCTACGCATAAACCTGGCTCGGATGTCCTTTGTTGGGGAACGTAGTAATTTCAAAAAAATTCCTACGCACACGCAAGATCATGGTGATGCATAGCAACGAGAGGGGAGAGTGTCGTCCATGTACCCTCGCAGACTGTAAGCGGAAGCATTATGACAACGCGGTTGGTGTAGTCGTACGTCTTCACGATCGACCGATCCTAGTACCGAACGTATGGCACCTCCGCGATCTGCACACGTTCACCTCGGTGACGTCCCACGAACTCACGATCCAATGGAGAGCTTGAGGAGAGTTCCATGACACGACGACATGATGACTGTGTTGATGAAGCTACCGACGCAGGGCTTTGCCTAAGCACCGCTACGATATGACCAAGGTGGATTATGGTGGAGCGGGGCACCTCACACGGCTAAAGATCGATGATCAACTTGTGTGTCTTGGGGTGCCCCCCCCCCCGCCCTCATATATAAAGGAGCTAGGGGGGAGGCGGCCGGCCAGGAGGTGGGCGCGCCAAGGGGGGAGTCCTACTCCCACCGGGAGTATGACTCCTGCTTTCCTAGTAGGAGTAGGAGAAGGGGGAAGGAGGAGAGGGAGGAAGCGCCCCTTGTCCACCGGACTAGAGGGGGAGGCGCGCGGCCCTTCCTTGGCCGCCCCTCCTCTTCTCCACTAAGGCCCATATGGCCCATTATACTCCCCGAGGAAAGTTCAGTAACCCGCTACTCCGTTATATGCCCGAACTTGCCCGGAACACTTCCGAAGTCCAAACATAGTCATCCAATATATTGATCTTCATGTCTCGACCATTTCGAGACTCCTCGTCATGTCCGTGATCATATCCGGGACTCCGAACTACCTTCGGTACATCAAAAAACATAAACTCATAATACCAATCGTCACCGAACGTTAAGCGTCGCGGACCCTCGTGTTAGAGAACTATGTAGACATGACCGAGACACGTCTCCGTCCAATAACCAATAAGCGGAACCTGGATGCTCATATTGGCTCCTACATATTCTATGAAGATCTATATCGGTCAAACCGCATAACAACATACGTTGTTCCCTTTGTCATCGGTATGTTACTTGCGAGATTTGATCGTCGGTATCCAATACCTAGTTCAATCTCGTTACCGCAAGTCTCTTTATTCGTCCGTAATGCATCATCGCAACTAAATCATTAGTCACATTGCTTGCAAGGCTTATAGTGATGTGCATTGCGAGAGGGCCCAAAGATACCTCTCCGACAATCGGAGTGACAAATCCTAATCTCGATCTATGCCAACTCAACAAGTACCATCGGAGACACCTGTAGAGCACCTTTATAATCACCCAGTTATGTTGTGATGTTTGGTAGCACATAAAGTGTTCCTCTGGTATTCGGGAGTTGCATAATATCATAGTCATAGGAACATGTATAAGTCATGAAGAAAGCAATAGCAACATACTAAACGATCAAGTGCTAAGCTAACGGAATGGGTCAAGTCAATCACATCATTCTCTAATGATGTGACCCCGTTTATCAAATGACAACTCATGTCTATGGCTAGGAAACTTAACCGTCATTAATTAACGAGTTAGTCAAGTAGAGGCATACTAGTGACACTCTGTTTTGTCTATGTATTCACACATGTACTAAGTTTCCGGTTAACACAATTCTAGCATGAATAATAAACATTTATCATGAAATAAGGAAATAAATAATAACTTTATTATTGCCTCTAGAGCATATTTCCTTCAAAGTTGCTTAGATCGAGATTAGTATTTGTCACTCCGAGTATCAGAGAGGTATCTCTAGGCCCTCTCGGTAATACACATCATAAGTAGCCTTGCAAGCAAAGTGACTAATGAGTTAGTTGCAAGATGATGTATTATGGAGCAGTAAAGACACTTGCCGATATGCTAGATTGAACTAGGTCTGAAGATACCGACGATCGAATCTCGGGCAAATAACATACAGATGGACAAAGGGAATTACGTATGTTGTCATAATGGTTTGACCTATAAAGATCTTCATAGAATATGTGGGATCGAATATGAGAATCCAGGTTCCGCTATTGGTTATTGACCGGAGAAGTGTCTCGGTGATGTCTACATAGTTCTCGAACCCGTAGGGTCCGCACGCTTAACGTTCGTTGACGATATAGTGTTATATGAGTTATATGATTTGGTGACAGAATGTTGTTCGGAGTCCTGGATGAGATCACGGACTTGACAAGGAGTCTCGAAATGGTCGAGAGGTAAATATTTATATATAGGATGATGGTATTCGGACACCGTAAGTGTTTTGGAGAAAATCGGATAGTCATCGGAGTATCGGAGGGGGTACCAGGCACCCCAGGAGGATAATGGGCCTATTGGGCCATGAGGGAGGAGCACACCATCCCACAAGGGGCTCGCACATCCCCCCAAGGCAGCCGGCCAAGTGGGAGGAAGGAAGGAAGGGGACTGGGCATCCCCTTTCCTTCTCTTCCCCCTTTCCTCTTTCTCCTCCGGCAAATAAGGTAGGGGGCACCTTTGGGTGGACCCCAAGTAGGATTCGGCCTACTTTGGGCGCCCCCTTGACTGCTCCTCCCTCTCTCCACCTATATATACATGAGGGAGGGGGCGCCACACACCCACGGCATAATCTTAGCCGTGTGCAGCGCCCCCCTCCGCCGTTTACACCCTCGGTCATATTTTCGTAGTGCTTAGGCGGCCGTCTTGGAGATCTTCACCATCACCATCACCACGCAGTCGTGCTGCTGGAACTCATCCACTACCTTGTCGTCTTGCTGGATCAATATATAAGGCGTGGATGTCATCGAGCTGAACGTGTGCTGAACGCGGAGGTGTCGTACTTTCGGTGCTCGATCGGTTGGATCGCGAAGAAAGTTCGACTACATCTACCGCATTGTCAAACGCTTCCGCTTACGGTCTACGAGGGTACGTACAAACACCCCCACCCCTCGTTGCTATGCATCTCCATGGATAGATCATTGCGTGTGTGTATAATTTTTTTATTTTCCATGCAACGTTCCCCAACAAAGACTACTTTGGACCATAAATATTTGACATGCAAGCTCAAGAACATGATCACCACAACAACAAAAATTTGCAATGTATAAAGCACTAAAACAAAAACTAATTGGACCAACTGAGGAGTTTCACAAAGCACATACCTTGACAAAGTTTTGAAAAGGTTCAAAATGGATCAAAGAAAGGGTTCTTGCCTGTATTGCAAGGTGTGAGTAACACTCAAAGCCCGACCACGGCAGAAGAAAGAGAAAGGATGAAAGTCATTCTGTATGCCTCAGCCATAGGCTGTATTATGTATGCCATGCTGTGTACCAGACCTGATGTGTGCCTTGCCATAAGTCTGGCAGGGAGGTACCAAAGTGATCCAGGAGTAGATCACTGGACAGTGGTCAAGAATATCCCGAAGTACCTGAAAAGGACTAAGGACATGTTTCTCGTTTATGAGGTGATGAAGAGCTCGTCGTAAAGGGTTACGTCGATGCTAGCTTCGACACAGATCCGGGTAACTCTAAGTCTCAAACCGGATACGTATTTATATTAAATGGTGGAGCGGTCAGTTGGTGCAGTTCCAAGCAGAGTGTCGTGGCGGGAGCTACATGTGAAGAGGAGTATATAGCTGCTTCGGAAGCAGTGCAAGAAGGAGCCTGGATGAAGGAGTTCATATCCAATCTGGGTGTAATACCTAGTGCATCGGATCCAATGACTATCTTTTGTGACAACGCTGGAGCTATTTCCATTGCCAAGGAGCCCAGCTTTCACAAGAGAACCAAGCACATCAAGCTCCGCTTCAACTCCATTCGTAATTATGTTAAGGATGGAGACATATAACTTTGCATAGTACATAATGATCTGAATATGGCAGACCCGTTGACTAAACCTCTTCCACGGGCAAAACATGATCAGCACCAAGACTCCATGGGTGTTATATTCATAACTATGTAAACTATATTATTGACTCTAGTAAAAATGGGAGGCTGTTGGAAATATGCCCTATAGGCAATAATAAATTGGTTATTATCATATTTCCCTCTTCATGACAAATGTTTATTATTCATGCTACAATTGTATTGACGGAAACTTAAATACATGTGTGAATACATAAACTACACTGTGTCCCTAGTATGCCTCTACTAGACTAGCTCGTTGATCAAAGATGCTTAAGGTTTCCTAACCATAGACATGAGTTGTCATTTGATAACGGGATCACATTAGTAGGAGAATGATGTGATGGACTAGACCCAACCGTAAGCTTAGCATCATATAGTTTAAGTTATTTGCTATAGCTTTTTTCATGTCAAGTATCTGTTCCTTCGACCATGAGATCTTGCAACTCCAAGATACCGGAGGAATACCTTGTGTGATATGAAACATTACTTCGTAACTAGGTGATCGTAAAGGTGCTCTATAGGTATCTCCGAGGGTGTCTATTGGATTGGCATGGATCGAGACTGGGATTTGTAACTCCGTTTGACAGAGAGGTATCTCTGGGCCCTCTCAGTAATACAACATCACAAGTAGCTTGCAAGCAATGTGACTAAGGAGTTAGTCACATGATCTTGTATTACGGAACGAGTAAAGAGACTTGTCTGTAACGAGATTGAACTAGGTATGAGATACCGATGATCGAATCTCGGGCAAGTAACATATCACCGGACAAAGGGAATTGCATACAGGATTAACCGAATCCTTGACATCGTGGCTCAACCGATAAAAGATCTTCGTGGAAAATGTAGTAACCAATATGGGCATCCAGGTCTCGCTATTGGTTATTGACCGGAGAGGTGTCTCGGTCACGACTACATGATTCCCGGACCCACAGGGTCGCACGCTTAACATTCGTTGATGCTAGAGTAGTATTGGGATATTTCATGATTGGTAACGAATGTTGTTTTTAGTCCTGGACGAGATCCCGGATGTAACGAGGAGTTTCGGAATGTTCGGAAGGTAAAGATTTATATATGGAAAGTTGTTTTCAGGGTTCCGGAAAAGGTTTCAACTTTTTCGGTATTGTACCATCGTCTTGGTTGTGATCCCATATACTTCTTCGCCTTCTCTTGCTGGATCAAGGAGGAGAAGACGTCATCAAGCCGCATGTGTGCTAAACTCGGAAGTGCCGTCCGTTCGGCACTAGATCAGTTGGATCGTGTTCGGATCGCGAAGGGTACAACTACATCAACCGCGTTATATACGCTTCCACTTTCGGTCTACGAGGGTACGTAGAAACATTCTCTCCTCTCGTTGCTATGCTTCTACTAGATAGATCTTGTGTGTTCGTAGGAATTTTTTTGATTCCCATGCAACGTTACCCAACACAGCGTGCTTATGCTGATATGATTGAGATTCCAAAAATTATTGCTTCGACTTTGCTACGACCTATTGGTGGCAGAGACGAGAGTTAGTAAAGGGAGAACAAGTACAGACGCCTGATCGTACAGCTTTGTCTATACACGCTCTATCTCTGAACTTTGTACACACAACAGGAAAAGCAGAGAAAAACTATTCTCCTGGAATAACGGAAAAAACCATTATGCGGTTTTCAAATCCTTAACGTGGATGTGTCTTTCCCTAATGATGATAACAGTGGTTCTTGTGGAGCTCTCATTCATGATCACACGGGAGGCTTTATTGCAGCAACTGTTTCTCGAATGGAACATGTAGCTGACGTGGTTACTACTGAATAGGAAGCACCGCGTCAAGGACTTTTGCTAATTTAGGGTCATGGATGTGAGAAGGTTGTGGTCCAAACTGATAACATCTGTTGTTGATGCACAGAATTGAAACGAGGGTTACTTGTTGGTGGCTGCACAGATCCTCAATGAATGTCAAAGTCTACTTGCCAGTTTCGGGAAGGTCCTTATTGAACATAGTGATAGGGAGTCAAACATGGTTGCCCATGAGCTAGCTTGTTTTGGGAGGTCTAATCCACCGATATTGTGGTCGGATACACCTCCAAGTTTTATTTTATCTTTATTAACAGACAAGGAAAGTGTAATTTAAGTTAATAAAGCTAACCATGAAGGTCTTCCCTAAAAAAAGGCAGCATCTACCTTTCCCCTCATGGATGCCCACCCTTCCTGATCCAACGGTTGTTGAACGTTCCATCTTTCCAAGTGCACAGCAATTAGCCCAGATAGAAAAGTAGCCCAAATAAGGCCCAGTTCGGTAGCTAAATGAGCATAGCTTGGTATCGAGGCGAGAATAGACAGAGAGACAAGAGCGTATTTACTTGAGAGTACATAACATTCAGCAGAGTTTGACCGATCACCTGTAGCAACACAACACGAGGATAAAGATCTATAAACATTTGAGAACCACATGGCTATCACCTCCTTGTTCCCATCGAGGCTTATACAGATTGCCAAGAGCTAAAGCAAGAAGTAACTCAACTGCACTCAAACTTATCTCGACATTGAATGCTGAAATTCAAAACACACTACATCTTATCTTGTAGAACATGACCCTAAATATCCAGAAAACTGAAGTTGTCACAACAGTTATTCCACCCCAAGTGTGTATGCAGGCAAGTATGTTCACGAGCACCACCTCTCATACATGTGACAGATATGATTGCGATGGCGGTCTCAATACCTCCTGTCACAAGCAATTTGGAGCAAGAATTCACAACACACAGCTCCATTCCCTCCTCTCTTGTGCAGGGTTTAACAACAGAAATGCCAACTATCAATCTGTTTACTGACAACACCAGAGTTAACACTGAAAAACAGAAGGAAATTCCCATGCATAATTAGTTCAGCTTGATCCCTGCAAGTACAAGTGTAGTTGTACAATCTCCCACGTTGGGTTTTTATGAAAATAGTTGGTATTTTGCCCCTATTACTACTTCTATATACACTCCACACACTTACAAAATTTCACATTAGTCAAGACTCAAGATATAAACACGCTTTGCCAGCCCGTCCCACCCGTCCCCGCGTCCCCAGCGTCGCCTCCCCTGGCGGCGGCGACGGGAACCAGATCCAGCCGCCCTTCACCCTTCCCATCTCCATCCCAACCTCGCCGCCACCGGAGGAACGGCCGGCGAAGCTGGCGCCGGCTCCCGAGATGGTGGCGGCGGGGCGAGACCGCTCCCTTTCGATGGTGAGAGTCCAGATCTGAGGCGGCGCCTCGGGCTGGGTGCGGATGGCGCTCCCCGGCGGGAGTGATCTCTCTCGGTGAGGTAGGCGGTTCCCTCGGCTGCGGGCAGCGAGGTCTCGGTGAAGCGCTTGTCTTGGCGGGAGGCCCAGGCTCCCAGCGTCGGATCGGAGGCGATCCTGGTCCGCCAGTGATACATGACCTCCGGCGGCTGGATCTCCGGCGTGCACCGCGCTGCGGATGTTGTGGCTGGTTCGAGGTGGCGGCAGGGTGCTTGGCCGGGAAACCCTTGAGCCCGGTGGCGGTCACGATGTCGATGGCGTCCCAGACGCCATTCCCTACTTGGTGGCGGCGCCGACGCTAAACCTCCCCTGCCTCCCCCCTTCCCCTGCGCCCGGGTGAAAACCCTAGCCCCGGTGGCTAAGCGGCAAGGTGTTGGGGAACGCTATGTAAAATTAAAATTTTTCTACGGTTTCACCAAGATCCATCTATGAGTTCATCTAAGCAACGAGTCATGGGAGAGAGACTACATCTACATACCACTTGTAGATCGCTACGCTGAAGCGTTCAATGGAACGGGGATGATGGAGTCGCACTACTGCGTGATCCAAATCACCGATGACAAGTCTTTGAACGGACAGCACCTCCGCGTTCAACACACGTGCGGAGCGGATGACGCCTCCTCCTTCTTGATCTAGCAAGGGGAAGGAGGAGGTTGAGGAAGAAGGCTCCAGCAAGTAGCACGACGTGGTGTTGGTGGAGAGGCAAGATCTCGGCGAGGCTTCGCCAAGCACTCAACGGAGGAGGAGAGGTGTTGGGAGAGCAGGCTGCGCCTTGGATCAGGTGTTCAGCCCTCCCTCACCCCCTATATTTATAGGGGAGGGAAGAGGCAGCCCCTCTAGATGAGATCTAGAGGGGGTGGCGGCGAGGAGGGGCTTGCCCCCCAAGCAGGCGCCCCCAGGTTCCCCCCAACCCCTAGGCGCATGGGCCCAAGGGGGCGCCCAGCCCTCCAGGCTGGTTCCCCTGTCCCTTGCGCCCATGAGGCCTCCAAGAGGTGGCCTCCCGGTGGACCCCGAACCCCTCCAAAGGGCCCCGGTAAAATACCGATATGCCCTCAAACTTTCCGGTGTCCGTATGACAACTTCCCATATATAAATCTTCACCTCCGGACCATTCCAAACTCCTCGTGGCGTCAGGGATCTCATCCCGGGACTCAACAACATTCGGTAATCACATACAAGTCTTCCTAATAACCCTAAGCGTCACCGAACCTTAAGTGTGTAGACCCTACGGGTTCGGAGACATCTGCGACATGACCGAGACGGCTCTCGGTCAATAACCAGCAGCGGGATCTGGATACCCATGTTGGCTCCCACATGCTCCTCGATGATATCATCGGACGAACCACGATGTCGAGGATTCAATCAACCCCCAGTATACTATTCCCTTTGTCGGACGGTATGTTACTTGCCGAGATTCGATCGCTTCGGTATCCCAATACCTCGTTCAATCTCGCTGCCGCCAAAGAAGTCACTTTACTCGCACTGCAATGCATGATCCCGTGACCAAACACTTGGCCACTTTGAGCTCATTATGATGATGCACTACTGAGTGGGCCCGGTGATACCTCTCCGTCATAACGGAGGACAAATCCAGTCTCGATCCGTGTCAACCCAACAGACACTTCGGAGATACCAGTAGTGCACCTTTATAGTCACCCAGTTACGTTGTGACGTTTGGTACACCCAAAGCACTCCTACGGTATCCGGGAGCTACACGATCTCATGGTCTAAGGAAGAGATACTTGACATTGGAAAAGCTCTCTAGCAAACGAACTACACGATCTTGTGCTATGCTTAGGATTGGGTCTTGTCCATCACATCATTCTCCTAATGATGTGATCCCGTTATCAACGACATCCAATGTCCATAGTCAGGAAACCATGACTATCTGTTGATCAACGAGCTAGTCAACTAGAGGCTCACTAGGGACATATTGTGGTCTATGTATTCACACGTGTATTACGATTTCCGGATAAGACAATTATAGCATGAATAAAAGAGAATTATCATGAACAAGGAAATATAATAATAATACTTTTATTATTGCCTCTAGGGCATATTTCCAACAGTCTCCCACTTGCACTGGAGTCAATAATCTAGTTACATTGTGATGAATCGAACACCCATAGAGTTCTGGTGTTGATCATGTTTTTGCTCATGAAGAGGTTTAGTCAACGGGTCCGACGACATTCGTGATCCGTATGCACTTTGCAAATTTCTACGTCTCCATCTTGAACATTTTCACGAATGGAGTTGAAGCGACGCTTGATGTGCTCGGTCTTCTTGTGAAACCTGGCTCCTTGGCAAGTGCAATAGCTCCAGTGTTGTCACTGAAGAGTTTGATCAGCTCCGACGCATTGGGTATGACTCCTAGGTCGGTGATGAACTCCTTCATCCAAATGGCTTCATGCGCCGCTTCCGAGGCTGCCATGTACTCCGCTTCACATGTAGATCCCGCCACCACGCTTCGCTTGCAGTGCACCAGCCATCGCTCCACCATTCAACATATACACGTATCCGGTTTGTGACTTTGAGTCATCTGGATCTGTGTCGAAGCTTAGCGCCGACGTAACCCTTTACGACGAGCTCTTCGTCACCTCCATAAGCGAAACATGTCCTTTGTCCTTTTCAGTACTTCAGGATATTCTTGACGCTGTCCGTGTTCCTTGCCGGGATTACTTTGGTACCTTCCTACCAAACTTACGGCAAGGTTTACATCAGTGTCCTGTACACAGCATGGCATACATAATAGATCCTATGGCTGAGGCATAGGGATGACACTCATCTCTTCTTTATCTTTTGCCGTGGTCGGGCATTGAGCCGAGCTCAATTTCACACCTTGCAAAACAGGCAAGAACCCTTTCTTGGACTGATCCATTTTGAACTTCTTCTAAATCTTATCAAGGTATGTGCTTTGTGAAAGACCTATGAGTCGTCTCGATCTATCCCTATAGATTTTGATGCCTAATATGTAAGCAGCTTCTCCAAGGTCCTTCATTGAAAAACTCTTATTCAAGTAGGCCTTAATGTTGTCCAAAAGTTCTATATCATTTCCCATCAAAAGTATGTCATCTACATATAATATGAGAAATGCTACAGAGCTCCCACTCACTTTCTTGTAAACGCAGGCTTCTCCATAAGTCTCAAGATGAGCCCAAACGCTTTGATCATCTCATCAAAGCGAATGTTCCAACTTCGAGATGCTTGCACCAGCCCATAAATGGATCGCTGAGCTTGCATACCTTGTTAGCATTCTTAGGGTCGACAAAACCTTCCTACTGCATCATATACAGCCTTCCTTAAGGTAGCCGTTAAGGAATGCCATTTTGACGCCCATTTGCCATATCTCATAATCATAGTATGCGGCAATTGCTAACATGATACGGACGGACTTCAGCTTCGCTCACGGGACGTAAAGTCTCATCATAGTCAACCCCTTGAACTTGCCGATAACCCTTAGCGACAAGTCGAGCTTTATAGATGGTAACATTACCATCCGCTGTCATCTTCTTCTTAAAGATCCATTTGTTTTCTATCGCCACGATCATTTGGCAAGTCTGTCAAAGTGCATACTTTGTTTTCATACATGGATCCTATCTCGGATTGCATGGCTTCAAGCCATTTGTTGGAATCTGGGCCCGCCATCGCTTCTTCATAGTTGAAGGTTCACCGTTGTCTAACAACATGATTTCCAAGACAGGGTTGCCGCACCACTCAAAGTGCGGAGAACGTGTCCTTGTGGACCCTCCGAAGTTGTTAGCAACTTGATCCGGCACCTTGATCATTATCATTAATTTCCTCTCCAACGGTGTGTAGGCACCATAGGAACATTTTCCCGAGCTGCACTACTTTCCGGTTCAAGAGGTAGTACTTCATCGAAGTTCTACTTTCCTCCCACTTACTCCATTCGAGAGAAACTCTTTTTCGTAAAGGATCCGTTCTTGGCAACAAAGATCTTGCCTTCGGATCTAAGGTAGAAGGTATACCCAATGGTTTCCTTAGGGTATCCTATGAAGACGCATTTTTCCGACTTGGGTTCGAGCTTTTCAGTTGAAGTTTCTTGACATAAGCATCGCATCCCCAAACTTTTTAGAAACGACAACTTAGGTTTCTTCCCAAACCATAATTCATATGGTGTCGTCTCAACGGATTTAGGCGGTGCCCTATTTAAAGTGAATGTAGTCATCTCTAGAGCGTATCCCCAAAATGATAGCGGTAAATCAAGAAGAGACATCATAATCGCACCATATCCAATAGAGTGCGACATTTACGGCGTTCGGACACACCGTTCTATTGAGGTGTTCGGTAGCGTGAGTTGTGAAACGATTCCACATTTCCTTAAGTGTGTACCAAATTCGTGACTTAAATATTCTCCTCCACGATCCGATCAGAAGAACTTTATTTTTCGGTCACGTTGATTCTCTACCTCATTCTGAAATTCCTTGAACTTTTCAAAGGTCTCGCATTTGTGTTTCATCAAGTAGACATACCCATATCTAGTTAAGTCGTCTGTGAGAGTGAGAACATAACGATATCCTCCGCGAGCCTCAACGCTCATTGGACCGCACACATCGGTATGTTTGATTTCCAATAAGTTGGTTGCTCGCTCCATTGTTCTGGAGAACGGAGTCTTGGTCATTTTGCCCATAAGGCATGGTTCGCATGTGTCAAATGATTCATAATCGAGAGACTCTAAAAGTCCATCGCATGGAGCTTCTTCATGCGCTTTGACACCAATGTGACCAAGGCGGCAGTGCCACAAGTATGTGGGACTATCGTTATCAACTTTATATCTTTTGGTATTCACACTATGAATATGTGTAACATTACGCTCGAGATTCATTAAGAATAAACCATTGACCATCGGAGCATGACCATAAAACATTTCTCTCATATAAATAGAACAACCATTATTCTCGGATTTAAATGAGTAGCCATCTCGTATTAAACGAGATCCTGATACAATGTTCATGCTCAAACTTGGCACTAAATAACAACTATTGAGGTTTAAAACTAATCCCGTAGGTAAATGTAGAGGTAGCATGCCGACGGCGATCACATCGACCTTGGAACCATTCCCGACGCGCATCATCACCTCGTCCTTCGCCAGTCTCCGTTTATTCCGCAGCTCCTGCCAGAGTTACATATATGAGCAACGGCACGGTATCAAATACCCAGGAGTTACTACGAGTCTTGGTAAGGTACACATCAATTACATGTATATCAAATATACCTTTAGTGTTGCCGGCCTTCTTGTCTGCTAAGTATTTGGGGCAGTTCCGCTTCCAATGACCCTTCCCTTTGCAATAAAAGCACTCAGTCCCAGGCTTGGGTCCATTGCATGACTTCTTCCTGGCAACTGGCTTACCAGGCGCGGCAACATCCTTGCCGTCCTTTTTGAAGTTCTTCTTACCCTTGCCCTTCTTGAACTTAGTGGCTTTATTAACCATCAACCCTTGATGCTCCTTCTTGATTTCTACCTCTGCTGACTTCAGCATTGAAAATACTTCAGGAATAGTTTCACCATCCCCTGCATATTGTAGTTCATCACAAAGCTCTTGTAGCTCGGTGGGAGCGATCAAGGATTCTGTCAATAACCGCCTCGTGGGAGGTTAATGTCCACTACAAAGCGGTTATGCAACCTGCACATTTTGAGTATGTGCTCACCGACAGAACTATTTTCCTCCATCTTACAACTGTAGAACTTGTCGGAGACTTCATATCTCTCGACCGGGCATGAGCTTGGAAAACTAGTTTCAGCTCCTCGAACATCTCATATGCTCCGTGTTGCTCAAAACGCTTTTGGAGCCCGGTTCTAAGTCGTAAAGCATGCCGCGACCGAACGAGGGAGTAATCATCAAGATTTAGACTGCCAAGCCGCTCATAACGCCTTGGTTCTCCGGGATGGGTGCTTCACCTAGCGCTTCTAGGACATATTGTTTCTTGGCAGCTATGAGGATGATCCTCGTGTTTAGGACCCGGTCACGAATAGTTGCGCCATCATCTTTCAGCTTGGTTTTCTCTAGGAACGCGTTGAAGTTCATGGTGACATGAGCGTTGGCCATTTGATCTACAAGACATTTTGCAAAGATTTTAGACTATTGTTCATGATAATAAAGTTCATCTAATCAAATTATTTAAATAACTCCCACTCAGGTTTGACATCCCTCTAGTCATCTAAGTGTTACATGATCCGAGTCGATTCAGGCCATGTCCGATCATCACGTGAGACGGACTAGTCATCGTCGGTGAACATCTCCATGTTGATCGTATCTTCCATACGACTCATGTTCGACCTTTCGGTCTCTCGTGTTCCGAGGCCATGTCTGTACATGCTAGGCTCGTCAAGTTAACCTAAGTGTTTTGCATGTGTAAAACTGTCTTACACCCGTTGTATGTGAACGTAAGGATCTATCACACCCGATCATCACGTGGTGCTTAAAACGGACGAACTTTAGCAACGGTGCACGCTAGGGGAAAACACTTTCTTGAAATTGTTATGAGGGATCATCTTATTTACTACCGTCGTTCTAAGTAAACAAGATGCATAAACATAATAAACATTACATGCAATTATATAGTAGTGAAATGATATGGCCAATATCATATAGCTCCTTTGATCTCCATCTTCGGGGCTCCATGATCATCTTGTCACCGCATGACACCATGGTCTCCATCATCATGATCTCCATCATCGTGTCTTCATGAAGTTGCTCGCCAACTATTACTTCTACTACTATGGCTAACACGCTTAGCAATAAAGTAAAGTAATTTACATGATGCGTTCTCAATGACACGCAGGTCATACAAAAAATAAAGACAACTCCTATGGCTCCTGCCGGTTGTCATACTCATCGACATGCAAGTCGTGATTCCTATTACAAGAACATAATCTCATAAATCACATATATATCATTCATCATTCATCACAACTTTGGCCATATCACATCACAAAACACTTGTTGCAAAAAACAAGTTAGACGTCCTCTAATTGTTGTTGCAAGTTTTACGTGGCTGCAATAGGGTTCTAGCAAGAACGCTTTCTTACCTACGCCGAAAGCCACAACGTGATTTGTCAACTTCTATTTACCCTTCATAAGGACCCTTTTCATCGAATCCGCTCCAACTAAAGTGGGAGCGATAGACACCGCTAGCCACCTTATGCAACTAGTGCATGTCACCGGTGGAACCACCTCAACGTAAGCGTACGTGTAAGGTCGGTCTGGGCCGCTTCATCCCACAATACCGCTGAAGCAAGATAAGACTAGTAGCGGCAAGAGAGTTGACAACATCTACGCCCACAACAAATTGTGTTCTACTCGTGTAATAGAGAACTACGCATAGACCTAGCTCATGATGCCACTCTTGGGGAACGTTGCAGAAAATTAAAAAAATTTCAACGGTTTCACCAAGATCCATCTATGAGTTCATCTAAGCAACGAGTCATGGGAGAGAGATTACATCTACATACCACTTGTAGATCCGTGCGGAAGCGTTCAATGGAACGGGGATGATGGAGACGCATTTCGCCGTGATCCAAATCACCGATGACAAGTGCTGAACGGACAGCACCTTCTCTGCTCAACACACGCACGGAAAGCGGATGACGCCTCCTCCTTCTTGATCCAGCAAGGGGAAGGAGAGGTTGAGGAAGAAGGCTCCAGCAGCCAGCACGACGGCGTGGTGTTGGTGGAAGGCAAGATCTCGGCCAGGCTTCGCCAAGCACTCAACCGAGGAGGAGAGGTGTTGGGAGGGAGGGCTGCGCCATGGATCGTGTGTTCAGCCTCCCTCACCCCCTCTATTTATAGGGGAAGGGGAAGGGGCGGCCCCTCTAGATGAGATCTAGAGGGGGGCAGGAGGGGGCTTGCCCCCCAAGCAAGGGGCCGCCCCCACTAGGGTTCCCCCCCAACCCTAGGCGCATGGGCCCAAGGGGGGGCGCCCAGCCCTCCAGGGGCTGGTTCCCTGTCCCTTGCGGCCCATGAGGCCCTCCAAGAGGGGTGGCCCTTGCCCAGTGGACCTCGAACCCTCCGGTGGCCCCAGACAATACCGATATGCCCCTCAAACTTTCCTCAAGGTCCGTATGACAACTTCCCATATATAAATCTTCACCTCCCACCATTCCGAACTCCTCGTGACGTCCGGGGATCTCATCCCGGACTCAACAACATTTGGTAATCACATACAAGTCTTCCTAATAACCCTAGCGCCACCGAACCTTATGTGTAGACCCTCTACGGGTTCGGGAGACATGCGATTATGAGCGAGACGGCTCTCGTCAATAACTAGCAGCTGGATCTGGATACCCATGTTGGTTCCACATGCTCCTCGATGATATCATCGGATGAACCACGATGTCGAGGATTCAATCAACCCCGTATACTATTCCCTTTGTCGACGGTATGTTACTTGCCCGAGATTCGATCGTCGGTATCCCAATACCTCGCTCAATCTCGCTGCCGCGGCAAGTCACTTTACTCAGACCGTAATGCATGATCCCGTGACCAAACACTTGGTCACTTTGAGCTCATTATGATTATGCACTACCGAAAGTGGGCCCAAGGATACCTCTCCGCCATACGGAGTGACAAATCCCAATCACGATCCGTGTCAACCCAATGTACACTTTCGGAGATACCGTGTTGGGGAACGAGTAAATTCAAAATTTTCCTACATGTCACCAAGATCTATCCATGGAGAGACTAGCAACGAGGGAAGGAGAGTGCATCTACATACCCTTGTAGATCGCTAAGCGAAGCGTTCAAGTGAACGGGGTTGATGGAGTCGCATCGCCGTGATTCAAATCACCGATGATCCTAGTGCCGAACGGACGGCACCTCCGCTGCTCAACACACGTGACAGCCCGGTGATCGTCTCCCATGCCTTGATCCAGCAAGGAGAGAGGGAGAGGTTGAGGAAGACTCCATCCAGCGGCAGCACAACGGGCGTGGTGGTGGTGGAGGAGCGTGGCATCCCTGCAGGGCTTCGCCAAGCACCTCATGGGAGAGGAGGAGGTGTCACGGGAGGGAGGAGGTGCTGTGGACTCGGTGTGGCTTCCCTCCTCCCTCCCTTTATATAGGTGCAAGAGAGGAAAGGGTGCAGCCTTGCCCCTTCCTCCAAGGAAGGGGTGCGGCCAAGAGGGGGGGAGGAGTCCATCCTCCCCAAGGCACCTCAGAGGTGCCTTCCCCCCTTTGGACTCTTCCCTCCCCAAGTCTCCTTGGCGCATGGGCCTCTTGGGGTTGGTGCCCTTGGCCCATATGGGCCAAGGCGCACCCCCTACAGCCCAAGTGGCCCCCCGGGGCAGGTGGACCCCCCCGGTGGACCCCCGGACCCCTTTCACTCGATTAATACCGATAATGTCGCGAAACTTTTCCTGACCAAAATAAGACTTCCTATATATAAATCTTTACCTCCGACCATTCCGGAACTCATCGTGACGTCCGGGATCTCATCCGGACTCCGAACAACATTCGTAACCACATACAAACTTACTTTATAACCCTAGCGCCATCGAACCTTAAGTGTGTAGACCCTACGGGTTCGGGAACCATGCGTACATGACCGAGACGTTCTCCGTCAATAACCAACAGCGGGATCTGGATACCCATGTTGACTCCCACATGTTCCACGATGATCTCATCGGATGAACCACGATGTCAAGGACTCAATCGATCCCGTATACAATTCCCTTTGTCTGCTGACATTGTACTTGCCCGAGATTCGATCGTCGGTATCCCGATACCTTGTTCAATCTCGTTACGCAAGTCTCTTTACTCGTCCCATAACACATCATCCCGTGATCAACCCCTTGGTCACATTGTGCACATTATGATGATGTCCTACCGAAAGTGGGCCCGGAGATACCTCTCCGTCACACGGTGTGACAAATCCCGCCTCGATTCGTACCAACCCAATGCATACACTTTCGGAGATACCGTAATGCACCTTAATAGCCACCCAGCCACGTTGTGACGCTTGGTACACCCAAAGCATTCCTATCGTTATCCGGGAGTTGCACAATCTCATGGTCTAAGGAAATGATACTTGACATTTAGAAAAGCTTTAGCATACGAACTACACGATCCGTGCTAGGCTTAGGATTGGGTCTTGTCCATCACATCATTCTCCTAATGATGTGATCCCGTTATCAATGACATCCAATGTCCATGGTCGTGAAACCGTAACCATCTATTGATTAACGAGCTAGTCAACTAGAGGCTTACTAGGGACATGGTGTTGTCTATGTACCCACACATGTATCTCGAAGTTTCCTATCAATACAATTATAGCATGGATAATAAACGATTATCATGAACAAGGAAATATAATAATAACTAATTTATTATTGCCTCTAGGGCACATTTCCAACAGTCTCCCACTTGCACTAGAGTCAATAATCTAGTTCACATCGCCATGTGATTAACACTCACAGGTCACATCGCCATGTGACCAACATCCAAAGAGTTTACTAGTGTCATTAAACTAGTTCACATCATCATGTGATTAAGACTCAATGAGTTCTGGGGTTTGATCATGTTTTGCTTGTGAGAGAGGTTTTAGTCAACAGATCTGAACCTTTCAGATCCGTGTGTGCTTTGCAAATTTCTAGGTCATATTATAAATGTTGCTTCCACGCTCCATTTGAAACTATTCCAAATGGTTGCTCCACTATACGTATCCGGTTTGCTATTCAGAGTCATTCGGATAGGTGTCAAAGCTTGCATCGATGTAACCCTTTACGCCGAACTCTTTATCACCTCCATAATTGAGAAACATGTCCTTATTTACTCCAAGGACAATTTTGACCGCTGTGCAATGATCCCCATTCCTGGATCATTCTTGTACCCCTTGACTGACTCATGGCAAGGCACACTTCCGGTGCGGTACACAAAGATAGCATACTATAGAGCCTACGTCTAAAGCATAGGGGACGACCTTCGTCCTTTCTCTCTTTCTCTGCCGTGGTCGAGCTTTAAGTCTTAACTTCATACCTTACATCTCGTGCAAGAACTCCTTCTTTGATCGATCCATCTTGAACACCTTCAAGATCATGTCAAGGTATGTGCTCATTTGAAAGTATCATTTAGCTGTTTCGATCTGTTCTCATAGATCTTGATGCCCAATGTTTAAGCAGCTTAATCCAGGTTTTCACTTGAAGAACACTTTTCAAATAACCCTATATGCTTTACGTAAAATTCTTCATCATTTCGATCATCAATATGTCAACGACATATACTCATCGAAATTCTATAGTGCTCCCACTCACTTCTTTGGAAATACAAGTTTCTCACAAACTTTGTATAAACCCAAAATCTTTGATCATTTTATCAAAGCGTATATTCCAACTCCGAGATGCTTACTCCAGTCCTTAGAAGGATCGCTGGAGCCCGCATACCTTTTAGCATCTTTAGGATCGACAAAACTTTCTGATTGTATCACATACAACCTTTCCTTACAAAACTGGTAAGGAAACTCGTTTTGACATCCATCCGCCAGATTTCATAAATGCAGCTAATGGTAACATAATTCCGACGGACTTAAGCATCGCTTCTGGATGAGAAAATCTCATCGTAGTCAACTCCTTGAACTTGTGAAAAACTCTTCGCCACAAGTCGAGCTTCATAGACGGTGACATTACACGACGTCGGCGTTAATCTTCTTCTTAAAGATCCATTTATCTTAATGGCTTGCCGATCAATGGCAAGTCCACCAAAGTCCATGCTTTGTTCTCGATACATGGATCCTATCTCGGATTTCATGGCTTCTAACCATTTGTTGGAATATGGGCCCACCATTGCTTCTCCATAGCTCGCAGGTTCATTGTTGTCTAGCAACATGACATTCAAGACAGGATCACCGCATTCACTCCGGGCAAAGACGCTGCCTTGTCGCCCCACGAGGTTCGGTAGTGACTTGATCTCAAGCTTCATGATCACCATCATCAACTTCCACTTCAATTGATGTAGGTGCCACAGGAACAACTTCCTGTGCCCTGCTACACAGTGGTTGAAGTGATGGTTCAATAACCTCATCAAGTCTCGACCATCCTCCCACTCAATTCTTTCGAGAGAAACTTTTCCTCGAGAAAGGACCCGTTTCTAGAAACAATCCCTATTGCTTTCAGATCTGAATTAGGAGGTATACCCAACTGTTTTGGGTGTCCTATGAAGATGCATTTTATCCGCTTTGGGTTCGAGCTTATCAACCTGAAACTTTTTCACATAAGCGTCGCAGCCCCAAACCTTTAAGAAACGACAACTTAGGTTTCTCCAAACCATAGTTCAAACGGTGTCGCCTCAACGGAATTACGTGGTGCCCTATTAAAGTGAGTGCGGTTGTCTCTAATGCCTAACCCATGAACGATAGTGGTAATTCGATAAGAGACATCATGGTACGCACCATATCCAATAGGGTGCAACTATGATGTTCGGACACACCATCACACTATGGTGTTCCAGCGGTATTAATTGTGAAACAATTTCCAAGGTGTCTTAATTGCGTACAAAGCTCGTAACTCAGATACTCATCTCTATGATCATATCATAGACATTTTATCCTCTTGTCACAATGATCTTTAACTTCACTCTGAAATTACTTGAACCATTCAATAATTCGGACTTTGTGTTTCATCAAGTAAATATACTCAACATCTACTCGAATCATCCGTGAAGCTCGAACATAACGATATTCACCGCATGCCTCAAAGACTCATTGGACTGCACACATAAAAAATGTGTTACTTCCAACAGGTTTCTACCTTGTTCCATCTTATCAAACCGAGGCTTTTCACCATCTTGCCCATGTGGTATGATTTGCATATCTCAAGTGATTCAAAATCAAGTGAGTCCAAACGATCCATCTGCATGGAGTTTCTTCAAGCGTGATACACCAATAGACATGGTTTGCATGTCTCAAACTTTTCAAAAGCAGTGAGTCCAAAGATCCATCAACATGGAGCTTCTTCATGCGTTTATACCAATATGACTTACATGGCAAAGCGCCACAAGTACGTGGTACTATCATTACTATCTTATATCTTTTGGCATGAAAATGTGTATCACTACGATCGATATTCAATAAACCATTCCTTTTAGGTGCTAGACCATTGAAGGTATTATTCAAATTAACAGAGTAACCATTATTCTCCTTAAATGAATAACCGTATTATGCACACATAATCCAATCATGTCTATGCTCAACGCAAACACCAAATAACAATTATTTAGGTTTAACACCAATCTCGATGGTAGAGGGCGTGCGATGCTTGATCATATCAACCTTGGAAACACTTCCAACACGTATCGTCAGCTCACCTTTAGTTAGTCTCCGTTTATTCCGTAGCTTTTGTTTCGAAGTTACTAACACTTAGCAACCGAACCGGTATCTAATACCACTGGTGCTACTAGGAGTACTAGTAAAGTACACATTAACATAATGTATATCCAATATACTTCTATCGACCTTGCCGACCTTCTTATCTACCAAGTATCTAGGGTAATTCTGCTCCAATTGGCTGTTCCCCTTATTATAGAAGCACTTAGTCTCGGGTTTGGGTTCAACCTTGGGTTTCTTCACTTTGGAGCAAAGAATCGATTTGCGTTTCATGAAGTGTCCCTTCTTGCCCTTGCCCCTCTTGAAACTAGTGGTTTCACCAACCATCAACAATTGATGCTCCTTCTTGATTTCTACTTTCGCGGTGTCAAACATCGTGAATACCTCAAGGATCATCATATCTATCCTCGACATGTTATAGTTCATCACGAAGCTCTAGCAGCTTGGTGGCAATGACTTTGGAGAAACATCACTATCTCATCCGGAAGATCAACTCCCACTCAATTCAAGTGATTGTTGCACTCGAGACAATCTGAGCACAAGCTCAATGATTGAGCTTTTCTCCCTTAGTTTGCAGGCTAAGAAAATCGTCGGAGGTCTTATACCTCTTGACGTGGGCACGAGCCTGAAATCCCAATTTCAGCCCTCAAACATCTCATATGTTCCGCGACGTTTGAAAAACGCCTTTGGTGCCTCAACTCTAAAACCGTTTAACCGAACTATCACGTAGTTATCAAAACGCGTGTATGTCCGATGTTCGTAACATCCACAAACGACGCTTGGGGTTCAGACACCGAGCGGTGCATTAAGGAAATAAGCTTTCATCTTGTCCGCATAATCGCCATCACAACTTTCAACTATATTTTTCTAGGAACATATCTAAACGGTGGAACTAAAGCGCGAGCTATGACATAATTTGCAAAAGGGCTTTTGACTATGTTCAGAATAATTAAGTTCATCTAATGAACTCCCACTCAAATAGACATCCCTCCAGTCATCTAAGTGATTACATGATCCGAGTCAACTAGGCCGTGTCCGATCATCACGTGAGATGGACTAGTCATCATCGGTGAACATCTTCATGTTGATCGTATCTACCATATCGACTCATGCTCGACCTTTCGGTCTCTTGTCTTACGAGGCCATGTCTGTACATGCTAGGCTCGTCAAGTTAACCTAAGTGTTCCGCATGTGTAAATCTGGCTTACACCCGTTGTATGTGAACGTAAGAATCTATCACACCCGATCATCACGTGGTGCTTCGAAACGACGAACTTTCGCAACGGTGCACGCTTAGGAGGAACACCTTCTTGAAATTTTAATGAGGATCATCTTATTTACTACCGCCGTTCTAAGCAAATAAGATGCATAAACATGATAAACATCACATGCAATCAAATAGTGACATGATATGGCCAATATCATTTTGCTCCTTTTGATCTCCATCTTCGGCTCCATGATCATCATCGTCACCGGCATGACACCATGATCTCCATCATCATGATCTCCATCATCGTGTCTTCATGAAGTTGTCTCGCCAACTATTACTTCTACTACTATGGCTACCGTTAGCAATAAAAGTAAAGTAATTACATGGCGTTAATATAATGACACGCAGGTCATACAATAAATAAAGACAACTCCTATGGCTCCTGCCGTTGTCATACTCATCGACATGCAAGTCGTGATTCCTATTACAAGAACATGATCAATCTCATACATCACATATCATTCATCACATTCTTCTTGGCCATATCACATCACATAGCATACCCTGCAAAAACAAGTTAGACGTCCTCTAATTGTTGTTTGCATGTTTTACGTGGCTGCTATGGGTTTCTAGCAAGAACGCTTTCTTACCTACATAAAACCAAAGCGTGATATGTCAATTGCTATTTACCCTTCATAAGGACCCTTTTCATCGCATCCGATCCGACTAAAGTGGGAGATCGACACCCGCTAGCCACCTTATGCACCAAGTGCATGTCGGTCGGTGGAACTCTCCTCACGTGAAATGCGTGTAAGGTCGGTCCGGCCGCTTCATCCCACAATACCGTCGAAACAATATTGGACTAGTAATGGCAAACATATTGAACAAAATCAACGCCCACAACTACTTTGTGTTCTACTCGTGCAAAGAATCTACGCAATAGACCTAGCTCATGATGCCACTGTTGGGGAACGTAGCAGAAATTCAAAATTTTCCTACGTGCCAGCAAGATCTATCCAGGGAGAGACTAGAAACGAGGGGAAGGAGAGTGCATCTACATACCCTTGTAGATCGCTAAGCGGAAGCTGTTCAAGTGAACGGGTTGATGGAGTCGTACTCGCCGTGATTCAAATCACCGATGATCCTAGTGTCGAATCTGACGGCACCTCCGCTGTTCAACACACGTACAGCCGGTGGCGTCTCCCATGCCTTGATCCAGCAAGGAGAGAGGGAGAGGTTGAGGAAGACTCCATCCAAAGAAGCAGCACAACGGCGTGGTGGTGGTGGAGGAGTGGCAATCCTGCAGGCTTCGCCAAGCACCTGCGGGAGAGGAGGAGGTGTCACGGAGGGAGGGAGGTGCCGAGGACTCGGTGTGGCTTCCCTCCCTCCCTCTCTTTATATAGGTGCAAGAGAGGGGAGGGCGCAGCCTTGCCCCTTCCTCCAAGGAAGGGAGTGCGGCCAAGAGGGGAGGAGTCCATCCTCCCAAGGCACCTCGGAGGTGCCTTCACCCTTTGGACTCTTCCTCCCCAAGTCTCCTTGGCGCATGGGCCTCTTGGGGCTGGTGCCCTTGGCCCATATGGGACAAGGCAGACCCCACAGCCCATGTGGCCCCGGGCAGGTGGACCCCGGTGGACCCCGGACCCCTTCGGCACTCCGTTACAATACCGATAATGCGCTAAACTTTTCCTACGACCAAAATAAGACTTCCTATATATAAATCTTTACCTCAGGACCATTAAGAACTCCTCGTGACGTCCGGATCTCATCCGACTCGAACAACATTCGGTAACCACATACAAACTTCCTTTATAACCCTAGCGTCATCGAACCTTAAGTGTGTAGACCCTACGGGTTCGGGAACTATCTGCGCATGACCGAGACGTTCTCCGGTCAATAACCAACAGCGGATCTCGATACCCATGTTGACTCCCACATGTTCCACGATGATCTCATCGGATGAACCACGATGTCAAGGACTCAATCGATCCCGTATACAATTCCCTTTGTCTAGCGGCATTGTAGTTGCCCGAGATTCGATCGTCGGTATCCCGATACCTTGTTCGATCTCGTTACCGGCAAGTCTCTTTACTCGTACCGTAACACATCATCCCGTGATCAACCCCTTGGTCACATTGTGCACATTATGATGATGTCCCTACCGAAAGGGGCCCGGAGATACCTCTCCGTCACACGGAGTGACAAATCCAGTCTCGATTCGTACAACCCAATACACTTTCGGAGATACCTGTAATGCACCTTTATAGCCACCCAGTTACGTTGTGACGTTTGGTACACCCAAAGCATTCCTACGGTATTCGGGAGTTGCACAATCTCATGGTCTAAGGAAATGATACTTGACATTTAGAAAAGCTTTAGCATACGAACTACACGATCTGTGCTAGGCTTAGGATTTGGTCTTGTCCATCACATCATTCTCCTAATGATGTGATCCCGTTATCAATGACATCCAATGTCCATGGTCGAAACCGTAACCATCTATTGATTAACGAGCTAGTCAACTAGAGGCTTACTAGGGACATGGTGTTGTCTATGTACCCACACATGTATCTGAAGTTTCCTATCAATACAATTATAGCATGGATAATAAACGATTATCATGAACAAGGAAATATAATAATAACTAATTTATTATTGCCTCTAGGGCATATTTCCAACAACCTCGTAGTGCACCTTTATAGTCACCCGATTACGTTGTGACGCTTGGTACACCCAAAGCACTCCTACGGTATCCGGGAGCTACACGATCTCATGGTCTAAGGAAGAGATACTTGACATTGGAAAAGCTCTAGCAAAACGAATCGCATCGATCTTGTGCTATGCTTAGGATTGTCTTGTCCATCACATCATTCTCCTAATGATGTGATCCCGTTATCAATCGACATCCAATGTCCATAGTCGTGAAACCATGACTATCTGTTGATCAACGAGCTAGTCAACTAGAGGCTCACTAGGGACATATTGTGGTCTATGTATTCACACGTGTATTACGATTTCCGGATAATACAATTATAGCATGAATAAAAGACAATTATCATGAACAAGGAAATATAATAATAATACTTTTATTATTGCCTCTAGGGCATATTTCCAACAGGCGGCGCCACAGCGTCGTCACCTTCTTGAAGGCGCCGACTTGGGCATGGGGATGCTGGGTGTGCATGGCGAGCTTGTCTGGTTCCTGGTGGCGGCCCTTTGATCTGCTGCGTTGCAGCTCGGGCGATGTCTCGGGGCTGCGGTGCTTCTCTTCCGACCGTGTCTCCGATGGGGACCTCGCCCTTCCTCACCCTGTACATGCCGTGGTGGAGTGGTACTTCATCTCACTCATTGATGGCGGCGAAGATCGGCGGCATGGCGCTGTGGAGGCTCGACGCCCGATGCGCGGAGATGGACTTGCGCAGGAGGAGGTTGCTGTCTGGCGTCATGGTGACGTCGATGGCAGAGTGGCTGCACAAGGCGTGCCTCAATATGATCTCAAGACGGACTTGTGGAAGATGGTGGCGACGACACACGAAAGTGCGTCTGACGGATTGTGCCCTGCACCGGGTATGTGGCTCGGCTGGGGCTTCCAATATGTTTGGTTTCGGCTTTTTGATGTTAGGCTTAGGTGAGTGGTTTGGGTAGTGGCCCAGCTAGCACCTTCATCATTTTGGATAGGAGTAGCGGCATGTGTTGCCAAGATGGTGGATTCAGGCTCATTGTTGTAATACTTTGTAAGGTCCTCGAGAATGATCAATAAAGTGGTCGTATGCATCTCCCAGATGCAGAGGCCGGGGTCATCCTCCTTTTTAAAAAAAATATATATATATAAACACTGCCACTACTGGTCCATCTCAACGACCAGCATACCAAGCTGCTGGAATTTATATGATGCCCAATGAAATCAGTATGCTACCCTACTAGTAGGACCATCTTATTTTGCTGAAGCAGTCTTGAAAGGGCCTAGGCTGGAAATACCACTGTTTAGTGGAGAGGATCCTATTAGATGGCTGGTGAGAAATTTAATGACATGTCTGAAACACCTTATGATCAGTGAGAAAATCTGGCCACAGGACACTTCCAAGGCGGGGCCTCCAACTGGTTGAGACCATGATAGCACGTGTTACCGCGCCCACTCATCTTTAGATAGAAATTGATAGAAAACTCCATAAAGGGAAGGCAGGGTGTGTCATGCATGTTGCCACACTCACCCACCTTGATGGACGGGCGGTAGGAACATGTGAGAAGCCGTGAACAGTTTAAAATATGTTCTCATTCATTTTTTAGATATGAGACTGTACAATAAACATACATTATATTCACAAAAGTAGAAGAGTTAATTCAATGCTTGAACTAAGTCTCGCCAGAGTATTGCGGTAGTAAAAGGTCTAGAAATGTGAGAATTACATTAGAAATATACTAGGAAATATGTCCGTGCGTTGCAACGAGAGAAAAAAATATCACATACACCTTCCGACAGGTCTACATCCTTTATTTCAACATGAAATCTTTTAAAAAAAATAGTAGCTAATCTAAAATCATTCAATCAGATACTAACTTGTTAGTTTCTCTTAAAAAAATCAAGATATTAGTTCTTCCTCCTTTGAATAATACCTCATCTCTTCTTCTACCTAACGGCTAAGTTTACCCCTTTGCTAATATCGGGAATATATAACTTTGTGAATAATCAAGTTATACAGATAAAATATTATATTAGTGACAAAACTATCGAGCTACTGGATGAGGTGAATTACCAAGAAAAATCTAGGGAGAAGTATTCTAGTGAAGTTATCGGCGCGACAGCCCTGCCGGCGGCGAGCTGCTCCTCCGCCCACACGTGCTCCTGCAGGAGGTATATGCGACATCGGCATGCACCTCTCGAAACTGTTCCTCCCACATCATGTCCATGTAATGGGCACAGGCTTCGCCGATGGTTGTGGTGCAATGCACCGGCGAGGGTGGTGCGAAGGAGGAGGGGATGGTCAGCTCTGGCAGCTTGCGGCGGGCACCTTTGGGATTTGGTGGTCTGTGGAACAAACCAGTCTGCACAAAACGTGCTCAATCGCTGGCGATCATTACCGTTGGGTGGATTTGGCACGAGCGGAACGCGCCCATTTTTTAACATAAGGAGCGTTGGGAGCCTTTGAACGTCGGCGGGGTCTCTTTTTATTTCTTTTACAAGGTTTTTCAGGCATGGTGAACGCGTTCTGCCTACTTTTTTTAACGACTTTGGTTGGGAACGGAGAAGGGGTGGGAGCAGTATATAAGGAGCGAGCTCGATACACGTAGTTGAACACACAGGACGTACACGTACGTACTCTTGCTTTGAGCGAGATGAGTCTGCACAGAGTCAGCGGCTGCTTAGAACTCGGGTTCATTGTGAGCTTCTTCTTCTTCTCATGCTCGGCTGCTTCCCCATCCCCTGATGGCTTCCTCGAGTGCCTACGGGCCAAGAATGTACCCCTCGAGCTCGTGTACACGCACAGCTCCAGCAACTTCACCGACGTGCTGGCCTCCTCCATCAGGAACGCCAAGTTCTACACCAACGCCACCGCCAGGCCGCTCTGCATCGTCACTCCCGGCGACGCCTCCCACGTCCAGGCCGCCGTGGTGTGCGGCCGCAGGCAGGGCGTGCGCCTCCGCGTGCGCAGCGGCGGGCACGACTACGAGGGCCTGTCGTCCCGCTCGGTGCAGTCGTCCGAGGTGTTCGCGGTGGTCGACCTCGGCGCCAGCCTCCGGGCCGTGCGCGTCGACTGGCTCGAGTCCACGGCCTGGGTCGACTCAGGCGCCACCATCGGGGAGCTGTACTACGCCATCGCGAGGAGCAACTCCCGGGTCGCGTTCCCGGCCGGCGAGTGCCCGACCGTCGGCGTGGGCGGTCACTTCAGTGGCGGGGGCATCGGCATGATGATGCGCAAGCACGGCCTCTCCAGCGACAAGGTGCTCGACGCCAAGCTGGTCAACGCCGACGGCGAGCTCCTGGACAGGGCCGGCATGGGGGAGGACCTCTTCTGGGCCATCCGGGGCGGCGGCGGCGGCAACTTTGGCATCGTGCTCTCGTGGAAGGTCCAGCTCGTGCATGTCCCGTCGACGGTGGTGGCGTTCGACATCGCCAAGACGGTCGAGCAGGGCGCCGTGGACATCCTCACGAGATGGCAGGACGTCGCGCCGTGTCTACCCAGCGACATCACCTTAAGGGTGATCGTGCAGGGGCAGCAGGCTATGTTCCAGGCCCTGTACCTTGGCGGGTGCGGCTCGCTGGTGGCGATGATGGACGACCAGTTCCCGGAGCTTGGCATGACGAGCGCCGACTGCCAGGCGATGAGCTGGATGCAGTCGGCGGCCACGCCCTTCCTCAGCTTCGGCGGTAACGGCACGCTGGAGGAGGCGCTCCTGAACAGGACCACCGGCCTGAGCATGTCCAACAAGGTCAAGTCGGACTACGTCCGACGCGCCATCTCCAAGGCCTCGTGGGAGGACATCTTCCCCTGGTTCGCCAAGGCCGGCGCCGGGTTCATCCTGCTGGAGCCCCACGGCGGGTTCATGGGCAGCGTCCCCGCCGCCGCGACGCCGTACCCGCACCGGAACGGCGTGCTGTACGTGCTGCAGTACCTCGTGGCGTGGCCGCAGGAGGGCGGGGACGGCGGCACGGCGGCGACGGCATGGATCCAGGGCCTGTACGAGTTGATGGGGCAACACGTGAGCAAGAACCCTCGGCGGGCGTACGTCAACTTCCGGGACCTGGACATCGGGCAGAACGACGACGAGGCCGGCGGCACGTTCGAGGGCGGCGAGGCCTGGGGCGAGCGCTACTTCGTGGGCAACTACCGGCGGCTCGCGGCGGTGAAGGCGGCCGTGGATCCAACCAACTACTTCAGGAACGAGCAGAGCATCCCACCGTTGCGTTGAACGAGAGACGAGGCCGTCAGCAGAGCTGACTGTGCGAGCGAGCGAGCGAGAGATGCCATGAATTAATCCTTCGTCGAGATCAGTTTACTTTCCTTTGCTGAATATAAAAAATGGAGTACCATCGAGTTGTATTTTTGTCGACGTTCGTGATAAATGGCTGCTGTAGACTGTAGTGCTGTTGGATGCAGTTTATACTCTTCTAGTTGTCAGATAATACCTCACATCTAATTATTACTTTTAGAAGAATACCTCACATCTAAGTACTTCCTCCGGTTCTTTTACTCTACACATTAGATTTATCTAAAGTCAAACTTTGTTAACTTTGATCAAATTTATATTAGAAAATATTAACATCTATAATATCTAATAAATCACCACCAGGCTGACACCAAGGTCAAAATGTGCAAATGCTTCGCAACCACACATCAAATAACTCCTCCCTTCTTTTTAAAAAAAATACTCCAGCAGGAACCCAACATGATATACGAATAAAAACACCACCAATAAAAAATATCCAAACAAAACAACTAATCACAATAATCTATAGATATAGAAAGTTAACTTTACGAGTGAAAAACAGCGCGGCGAAGTGCGCGTTAGCATCTAGTCTACTCTACAGCTACTTAACTTCAAGGACAACATGTACACATGGCCATCGCCAATAAGCTGAAGAAGCTCGGCAATATTATGCAGTAGCTTTTTTTCTTGAAATGAGTCAATTACACGTGTGGTGCTAGAGCTTGGCGCAAACAGTCACTTTAGTGATACAACTTGCGGCATACATCGGAGTGGTGTAAAAACTTGGCTTTGGCGTGCAAATCTCGTTTGTATACAACCAAGATGCTAACGAGGCATGACAGCATGGTGTAAGGCCCGCCGTTAGTGACTGCATGGTGAAGACAGAGGCGCGTGGCTTGCTCTTTTTGCAAAAATCCTCTCGGATTTCAATTTTTCTCATGAAATGGCCCCTGCCAAGTGTACAGTCAGAGGGTCCCACCTGTCAGCGATACATCACCATTTTTATTACAATGAAAAATAGGTCACCGAGGGATTCAAACGGGTGACCCAGGTCTAAGGAGCGTTGATGGCATATGTGCATACACAAATTTTATATCTTAGGATTAAATAACATAAACTGAGAATTTTAATCTGGAAAAAAAATGATGCCCATTGAGTTTCATACAAGCGACCAGAGTAAAACAAACATGAGGGCCTGCCACTCCAACTAATATAGAATTGTTACATTTTTTATATAACATAACGTGCTCGTGTGCTACAATCATTTTAGTTCTTTTCTCATTCTATGATTTTTTTTAATGTAAATTCTAATTATGAATAATATACATATAAGTAATATAAATTAGACTAAAAATGCTCACCCATTAATTTAAAAAATCCCACCAAGTTAAATTATGAATTATATGTATAATTTTAAAAAAATTCGCATATGAAACAAAAAAATTAAAGTAATTATATGTTCAAGACATTCACATTTCTGTTATAAAATATTCATCTTGTACATAGAAGTGATTATGCTTTAATTTTATTTGCTTGGCGGTTGTCTCTTTTCCAGAATTAAAATTCAGAGTTTATGTTCATTAGCCAAAAAATATAAAGATGTTTTATTTGGCCAAATTTATAAAGATTTAGGGCTCCTTTGATTCAAAGGAAATTTATAGGATTTTTGGAGGATTGAAATCCTTAAGATTTTTTCATACGTTAGTCCTTTCATTCATAGGATTGGATCCCGTGGGAATTTTTCCTATGTAATATTTTGTACTACATTTCATAGAAAATTAAACATCCACTCCAACCTCTTTTTAAAATTCCTTTGTTTTTTCTGTGGCATCAAACACTCATTGCTCCTATAGAATTCAAGTGAGCATACCACTCCAACTCTATACTTTTCTTACTCCTACGTTTTCAAAATCCTATGAATCGAAGAGGCCCTCAGTATCGTGTTAGGCCATCAAGTGTTATCTCGGTGTCTTGGTTAGCCGCGCATGCTGGTTAGCCTGGGGTCACCGGTTCAAATGGTTTGGCGGCTTATTTTCACCGGCTCAAGGATAACATGTACACATGGCCCTCGCCAATAAGTTGAAGAAGCCAGACAATATTATACAGTACTCCCTCCGTCCGGAAATACTCGTCGGAGGAATGGATGTATCTAGATGTATTTTAGTTTTAGATACATTCATTTTTATGGTTTCTCCGACAAGTATTTTCAGACGAAGGGAATAGTTTTATTTTTGAAATGTTGGCAGGTACAATGGCTATGATCCAAACAAATATAGCTTGCCAAAATTTTGGTCATGCCCTCACTCTGGTCATGCCAATGTTTTGATTGGGCTAATAGGGGCACAAACCAAACACATCCATTGACATTTTTGTGAACGTAGTACAACCAAAGTGACTTACATACACGAGCATACACTCACCTTATGAAGGCATACACGCATACCCTATCGCTGTGAGCATCAGTGGCGGACCTAGCCCACTGGGCCAGGATGGGCTACCAGTGTTACTGTACATATACATTTATTTAATTTTATTTAACTTTTTTTAGCTTTTCTCCTATGGTATAAAAGCTATTTTCAAATCTCGGGGCGGGCCACCCTCTACCTCCGCCACTGATGAGTACCTTCGAGATATTGAGTCGGTATAATAGGATCTAGCGATTGTAATCGCAGTGGGAAATGTACAACGTGTCCGGCAGGGACAATGTAAAATGCAGAGCCAGCTTTTGGGCGCCACGTTCATGACCTGATGGCCAGATCACATTTGAGGGATATTGTGAATCAAAGGCAGATACTTTGCTTCAAATTAAAGGCCGACCCAATTAAGGAGCACGAATTCATGCATGCGCCACGAGCCACGAGGAGGATTTGATACATGCGCGCGCGCGGTTCGGCTTGGGTTGATCTTAAAATTTGAGCAGTAGTAGGGACCTGAGCTGAGTATCTGCCTTGTGATGGCACTGTTGCAGAGAAGATCCCGATATATGGACTGGATGAAAATGCCAAAATTAGGCTAAGACCCGAAAAGTGCCTGCAGAGGCCGAGCTCCATTGAGCTCTTTATTTATTTTTCTTCCAGCAAAAATACCTTTTTCACGCCTCAAAAAAATCTGGAAAAAAGTACTCCCTCCGTCCGGAAATACTTGTCGAAGAGATGGATGTATCTAGACATATTTTAATTCTAGATACATCCATTTTTCCGACAAGTATTTCCGGATACATGTAGACATATATTTCTAGTATACATGTACAAAATTCCATGAACATACATATTCATATGTGATGTACACATAAAAGACAAATACACATATTAAAATGGGCCTTTTCTTTGTTGTATTAGGGCCAGATATTTGTTTTTTTTTGTGTAGCATGCAAATAATCAAATTAGTTGATGAAATTTTATACATGCTTGAAGAATATGCATATATATTTGTGGAAAAAATGATATTTTTTAAAACTTTTATATATTTTTTGAAAATAAAAATGTGTAAAACGAGCTTCATGAGCTCGGTCTTTGCAACGCTATTCTCGGCGAAGACCTCGATATATGGATTGAATGAGAAATGCCCTGCATCAGGAAAAAAAATTAAGAAATACCTCACAGAAACACAACATACTTCAGTTTTAGCACAACACAACCAACAGTCTGCAGAAGAAGAAACAGAGAGGTTGCCAGGCAAAAAATGTCTCCAGACCAAACAAGTTTGATTTGCATCCATGTGGCATCAACAGTCATGTAGTATGAACTATCCAAATTCTATTGATTCACTTGCAGACAGTAGATGCTGAAGAAATACACCAACACAAGGCATCACATCACCACCTCCACTCTCGCAGATCTGCAAACTTGAGCCTGATGATCTGCAGAGATGATACAAACTACCAATGAATTGCCTTCTCTTCACGTCGAAAGAGCAGACCGATCAAGAGCTATCCGCCGAGTTAAAAATATTAGCAGCCGCACCAGTCACCTATCACAAATGCTTCAGCAAGAATTTCTACAACTAGTCTTCCGTCGCTTCCTCGGGGCTTCAGAAAACATACATTGGCCTTCACCACCGCTCGTCGCTGCATTCGAGCATCGACATGAAAGAACCTGCAGCGGTGGAAGGGGCAGTCCTCCTTTTCTTGCATGATTTGATTGGCTGAGCAATGGAACGAACATCGTCTTCAGCAAAATTCTGACCAGAGGCTTCTGGAGAGAAGGAACGAAATGCTTGTCAGACTAACAGTGAACACTGGATAACAGTTGTGATCTTCTGGCGAAGTGAAGTTTAATACTGTTATTTACTAAAGAGCTAACTCTAGACAATGCATCAAACATGGTTGTCGACCAGATAGGCAATTCAGTTATAGCTTCTTTATATGACAAACAATTCCATAAAGTCATTTAATATTTCCACAAATCATGAGGAATACCAGCGGCCTGGCATGCAAAATTACATCATTCCTTGGATCACAATTATTTGATTTACCGACTTAAGACGTGATAATTATTTGTCTATTTTCTTAACTGATACTTCCTAATTCATACTATCAGGCTAACAGTGAGTGAACACTGAACAACAGTTCTGAACTTCTGTCAAGGTGAAGAAAACGCGTACCGAAGGAAACAATCTGCAAACAAGATAATAAAGTGTAACAACCTGAGCTGTTGCCAACAAGATTTTCTCCGGCGCAAATGTCCACTTCTCTTCCATGCGTCCGAGCCGTCTTCGGAATCGTATCGGTACCCGATTCACCATCATCGGCCGAAGCACCCACCACATCACCACGACGATTCACACCGGTATAATCTTTGTGTGGCCTGAAACGCCTTGCCCACGGATCCTCGGGCAGGCCTCTTACGCCCACATGACGCGAGCGAGGGATGTTCCTCTCGGACATGAGCTCATTCGGAGCTCCATCTTGGACATGGAGCGCCTTGAGCCCATGGCCGGCCACATGGGTCATGTTCCTAGCACTAGCAGGAGCGTGAGCGTGGTGGTGCTGTAACTGTTGGCCACGGAGTTGCTGCATGAAGGAGGCCTCCATGGAGCTTATGTACATGTTGTGGCTGTCGTTTGTCCATCCAGCCGACACCAACTCTCCAAATTGATCGCGCTGCTGAAGAAGAAGATAAGATCATTTTCCATTTCCATGCAAAATTATCAGCTGTCGCACAGTAAAAGAGAGATGATTCTTTTGCCTGGCTTTGTTTGCACTATTTCGGCGGAATTTAACATGTACGGCGATTTGCAAGAGCTGGTTGCAACTTGCAAGAGAATACTGAGCTAATCAACAATTTCATTTATCAGAGACTAGGAAATCAAACATAAGTCGGAAGTGATATGCCCCTACTTGCAGCGGATCAGAAAAAGAGTCAGGCGTGGATAGATTAGAATAGATTACCTTGGCGACACTGCCGGGTGGCCGTTGAATCATGGACACGTCCCCCATCGGATCAAGAAGAAGCAGGGTATGTTTATGTCTCCGATGAAATGGATGGAAGGAAAGATTCAGGACCGAAATCGACGGTGGTCGGAAAGAGCGGTTGGGCGAACAGATCGGCAAAGATTCGAGCTCTCTCCTCCGCAAGAACTATCGTCGCACGGCACCAGAAGTCCGGAGAAGGACGTAGAAATCAGGACATCTCCTGCCGATTTTCTCAGGGAAAAGCGCAGGTCGACGGAGAAGAGGTGAGAAGATGTGTGGGATTCGGTGGTCCGTCGTCCTCCTCCTGGAGAGATAGAGATGAGGAGGCCGAGATGTGTACTCTCATCGCAAGAAAAATATCTGGCCTGCGCCAGCGAGCAGAGCAGAGAGAAGGTAGAGAAGACGAAGAAAGAAAAGGGCAGCGCGGGGGGCGTGGAGGCGTACTTTATTTTTATCTTTTGAGGGAGGAGGCGTACTTTTACGTTGACGTGGCCGCGCGGGGCCGGAAAAATATCGGGCGCCGATATTTCCACGCTGCCTGCCTAACAAGTCGGGCCCTGGGCCGTTATTTTTTAGTTGCCGGGGCCGGTTTCGAGGACTCCCAATGGTGTCTTTGTGCTTGCAATCCTCAAAAAAAAAAAAAAAAGGGTCTTTGTGCTTGCAATCCTAAAAAAGAAGGGTCTTTGTGCTTGTTGTATTTAGAGATGCACTTTGTGCTTCCTCAAACATCATCAAAGAACAAGAAAGATGCACGGAACCCTGTTTTGCATGACTCAAGTGACCGTTAGTTGAAACTCCGTTAAGCAAATACTACTTGTACGCCGGCGGATCTGTTTTTGGTGGATTTGCTCGGATCTGTTCGTCGTTCGTCTTCGTTTGTGTTTTTTCATATGGGATCCTTTTGATCTACACTCTTCATCCGCAATGATTGCTCCTTGTTAGGCTGTTAGTTCTCTACGGCGCTTAAAGACGACGACTTCCGTACCGCTCACTACAACAAAAGGCTTGCGGCTCCGGCGAGGGGATGATAGTGGCGCCGCCTTGGTCATTTGCCTTGTAGTCGTTCTTTATGGTCATGGATCCTGGATGTAATTTTATTATTTCTAGTATTTGTTGTACTATCATGATTGAAGATGAATAGATTCAAAGCTTTTCCGAAAAAAACAACTACTTGTACTATATTCTCTATATCTCTACTACTACTACTTAAAAAGAAAATGTCAGGTTCCTTTTCCTGCCGGTGGGACGTTTCTTAGGTCTTTCGTCTTCTGATGACCACTCCTCTCTTTGCCCGGCACATGGGCCAAGCCTAGCGCCCTTGTGCCGGCACACATCGCTCTGTTGCTTCCATCCCCGACCTCAAGGTTCAAACTGGCACGCTAGGCTTACCATCATCGCCAGCTCTAGCCCGTCCTCAGCTCCTCGGTCACCACTCGCCTGTCACAGCCGCGCCTCGCGATCGCTTGCCTCCTCCGGCCTTTGGTCAGCCGATGACATCTAGACCGTAGCTCCACATTGGTCTCCACCACCAATGGCCCGACGCCTTCTCACCCTGGAAGTGCGGCTATTGGCGTCGGACGACCACGATCCGGCGCTGGCGACTGCCATCATCCCGTGCATCTACGCCATGGCGATCATATTTTTTTTCCAGAAAGGGATGCTTTATTACTTAAAAGATTTAAGCGTTACACCCGACCTCTGCATTTCTTTTAAATTGCACGGTTCACGGTCCATTTAGCTATGTTGTAGCACCATCCCTGGCGACAACAACACACATGCTTGCCTTTGCTTGGTCCGACGGTCCACGGTCCATCTAGATAGTTATATCACGTCTAGATAAGCCCTAGACACACCTTAGAAAAAATTATCAGCATTTACAGTAACAAACCAATATCATTAGATGCATCATTGAATTAACTTTCATATTGTATAATTTTAATATTGTAGATGTTGATATTTTTTAATATAAATTTGATCAAACATTATGAAATTTGACACCAATCAAATCTTATATGTAGAGTAAACAGAAATGGAGGGAGTACAGTACACACATATGCTCACATACTACACACCGTCATTACTTTGAATGCACGCATGGACACCCTGTCTGTATGAATACCGTGGGGAGATTGAACCTGGAGATCGTCTCCATGGCATCCCTGTGTACATCGTCGTGACATGCATTTCACAATCGAACCACAGTTTTTACTCTCCAAAGACATTTATTTTTGGACACAGGGAGTACTCCCTCAATTTCTCTTAGTCTGCATATAAGATTTGGTCAAAGTCAAGTTAGACTGACTTTATAGAAAAAATATCGACATTTATAATATGAAATCAATATTATTAAATGCATCACGAAATTAATTTTCACACCATGTAGATTTAGGAGTAGATGTTTATATTTTTTTCTATAAAGTTAGTCAAACTTTACGGAGTTTGACTTTGCTCAAATCTTATATGAAAAAAAAAGGGAGTGCTATTGTTCATCGAGGAAAGTAAACTGTATCCAACAGCAGCCATTTTTATGATCACGAACGTTGACAAAAATACAACTTGATGGTACTCCACATTATTTATTCTCAGCGAATGAAAGTAAACTGGTCTCGACCAGTAGGCACTAGGCAGTAGCCGCCCATGCACGACGAAGGATTGATTCATGGCATCTCTCGCTCGCTCGCTCGCATAGTCAGCTCTGCTGCTGGCCTCGTCTCGCGATCAACGCAACGGCGGGATGCTCTGCTCGTTCCTGAAGTAGTCGGTGGGATCCACGGCCGCCTTCACCGCCGCGAGCCGCCGGTAGTTGCCCACGAAGTAGCGCTCGCCCCAGGCCTGGCCGCCCTCGAACGTGCCGCCGGCGTCGTCGTTCTGTCCGATGTCCAGGTCCCGGAAGTTGACGTACGCCCGCCGAGGCTTCTTGCTCACGTGCCGCCCCATCAACTCGTACAGGCCCTCGATCCATGCCGTCGCCGCCGTGCCGCCGTCCCCGCCCTCCTGCGGCCACGTCACGATGTACTGCATCACGTACAGCACGCCGTTCCGGTGCGGGTACGGCGTCGCGGCCGCGGGGACGCTGCCCATGAACCCGCCGTGGGGCTCCAGCAGGATGAACCCGGCGCCGGGCTTGGCGAACCAGGGGAAGATGTCCTCCCACGCCGCCTTGGGGATGGCGCGCCGGACGTAGTCCGACTTGCCCTTGTTGGACCTGCTCAGGCCCGTGGTCCTGTTCAGGAGCGCCTCCTCCAGCGTGCCGTTCCTGCCGAAGCTCAGGAACGGCGTGGCCGTCGACTGCACCCAGCTCATCGGCTGGCAGTCGGCGCTCGTCATGCCCAGCTCCGGGAACTGCTCGTCCATCATCGCCACCAGCGAACCGCACCCGCCGAGGTACAGCGCCTGGAACATGGCCTGCCGCCCCCGCACGATCGCCCTCAGGGTGATGTCGCTGGGTAGACACGGCGCCACGTCCTGCCATCTGGTGAGGACGTCCACGGCGCCCTGCTCGGCCGTCCTGGCGATGTTGAACGCGACCACCGTCGACGGGACCTGCACCAGCTGGACCTTCCAACAGAGCACGATGCCAAAGCTCCCGCCGCCGCCGCCTCGGATGGCCCAGAAGAGGTCCTCCCCCATGCCGGCCCTGTCCAGGAGCTCGCCGTCGGCGTTGACCAGCTTGGCGTCCAGGACCTTGTCGCTGGAGAGGCCGTGCTTGCGCATCATCATGCCGATGCCGCCGCCGCTGAAGTGGCCGCCCACGCCGATGGTGGGGCACTCGCCGGCCGGGAACGCGAGCCGGGAGTCGTTCTTGGCGATGGCGTAGTAGAGCTCCCCGATGGTGGCGCCCGAGTCGACCCAGGCCGTGGAGTCGAGCCGGTTGACGCGCACTGCCCGGAGGTTGGCGCCGAGGTCGACCACCGCGAACAACTCCACCTCGGAAGAAGGCCGCGCAGGCCGGTACGAGAGGCCCTCGTAGTCGTGCCCGCCGCTGCGCACGCGGAGGCGCACGCCCTGCCCGCGGCCGCAGAGTACGGCGGCCTGGACGTGGGAGGCGTCGCGGGGTGTGACGATGCAGAGCGGCCTCGCCGTGGCGTTGGTGAAGAACTTGGCGTTCCTGATGGAGGAGGCCAGCACGTCGGTGAAGTTGCCGGAGCTCTGCGTGTACACCAGCTCGCCGGGGATGCTCTTCGCGCTTAGGCACGCGAGGAAGCCATCAGGGGAGGCAACCGAGCATGAGAAGAAGAATAAGCTCGCAAAGAACGCGAGTGGTAATAAGCGGCCTCTGACTCTGGGCATACTCATCTTAATTTTTTTTCTGCTTCTCTCCGGAAGCAAGAGTGAGTGTTGTGCGTTCGACTACGTGGGTCGAGCTCGCTCCTTGTATACTGCTCCCTCCCCCTCTCCGTTCCGAATGAAAGTCTTTCAAAACCAATGTCAAATGTGGCTTTACATTTAGCAAAAGTGAATTAGTTAACCATGCATGGGCGGCTACTGCCTAGTGGTCAAGATCAGTTTACTTTGCCTTGATGAATATAAATAACAGTTTTGCTAGAACTCATCTAGATGAGATATAATTTGGTCTCATTCATCTTTTATAGCCATTGGATGTGATGCTATAAGATACGTGTGTGCTGACGTGAGTTATATCTATTCTTGTTTTCAAAGTAAATGAGACCAAATTATATCTTATCTAGATGAGTTCTAGGTATTCCCTATAAACAATGGAGGACCATTGAGCTGTATTTTGTTATCCTCGGCCATCTATGGCTACTTTTGCTATATAAAAGGACGCTCGTAACTGACAAACGCTCGCGAATGTTTTAGGTGACATTTTTAGTTGTGTGGGGATGCCAGTTTTTTCGGGAGATTGGATAATACGCCCCTTTTTACTTGGAAGAAAATCCTATGAGACGGGGCCTCATAGTGTCCCTCCTGGGGCCCCTCCTCAGATTTTGACACATCATCAATGGCACACATCTTAAAGCGAGCCTAATTCCCTAATTAGTTGGTACGTACATCAACTAGTTATTGCGCAGTATTAAATGCGACACAGTATCAATCGGATCGATACTTTCCATCTAACGAAACGAAGAGAACGGCGATCTTCTCGCTGGCTCGCCACGCTGCATCGAACCTCGGCGCCATCGCGCCTTATCCCATGGCGACCCCTCCATGCGCCGGTGACGACGACCCTCACGGAAACGGCGGCGCCCGTCGTGAGCTCTCCCTGCGCCCGGTGACGCGGACGTGTTTCGTCGTCCTCGCGGAACCAACAACAACAGCCATGTGATGATGTCCACCGTCTCCACCACAAACCTGCCAGCATCCAACTCGTTCAGTGACAGGGAGGTGCGTACGGAAGCGCGGGCTGCTGCCTTTTCGTCATCCCGGCCGCCGCTCGAGACTTCAGACGTTGACCTTGTCACTGACACACGGCCCGCCGGTGGTAACAAGATGACTGTTTTTTTGACGGGTTCCATGTTCGCTGCATCCTCCATGATGCAATCTGAAGCTTCAATGCCATCAGCTTCTACTCCAATTTCACATGTACATAATTGATGTCTAAACTATTGCCTCTTGATGACGAAATTAGATAAATTTAATTTTTGTATGATTGTACCGCAGGAGAAGGATGTAAATGCTAAATCCATCATTGCCACCGCCTCCACACAAGCCGTCAGTGGTGGCGAGATGACTGTTGCTTCGACGGACTCCATGTTTGCTGCAACCTTTATGCAATCAGAAGCTTCAAATAGTGAACACATACAACATTTCGCAATGCCATCAGCTTCTACTACAATAACACAGGTATATAGTTGATGTGTGAACTATTGCCTGTGCATGACAAATGATATGAATTTAAATTTGTGTATGAATGTACGTACTGCAGGAGGAGGATGTAAATGATAAATCCATACCTACAGTTGGAATGGCATTTAAGTCTGAGGATGAGGCATATGATTTTTATAACCAATATGCTCGTAAAGTTGGCTTCAGCATTCGAAAGAGCCACACGAAGTCGAGACGAGATGGAACACTTTATCAGAAACATTTGGTTTGCAGCAAACAAGGTGAACGAGAAACTCATTCATCGCATGACACCAAGAAAGAAAATGCCACCACAAGGTGTGATTGTGATGCCCGTGTTCAGCTCAGTATTTCTCGTGATGACGTTTGGAATGTGCAAAAGGTTATTCTTGAGCACAACCATGATTTGGCAAGTCCAGATAAGAGGCACATGTTGAGGTCGCAACGTCGTATTGCGGCGTCGATAAACTTATGATTGGTGAGATGCGTGAAGCCGGAATAAAGCCAGCCGAAGTGTACGGTTTTTTCAAGCAGTGGTATAAAGGACCCCATAATGTACCTTTCTTGCGGATGGATTCCAATAACCACATTGGTCGTGAGCGCAGGAAGTATCTGGAAGTTAATGATGCACAAACATTGCTGGAATTCCTAAAGAACAAGCAGTTAAATGATCCTTTTTTTATGCTATACAATTATATGAAGAGGATTGCCGGATAGCTAATTTCTTTTGGGCAGATGGTCAAGCTATCATGGACTATGATTGCTTTGGTGATGTTTTGTCCTTTGACACAACATTTCAGACAAACAAGTTTGAAATGCCTTTTGCACCACTACTTGGAACAAATCATCATAAGCAGACCATTCTTTTTTGGAGCTGCGTTGCTATGTGATGAAACCACAGATTCATTTATCTGGCTCTTCAACACATTCTTAACCGCCATGTCCGCAAGGCACCCGCAACAATATTCACCGATCAGTGTGCTGCCATGGCGAAAGCAATCAAGATTGTTCTCCCAAATACAAAGCACCGTCTCTGTTTGTGGCACATTTATCAAAATGCTCCTAAGCATCTTAGCCATGTAATTTCAGAACATCCTAAGTTCCTTGCTGATTTTAAGAGATGTGTCTATGAGGAAAGGTCAGTGGCATACTTTGAAATGAAGTGGCAAGAATTGTTGACTGCTTACAACCTTCAGGATAACACATGGTTACAAACAACTATATGATCTGCGTGAGAAGTGGGCTACTGTCTACCGCCGTGATTCCTTTTGCGCCAACATGACTTCAACTCAAAGGAGCGAAGGTATGAACAATGTGTTTAAGAAAAGATTTCGTAAGAGACTTTGCCTTTCAGAACTCCTAGTAGAATATGATAAGTGTGCCGCTTAGCCTTTGGGAAAATGAACTCGACGAGGACTATAGATCACGTCAGTCTAAACCGGTCACCTGCATTAGAAACTTACCTATGTTGAAGACTGCTGCCGAATCGTATACAAGAAGCCTTTATTCTGAATTTGAGGAGCAGTTTAAGCAGCAATTTTCTGCCAAGTGTCAGTTAGTATCCACCGAGGGACAGTCAAAACTTACATGGTGTCACCTATGAAATATGAGGATGAGGCACTGGTTGTCTTCAATTCGAGGATGTCACCATTTCATGTTCTTGCAGAAGGTTTGAATCCATAGGTGCGAAAAAACATTTTGGCATTTTAGTAGTTTACATCATAGTTGTCATTAAATCTGTACTAAAGTATGAATTATGGATAGGTATTCTGTGCAAGCATGCTCTGCAGTGTTGAACATCAACGAGGTTTTCACTTTGCCATCTCAATGTATACTACACCGATGGACGAAATATGCAAAGAGAGGATTTTCGACAAAGACCATCAAAAGTGAGAAGGAATCTTTGCAGACACGTGCGGCACGTATAGCTCGGAAAGCAACATCTACTGCAATGAAGTGCTCAGTTTCAGAAGAACTACTTACAAAATTGGAGGAAGCTATAGATAAATTAGATCTGGAGGCAGATGATTTACTAAGCGAAAAAAGGCGTGCCAAACATGAGAATATTCCTCAAAATACTAATGAGCATGCTTCCAACAATATACCTCAAAATACTCAAGACATATTAACAGGTAAAATATCATTCAAAGTCCCTGAAGCGATAAAAGGTCCAAAGGAAAAAGATTGAAAGGTCCACTTGAAAAGGCGAAACCAAAGAAGTCGAAGACCACCCAAAAGAAAGGTACTACAACCACATTTATTCTTACTTTTGACCTCTGGTTTTTTAATAGACATTAATGTATTGCACATTATGTATGAGCAGGAGGAGGTAAAAAGAAAGTAAAAAAAAAAATGATCGGGCTGAAGAAGGACATGAAAAATCAATTGTAAGACAACTTACGCAATGTTCTTTTATGTCTTCTAAAAATAAATTTGTGGTAAGCAGTTTCCTACTTACTTACACACAGGGATTTGGAAACGAAGTAACAACATATGATTTTGCTGCAGAAGGTCCTCAACAGTATACTGTAAGACAAATTGCTTTCTTGAACATATTTCAGGCAATTTAATTGTACCCCGAAATCTCTAAACATTTGTTGTTTTATTATGAAGCAGGGATATTCGGAGGCAGGCCCAAGTTCTAATACTGCAATACCAATCTTTGCAAATAATATGTTCAACACGGAATCTTCGACTATGTTTATTCCGTTGATCCCTGGAGGATATACATAACTTTTGCTACAAGCTGATCAAGCTTCAGAGGTGCTGCAAACTTCAAGAAGATTAGATTTTGATGAAGTGAACCCTTCCTTACGCATCAAAGAAGTAGGATCGCAGCAGCAGCAGTATATTTTATTTCTTCTTGTCGACAGAGACCAATATATAGAGTTTCGTTTGAGACAGAAATAATAAATGTAATGGTGCACTCTCATGAGTGAGATTATTTTCCCGATTAATTATCAGATCTTTCACACTTGAATACCATTTATTTTGCCAGAATTTAATTTGTATTCATTCATCAGTCTTTATTTTCCCCACCCTTTTCTTTCCCATTGCACTTATGAATGTAGTAGAGCTATCTAGACTGATGATCCTGATCAGCATCACCGCTATATCTTTCATTTCAGCTCTTGGTCCTGGTCGACATCACAATTAGCTTTCATTTCTGCTCTAGCTACTGTGTTACACAATACAACGTCGGTTGTAATCGCGTTTCTATTAAAGGTCCATCACCAACAGAAGGTCTGAAACTTACAACAGCATGTACTGATAAATAACCCTCTCAACGTACCCAAAGTTTATCATGTATCAATAAATATCAAAAAGTTGTCGTTCGAATTCCAATTGTTTGGCCAATGCCAACATTCAGTCTTAAGATGCCACATACTACTGACAGAATTTGAAGAAGCTCAACATCAATTTTAATGTGGTAAAATATCTGAATGTTTATAATCACAACGCATAGATACTGTGATCACAGAACTCTGAATGTTTTTGTCTGATGATCTCTGAATGTTCACATCTCCGAATGTCGTAATGACTAGAAATCTGCAAGGTCGCCATGGGGAGATGGCTGGCTTGCCACCGACGCCGGGCGTTGCCGTGTTGGCAGGTTTGTGGTGGAGACGGTGGACATCATTATGTGGTTGTTGCTGTTGGTTCCGCGAGGGACGACGAGCACGTCCGTCACCGGCGCAGGGAGAGCTCACACGACGGCGCCGCCCGTTTCCGTGAGGGTCGCCGTCACCGGCGCGCATGGAGGGGTCGCCATGGGATAAGGCGCGATGGCGCCGAGGTCGATGCAGCGGCGAGCCAGCGAGAAGATCGCCGTTCTCTTCGTTTCGTTAGATGGAAAGTATCGATCCGATTGATACTGTATCGCATTTAATATCGCGCAATATCTAGTTGATGTACGTACCAACTAATTAGGGAATTAGGCTCGCTTTAAGATGTGTGCCATTGATGACGTGTCAAAATCTGAGGAGGGGCCCCAAGAAGGACACTATGAGGCAGTTGATAATTTGCCCCTCTTTACTTTCGGTTGGATGATTTGCCCTGCTTTTCCTTTTCCAGTAGATAATATGCCTTTTTTAATTACTGTAATCATTTCTCAGTTTTTATCCCAATTATCATCATGCGAAATGACCCGACTGCCCTTGTGGCAAATTGTAATTCTCCTTCCCCGTGTCGGACCGTTGGTCTTTGCTTCCACTGAACAGTCCATCTCCCCAGTTCATCCCCTTTCTCCCGTTCCTCTCTCTCCCCACTGTACATGTACTGAAGTGAGATCCCTGGAGGAGGCCGACCAGGACACTTGGGACCCCATCTTGGCGGCGGATACCGCTGCAGCTTGGCAGCGGGGGGCTACCGTTAAACTCGGAGACGCGGGCTGGCTCCTGCAGGTCGGAGGCGCTGCAGCTCCTCTGCATCTCGGCGGCCCGGTAGCTCCGCTGCAGCTTGGAGCTGCGGAATAGGCGGATGGCGCCGTCGTTGCTCGTTTCGGCGAGGAAAATCCTCGTCGTTGCAGCTGCCACTACCTGCCGTAGGTGGCGTCTGGTCCGCCTGCGCCGGCACTCCGTGAAGCTGGTGACTTTCCTCGGCAAGGGAGGCTCCAGCAAGACCACATCGGCAGCCGTTGTCGCTCAGGTAAAAAATCCATCGGTGCTTGATGCATCTGTACAAATTTTTGTGTGAGCTTATTGCTACTACGCTACTAATAGCAAGCCTGAATGACATTGTTGGTAGTAATTAGCAGCTGGGCAAGCTCCAATTGTCAGGCTGGGTACGCTGAAGTGCATTTTCTAATTAAACCACAGGTCAGGCATCTATATATGATGGTATGCATCCTTACATATGCGCTTCGGTAGAACTTGGCAGGATATAACAACTTCATAGATAAAAAAATTAAACTGACAACAAGTATCCACTTAGTATATGGAATTCGATGTCATAAAAAGGACTGCTCGGTTCAAATGGCATAACAGTTTAATCCGAGTTTACATCAAGCAAATTAACAATAATTCTGAGTTCAGATCTCAGAAATTACATCTTCTTCCCATAAAAAAAATTACATCTTCTTCCTCCTTGGGGTCATTTTTTCTTGCATGCCGTAGAGCTTGAAGGGACGTGAGAAGTAGGCGATGGTACAGAAACATTCGTTGTTCCAGATGGTTGTGATGCATCACCTTCGGCTATGGCCATAGCAAGTCTCCTGCATGTTTACACATCAGTTACAAAAGCAGAATTTCTTTTGCATGAATCAAATGTGCATATGGAAAATATAAACAGTTACCTCCTTGTAATAGGTCCAGGGCAGCGTCTCTCCCCGGAGCATTTCCCCAATCCTTCTCCTCCTCTCAACAAGTATCATAATTTTCTCTCTTATTTTGTCTGCTAGCTCATCCATGGGCAGATCCTTTGTTCCTTTGATCCAGCTATTGAAGCACTCAGCTAGATTATTGTGAATGTAATCACATTTTATTTCTGTGTTGAAGTCGCATCTCATCCACTTCAAATTATGATAAGTACACAAGTAGGTACTCACTGTAGGTTCAGCTTCGAAAATCTTGCCCATATGGTAGTTAAATGTTTCTAGACGGTAAGCCTTGGTTGCTGGCCACATGCGACCAAAAACATCTCCATGAAACTTCTTTTTGAAGTTTTCCATTAGATGCCTAAAACATTCCCTTTGCTCAGCTTGAGGAAAAACAATTTTAACTGCATTCTCTAACCCTTTGCATGCATCAGTACAAATAGCTAGAGTTTGAAGATGTCCTATTGCCTTATGTAGTTGTTGCATAAACCAAAACCCAGGTCTCCTCAGTCTCCGTACCAAAGAAACCAAATGCTAAAGGAAACATCCAGTTTTGTCCGTCTAGTGCTGTACATGCCGCCAATTGACCATTCCACTTTCCAGTCAAACGTGTAGAGTCTATACTGAGATATGGTCTACAACCAGCCAAAAAGCCATCAATGCTTGGCTTAAGTGCCATAAAAAATCTCCAGAAATACACTCCATCTTTTTCCCTCTTGACATCAACCTCAACAATGCTACCCGGAGATCTCTTATCAATCTCAGCTTTGAAGTTGAATAAATTCTGAAAGCTTTTTTCCCAGGTTCCATATAACATATTTGCGGCCCTTTCTTTTCCCTTTTAAACAGTATCATACCCAATAGTACATTTGTACTCTGCTTGTAGCTTTTTTAGGAGCTCCATGCCACCAATGTTTGGTTCACTTTGAAGATACCCAATTGCCTTTTCTGCCACCCATGCTTGGTCTGCCATGCTTGTAATCACTTTAGCGGTTGATGAACACTTATGAGGTTTTACTATCTTGTTAACCTGCACAATAGCAACCATTAGGTGCAAGTAATTTTTAAAAATTGTTTCAACATAAAAAATGATTAGTGTTAGATAAGTTTATACCCTGACTGTTTTGCCATCTTCTATCGTTCTAGCAATTATACGCCAAGGACATCCATTTCCTTTACACTGACCCAAATATCTAGTAGTGTCACTATCCTTGGTCTTAATGTCAAACTTACCTCTAATAGCAAATGTTCTCATAAGCATCCTAAACTCTTTCATCGAACGAAACAAAGAACCTTCCTCTATCACAGGATGTTCCTTATCATACCAAAAGTGATCATCTTCAGGCATATGGTCAGGCACTGGAAGAGCCGCATCAGCAAGTAAGTCCTCATTAATATCAGCTATACATGCATCAACATTTGCAATCGAGGCTTTCATGGCTGCTTCAGATACACATTTTCGTTGCACAGGTTCATCGTCGACTCCAAGCACCGAGCACATATTTTCTTCTGTTATAGGAACATCAATTTCATCATCATTCATTGGTGCTATCTCAATCTGGGACCAATCAATGCCTCCTTCTGTTGTTGGTACGTATGTATCATTGCTAGCAACCGTCGTTCGCCTACTTGGAGAAGAAATAAGCATTTTAACATAAGGACATCATACAATTACTTACAAAATATTACATCCAAAAATAAAAACTATGCTAGATCTGAAGTATTTTTTCAGGCTTCATCTGAGTTTACTGTACTTTTCTATGCAGGTTCATCAACGCCATATGGGAGGGAGGGTCTGAGGCCGAAGGGAGGACCAAATGCTTACCAGTCTGGAGCATCTTGTGGCGATCCATGGATACAGGAGTTGCCTCATCCGGCACTCTGTGGAATCACCTCGCCGGCTGCTGGTGTGAACCCTCGCTGAGTTGACGGCTTGGTGGCCGGCTGTCCAGGGGCCGCCGGAGTTGACGGCTTGGTGGCCGGCTGTCCAGGGGCCGCCGGAGTTGACGGCTCGGTGGCCGGCGGTGCATCCGCCTATCCGCTGGGCACGGACATGATGATGCAACGTAATAGAATCAATCTACGATTTCTTGATCAGTTGGTTTTATTGTGTATACCAACGTAAAGAGGGAAGGAGACTAGGACATAATTGCAATTTGCCACAAGGGCAGTCGGGTCATTTCACATGATGATAATTGGGATAAAAACTGAGAAATGATTACAATAATTAAAAAAGGGCATATTATCTACTCGAAAAAGAAAAGCAGGGCAAATCATCCAACCGAAAGTAAAGAGGGGCAAATTATCAACTGCCGATGTAAAGAGGGGCATATTATCCAATCTCCCCAGTTTTTTCAGAGCAACATGACAATTTCTTTAGAGAAGCCATTTTTCGTTTTAAAACCGCCGTCGTTTCATCTTTCTTCACAACTAAGACTGCCATTGAATGGCATTTTAGGGATTTCAATTTTTTCAGTGCCACATGATAGTTTCGTAATAAAAGGCATTTTTCGTTTTTAAACTGTCATTGTTTGATCCTTCTTCACAACTAAAACTGTTATCGAATGGCGTTCGTTTGCCACCCCTCTCCGAGCAAACGTCGGTTTGGGTAACATTACCGATAAAAAACTGACATGCATGTGGCGAGGTGAGCATGCTCGTTGAGAATTCTCGAAAGTACGCAGGAGAGCCGCGTATTTAGATTAAGTATGCCAAGTGTACAGGGGTAGGCAAACGCGTTCACCATGCCAAAAGAACCAAAAAGAAATCGAAAAAGAGACCCGCCGACAATCAAAAGGCTACTCTTTTTTTTCTTCCTCTTTTGCTCTCGCATATGGAGGCACCGGCCACCAGCCAGCTCCCATTCGTCCTTCTCAACTCTCATCAAATAAAAGCACCTCACGCACCGTACGCTCCTTGTGTAGAAAAATGCTCGCGCCAAATACACCACAAGGTAATGATCGCGAGCGATTGAGCACGTTTTCTGCAGACTGGCAGCTGGTCTGATAGGCCACCAGACCAGTCAGCAAGGGAGATTGGCCGCCGGATCGAGGCCAGCGACGACCTCTGCTGCCAGAGCTGACGAGACCAGGTGCACTCGGTCATGAGATGCACCGCAGCTAGCTTTGAGATTGGCCATGGCGCGGCGCCAACGATGAACCAACAACCATGCGAAAATCCTGCATTTCGGCGGTGCTCTGGCGGCCCGAATCCCACAAGATTATACGTACGCATATTTTCTTTTTGAAAAAAATAAATGGATTTCATTGAAGTAATAAAACTATTCCAATTCGAATAATAGTTGAGAAAGAATCGCAATAAATGCAAAGATGGAACATCTTGGATACGGTATTGAAGGAGTTGAACCAGGATTTCCAAATGGATAGGATAGGGTATTTCTATATGTGATAGATAATCCAAATGCAAAATTTGTCTTCTAAAAGGGAAATATTGAATGAATAGAGCGTAAATTCTGAAACTTTGGTATTTCTTTTCTTTCGGACAAAATAATTCCCGTAGCGAGAATGGGATTTCCACAACGATCGCAAACCCTTCAGATAGAATCTGAGAATAAAACTCAGAATAAAAATAATTTTTGTAATCCAATAATCGATCTTGGTTAGGATGATTAACCGAGTTATCCAAAAAATTCTGCTGATACATTCGAATAATTAAACGTTTCACAAGTAGTGAACTAAATTTCTTGTTATTACAACTAACAACTATTTCCACAGGTTCAGAACCATTTAATCCATAATGGTGGGCAAATGCATAAATATATTCCTGAAAGAGAAGTGGGTAGACAAAGTATTGTTGACGAGATTTATGTTTTCTGAATACCCTTCGAATTTTTCCATTTGTATTTCTACTTGAATCAGAGAGAAGAAGCATTTCTCGGTTTATCGAATGATGATACATAGTGCAATATGGTCAGAACAGGGTGTTGCATTTTTAATACAAACCCTGGAAAGAAAGGGAGTCTAATCCACAGATCTTTTTCTGCTCCTTTTCTACCCAATTAGTTTATGTTTGTTCTAATTAAAAAAAAAGAACAGAACAAGTTTTTTATTTTTGCAGGCCAATCGCTCTTTTGACTTTGGAATACAGCCTCTTTATCAATATACTGCTTCTTTTACACATTCAATCCATAACATCCCTTATTCAATCCATAATCAAGAATAATTAGGATTTCTAAAAAAAAAAAGAAAAAATAAAGGGTCCACTCATAGGAAAACCCAACCTTTCCCCGCATCCGGCACTAATCTATTTTTAACGTCTAATTAGAGCGGGGAATCATTCCAATTAGGAAGTTCAGCTCGTTGCTTTTTATTTTACCAGAATTGGAGCCAGGCTCTATCCATTTATTCATTAGACCCAGAAAATCGTAATTTTGGATTCCATTCAAAAAAGATTGATTTTATTACGACATGCTATTTTTTCCATTCATTACCTTTGAGGATCAGTCGTGGTCTTCTAGACTCTACCAAGAGTCTGGACGAATTTGTTGTTTCATCCAAATGTGTAAAAGATCATAGTCGCACTTAAAAGCCGAGTACTCTACCATTGAGTTAGCAACCCAGATAAAAAAAGGATCTTAGATACGATCGAAATCCAAAAATCAATGGAATTACACCGCGCGCTTCTGTCAAAACATTGAACTAGCAAGACATCAAAAGATTTTTTTTATCGACCATGAAAAACACTCAAATGCCAAAACGAACAGGTCCGGTTAAATTCCACTAAAGTAAAGTTAAAAAAAGAGCGACCCTAATCACGATGGCCAAATTCTCCTTATTTTTAGCGATTTTTATTAAAAAATATATATATTATATTGTATGAGAATACATGCAAGAGGAACACCCTTATCATTTGAGCGAAGTGTAGGCGGAAAAATTGAATATGGAGTGAGGATAAAGAGAACCATCTATCTACAAATTCTATTTGTTCAATAGACCTTTGTCAATGGAAATACAATGGTAAGAAAACAAATTAGATAGAAAAAGTAAATAAAATAGGGGCTTATGTTGGATTGGCACGATATAATATAAATCCAAATAGGATTAAAAAAGAGGTAAATTGTGTCTAAATAATTAGACAACTAGGAATACTAATAATCTTCTCCTATCCTACTTTTTGATTCATTTAGTTCTTCAATTAACTCAAAGCTCTTTCTTTTTCTTTAAAGAATTCCGCCTTCCTTAAAATATCATAAACAGTTCTTGTTGGTTGAGCACCCTTTTCAAGGAAATAGAGAATAGCTGGAACATTTAAACAAGTTTGATTCTTTATCAGATAAAAAAAACTACTTTTTGAAGATCTCTTCCTTCTCTTTGAGATCGAACATCAATTGCAACGATTCGATAGACAGCTTATTGGGATAGATGTAGATAAACAACGCCCCCCTAGAAACGTATAGGAGGTTTTCTCCTCATACGGCTCGAGAAAATGATTCGAATTTCTGTCGATAATAATAGAAATTAGACTATGACGTGCATTAATTTCCTTACAGAAAAAACAAATTTCATTTATACTCATGACTCAAGTGGGCTAATTTTGCCTGACAAACTTCGAAGGCAAAATCCTTCCAAAATTTTTGAGTCGTCTTTAAACTCTTTTCTTTGTCTCATTTCGAACGAATTGACTTTTATTCCTTATTCTGATCCAACTCTGTTGTTGAGACAATTGAAAATTGTGTTTACTTGTTCTGGAATCCTTTATCTTTGATTTGTGAAATCCTTGGGTTTAGACATTACTTCAAATTCCTATTTTTTCTTTCAAAAGAGTAGCAACATACCCTTTTTCTTATTTCCTTCGATAAAGCATTTATCTCTTCTATAGAAATCTAATAAGAGGGATTGATTCTGATATACTTTTATTGGACTTTCTTCTTATTTTAACCTTTCGATTTATTTCTATATTAAGGATAGACTGACAAAGTTGGCCTAATTTATTAGTTTTCACTAACCCTAGATTCTTTCCCTTGATAAAAAAAATTCTGTCCTCTCGAGCTCCATCGTGTACTATGTTACTTAAACCCAGCGCAAATTTGGTTCGGAACGAATAGAACAGGCTATGTCGAGCCAAGAGCATTTTCATTACTATGGAAAATGATGGATAGAAAAATCCACAATCGATCATGTCCTTCAAGTCGCACGTTGCTTTCTACCACATCGTTTTAAACGAAGTTTTACCATAACAAACATTCCTCTTTTCATTGCAAAGTGGTATAGAGAATTGATCCAATATGGATGGAATCATGAATAGTCATTGGTTTAGTTTTATTATACTAATTAAAACTTGCTATCTATGGAGCAATATGGATAAAAGAAAGTAAGTATTTATCCGGGAAGCCTCCGCCAAGATCCAATTTATTTAAACCCATATTAAAATTCTATCATATGAATGAAACATCGTTTGAAAAAGACGACTAAACAAGTTTGCTTAAAACTTATTTATTCTTAAATTTCCACCCTCAACGGATGGCTCGAGATGATCAATCTTGAAGTGAGAAAAGAAGGATTGACTCTTCCTCAATAAATAAACTATCAACCTCCAAAAAGTTTAATTAATTTAATTACTAGAATTAGAATTCTAGTAGTAATATATTTTTCAGTACCAAAAACAATTAACTATAATAACTAAATAAACTATTCCAATGAAAAGATTGAAAGTTTTTGGTAGTTATAGAATTCTCGTACTTCTTCAACTCGAATACCAAAAGGAAGAAAAAATATGACTAAGTGATTTTATAGTAGAGGCATATCCTGAATGTGCTTGATAGATCCCATTTTTCATGAAAATAAAGATAGTCAATTTGACTGGACTTAAGACTTTATTATGTTTTCTGAGAAAGAATAAGATATCATTATTCTCTTTAATAAACTTTTGTCTCGTACGGAATACTATATGATTTCACCGTTTGTTTCATCAGAAACAATCTGGGACGGAAGGATTCGAACCTCCGAGTAACGGGACCAAAACCCGCTGCCTTACCACTTGGCCACGCCCCATTTCGGGTTTTATGCGACACTAATAAACACTAGTATGTTTATTTGTTATTCGTCAATACCATTTCAATTACATAAAAAAGGAGGGATATTCTCTTGCTAGTATTCTACACATGCGGATAATATAGAATCAAAAAAATGCATTGATCATTACATGGAATTCTATTAAGATATTATATGAAAGTCGAATTTATTCCACTCTCATTTGAGAGTGCGAATACAAGGAGGTATTTTGTGTTTGGGAAAGTCCGAAGAAAAAGATTTTGAATCTGCCTTTTCCTTCTTTCCCTTAAAAAAATAACTCAAGAAAAATCCAATTATTTACTCTACAAGAATGAAATGCTTGTTATGCCTAATATACTTAGTTTAACCTGTATCTGTTTTAATTCTGTTCTTTATCCTACTAGTTTTTTCTTTGCCAAATTACCCGAAGCTTATGCTATTTTCAATCCAATCGTGGATATTATGCCTGTTATACCTCTATTCTTTTTTCTATTAGCCTTTGTTTGGCAAGCTGCTGTAAGTTTTCGATGAAATCTTTAGTACTCTGTATGCCAAATTGAATGATGTGTTCATTCCAAAAAAATTTAAAAATGGGTAAAAGCCGAGAAGTTTTATATTTTTATATTATGAACCTTCGATTCTAAAATTTAAATTCTTCTACATTGAATGGGTAGCTACAGCAATAAATTTGGATCAGCCTTTCTACTCCCCTGCACCTAGGTTGAGCAGGTACCTAAAGGTACCTACACAATACCTAACCACCTAACCCTATTTTTGCTATTGATAAGAGTGCTTATTATAAAAGAATTCTTGCAATTTTTTTTAAGAATTCTTTTTTGCATTTTTAGGTATAAAAAAAAACCATCCTAGTGGATCCGTGTGGTAAGGAAAAACTGGTAATCTATTCCTTAAAAAAAAATCTTGGAGATTATGTAATGCTTACTCTCAAACTTTTTGTTTATACAGTAGTGATATTCTTTGTTTCACTCTTTATCTTTGGATTCTTATCTAATGACCCAGGACGGAATCCTGGACGCGAGGAGTAAAAATTCAGTTTTTTTTTTCTTATTGGATTTGTTTCGTACATTTATCTATGAGAAAATCCGGGGGTCAGAATTCTTTCCAATTCGAAAGTCCCAAATGATCCAAGGGAGCGGAAAGAGAGGGATTCGAACCCTCGGTACAAAAAAATTGTACAACGGATTAGCAATCCGCCGCTTTAGTCCACTCAGCCATCTCTCCACGTTCCAAAGCGAAAGGTTTCCGTGATATGATATAGGCAAGAAATAAGATATAACGGTTGCAAAAACCCCTTTTTTCTTTCAAAAGTCTATAAAAATTATATTGCCAATTCCATTTTAATTATATTCTTTTTCTTAATGTTAATAAAAAAGAAGAAAATTCTTGTTTTTCTTTCTAAAATCGATATTGGCCGAGAGACAATCAAATAGATTTTCTCTTTAGCGGGCATTTCCATATAGGACTTGTTATAATTATAATAAAACAAGCAGGTTATATAAAAAACGCTTTTTGTCGATTATTTATCAAGAAAGCAAAAGGGTTCTTATCAAATCCACCATAAAATTGGAAAGAAGCATAAAGTAAGTAGACCTGACTCCTTTAATGATGCCTCTCTCCGCTATTCTGATATATAAATTCGATGTAGATGAAATTGTATAAGCGAATTTTTTTTTATTTCCTTAGACTTAGACCGCGCAAGACAAGAATTTTTCGCTATTTACGATTTCATATTCTTGTTACTAGATGTTCTATAGGAATAAGAAGAAATCGCAACTCCTTTGCGCTACACATAAAATTGGATTTCGAAGGTCCATTTTTTTATAGGAATCCTCTATTTTAGTTCTTCCACCCATGCAATAGAGAGGGAATGGGAAAAGAAGGGTTACTTTTATTTTCATTTTTCCCTTAAAAGATAGACTTTGAAATAGGAGTCTTGGAATAATGCTGAATTCAAAGGTTTATTTCTTTCTATAGTATAAGAAAAACAATTTATTTCTATTTCTATAGTATAAGAAAAAAATAGTATAAGAAAAACAAATCGAATCAAATTCATGGATTTACCACGACCTCGGTTGTGACTGTGACTCCATAGATAAAAATGGGAAATTTCTCTCTTCGAGACCATTGAAAAAGGGCATTGAACGACAAAGAAATCGTCCACAGATAATAAAACTATCATATGCCTTGGAAAGTGATATGAGGTGCTCGGAAATGGTTGAAGTAATTGAATAGGAGGATCACTATGACTATAGCCCTTGGTAGAATTCCTAAAGAAGAAAATGATCTATTTGATACTATGGATGACTGGTTACGAAGGGACCGTTTCGTTTTTGTAGGATGGTCTGGCCTATTGCTCTTTCCTTGTGCTTATTTCGCTTTAGGGGGTTGGTTTACAGGGACAACTTTTGTAACTTCTTGGTATACCCATGGATTGGCTAGTTCCTATTTGGAAGGTTGTAATTTCTTAACCGCAGCAGTTTCTACCCCTGCCAATAGTTTAGCACACTCTTTGTTGCTACTATGGTGGCCCAAGCACAAGGAGATTTTACTCGTTGGTGTCAATTAGGCGGTCTATGGACTTTTGTAGCTCTCCACGGGGCTTTTGCACTAATAGGTTTCATGTTACGCCAATTTGAACTTGCTCGGTCTGTTCAATTGCGGCCTTATAATGCAATCTCATTCTCTGGTCCAATTGCTGTTTTTGTTTCTGTATTCCTTATTTATCCACTGGGGCAATCTGGTTGGTTCTTTGCGCCGAGTTTTGGCGTAGCAGCGATATTTCGATTCATCCTTTTCTTCCAAGGATTTCATAATTGGACGTTGAACCCATTTCATATGATGGGAGTTGCCGGAGTATTAGGTGCGGCTCTGCTATGCGCTATTCATGGAGCGACCGTAGAAAACACTCTATTTGAGGACGGTGATGGTGCAAATACCTTCCGTGCTTTTAACCCAACTCAAGCTGAAGAAACTTATTCCATGGTCACTGCTAACCGCTTTTGGTCCCAAATCTTTGGTGTTGCTTTTTCCAATAAACGTTGGTTACATTTCTTTATGCTATTTGTACCCGTCACCGGTTTATGGATGAGTGCTATTGGCGTAGTTGGCTTGGCTCTGAACTTACGTGCCTATGACTTTGTTTCCCAGGAAATCCGTGCAGCGGAAGATCCTGAATTTGAGACTTTCTACACCAAAAATATTCTTTTAAACGAGGGTATTCGTGCGTGGATGGCAGCTCAGGATCAGCCTCATGAAAATCTTATATTCCCTGAGGAGGTTCTACCACGTGGAAACGCTCTTTAATGGAACTTTCGTTTTAGCTGGTCGTGACCAAGAAACCACCGGCTTTGCTTGGTGGGCTGGGAATGCCAGACTTATCAATTTGTCCGGTAAACTGCTTGGAGCTCATGTAGCCCATGCCGGATTAATCGTATTCTGGGCCGGAGCAATGAACCTATTTGAAGTGGCCCATTTCGTACCAGAAAAGCCCATGTATGAACAAGGGTTGATTTTACTTCCACACTTAGCTACTCTAGGTTGGGGAGTAGGGCCAGGGGGGGAAGTTCTAGATACTTTTCCGTACTTTGTATCTGGCGTACTTCACCTAATTTCCTCCGCAGTCTTAGGCTTCGGTGGCATTTATCACGCGCTTCTGGGACCCGAGACTCTTGAGGAATCTTTTCCATTCTTTGGTTATGTCTGGAAAGATAGAAATAAAATGACTACAATTTTGGGTATTCACTTAATTTTGTTAGGTCTAGGTGCTTTTCTTCTAGTACTCAAGGCTCTTTATTTTGGCGGTGTATATGATACCTGGGCCCTGGGGGGGGAGATGTAAGAAAAATTACCAATTTGACCCTTAGTCCCAGTGTTATATTTGGTTATTTACTAAAATCTCCTTTTGGTGGAGAAGGGTGGATTGTTAGTGTAGATGATTTAGAAGATATAATTGGTGGGCATGTATGGTTGGGTTTTATTTGTGTATTTGGCGGAATTTGGCATATTTTAACCAAACCCTTCGCATGGGCTCGCCGTGCATTTGTATGGTCTGGAGAAGCTTACTTGTCTTATAGTTTAGCTGCTTTATCTGTCTTTGGTTTTATCGCTTGTTGTTTTGTATGGTTCAATAATACAGCTTATCCGAGTGAGTTTTATGGACCCACCGGGCCAGAAGCTTCTCAAGCTCAAGCATTTACTTTTCTAGTTAGAGACCAGCGTCTTGGAGCTAATGTGGGATCCGCTCAAGGACCCACAGGTTTAGGTAAATATCTAATGCGTTCCCCAACTGGGGAGGTTATCTTTGGAGGGGAAACTATGCGTTTTTGGGACCTTCGTGCTCCATGGTTAGAACCTCTAAGGGGCCCCAACGGTTTGGACTTGAGTAGGTTGAAAAAAGACATACAACCTTGGCAAGAACGACGCTCAGCAGAATATATGACCCACGCTCCTTTAGGCTCTTTAAATTCCGTGGGTGGCGTAGCTACCGAGATCAATGCAGTTAATTATGTCTCTCCTAGAAGTTGGTTATCAACTTCTCATTTTGTTCTAGGATTCTTCTTTTTTGTGGGCCATTTATGGCATGCAGGAAGAGCCCGAGCTGCTGCAGCAGGTTTTGAAAAGGGAATCGATCGTGATTTGGAACCTGTTCTTTACATGAACCCTCTTAACTAAGATTTTCTTATTTATACCTGTTCTACTTTTTTCTGTTCTGGCTCGGTTATTCCATCTAGCCGAGCCATTCATTCCTTTTTATGAAAGAAAGATAAGGGACAGAAAAAAGAAAGATAAGGGACAGAAAAAAAAAAAAAAAAAATGAAAGAAACAAACGTATTCAATAAGCAAAAGGAGAGAGAGGGATTCGAACCCTCGATAGTTCCTAGAACTATACCGGTTTTCAAGACCGGAGCTATCAACCACTCAGCCATCTCTCCACAGCCTAATCCTTATTTTACTCCTACAAATAGAACATAGCCATATAAAAAAAAGATTTATTAGCCTCTAGAAAGATATCAGATACAAGTTCCTTTTCGATATATCTCTGTATACTGTATACACGGATACAGGATCCGCTATACCCGCTTGTGAAATAAAGAGTAAATAATCTCTTCTCACCCCCATATCCAAATAAAAAAGCGGTTTAAGTAATAAATTTGAATTAAAGAGAAGAATCAATGGATTCATGATTAAACCCTCCTACTTCTTGTATTTTTTACAATTTTGGTTTAAGTGAGGGATCAAATATGTAGTCAACTTTATTTGATGGTAGCTTGGAGGATTAGAAATATGACTATTGCTTTCCAATTAGCTGTTTTTGCATTAATTGCGACTTCCTCAGTCTTAGTAATTAGTGTACCCCTTGTATTTGCTTCTCCTGATGGTTGGTCAAATAATAAAAATGTTGTATTTTCCGGTACATCATTATGGATTGGACTAGTCTTTCTCGTAGCTATTCTGAATTCTCTCATTTCTTAAATTAAATTTGGTTAATATTTATTAACCCCATAAAAAAGAAATAATAAAGGCCATTTCTTCTAAAAAATTAGAATAGTGAGACGTATTAAAACGCAATTTGCGTTCCGAATTGCTAGCTCTTCTCTTTCAGTATTATGAAATTCCATTCCCATTAGAATATTCATTGACAGATAATAAAAAAAGGAAAACTCTAATATAATAGAAAATGAAATGAAACGGTCGACCCAGACATAGAAGGTCGACCCAGGCGGATATACGCTATAAAATATATACCGTAGCGAGCGTAGTTCAATGGTAAAATATCTCCTTGCCAAGGAGAAGATACGGGTTCGATTCCCGCCGCTCGCCCGCTTAATTTATCAAAGTACTATGATAAAAAGTTTAGTCTAGTTAACTGTTTAACTACTTATATTAAATTAAGTATTAATTAGGTGTTAGTCTAGTGCCGTATCCCTTACTATCTTACCCTTCCTTTGCATCCCACTCAATTTAAGAGGGCGCTCCGGAGGCAGAAATAGAACTCGCCAACAGAGCTCCAAAAATTAGGTATTAACTGAGACAAACAACGGGCAAACTTTTTAAAGGGAAGGGAGAGGTAGACTGTCCCTTTCGTTTCATTTTTATTTTCTGCAGGGTAGGGAGAAGCCTTGCGCCTTCTTTTTTTGAAGGCAAGTGACTTCGCAAACTGCTCAATTTTGCCCTCTAGGGCCGGGAACTAATGAATAAAAAGGGTTGGATACGCCCCTCTACCATATCTAGAGAAATAGAATAGTCCTTTTATACAGACTGCTAAGTGCGGAGACGGGAATCGAACCCGTGACCTCAAGGTTATGAGCCTCGTGAGCTACCAAACTGCTCTACTCCGCTCTGGAGTACCAGAAACTGGTGGACAAAAAAGGCTTGAATACAAGCCTCTAACATGTCTAGACAAATAGAATACTCCTTTTATACAGAATGGAGCGGGTAGCGGGAATCGAACCCGCATCGTTAGCTTGGAAGGCTAGGGGTTATAGTCGACGTTGGTTGATTATTTTTAACGTCTCTAATTCAAAACCGAACATGAAATTTTGATTTCATTCGGCTCCTTTATGGATATTCTCACCACTTAACATCTATGTCAGCTTTTCTATTTGAATGGAACCAAAGCTCTCCGCTTTCTAGATGATCCTTATAGAGTAGGAGATAGAAATTCTATCTAAATCCATCTAATCTACTTACTTCGTTCCCTAATTTCATTCAAGAGATCCTGAGGAAAAGAATTGGGTTTCCACCGAGCTGAAACAATATGCGGATGGTTCTAGTAAACCAAAACTATCGTTTTTTAGCTATTTGGCTTCCTTATTCCTTATTTTAAGAAGATTTAGTTACGATTGGAAATCAACTTTTTTGTATCTTCATCCATAGATCCTTTACTCATATTTTCAAAATTGGAATACTTAATCCAATGCAAAATTATGCTTCACGACTCTGTACTCATAATCCTATTTTTATTTTGGATGCAATTTAAATTAGTCTTTGGATACAAATCGCCAGAATGTATATTCTTCCTCAATATGCTATTGAGAGGAAAAGGATTTAATCCTTTATAAGAACTAAAGTTTTCATCGGAATATAAAATAAAAAACTTAAGGATGCCTTAAGTATATCATTTCAAATTCAGTTATTAATAGAACGAATCACACTTTTACCACTAAACTATACCCGCTACATTGTAGATTATGGTATAAATGGTACCCTTTGTCAAGGATAGCCATTTGACAAGAAGGCTAATTCCCCCTTATTGAATCAGATGGAGAAGGTTCATGACACTCAGCCGTTGGTACTTCTACTTCGATCGCTCGCCTTTACTTTAGGATTTAGATAGCCCCTCTGGTCTGTAAAAAAAATCTTTTCTTACCATGCTAATAGCGCCTGAACCAAATGTATTTATTTTGATTAGGATCCTATTCTACGGTTACGACTACAATAATAATTATTTACTTTGCAAGGACGTAAGTGTGTCAGACTGCTAAATTGTTTTATTATTCCTACAATATAAACTAGGGGATATAGGGGGTAACACTGTCCCTATAAATTCCTTTTTTCCTTTTCTTTTTTGTCCAGAATTGAACAAAAAAGAAATTATGGAAGATGTTTTCTTCCCCCATTAAGTCCGAGCCATAGAGTAAGAGTGAGATGAGTTTTCCAAATTCATCATAGACTTTCCCTATGGCTTGATAGAAGTAAGCAGCAAAGAGTCGTAACTTAAAGAAAAAAACGGACAGGGCCGACAGATTTACCTGATGTAAAGAAGATCCTAAAAGTCTCTGATTAGTCGACTCTCTCCATTTAACACTTTCCTCTCTCTCCTTTTTTCCACTGACTCAATTCTAGTTTATTAGATTCTTGTTTAAAAGAATGAAAAAAGTTCAATAGAACTAAGAACACATAAAAAATAGCATAGAGGATCAAGGCCATTACCAAAAGTTCCTCCCAAGGATCCTATATCCTATTGGGTATCTGTTACCTCCATTTTCCCGCTAGGATCGGAAATCTTATATTTTCCATATCCATATACCGTTGAATCCTTGGGGTTCCAGAATCCGCCTATTTTACTAGTCTTCGGAAACGGAAAACCCTGAACCAAGAAGAGTTGGATATGTTATGTAGGGTATGTTTTTTTTTATTAATTTTATTTTGAGCTCTCAAGATATCGATATATACATATACAATCTCTACATAATGTCTCTCTCTCTATCTCTATATATTATATATATAATATGTACATTATGCAGTAGACCCATAATGGGAAATCCAAGTGGCTAATTTTTGAATTAAATAAAAAGCCCTTTTAACTCAGTGGTAGAGTAATGCCATGGTAAGGCATAAGTCATCGGTTCAAATCCGATAAAGGGCTTTTTAAATTAGTGGTAGAGTAATCTCGTGCTAAGACGTAAGTCGTTGGTTCGAATCTGATAGAGTACTTTTCTACTAAATTGATTCACTTTTTTTCTTTGTTTTTGAAACTTTCTCTATATTTTTAGAGAATTTTATGACTTAGTGCGGGATGGATGCATTTTTGGTCTGAACACTAAATGAAGCACGGAGAATTAATCTATAACGATCAACTAAAAAAAATCCTAGATGAAAACATAACAGAAAAGTTGGAAAAACTCTTTGCTTTGGATCTATTTATACTTTTCGAGTATATTGACAATTCCAAAAAACTGCTCATACTATGATTATAGTATAATCACGAGCGGTTGTATATGGCCCTATCGTCTAGTGATGCCCCTATCGTCTAGTGGTTCAGGACATCTCTCTTTCAAGGAGGCAGCGGGGATTCGACTTCCCCTGGGGGTAGGGAGTATTATGAAAGGAGGTTAATCATAGATTAGCAAAAACCCTAGAATAAATTCTTCCTGGGTCGATGCCCGAGTGGTTAATGGGGACGGACTGTAAATTCGTTGACAATGTCTACGCTGGTTCAAATCCAGCTCGGCCCAAACCAAAAATCTAGGGCTTCGTGAGTATGAACTAAATCCTTTTGTTTTTCTTCCATAAAATAAAATGTCTGATCTATAGAAATAAAAGATAAAGAAAAAAGGGAAATTTTTTTTTCTAATCCATATCTCTCTCATTCCTTTCTTACAAACAAAAGAGTTTTTCTTATTGAAGGCTGGATTATTATCCATTTTTAGTGATAAAAAATCACGACATACTAGTTATGTCACTCTCACTATACCCACGTATAATATAATATGTGGGTATGTAGTATATGATTCGTCTATTTCTTAGAGTACGAAAGACGAATCGAATCTTCTTATGGTTCTATTTAAGAATGGGTATGCCATACACCCACCGGTGATTGTAGTTCAATTGGTCAGAGCACCGCCCTGTCAAGGCGGAAGCTGCGGGTTCGAGCCCCGTCAGTCCCGAACTAGGGTTCAATGAATGGAGAAATTGATATTTCCTTTTTCCATGAAAAAAAAAAAAAGGGGCAGGGAGCAAGATCAAATACCCACAGGGCACCCTTACTTCACTTTTTTATTTTGCATCTCTCATTAAAGAGGGAGGGAAGGCATATAGGAATTTTTTTCACTACTCCCGATCGATAAAGATAAAGAAAGACACACATACGATATGTGGATTAGTAGAATTTAGGATATTATATTACTCTATCTTTCTTTATGATGATACCATCCTCATCTTAATTTCCTATTCCACTCTTATGGAATAGAGTACCGGTATTTTACCGGAATCCATACATAAATCGTATTCCCTTTTATTTCAGACCTCTTTTCCCCATCTCACTTCTACTGCTTATTTGGATGTCTATGTGACCCATAGAAAGTTGGTCATATAATACATACATAATTGTATATATAACTATAAGAAAAAGGAAGGGAAATTGTATAAGATTAAGAAAGTATAAGATTAAGAAAGCTCGTGGGTTAGAGATATAGAAAAGAAAAAGTAGAAAAGGATTAAAAAAGAGGGAATTCCTAATCCAATCAAAAAACCCATTTTGGTCTTAGTGTGGATAGAGGATCTTCCTATGTTATACTATATAACTCTCATCCGTGAAATATAACTCTCATCCATGAATTGATTTGATAGATCCGATATTCATAATATTGAATTGATTCAGTATTATCAGAATGCAAGCCCTACCCTTGAATTTACAAGATACCCTTTTTCCTCTCCATGGGATTACATCCCGAGTTATTGTGAAAATAAAAAATAAAGAGGTTATGGAAGTCAATATTCTCGCATTTATTGCTACTGCACTGTTCATTCTAGTTCCTACTTCTTTTTTACTTATTATTTATGTAAAAACAGTCAGCCAAAATAATTAATTGGAATTCCAATTAATCATTGAAGAAATTAAAAAGGGATTAAATAAAAAAAATCCAAGTCTTAAATGAAAGGATCTGGTTGGAATCTTAAAGTGTGGTAGAAAGAACTACATATAGTTTTTTCTACGACACTTTAGATTCTTTCTATTATATTATCTTTGAATCTACATAGAATAGATTAGTAGATTGAAATAGTTAAGTAGTCTAATTCAATTTCTTTTTTCATTGCATCCACTTAATTTCAATCAGGTCAAAATAAAAAAATCTAAGACAATTCTTGACCAAAGAATCCATGGAAGGAAAGAAAAATAATATTAAGAATAGACTATAGTAAAAAGTAAAAGGAAATGGAAAATGTGTGATATGCCGTGAATAGTTCCGTGGAAGAAAGTCTAATTTTCTTATGTATAGAACTTTTTTTAACCATTCGTCATTTCTAGTAGAAATTCTGAATTGGTATAATGGCTCTTTCTTACATTACAACTTACAATACAAGAGTTTCTTACAGGAGTGAAACAAAACTAAAGAAAAGATTAAAGAATAACGTTTGACAAAATGATTAATGCAAAATGATCCATTAAAGAAAAGAATTGATACAACAATTTGATTACTTAATCAATTAGTAGTATCCCTAGAGTCCACTCCTTCCCCATACTACTAGTGAAAGAGAAAATGTAAAGACTACCATTAAAGCAGCCCAAGCGAGACTTACTATATCCATCTAAATTATGTCTCCTATTTCTATGAAGGGATTATTCTACTATTGATCAATAATCATAGTGGAATCAAGGGTACAGAGTCAAAAAGGGATTCCGCCCTAAGGCCATGGATCAATCAGTTCAAGGAATTTACTCCTAACAAATTCTTATAGGAATTCTGGTAGAATTAGAGAGCATTAAAAATACGATACTATAGCCCTTTTTTCCTTAAAAAAGAAAGAGTACGGGAATGATGTCCTGAATAGAAGAAGCGGGAATAGGAAGATTTTTTATTCCTTTTGTTACTCTTTTTTTTTAAGCAAAGGACGCGCGAATATACCATAAAATTATCGATAGATAAATATTTATTGGATACCTACCTTACCTAATGTTTATTTTTGACCTAAACCCTGCAGCCTTGCTTTGTATCATTCTATGAAAGAATGAAGAGATTTTATCCATAACACAACTCCTAAATTGATTTTTGATCGACCTATTTAATCTGATTCTCGTTAGAATTAAGTAGTCCTTACTTTAGTGTATGTAGGTAACATAAGATGTACGATAAAAAAATGTATAATAATTAGTAAGTCTTGATATTCTTTCGTGGAGTCCCTTCTTGAATCTTAGATTGAAAAAAAAAAAAAGAATGCCCCTTAGGGACCTTTCTTTGGATACCAAGATTTCTGACATCTTATCCTCGTATTTTAAAATTATCAAATCGAATCTCAATTAAGAACCAATTCAAATTCATATAATAAAAGAATAAGGAAACACTACCTCACCCCTATTGATAACCATTTTGGGCACTACCGTCAAAACAAACCCTAACCCTAGTTTGAGGATAGAACTATGGTATGGTTTCTCTAAACCCAGTATCGGCAGGCCCAGTTACTCTCTTGCCCGAACTTATGCGAAGTAAAAATTTATCGAATTCGATCAGCACTATAAAAAAAAACCTAAGTATTTTATTGATCAGGCGGCACCCAGATTTGAACTGGGGATAAAGGATTTGCAGTCCCCTGCCTTACCGCTTGGCCATGCCGCCAAAAAATCCGATCAAAAATCTAGAAAACAGCAAGTATTCATCCACGTTTTCTTACGAAAAGCCCCTGTTATTTTGAATATAATTCTACTTACTTTTTCCAATCTTTTTCAAAAATCTATTCCTGCTTTTTTTGATCCAGTTTCTATTATTCTCCTCGATAGATTCTATCTTAAAACATACATTGTTAACACAATAAAACTTCCCATTTCTTTCTATTGAGATGAAAAAGAAGAAAAAGTGGATTTCTATTCACAGGCTGCAAAATTCAGAATAAATTGGAACCGTTAACTAGAATTCTCTTTTTTTTTTTATTGCAGTAGTGAACTACTCTTAAATCGGTATTATCTCCCCCCCCCTTCAATGGCATAATAAAATATTATGGCTTTATGCTTAATCCGTGTATAGGTAAACTTTAGGTCCGAACAGCATTATTATCCAAACAAAGATCCCCTTTATGTACATATCTCTATGGGGAATCATGCTTTAATTTTTCAAAGTATTAAATTAAATATCTTGAATAAAAAAAGGAAATTTGCTCTGATATAGAGTATAACCTGACTATCTTGGCCTACCCAAGTGAAATTACGATAAAAGAAAAGCATGGATATGGGGAGAGGTGGATAACTAGATTGGCATGTACTTAAAAAAGGGACTTACTTTATTTTAGAATTCCACAATGAAATACTGAATTTTCTAGCAATTATACTACTCCGATCCGAAATAAAAAAGAACCCTCAAATTATTTTGAGAAATTAAAGTAAGCACGCTATTCTAAATCGAAGTAAAGTCAAACTTTCTAGTATATTATATTACGGCTTTATTACATTCATAGAAAGGAGATAAAATGAGAAATCTTTGCCATCCAATCTGATTAGAATATCATAACATAAAGTATAAGTGGCAGAATTTTTTTTTAGGAATGTTTTATCAATTCATTTTCATTTCATTTGTACCCCTGGCAAACTCGAACTTTCGTCCAAATGGTCTCTATTCATATGTATGAAATACATATATGAAATACGTATGTGGAGTTCCCTAGAATTTCATGTGATTCAGTAAACAGAATATAGATTCCATGATTGCTAGATCGATCCAGAGGGATTGATGAAGAGTGAGCTGATAATGGAATTTTTCTTTGATAAACAGGAAACTTAAGATTAAGATGCTCCGGAATGGAAACGAGGGAATGTCCACAATACCCGGATTTAGTCAGATCCAATTCGAGGGATTTTGTAGGTTCATTAATCAAGCCTTGGCAGAAGAACTTGACAAGTTTCCAACAATTAAAGATCCAGATCACGAAATTGCATTTCAATTATTTGCGAAAGGATATCAATTGCTAGAACCCTCGATAAAAGAAAGAGATGCTGTGTATGAATCACTCACCTATTCTTCCGAATTATATGTATCTGCGAGATTAATTTTTGGTTTCGATGTGCAAAAGCAAACCATTTCTATCGGAAACATTCCTATAATGAATTCCTTAGGAACCTTTATTATAAATGGAATATACCGAATTGTGATCAATCAAATATTGCTAAGTCCTGGTATTTACTACCGCTCGGAATTAGATCATAAGGGAATTTCTATCTACACTGGCACTATAATATCAGATTGGGGTTGTAGATCGGAATTAGCAATTGATAAAAAAGAAAGGATATGGGCTCGCGTGAGTAGAAAACAAAAGATATCTATTCTAGTTCTATCATCAGCTATGGGTTCGAATCTAAGAGAAATTCTAGATAATGTTTCCTACCCTGAAATTTTCTTGTCTTTCCCGAATGCTAAGGAGAAGAAGAGGATTGAGTCAAAAGAAAAAGCTATTTTGGAGTTTTATCAACAATTTGCTTGTGTAGGTGGGGACCTGGTATTTTCGGAGTCCTTATGCGAGGAATTACAAAAGAAATTTTTTCAACAAAAATGTGAATTAGGAAGGATTGGTCGACGAAATATGAATCGGAGACTTAATCTTGATATACCTCAGAACAATACATTCTTGTTACCACGAGATGTATTGGCCGCTACGGATCATTTGATTGGAATGAAATTTGGAACGGGTATACTTGACGATGACGATATGAATCACTTGAAAAATAAACGTATTCGTTCGGTTGCGGATCTGTTACAAGATCAATTCGGATTGGCTCTTGGTCGTTTACAACATGCAGTTCAAAAAACTATTCGTAGAGTATTCATACGTCAATCGAAACCGACTCCCCAAACTTTGGTAACTCCAACTTCAACTTCAATTTTATTAATAACTACTTATGAGACCTTTTTTGGCACATACCCGTTATCTCAAGTTTTTGATCAAACGAATCCATTGACACAAACTGTTCATGGGCGAAAAGTGAGTTGTTTAGGTCCTGGAGGGTTGACGGGGAGAACCGCAAGTTTTCGGAGCCGCGATATTCATCCGAGTCACTATGGGCGTATTTGTCCAATTGACACGTCTGAAGGAATCAATGTTGGACTTACTGGATCCTTAGCAATTCATGCGAGAATTGATCACTTGTGGGGATCCATAAAGAGTCCGTTTTATGAAATATCTGCTGAGAAAGCAAAAGAAAAAAAAGAGAGACAGGTGGTTTATCTATCACCAAATAGAGATGAATATTATATGATAGCAGCAGGAAATTCTTTGTCCTTGAATCAAGGTATTCAGGAAGAACAGGTTGTTCCGGCTAGATACCGTCAAGAATTCTTGACTATTGCATGGGAACAGATTCATGTTAGAAGTATTTTTCCTTTCCAATATTTTTCTATTGGGGTTCTCTCATTCCTTTTATTGAGCACAATGATGCGAATCGGGCTTTAATGAGTTCTAATATGCAGCGCCAAGCAGTTCCGCTTTCTCGGTCCGAGAAATGCATTGTTGGAACTGGATTGGAACGCCAAACAGCTCTAGATTCGAGGGTTTCCATTATAGCCGAACGCGAGGGAAAGATCATTTCTACTGATAGTCATAAGATACTTTTATCAAGTAGTGGGAAGACTATAAGTATTCCTTTAGTTAACCACCGTCGCTCTAACAAAAATACTTGTATGCACCAAAAACCCCGGGTTCCGCGGGGTAAATCCATTAAAAAGGACAAATTTTAGCAGAAGGAGCTGCTACAGTTGGGGGCGAACTTGCTTTAGGAAAAAACGTATTAGTAGCTTATATGCCATGGGAAGGTTACAATTTTGAAGACGCAGTACTAATTAGCGAACGTTTGGTATATGAAGATATTTATACCTCTTTTCACATCCGGAAATATGAAATTCAGACGGATACGACAAGCCAGGGCTCCGCTGAAAAAATCACTAAAGAAATACCACATCTAGAAGAACATTTACTCCGCAATTTGGACAGAAATGGAGTTGTTAGGTTGGGATCCTGGGTAGAAACTGGTGATATTTTAGTAGGTAAATTAACGCCTCAGATAGCGAGCGAATCATCTTATATCGCGGAAGCTGGATTATTACGGGCCATATTTGGCCTTGAGGTTTCCACTTCAAAAGAAACTTCTCTGAAATTACCTATAGGTGGAAGAGGGCGCGTTATCGATGTGAAATGGATCCAAAGGGACCCGCTCGACATAATGGTTCGTGTATATATTTTACAGAAACGTGAAATCAAAGTTGGGGATAAAGTAGCCGGAAGACATGGGAATAAAGGGATCATTTCCAAAATTTTGCCTAGGCAAGATATGCCCTATTTGCAAGATGGAACACCCGTTGATATGGTCTTCAATCCCTTAGGAGTACCCTCCCGAATGAATGTGGGACAAATATTTGAAAGCTCGCTCGGATTAGCGGGGGATCTGCTAAAGAAACATTATAGAATAGCACCCTTTGATGAGAGATATGAGCAAGAGGCTTCAAGAAAACTTGTGTTTTCAGAATTATATGAAGCCAGTAAAGAAACAAAAAATCCATGGGTATTTGAACCCGAGTACCCGGGAAAAAGCAGAATATTTGATGGAAGAACAGGCGACCCCTTTGAGCAACCTGTTCTAATAGGGAAGTCCTATATCTTAAAATTAATTCATCAAGTTGATGAGAAAATTCATGGGCGTTCTACTGGGCCCTACTCACTTGTTACACAACAACCCGTTAGAGGAAGAGCCAAGCAAGGGGACAACGAGTAGGAGAAATGGAAGTTTGGGCTTTAGAAGGATTTGGTGTTGCTCATATTTTACAAGAGATACTTACTTATAAATCTGACCATCTTATAGCTCGCCAAGAAATACTTAATGCTACGATCTGGGGAAAAAGAATACCTAATCATGAGGATCCTCCAGAATCTTTTCGAGTGCTCGTTCGAGAACTACGATCTTTGGCTCTAGAACTGAATCATTTCCTTGTATCTGAAAAGAACTTCCAGGTTAATAGGGAGGAAGTTTGATCGGAATAAATATAAATTCTTTTCTTATTTCTATTTTATGATTGACCAATATAAACATCAACAACTTCAAATTGGACTCGTTTCCCTCAACAAATAAAGGCTTGGGCTAACAAAAACCTACCTAATGGAGAAGTCGTTGGCGAAGTCACAAGGCCCTCTACTTTTCATTATAAAACCGATAAACCAGAAAAAGATGGATTGTTTTGCGAAAGAATCTTTGGACCCATAAAAAGCGGGATTTGCGCTTGTGGCAATTCTCGAGCGAGCGGAGCTGAAAACGAAGACGAAAGATTTTGCCAAAAATGCGGGGTAGAATTTGTGGATTCTCGGATACGAAGATATCAAATGGGATACATCAAACTCGCATGTCCCGTGACTCATGTGTGGTATTTGAAAGGTCTTCCTAGTTATATCGCGAATCTTTTAGATAAACCTCTTAAGAAGTTGGAGGGCCTAGTATACGGCGATTTCTCTTTTGCTAGGCCCAGCACTAAAAAACCCACTTTTTTACGATTACGAGGTTTATTCGAAGAGGAAATTGCATCCTGTAACCACAGCATTTCTCCCTTTTTTCTACCCCAGGCTTTGCAACATTTCGAAATCGGGAAATTGCGACAGGAGCAGGTGCTATTAGAGAACAATTAGCAGATTTGGATTTGCGAATTATTATAGAGAATTCTTTGGTCGAATGGAAGGAATTAGAAGACGAGGGGTATAGTGGAGATGAGTGGGAAGATAGAAAAGAAGAATAAGAAAAGTTTTTTTGATTAGACGCATGCAATTGGCGAAACATTTTATTCAAACAAATGTAGAACCTGAATGGATGGTTTTGTGCTTATTACCGGTTCTTCCTCCCGAATTGAGACCTATTGTTTATAGGTCTGGAGATAAAGTAGTGACTTCAGACATTAATGAACTTTATAAGAGAGTTATCCGTCGGAACAACAATCTTGCCTATCTATTAAAAAGAAGTGAATTAGCGCCAGCAGATTTAGTAATGTGCCAGGAAAAATTGGTACAAGAAGCCGTGGATACACTTCTTGATAGTGGGTCCCGCGGGCAACCGACGCGGGATGGTCACAATAAAGTATACAAATCACTTTCAGATGTAATTGAAGGTAAAGAGGGAAGGTTTCGCGAGACTCTGCTTGGGAAACGGGTCGATTACTCGGGGCGTTCTGTCATTGTTGTGGGTCCTTCGCTTTCATTACATCAATGTGGATTACCTCTAGAGATAGCAATAAAGCTTTTTCAGCTATTTGTAATTCGCGATTTAATCACGAAACGCGCCACTTCTAATGTAAGGATTGCTAAAAGGAAAATTTGGGAAAAAGAACCCATTGTATGGGAAATACTTCAAGAAGTTATGCGGGGACATCCTGTACTGTTAAATAGAGCACCTACCCTGCATAGATTAGGCATACAGGCCTTTCAACCCACTTTAGTAGAGGGCGTACTATTTCTTTACACCCATTAGTGTGTAAGGGTTTCAATGCGGACTTTGATGGAGATCAAATGGCTGTTCATCTACCTTTATCCTTGGAAGCTCAGGCAGAAGCCCGTTTACTTATGTTTTCTCATATGAATCTCTTATCTCCCGCTATTGGGGATCCTATTTGCGTACCAACCCAAGACATGCTTATCGGGCTTTATGTATTAACGATTGGAAAGCGTCGAGGTATTTGTGCAAATAGATATAATAGTTGCAGAAACTACCCAAATCTAAAAGTAAATTACAATAATAATAATAATTCTAAATATAGGAAAGATAAAGAACCCCATTTTTCTAGTTCTTATGATGCACTGGGAGCTTATAGACAAAAACTAATCAGTTTAGATAGTCCCTTGTGGCTACGATGGAACCTGGATCAACGCGTCATTGGGTCAAGAGAAGTTCCGATTGAAGTTCAATATGAATCTTTGGGGACTTATCATGAGATTTATGCCCACTATCTAATAATGGGAAATAGAAAAAGAAATTCGTTCGATATACATTCGAACCACTCTTGGTCATATTTCTTTTTATAGAGAAATAGAGGAAGCCATACAAGGATTTAGTCAGGCCTATTCATACACTACCTAAACAAGAAAGTTAGATTCGGCGATGCCCCTCCCCTTTCGGGGGGCATTCCGATTTCCCTAGTATCATCATTATTTGCCACGCGAATCCAGATTGAGATTGAGGCAATTAAGTTAATTAAATTTTCGAATCACTGACTCAGGCCCATTGTCGAATCCTACTCAGCAATTGTCGAATCCTACTCAGCCGTAAAGGGGGTACTTATGTATGGCGGAACGGGCCAATCTGGTCTTTCATAATAAAGAGATAGACGGAACTGGTATGAAACGACTTATTAGCAGATTAATAGATCATTTTGGAATGGGATATACATCCCATATACTGGATCAACTAAAGACTCTGGGCTTCCATCAAGCCACTACTACATCGATTTCGTTAGGAATCGAGGATCTTTTAACAATACCCTCTAAGGGATGGTTAGTCCAAGACGCGGAACAACAGAGTTTTCTTTTGGAGAAACACTATTATTATGGGGCTGTACACGCGGTAGAAAAATTACGCCAATCTGTTGAGATATGGTATGCGACAAGTGAATATTTGAAACAAGAAATGAATTCAAATTTTCGGATAACGGATCCTTCTAATCCAGTCTATCTAATGTCTTTTTCAGGAGCCAGAGGAAATGCATCTCAAGTACACCAATTAGTAGGTATGAGAGGATTAATGTCGGACCCTCAAGGACAAATGATTGATTTACCTATTCAAAGCAATTTACGCGAGGGACTTTCTTTGACAGAATATATAATTTCCTGCTATGGAGCCCGCAAAGGGGTTGTAGATACTGCTGTGCGAACAGCAGATGCTGGATATCTTACACGTAGACTTGTTGAAGTAGTTCAACATATTATTGTGCGTAGAAGAGATTGTGGTACTATCCGAGGTATTTCTGTAAGTCCTCAAAATGGGATGACGGAAAAACTTTTTGTCCAAACACTAATTGGTCGTGTATTAGCAGACGATATATATATCGGTTCACGATGCATTGCCGCGCGAAATCAAGATATTGGAATTGGATTAGTCAATCGATTCATAACTGCCTTTCGAGCACAACCATTTCGAGCACAACCAATATATATTAGAACCCCCTTTACTTGCCGAAGCACTTCTTGGATCTGTCAATTATGCTATGGCCGGAGTCCTACTCATAGTGATCTGGTCGAATTGGGAGAAGCCGTAGGTATTATTGCAGGTCAATCAATTGGGGAGCCGGGGACTCAACTAACATTAAGAACTTTTCATACTGGCGGAGTATTCACAGGGGGTACTGCCGACCTTGTACGATCAACTTATAATGTAAAAATAAAATTCAATTATAATTTGGTTCACCCCACGTACCCGTCATGGGCAGCCTGCTTTTCTATGTTATATAGACTTGCATGTAACTATTCAGAGTCAAGATATTCTATATAGTGTGAATATTCCCTCAAAAAGCTTGATTCTAGTGCAAAATGATCAATATGTAAAATCCGAACAAGTAATTGCGGAGATTCGTGCCGGAACGTCCACTTTACATTTTAAAGAAAGGGTACAAAAGCATATTTATTCTGAATCAGACGGCGAAATGCACTGGAGTACTGATGTTTACCATGCGCCCGAATATCAATATGGTAATCTTCGCCGATTACCAAAAACAAGCCATTTATGGATATTGTCAGTAAGTATGTGCAGATCCAGTATAGCGTCTTTTTCACTCCACAAGGATCAAGATCAAATGAATACTTATGGTAAAGAAGATAGGAAATTCTTGATTATTCAACGTCGGATCGAATCATGTCCAATGGCCATTGGAATTTTATCTATCCTTCTATTTTTCAAGATAATTCAGATTTGTTGGCGAAAAAGCGAAGAAATAGGTTCGTCATTCCATTACAATATCATCAAGAACAAGAGAAAGAACTAATATCCTGTTTTGGGATTTCGATTGAAATCCCCTTATGGGTGTTTTACGTAGAAATACTATTTTTGCTTATTTTGACGATCCCCGATACAGAAAAGATAAAAAGGGTTCAGGAATTGTTAAATTTAGATATAGGACCCTAGAAGAAGAATATAGGACTCGAGCGGAAGACTCAGAAGAGGAATATGAGACCCTAGAAGACGAATACAGGACCCGAGAGGACGAATATGAATATGAAACCCTAGAAGAATCTAAATATGGAATCCTAGAAGACGAATACGAATATGAAACCCTAGAAGACGAATATGGGAGCCCAGAAAACGAATATGGGAACCCAGAGAACGAATATAGGACTTTAGAGAAAGACTCAGAAGAGGAATATGGGAGCTCAGAGAGCAAATATAGGACCCAAGAGGACGAATATGGAACTCTAGAGGAAGACTCAGAAGACGAATATGGGAGCCCCGGGGAAAGCGCAGAGGAAAAATATGGTACTTTAGAGGAAGACTCAGAAGAAGATTCAGAGGACGAATACGAGAGCCCAGAGGAAGATTCCATCTTAAAAAAAGAGGGTTTGATTGAGCATCGAGGAACAAAAGAATTTAGTCTAAAATACCAAAAAGAAGTAGATCGGTTTTTTTTCATTCTTCAAGAACTTCATATCTTGCCGAGATCTTCATCCCTAAAGATACTTGACAATAGTATTATTGGAGTGGATACACAACTCACAAAAAATACAAGAAGTCGACTAGGCGGACTGGTCCGAGTGAAGAGAAAAAAAAGCCATACGGAACTCAAAATATTTTCCGGAGATATTCATTTTCCTGAAGAGGCGGATAAGATATTAGGTGGCTGTTTGATACCGCCAGAAAGACAAAAAAAAGATTCTAAGGAATCAAAAAAAAGGAAAAATTGGGTCTATGTTCAACGGAAAAAATTCTCAAGAGCAAGGAAAAGTATTTTGTTTCCGTTCGCCCTACAGTGGCATATGAAATGGACGAAGGAAGAAATTTAGCAACACTTTTCCCGCAGGATCTCTTGCAAGAAGAAAATAATCTCCAAATTCGACTTGTCAATTTTATTTTTCATGAAAATAGCAAGTTAACTCAAAGAATTTATCACACAAATAGTCAATTTGTTAGAACTTGCTTAGTAGTGAATTGGGAACAAGAAGAAAAAGAAAAGGCTGGTGCTTCCCTTGTTGAGGTAAGAGCAAATGATCTTATTCGCGATTTCCTAAGAATTGAGTTAGTCAAGTCCACTATTTCGTATACACGAAAAAGGTATGGTAGGACAAGTGCAGGACCGATTCCCCATAATAGGTTAGATCGCGCCAATATCAATTCTTTTTATTCCAAGGCGAAGATTGAATCACTTAGCCAACATCCAGAAGCTATTGGCACTTTGTTGAATCGAAATAAAGAATACCACTCTTTGATGATTTTGTCGGCATCCAACTGTTCTCGAATTGGTTTATTCAAGAATTCAAAACATCCCAATGCGATAAAAGAATGGAATCCTAGAATTCCTATTCGAGAAATTTTTGGGCCCTTAGGCGCTATTGTAGCTAGTATATCGCATTTTTCTTCATCTTACTATTTACTAACGCATAATAAAATCCTGTTAAAAAATATTTGTTCGTTGACAATTTAAAACAAACCTTCCAAGTACTTCAAGAACTTAAATACTCTTTAATAGATGAAAATAAAAGGATTTCTAATTTCGATAGTAACATAATGTTGGATCCATTCCTTTTGAATTGTCACTTTGTCCATCATGATTCTTGGGAAGAGACATTGGCAATAATTCACCTTGGACAATTTATTTGTGAAAATGTATGTCTATTTAAATCGCACATAAAAAATCTGGTCAAATTTTCATTGTAAATATGAATTCCTTTGTTATAAGAGCAGCTAAACCTTATTTGGCCACTACAGGAGCAACTGTTAATGGTCATTATGGAGAAATCCTTTACAAGGGAGATAGGTTAGTTACGTTTATATATGAAAAATCGAGATCTAGTGACATAACGCAAGGTCTTCCAAAAGTGGAACAAATCTTTGAAGCGCGTTCAATTGATTCATTATCCCCGAATCTCGAAAGGAGAATTGAGGATTGGAATGAGCGTATACCAAGAATTCTTGGGGTCCCTTGGGGATTCTTGATTGGAGCTGAGCTAACCATAGCCCAAAGTCGTATCTCTTTGGTTAATAAAATCCAAAAGGTTTATCGATCCCAAGGGGTACAGATCCATAATAGACATATAGAGATTATTATACGCCAAGTAACATCAAAAGTGCGGGTTTCCGAAGATGGAATGTCTAATGTTTTATCGCCTGGGGAATTAATCGGACTATTGCGAGCGGAACGAGCAGGACGAGCTTTGGATGAATCGATCTATTATCGGGCAATCTTATTGGGAATAACAAGGGCTTCCCTGAATACCCAAAGTTTCATATCTGAAGCAAGTTTTCAAGAAACTGCTCGAGTTTTAGCAAAAGCTGCCCTACGAGGTCGCATTGATTGGTTGAAAGGCTTGAAAGAAAACGTAGTTCTGGGGGGGATTATACCTGTTGGTACCGGATTCCAAAAATTTGTGCATCGTTCCCCACAAGACAAGAACCTTTATTTCGAAAAAAAAAAAAAAAATCTATTCGCGTCGGAAATGAGAGATTTTTGTTTCTCCATACAGAATTAGTTTCTTCAGATTCTGATGTAACAAACAATTTTTATGAGACATAAGAACCCCCATTTAACATTTAACCCTATATCATTTAAGGATACATAAAAAATATTTTTTACTTTACTAGACTTTTGAACTTAGAACACTAACAGGTCAAATTTTAGATTTTTAAGATTTTTATTTTAATAAGTAAAACAAGTCAGTTAATTCATTAAGGTGGTTATGTTTATACCATGTATCAATGGCCAACTCTTATCTTAGTACAAGGTTCTCTCGGAACAATTTTTATTTATTTCAAGCTATTTCGGATCTTTCTTAATCTTCAAAAAGAACTAAATTCCGTAATGGAATGGTAGGATTAAAAAAAAGGAAGTGTGGAAAAAATGACAAGAAGATATTGGAACATTAATTTGAAAGAGATGATAGAAGCAGGAGTTCATTTTGGTCATGGTATTAAGAAATGGAATCCTAAAATGGCCCCTTACATTTCGGCAAAGCGTAAAGGTACTCATATTATAAATCTCGCTAGAACGGCTCGTTTTTTATCAGAAGCTTGTGATTTAGTTTTTGATGCAGCAAGTCAGGGAAAAGTTTCTTAATTGTTGGTACCAAAAAAGAGCAACAGATTTAGTAGCATCAGCTGCAATAAGGGCTCGTTGTCATTATGTTAATAAAAAGTGGTTCAGTGGTATGTTAACGAATTGGTCGATTACGAAAACTAGACTTTCTCAATTTAGAGACTTAAGAGCAGAAGAAAAAATGGGAAAATTCCACCATCTCCCAAAAAGAGATGTGGCAATCTTGAAGAGAAAATTATCTACCTTGCAAAGGTATCTCGGCGGGATCAAATATATGACGAGATTGCCAGACATTGTGATCGTCCTTGATCAGCAAAAAGAGTATATAGCTCTTCGGGAATGTGCCATTTTGGGGATTCCTACTATTTCTTTAGTCGATACAAATTGTGACCCGGATCTCGCGAATATATCGATTCCAGCCAACGATGACACTATGACTTCAATTCGATTGATTCTTAACAAATTAGTATTTTCAATTTGTGAGGGCCGTTCTCTCTATATAAGAAATCGTTGATTAAGAATATATAGTGAATTCTTGGGCAACTGCGTAAATTTATGGAATCACTTACTTTACTATATCTTTTTTTTTGCATAGAATTTTTTTTGCATAGAAAAAAGAAGGGGAATATTGATATATATTAGAGGGTATTGATATATATTATGATCTGATGTGCTTTCTTGGTATCCTAAATATAAGATTAATACTTCAAGTTGCTGAGTTGAGAAAGAGATGGTTGAATCAAAAGAATTCCTTTTTTGAAGTTCAATTTTTATCAGAGGACAATATGAATATTATACCTTGTTCCATTAAAACACTCAAGGGGTTATACGATATATCGGGTGTAGAAGTAGGCCAACACTTCTATTGGCAAATAGGAGGTTTCCAAATTCATGCCCAAGTACTCATCACTTCTTGGGTCGTAATTACTATCTTGCTAGGTTCAGTTGTCATAGCTGTTCGGAATCCACAAACCATCCCGACCGACGGTCAGAATTTTTTTGAATATGTCCTTGAGTTTATTCGAGACTTGAGCAAAACTCAGATTGGAGAAGAATATGGTCCCTGGTTCCCTTTATTGGAACTATGTTCCTTTTTATTTTTGTTTCGAATTGGTCGGGTGCTCTTTTACCTTGGAAAATTATAGAGTTACCCCATGGGGAATTAGCAGCGCCCACGAATGATATAAATACTACTGTTGCTTTAGCTTTACTCACGTCAGCGGCATATTTTTATGCTGGTCTTAGAAAAAAGGATTGAGCTATTTCGAGAAATATATTAAACCAACTCCAATCCTTTTACCAATTAACATCCTAGAAGATTTCACAAAACCATTATCGCTTAGCTTTCGACTTTTCGGGAATATATTGGCGGATGAATTAGTCGTTGTTGTTCTTGTTTCTTTAGTCCCCTTAGTAATCCCTATACCGGTCATGTTTCTTGGATTATTTACAAGCGGTATTCAAGCTCTTATTTTTGCAACATTAGCCGCAGCCTATATAGGTGAATCCATGGAGGGTCATCATTGAATTGACTCTTTTTGGAAATAGTATTTTTTTGCAGCTTAGCTCAATTCATGCATGGTTCCAGATAATCTGCTTGGTTGCAAAAAAATAGTTAGAAATGCGTATGAATATATAGCCTAGAGTTGTAGGAGAGAGAATAGAATAGACTATATTATGGAATTTTCAAAGTATATATGCATTAAGGAGGGTGGAGTCAGGCTAGATCTATACTATAATATCCTTAATGTCTATAAGTGGAGTCCTCTTTTATGCAGGTTTCCACTTTAAGCAATGATTTTAGAATCCGATTCAATAGAAAATGAGAAAATATGCAAACAAAATAGAAGAAACAAATGTATATATAGGATATTATATTATATATTCCTAGGTTAGATTCATTATCTAATCCGATATATGGATATGGAATTCCTTTCTATGTAGTTCGGACAATTCACATTATCATTTCAATTTGATTTCAATTTGTACTTTTTAGTTACTTTACTTCTCCCCAATAGAGCTTAGAAGTAAGAATTTATTGGTTGATTGTATCCTTAACCATTTCTTTTTTTTGACACGAGGAACTACTCACCATGAATCCACTAATTGCTGCTGCTTCTGTTATTGCTGCTGGATTGGCCGTAGGGCTTGCTTCTATTGGACCTGGAGTTGGTCAAGGTACTGCTGCAGGACAAGCTGTAGAAGGTATTGCGAGACAGCCAGAAGCAGAAGGTAAAATACGAGGTACTTTATTGCTACTGCCTATAAAGAAGAAAGAAGTAATAGGTAGTGCGTGTCTTTGTTAAAAATAAGCTAGCCCTAAGCATCGGTCGAGTGCCCTTCTCTGCTCGAGCTCATATGAGTTCGGGTAAACCGTAAAATTCAAAAACATAAACAAAAATTAAAAAAAACTTAATACAATATATGCTTCAAAAAAGATATTTTTGGAGTGACGGCTTTGTTTTTTGCCACGGCTTTCATAAATGTCATTTTATGATGAAAATTTACCACTGGGAATTGTGGGTGTCGTATTTCTTCTCATAGAAATACAAAAACGCAAGTCTTCAAAATATTGGTCAAATGTCGCCACAAAAAAGTAGAACTTTTTGAATGTTCTAATTTTTTTTCTTCAAATTTTACTGTTCACCAAAGTCCATGTGAGCTCGAGCTCAGTTAATCCGCATCCCATTAAGAATAGCTATTCGCCCTCTCGCCCCTCAAGTGTTGGAAATATGCCCTAGATACAATAATAAGATGTTATTATGTTCATAATTAAGCTTATGGTAGTCGTGGAACCCATTACATCCACACGGTTAGTTTATTTTTAGGTAGATGTACATAAGCTGCACTCATATCAAAATTTGTTGCATGCTATATTTGTTAGAAGTGAATATTAAAATAATAGTTATAGTACAATTACAAATACTAAGTACATGCAACAATATCTTTTGGTCACAGCGTGGCAAAATGATCTACTCTTTCAATAAATTCCTGATAATATAGTTTACGTTGAGATATATGTTGGTTAAAATCAAATATGTTGCGCTAGTATTTTCGTAATATATAGTTTTAATATTGTAGATGTTCATAATTTTTTGATATATATTTGGTCAAACGTTGTGTAGTTTGACTTTGACCAAATTTTATACGCGGAGAAAAAAACCGGAGGGAGTATAAATTTGGTCATTTTTTGTAAAGTTTGACTTGGCACAAACCTAATATGCGGAGTAAAAAGGACCCAAGGGAGTACATCTGATTCAGAAAAAGTTAAAACATCTTATATTTCTGAAAGGGGGAGTATTATGTTATTTCTCTTGTTCATAATTAGGTTTTTACTAGTCGTCAACCCATACATATGCACAACTAGTTATATTTAGGTAAATGTACATAAGTTACACTTATATCAAAATTTGTTGCATGCTATATTTGTTAAAAGTACAATAATAATTATAATACCGACGTGTCGGCGCCGCCCCGTCGCCCAACCCTGCAAGGCTTGTGCTTCCGCCGCGCTCCGACCAGCCTCGACGAGCTGCCGAAGCAGCCCGAGAAGGGGTGAGCACACCTCCTAGGGCCACCCTTGGCCTCCTTTTACATTCGCCTCGTCACCAACAGGCAACGGGCGAAAACCGCACTAGGTCCATGCCGGTGACGTCCGCTGGACGGGATGAGGACTGTGGCGGCGCTGCGGCAGTAATGGGAGGACCTGTTAGGGTTCACACGGGAGAAGGAAATATGCTCTAGATATAATAAAATATTATTATGCTATTTTCATGTTCATAATTAAGTTTATACTAGTCGTCAACCCGACAAGTTTATTTTATAATTAAGTTTTTATAATTCTAAATTAGGCCAAACTTTTTTATATGTACTCCTACATATTATAAGGAAAAATATATATTTGTTTTTATAATTAAGTCTAGAGTCTTTTCGTGTTCACAATAAAGTGTCTGCACGATCAGTTTATTTTTAGGTAGGTGTACATAAGTTACACTGAAATCAAAATTTGTTGCGTGCTATATTAGTTAGATGTGAATATTAAAAATGATAATTATAACACAATTTTAAATACTGATGACATGCAACAATAGCCTTTCTTTACAGTGTGGCAAAATGATCTACTTTTTTTCTATAAATTCTTGATAATACAGTTTAAATTCAAACATATGTTGGTTTACAAATTATGTTACGCTAATATTTTATTCTCTCATTGTATATTTTGGGACTGGTTTTTAGATATGTACTCACTATGCACATAAGGGTAGGGTGTGTGTGTGCGAGCGTTCACAGGGAGTGAGTGTATGCTCATGTATGTGAGCGAGTTCGATTGTACTAGAGAGAGAACTTTCCCCTCCCCCTTCCCCGAGCCGCTCCCGCGAGCGCCCTCGGGGGAACCCTAGCCGCCGCCCTCAACCCTCCCCTCCGGTCTCCTTCCCCCTCGCCGCCGCCCCGAATCGCCGCCGAGCCAAGCCTTGCCGGCGGGAGCGGCGGCGGGGTCATCCCTCCCCTTCCTCGCGGATCCTCGGCGGCGCTGGGACGGTTCTTCTTTGGAAGCGCCGAGCTATGGCGGGGGCTTGGTGGCGGCTCGGGCGCGCTGGTGGCGTGATTCGGCGGCCTCTTGCTGACCTCGGTGTGGCGCGGTTGCTTTGCCAGTGGTGCGTGCGTGGGTGCAGATCGGCGGCGTTGGCGGCGGATCTGAAGCTGTGCGGCGCGCTGTTGGCGGCGGGCGGCGGGCGGGGTCCGCTTTGGGCCCTTGGCGGCGACGGATGGATCTTCCCATCGCAGGCGTGCGGTGGGTCTGCTCGGCCCACGGCGGTTCCGGCGGCGGCGCGGTTCTTCAAGCGGCGCAGCCCCGGATGGTGGCGGAGCGGTGGTGCGGCCGCTTGGTGGTAGGCTGGCGCAGCGGCGCCCTCCCGACCCAGATCTGGGCCCTTTGGGGCCCCATCTGGCTCTGGGCGGGCCTAGCCCAGCCCTCGGCCGTGCCGGCTCCGATGGACGGAGATGCGGCTTGTGCAGGGGGTTGCGGAGACGGTGGCACGCCCTCTTTGCGGCCGGCGATGGAGCCAGCGATTTCAAGCTCGGACGGGCCTACGTGCCTAGTGTGCTCCTCTTGCTACGTCCGGTCGGTGACCGCCGTTGGCGGTGGAGGTGGTTCCCTCCCGCGTGACGGCGGACTCTGCCGCTCCTTGTTCCCGGTTGCTTCCTCTCAACCCGTCGGTCCCGCTTCAATCCCCATGGAGAGACGGCGGTGGTGGATCCAATACCGTGTTGGCGCATGTTGGATCGGCAGCGAGTTTGGTGGAGCGTATCGGATCGGTCGGGATAGTGGATGTGTGGTGGACCGGAGAAATCCATGTTGGCTTGGCCGGCACCGACGCAGTGACGCCCGTGGGCGCCATCGTTCCTTCCTGAAGGGCGCTGGGGACCCCCCTCATCCAATCCCCGTCGCGTACTAGGACCTGTCCGGGCAGCAGCGTCGTCATCATCGCATTCCTTCTTGAAGGTGTTACTTGGTATGCGTGGGTCCGATGCGCTAGGAGTGTGCTGGATGTCTTTGGAGGGCCCAACGATTGCGGTTCATCGTTGTTTTCGTTGATTCGACTCTTTTGTGTTTTCTCTTCTGTTTTTTTTTGGCGTGACTGTGCTGCTTCCGCCTCAGCACCTATTGTTGGATGTATTGCTCGGTTGCTTTGGAATACAAAGCGTGAAACCCTTTTTTGGAAAAGTACGATTGTACTTTCTTAAAGAAAAGTTGAAATGCATAATAATGCCAAGACTAGATTTTTTTCTATCGTTCTTTTTTTAGAACTATTTCGGTTTTTGTGTTTGAGTAACCGAGTTTGTTTTTTTCGTAACTAGCCAGCTGCAGCAGATGCCGGCGGCCCATGGGCGCCAAGCCCAGTAGATATGCTGTGGGTGTGTTATAGTAGGACAAAAAAGTCCAGTCCAAATCAAATCCTCGCGCTAGCCCTCAAAAAAAAAAAAAAAACCCTCGCGCCGGCGCCGGAGCCGGAGGACGACGTGACCATCATGAGCGACAAGAGCCCTCGCCCGCTCGACGGCGGCGACACAGCGCCTCTCGGGACCTACGTGAGTGCCCCCGACCCCCGTGAATCTCTTCCCCTCTCTTTAATCCGTGGCGTTTTCCTTTTTGCTGGTGATCCTGCGCCTCGGGCTAGGGTTCGGGCTCCTGCTGTTCCATTACTTTCCAAGGCATGCAGTACAGTACAGGCTCCTTCTATCCTGGAAATTGAGGCCCTTTTGTGATTTTGGTTGGGAGGCATGCCGGATTGCTGCCGATTTTGTTGGCGTCTCGCAGATTTCTGCCGGTGCCGATTTGGTTGGGGTTTTGATGCCGGTGATGAGGTGTTGATTTGTGCTGTGTTCTTAGACCAGTGACCGAGTGCTGCTACTCTGAAATCTCTATTCAGTTCAGACCCGGATGGTTTGGATCATGGAGGCACTATACTCTGCTTTAACTAGAACATATCTGTGAGGATTTCGTTGGGTTTACCTGTGAGGATACGCTATGGCATGCGATGCTGTGGGGTAAATGAAGTAAAAGTGACGAAATCTGTAATTGATCGCTGCAAGCAAGTTTATGTTTAAGAACGATAGTGTTATTGCTGGGTTGTTGTTTTTTCTCTGAAAAAGGCGGTAGGTAAATTCAGGGCCTGATGTAATATGTTCCACATTCACTAGTAGAAAAGGGGGCAATGCCCCAGGCCAGTTCAGCCCATTAGTCCCGGTTCAATCCAGAACCGGGACCAATGGAGCTATTTGCCCCGGTTCGTGAGCCCAGGGGGCTGGCCGGGCCGCAATGGGCCATTGGTCCCGGTTCGTCCGGACCTTTGGTCCCGGTTAGGGATTTAACCTACCAATTGCCCTGGCTCTGCCCACCACTATTGGTCTCAGTTGGTGGCATGAACCGGGACCAAAAAGGCTTCTTTAGCCCGGTTGATGCCACCAACCGGGACCAATGGTGGTGCCTATATATAGCCCTCAAGGCAGAGCAGAAAGCACACCGCTCTGTTTTTTCTGGCCGAGGGGGAGAGGGCTTGGTGGTGCTCTAGCTCACCTCCTATGCACACAAGGTGTTCGATGGAATGCCCGAGCCACACTACTTAAGGTTTCTCCTCTCCAAGCCCGACCGCCAAGCTCCATTTTCCTCAATATTTATCTAGGTTTAGCGGTCCGTCACGCCTGCCCCTGCCTTCACCATGCCGATCACCCGCGCCGATCTCATCGCCGGCACCAACGTGGTGAGCCTCTTGTTCTTATCTTCTTTCTCGAAAGGAAAATATTCTTACTTGTATGTTTAGATAGATACCTGTATTATTTTCTTACTTTTATTATTGCATCTTATATAGTGCGATGGTTTTGGTATCCGCCTGCCGGCCCTCGTCACATCTATGATTCGGATGTGGTATATATTTTTTTTCATATCTATTGGTTCATTTATTGTTTATGAAAATTATGCCGACCAACGTGGCATAGATTTTATTTATCTAGGAGGTTGTTGAACCGGAAATTCCAACCGACCCTTTTGTCGAGAGGTTAAATTTAGTTGAAGAAGAAAACAATTTCTTGAAGGAAAAATAAAAAACTTGAGGAGGAGAAGATGATATTGGAGTTGCATGTTGCGGATGTCGCCGATGATCACAAGATCAAGATGGATGCAATGCGCTTGAAGATGAGAAAGATTAGAAAATATGCCATTCATACCGAGGCTTGGTATCATTATGCCGCTGGATCAGTTGTTACCTTGGTTGCGTATTATGATCGCATGTGTTTTCGCATTGAAATATGTTACATAGTTTCAATGTATGGTTTAATTAATTTAGATGCTCGCAGAGCTTTATGTTGTTAGATGAGAACTATGTATGTACTTTGGTTTTAATGTGATGATGAACTTCTATTAATTTGGTCACTTAATTATCTATTCATGATGTTCTGTAATGAATTTTGACACACTTAATTATATATAATGCACGCAGATGAACCGGCAATGGATGTACGGTGACAGACACACCTCCGAGTACATTAAGGGCGTGCATGATTTTCTCAAGTGGCTGAGGCAAACAAGCAGAATGGTTTTATGTGTTGTCCATGCCCTATATGTGGGAATCTGAAGTCTTACTCGACCGGAAAATCCTTCACACCCACCGCTTTACAAGGGTTTCATGCCACACTATAATGTTTGGACGAGGCACGGAGAAATAGGGGTTATGATGGAAGACGGCGAGGAAGAAGAGTACGATGACAACTATGTGCCCCTGAATACGGTGATGCTATCAACATCAAGATGCACTGCAACGATGTGCACGATGGTGCGAACGGGCGAAGCCGCTGAAGATCAAGAGGAACCAGACGATGTGCCCGATGATGATGATCTCCGCCGGTCATTGTCGATGCAAGGACACAATGCGAAAAGTCAAAAGGAGAAGCTGAAGTTCGATCGCATGTTAGAGGATCACAAAAAGGGTTGTACCCCAATTGGCGAAGATGGCAACATAAAGCTCGGCATGCAGTACTCGAATTGTTGCAAAGGAAGGCAGAGAATGTCAGGCACGATAAAGGATTTGAGAAGCTACTGAAAATAATGAAGAAGAAGCTTCCAAAGGATAACGAATTGCCCGACAAGACATACGCAGCATAAAGAAGGTCGTATGCCCTCTAGGATTGGAGGTGGAGAAGGTACATGCATGCCCTAATGATCGCATCCTCTACCGCGGTGCCTACAAGGATCTGAACGCATGCCCAGGTGTCACGGTGCATTGCGGTATAAGATCGCATTTAGATGACCACGGTGATGTTGACGGGCGAGCCTCCTGTGAAGAGGGTTCTCAGAAGGTGATGTGGTATGCTCCTATAATACCACGGTTGAAACGTCTGCTCGTAAACGGAGAGCATGCCAAGTTGATGCGATGGCACAGTGAGGACCGTAAGAAAGACGGAAGTTGAGAGCACCCGCCGACGGGCCGCAAAGGAGAAAAATCGAGAGAAAGTACTGAGATGAGTTTGCAAAGGACCCAAGGAACGTACGGTTTGCTTTAAGCGCGGATGGCATTAATCCTTTCAGGGAGTAGAGCAGCAATAACAGCACCTGGCCCGTGACTCTATGTATGTATAACCTTCCTCCTTGGATATGCATGAAGCGGAAGTTCATTATGATGCCAGTTCTCATCCAAGGCCCTAAGCAACCCGGCAACGACATTGATGTGTACCTAAGGCCATTAGTTGAAGAACTTTTACAGCTGTGGAATGGAAACGGTGTACGTACGTGGGATGAGCACAAAAAGGAGGAATTTTACCTAAAGGCTTTGCTGTTCGTGACCATCAACGATTCGCCGCTCTCGGTAACCTTCGTGACGTACAAACAAGGGATACCACGCATGCATGCACTGTTTACTTGACACCGATAGTATATACCGGGAAGCTGCGGGAAGAATGTGTACCAGGGCCATCGTCGATTTCTTCCGACCAACCATCAATGTCTAAAGAAAGGCAAGCATTTCAAAGGCGAGGCAGATCACCGGAAGAAGCCCGCCATGCGTACCGGTGATCACGTACTTGCTATGGTCAATGATTTACACGTAATCTTTGGAAAGGGTCCCGGCCGGACTAGCTGTTTCAATGACGCCGAGAATCACGTACCCATGTGGAAGAAGAAATCTATATTTTGGGACCTACCCTCGAAAGACCTAGAGGTCCGCTCTTCGATCGACGTGATGCACGTGGCGAAGAACCTTTATGTGAACCTGCTAGGCTTCTTGGGCGTGTATGGGAAGACAAAGATACACACGAGGCACGAGAGGACCTGCAACGCTTACACGAAAAGAAGGCATGCCTCCGAAGCAAAGATGAAGGTCCTGCCACTATGCTCTTCATTTAAAGAAGAGAAAGAAATATTCTTTCAATGCCTGCTCAGTATGAAGGTCCCGACTGGCTTCTCGTCGAATATAAAGGGAATAATAAATATGCCAGAGAAAAAGTTCCAGAACCTAAAGTCTCATGACTACCTAAAGTCTCAGAGGTGACATCACTGTTTGTGATGAGCTGTACTTGTTGTCCAGGGGACCATCTTCGACTGTAATGATTTGGAAAGGATACGAGATAAATGGGAATACATTTTACACCATTGACCAAGATGAAAAGAGCACCAACCAAAACAGCGGTGTCCGCTTTGATGCAGCAAACGACAAGGGAAATGACACATATTATGGTTACATAGTAGACATATGGGAACTTGACTACGGAGTAGATTTTAAGGTCCCTTTGTTTAAGTGCAAGTGGGTCAATCTGTCAGAGTATGGGTACAGTGCAGGTAGACCCACAATGCGGAATGACAACAAAGTGGATCTGAAAAATCTTGGGTACGCTTGAACCGTTAACTTCGTCCTAGCCAATGATGTGGCAGGTTATCTATGTGAAGGACATGTCTACCGGATCGAGGAAAAGAAAAGATAAGGAAGCGAATACATCATACAATGAGCCAAAGCGCCACATAGTTCTTTCTGTGAAAAAGGGACATCACAGGAGTGGAAGGCAAGATGTATATGTCCTCAAGAGTATGAAAAGTTTCATGAAATTCCCCTTCAAAGTCAAGGCTGACCAAAGCATCCCGATAAACGATGAAGATTATCCATGGTTACGCGCAATAAGCAAACGACACAAGCGAACAAAAAGTGAAGACTTTCTCCGCAACTATTATGATGATACCATGCCAACTTTGTAAATGCATTTAGTATGATACCATTGTCCGCTTTGTACATGCACATGCTATGCCAACTTTTTCAGAGTTCATTTGAAAACTATGAATTTGAAAACCTATACGCCAACCGAAGGGCGCTCACACCCGGTTTATAAGCCCGTCCCTCTACACGCCTTTGTTGAGCTCACAAACTTGTGATTCACACAAATTTCAAAGAATTCAAATTTGAAAACTAATGGCACAAACAGAAAGTTTATAATTTTGTCAACCTAAAAGCAAAAAAGAATTAAAAAATAAAGCAAAAACCAAAAGAAAATAAATAATGCAGAAAACAAAAAACTTGAAAAAAAATAAAAATAGCAACAATAAGTATTTTGTTGTAAGTAGAAACAAAATAAAATAAATAAAGCAACGAAGAAAACAAAAAAAGTGTTTTCAAATTTGAAAACTAATTGCACTAACAGAAAGTTTATAATTTTTCTAAAACTAAAAGCAAAAAAGAATTAAAAAATAAAGCAAAAAACAACAAAAATAAATAATGCAGAAAACAGAACAAAAAACTGAAAAATAATAAAAATAGCAACAACAAGTATTTTGTTGTAAGTAGAAACAAAATAAAATATATAAAGCAACAAAAAACAAAAAAAAGTGTTTTCAAATTTGAAAACTAATGGCACTAACAGAAAGTTTATAATTTTTCTAAAACTAAAAGCAAAAAGAATTAAAAAATAAAGCAAAAAACAACAAAATAAATAATGCGAGAAAGCAAAAAAAAAAAAAAAAAGATAAAAATAGCAACAATAAGTATTTTTTGTAAGTAGAAACAAAATAAAATAAATAAAGCAACAAAGAAAACAAAAAAATGTTTTCAAATTTGAAAACTATTGGCACTAACAGAAAGTTTATAATTTTTCTAAAAGTAAAAGCAAAAAGAATTAAAAAATAAAGCAAAAACAACAAAAATAAATAATAATGCAGAAAACAAAACAAAAAACTGGAAAAATAGTGCCGCCCATCTTGGACCCCACGGCCTGAATACGACTAGAAACCCTACATGGGCTGAGATTCAGCCCGCAGGAGGCCAAGTAGGCCCACAGCACATAGCTAGTGATGATTAGGCCTGAAAGCCTGCAGGTTGAGAGGAGCTCGAGAGGGTGGGCGCGGTGGCGCTATAAACCACTCTCGAGCTCTCTCAACTAGCGAGGTGGGACTAAACTTTTAGGCGCTGGGCACCACAGTGTTTGGTCCCATGGTGGCACCAACCGGGACTAAAGTGCATTGGTGGGTTGGTGCCACGAATCGACTAATGCCTTTAGTCCTGGTTGGTGCCACCAACCGGACCAAAGGTCGCTTCCCGCCCTTTGGGCTGCTGGAAAATTGGCCTTTGGTCGGGTTGGTGGCACCAACCGACTAGCAGATAGTCCCGGTTCGTGCACGAACCGGACCAAAGCTTTTTCTATATAAGCAAAGACTTAGCGTTTTTAGATTTCATCGCCAGCTTCCCGCCCGACGACGCCGGGCCAGTTGCCCGAGCTCGCCCAAGCGACGCCCGTCAGCCAGGCTGCGTGCTCGCCGTCGCCCGTCGCCCAGCGCCCCTGCGTGCTCGCCCGTCGTGCCGCCCTGCCCGTGCTCGCCGTCGCCCTGCCGCCTCTGCCTCCGCCCCGCCTTGGCAGCGCGCCTCGCCGCCCGCCGTCGCCTCGAGCCTCGCCACGGAGCTCGCCGTCGCCCGCTCCTCGTCGCCCTGCCCCTGCCCCGTCCCGCCCCCGCGCGCCGGCGCCCTCGCCTGCCCCCGCGCTGTGAGCCGCCGCCCGGCTCTGTTTTTTTATTTTTATTACTTTAATTTTTTTGTTCATATGTGATGTATATGTGTATGTGGCTATAATGTATATGTGTATGTGAACAATGCAAAAGATAGTTTTTTAGAAAAATTAGGATTTTTTTCTGTTCATAGATTTTTTTGGTGATATTAATTATTGTAAATATGCAAATGTTTGTACATTCATATGAACAATGAATTAGGCAATACTACTTCTTTTATTTTTAAGAAGGAAGAAGAATAAAAATAATGAGAGGAATAATGAAATAAGAAGAGGAAGATAGGAGAAGAAGATGGGAGAGGAAGAAGAGGAGAAATAAATAAGAAGAAGAAAAAATAAGAAGAAGAGGAGAAGAAGAAAGGAATAGAGGAGAAGAAGAAAAATAGAAAAAATTCTATTTTTTTCTTCTTCTCCTCTATTCCTTTCTTCTTCTCCTCTTTTTTTTTTCTTCTTTTTCTTCTTCTTCTTCCTTCTTCCTTCTTCCTCTTTTCTTCCTTTTCCTTATTTTCCTTTCTCGAGGGATAAGAAGAAAAGAAGAGGAGAAGAAGAAAGAAAGGAATAGAGGAGAAAGAAGAAACTTCGACACGAGGGGGTACCATACCCTCCCCGATAACATTATTTTCCCATGTATATGTATGTCGCGGCCGTTGTCGATATAACGAGGGGTGTCGAGGGTCGGGAACTAGGGTAGAGGGTTGAGGGTCGTTAAGGGGTCAAGGGTCGAGGGTTCGAGGATCGAGGTCGAGGTTCCGAGGTCGCCTAGGGAATTCGAGGGTTCGTGGTCGTCGAGGGTTCGAGGTCGAGAGAGGTTCGTAGTGTCAAAGTATTGAAGAAATCCATGGCTTCATCATTAGTCGAAGTAACCCGAGGGCATGATGGTGAAGTCCTCCAAAGTTATTTACGGAATAGAGTCCCGGATAGGATAATTTTCCTTTTATGCAATTTCAGCAAAGGCCTTCCAAATAACGATATTCGAAGGTTCTTGCTGAACTTTGTACCAAAAGCTAATTATCCTATCTCGACTCCGCTCCAAAATAACTTTGGAGAGCTTCACCATCATGCACCTGCTAATTTCGCCTAATGATGAAGACATGGTTTTGTTGAATCTTTGACACTAGGCAACCTCCCGACCTCGGCGATCCTCGACCCCTTGACCTCGACCGCTTGGCGACCCTCGACCCTCGACCTCGACTCGGCGATCCTCGACCCTTGATAAAGAAGAGGAAGAAGAAAGAGGAGAAGAAAGAATAGAGGAGTTCTTCTCATCTATTCTTTCTTCTCCTTTTTCTTCTTCCTCTTTTTTATCGGGAACGAGGGTCGTCGAGGGTCGCCGACCCGGTAGAGGAAACCCTAATTAAATAGCAAGTATCGTCATTGTGAGATACATGTGGCCACCCTCCTTGAAGCGTTCTCGAGGCCACCCCTAACCCTTGAAGCGTTGTCGAGGCCACCCGAAACCCTAGAGAAGCAGCGTCGAGGCCACTAATTAATATGATTCCTTATTGTGATTAGCTAGCTAGTTCTACGCTTGCCACTAATATATCCATATCTGTCATGTTTGAATAATAATTGCCATGTTGTAAATATTTGTAGAAACTATGGACACCCCGCCACGAGACGAAGCACAAGAAGCATTGTTGAGGGACATAATCGCACAAGGAAGTGATGCCGTCTGCTTGTTGATGTTTCTCAACGACAACGATGGTCTGGAAGGAGAGGGTGAAGAAGCAGCTGGCTATGATTTACATGGTTCGATGACCCAATGCCGTGCAAGAAGGAGAGGGTGAAGAAGTAGACCGTGAGGACGGCTCCGGTGATCACCAAACCGAGTCCGGCCAGGTATATATATTAATTAAGCCTGTGCTGACTAGCTAGTTGATGCATTCATTGTTTTGGTATGTACACATATTAGTTAACTCTCGTCTTTGTTCTTTTTCTAGCCCTCGGATCGAGCACAACTTCGGTAAAGAGACGAGGCCCAAGAAAAGTTGAACTCGGATGAAAAGTTTGAGATCATACAAATCACGCTACAAGGACGGCCAACCGATTGAACCCTACCGGACAAAGAAGGCATTTGTTGCTCGGTCTTGGGGTTCTGGTTAGGGACAAGATCCCGATGAGCATCCACCAACGGTATAAGCCTAAGAACGAAGACCCTGAGGTGTCTTATGTCAATGATATGCAGAAAAATGATCTTTGGGCTGAGCTGAAGTCAAATTTCACCCTACCGCCAGAGGATGATCCAGATAAGCCAGCTATAGAGCCATTAATCAAGTCTTTTGCTCGAAGAAGATGGCAGACCTATTCAGGAATTGGAAGAAAGACCTCAATAGGTATGTCGAAAGAAATGAGACACCAGAATTCAAGGGCAAATATGAGAAGATCAGAGATGACTGGCCCGCATTTGTGGCCCACAAGACATCGGAAAAGAGTAAAAAGATGTCGGCCACAAACAAGAGAAATGCTGCGAAGAAGCTTCACCATCGCACGGGTCAGGTGGCTACCTCGTAGCTTGCCTAAATGGGCCAAGGCTGAGAATGATCTGCTTTATAAAGGGATCGAACCAGAGACAATGAACTGGCCAGACTGCGTTGCAGACTTGGTTCTTGAGGCGGCGGATCCTTGGACCCTATAACAGGAAGTGCATTTGGACGGACGAACAATTGGACATACCAGTCAAGAGGCTTGAAATATATCGAAGCTTGTCGCAGTTAAGGGGCGTTCGTTCGAGACAGGGAGAAGGACGAGCTCACAATGGCCCTCGAATCCACGAGCACCACTGGATTCGGACACCCGTGCACGCTTAGGCTCTGTTCGTGGAAGGCTGGATTTCCGGACGAGGGGTTACAAAACCCGTGGAGAGGAGGAAGAAATCGAGCAGAGCCAACCGCAGCGCTGCATTTAAAGGGTAATGGGGCTAGAGGAACGAGAAGCAGATCGCAGCAAAGCGACCCGGAAGCTTCCCCAGTTACCCGCCATCTCAGCGGAGAAGCGCCGTGGCTTCCACCGAGCTGCTTCAAATGGAGCATGCCTTGACGGCTCCTGCCAGCTATCCCGTGGATGCTATCACGGTGTCTCAAAATTGCCACCTTATGGCGGAATGGAGCAATTTGAAGGTCAAGGCGGCTGTTGCCTCTGTTTATCCTACTAAACCCGACTCAACTTTTCACCGCGGCCGATTCGGAATGATATGCTAAGGTGATGGTCGATGAAATAACGGAGGGACCTCCGCTTGACCACCCTACCCGGTGAAGGGGAGTATCGGCTGGGTTACACTCACGAAGACTCCATGCCTATGGTGAAGGATCTCATCAACCTTCCGAATCTGGGCGCCTCCGCCTCCTCCTCCTCCTCCAGCCCAGTCGTGGCACTCCACCTCCTCCACCGCCTCCTCCTCCCGTGAGTGACGATCGGGGCACTCGGCTAGCTCCTTCTCGGCGTGGCGGCACTCCGCCTCCTTCTCCTCTGTGCAGCGTACGCCCAGCAACCCAGCCTCCTCCGTCTCCGCTCCTCGTCGGCAAGAGGCGGAAGAGACCCGCCGCCGCCCGGCTGCTCCGTGGCGTCGTAGTCCTTCTCTTCCGCCTCGTAAGCAAGGAAAGAAGACATCCGCTACGTCTGCTCTGCCCGTCTAGCAGTACAGCCAAAAGGCGGGAGGAGATCTGATTCGGTCCTTCTCTCAAGACTCCAGAAGTTACTGCACGAGAGGAGCGAGGAGGAAAACCGAAGATCGCGCAGACCAAGTGGATGACTGGTTTCAAGGGTTGAAAGCAAAGAGACATCCACCTCCGTGGGAGAAGGTAGATCCGTGAAAGCGAAGCGCACTCAGCTGCCCCGACAAAACCACCCAAGTCTCCGCCGAAAGGCAACTATGAGCGCATTATTGGAAAGGCATTTGCCGAGCGGAGAGGTCGGGAAGTACTAAAAGTGATCAAAGGATGAAAGAACGACGAGCTGGGAAACAAATTGCCCAGCTCGGCGAATAACAAAAGCAATCGTGCCCCCCCGCTCAAGGTGCTCGCTAAGCGACATCGTCGATCCGAGGATGGTGCCCGGTTATGGCAATCCTGCAGATTACGTGCCCGACGATGTACATTATGATTTCTTGGAGGTGCAGTTACAAAGATATGAGTACAGGAAGCCTCTCGTCAAAGATGAAAGTTCTCTATCAACGATGATGCGAAGATTGCATGATTGGTACATGAAAACCTGCAAAGAGTCTGAGGGGAGGAGTACTTTGTATGTGAGAGTTAAAAGGAGCATGACCTCCTTGGAATTGAACTGTCATTGCCTATTCCATTTGAGGAGTTCTATCAGTTTTTCAATCAATTGGCCTTCGATAAAGCAACGGTCACCTGCTACTGTCTGTAAGTAGTACTACTTACATCATTAAGTCTCTCTATATAACTCAGCCCTTTCATTGCATGTATTTATAATTATCCTCACTATAGTATGCAGATTGAAGATCGCGAATTGAAGAAAAAGACAAGTGGGTGATATTGGGTTCATTAACACATATCTCATAGATAAAACTGAGGTTGAATTTCATAAAGAAAATACCGAGGCCAACTTGCTACAATCGTTGGTAATAAATGAACACAAAGATATAATACTCTTTCCTTACAACTTCAAGTGAGTGTTACTGTCTTGTGGCATATTCGGTTTCCTTATTAGTCCAGGTTATAGTAATGTAATATTGATGAGTTCTGCATGTAAAGCAACTACCACTATATTCTCCTAGAGATTAAGCTTGAGAAGGAGTAGTAATGCTTGTCTTAGACTCCAAGCGAAAAGAACCCAAGGAGTATCACGGACATGACCGAAATGCTCAGAAGTAAGTTAAATCGATCATTATCCACCATATCAACAACTTTGTTCATTTACGATATCAAGTAATTGTTTTCTTTGTATGGCAGGGCTTGGAGAAAATTCACCAAAAACCTCCGGACTACCGAAGAAGCTGCAATTTAGACACCAGTAAGTACTATATAGTAGCATATTCCACGCATCTCCTAGTGATTAGCGCTAGTTTCATCAATACCATTTAGCATGCTTGCTAATTATCAGTTTGATTGACCTCTATTTCTTGTAAAGTGGTTGTGGCAGGAACAAGGGAATGATTTCTGTGGATACTACATTTGCGAGTCCATCCGCCACACGACCTTTGAGCGGGGCTACTCCGACAAACAATATGAAGTGCGTAAATAACAATATTCACAATTTTATTTTATTACCATCATTTGTGTTGAGTTTCATTAATTCATATATATATATGTATTGACCCCCTTCTTAAAATTAGATGTTTTGGATGCAGGGATGAACTCCTAGCACCAGATCGCTTCTCATGAGCAATTCAAGAGGAATTGGCGGTATTCTTTCTTGACCACGTGATTGCTGAAGACGGAGAATACTATGTGGACCCGCAGCGTCCGTATGTTAGGAGATTATATAATTGTAAAAGATAATTATTGTATATATGTAGCCGGTAGTGTCGGATAGATATACGAGAACTTGTTGTTCGACCAATCTCTCGGAGAAGGAGAGGTGGTCGATATTACTTCTCTCTGTATGCATATATGTTCATGACGATCTTACATTTTGCTTACTAGCTAGCTAGCTGGTTCAGCTAGTCCTCTCTATACGTATGTATAGTACGTAAGCGTCGACCAAGCACGGACAAAAGAGAGGACACTTCTCTCTATTAATTAGCTAGCTAGCATAATATATGAAACACCTAAATTAACCCCCAAACCCCCCTTTAAAAAAAACAAAACCCCTGTACCACGAATGCCGGCGTGGATGCTGTTTGATTGGTCCCGGTTGGTGCCACCAACCGGGACCAAAGGCCATCCTGCTCGGGCTCACGGACAAAGCACGTGGAGGCCCATCTGTCCCGGTTCTGGATTGAACCGGGACTAAAGGGTCACGGCATTAGTACCGACCCTTTAGTCCCGGTGCCCTCACCAACCGGGACTATAGGCCCTTTTTCTACTAGTGATTGCAGGTCCTGAGCAAGGCTTTCGTCCCGTTTTGATTTAAGCATCTTGATAAATGTCATCGTATTGAATTTCATGGTTAGAGTCGGCCTGTATGCTACTGTACGTACCTCAAAGACACAACATTTTGCATGCCATCTCCTAGTCACTACTGATTGCCTGGTAATGAACTGGTCCACCTCTCTAGACAGCCTTCAAGACTTCGCCTGCTTCTTGTAGCCGCTGCTGCTGATTACTTTTAATTGGTAGTGAATTTAAGTAGGCCTCTGTTCAGTGTATACGGTAGGGGCTTAAAAGTGAACAAAAAGTGTGTAAAATATTTGCGGGATTTGTATTTCTTAGCTCCCACAGTTAGGCTCTCGCCACAAAAGAGAAGTAAGGCAGGGATTGTAGCTTCATTGGACCATCTGTTGTACAGTTAATTTTTATTTGCCTAGATTATTGTTAGATTGTTCGTTTAGTAGGAACTGTGTATGTGCTTCAGTTTTGCTATTGTGGACCGTAATGAACAATGTTCGCAGTTTTCTTCAGGATAGCTATTGGTTTCATTAGTGTTTTGATGCAAATGTAGACCTTCTATGAAAATGTAGCGTGTTGAAATCTTTAATTAGTCAATGGAAGAGAGTGTTGTTTAAGAACGAGAGTGTATTGCAGGCATTTTCTGCTTAAGGCCATGTTCGGTTAATCCCCTCACCACAGGGATTGAAGGGGATTGGGGAGGTTTGAGGGAGATTTTGACTTGCAAGGGATTTAATCCCTTTCAAACCCCTCCAATCCATGCCTAACTGAACAAGGCCTAAGGAAAACTGCAAATATCCTCAGTTGGTAAACTTATGGCCTGGTGTTTTCCACATGGAAGATCATTCTATGTATGCTTGTAGCCTACTCAGATCATAATAGTCACAATGCATGGTTCAGATGCCAACGATACGAAACTTCATGGTCAGAGGCTCAGAGCTCGAAAATCACATTTCACATATCCTAGTCACTTGTGAGTTTGTGATAATGGAGTGAACCATCCACCTGTCTAGCCGGTCCTAACTCACTTGTTCTCCTGTTAAAGCTGCTAGTTCCTTTAATTGGACCCAGACCATGCATTGTACACTCAAGTTGTATTTCTCTAAACCCAAACCATGCATTGTACTTGTACATCCAATTTGTACTTTTTCTAAAACATTGTTGTTAGTTTTTTGCTCTAATAGGAACAGTTTGTGCTATACTTTTGCTATTGTGAACCTTATTGAACAATAGTTCCTTAAAGTGTTCCATATATCGATCCATCTTAAAATATCCGGTCTACATTTTGCAGATGGTAAACGCACCTGCTGTATCCTTGTCAAAGTCTGAGCCTGAAGATATCCTGCTTGACGATGAGGTGTCCTCGGCCTCGCTTGACAATCTGCCACCAGAGAAGCCAAAGTCACTAAGAGAAACACGAAAGGCCGTCATGGCCGAATACAAGGAAGTGCGCATCAGGAATGTGGCCGAGGCCGAGGCCATGCTTAACAAGACAGGCGTGTTGGGGAACGTTGCAGAAAATTAAAAAAATTTCCTACGGTTTCACGAAGATCCATCTATGAGTTCATCTAGCAACGAGTCATGGGAGAGTGATTGCATCTACATACCACTTGTAGATCGCGTGCGGAAGCGTTCAATGGAACGGGGATGATGGAGTCATACTCGCCGTGATTCAGATCACCGATGACCTAGTGCTGAACGGACAGCACCTCCGCGTTCAACACACGTACGGAGCGGATGACGTCTCCTCCTTCTTGATCCAAAGAAGGGGAAGGAGAGGTTGATGATGATCCAAAGCCAGCGACGACGGCGTGGTGGTGGATGCAGCAGAACTCTGGCGAGGCTTCGCTAAGCAACTAGGGAGGAGGAGGAGGTGTTGCGTGGAGGAGGGAGGCGCCAAGCCTTGAGGGGTGCGGCTGCCCTCCCTCCCTCCCTTTATATATAGGTGCAAGAGAGAGGGGCGCAGCCTTGCCCCTTCCTCCAAGGAAGGGTGCGGCCAAAGGGGAGGAGTCCATCCTCCCCAAGGCACCCTGAGGTGCCTTCCCTCTTAGGACTCTCCTCTCCTTGTCTCCTTGGCGCATGGGCCTCTTGGGGCTGGTGCCCTTGGCCCATATAGGCTAAGGCGCACCCCTACAGCCCATGTGGCCCCGGGCAGGTGGACCTGGTGGACCTCTGACCCCTTTCGGCACTCCCGGTACAATCACCGATAACTTGAAACTTTTCCGGCGACCAAAATAAGTCTTCCATATATAAATCTTTACCTCCGGACCATTCCGGAACTCCTCGTGACGTCCGGGATTTCATCTGGGACTCGAACAACATTCGGTTTGCTGCATACTCATATTCATACAACCCTAAGCGTCACCGAACCTTATGTGTAGACCCTACGGGTTCGGGAGACATGCAGACATGACCAAGACGGCTCTCGGGCAATAACCAGCAGCGGGATCTGATATCGCATGTTGGCTCCCACATGCTCCTCGATGATCTCATCGGATGAACCCACGATGTCGAGGATTCAAACAACCCCGTATACAATTCCCTTTGTCAATCGGTATTTTACTTGCCCGAGATTCTATCGTCGGTATCCCAATACCTCGTTCAATCTCTTTACCTGCAAGTCACTTTACTCGCACCGTAATGCATGATCCCGTGACCAAAAACTTGGTCACTTTGAGCTCATTATGAGGATGCACTACCGAGTGGACCCGATGATACCTCTCCGTCATACGGAGTGACAAATCCGATCTCGATCCGTGTCAACCCAATGTACACTTTCGGAGATACCGTAATGCACCTTTATAGTCACCCGATTCGTTGCCAGGCGTTTGGTACACCCAAAGCACTCCCTACGGTATCCGGGAGTTACACGATCTCATGGTCTAAGGAAGAGATACTTGACATTGGAAAAGCTCTAGCAAAACGAACTACACGATCTTGTGCTATGCTTAGGATTGGGTCTTGTCCATCACATCATTCTCCTAATGATGTGATCCCGTTATCAATGACATCCAATGTCCATAGTCGTGAAACCATGACTATCTGTTGATCAACGAGCTAGGCAACTAGAGGCTCACTAGGGACATATTGTGGTCTATGTATTCACACGTGTATTACGATTTCCGGATAATACAATTATAGCATGAATAAAAGACAATTATCATGAACAAGGAAATATAATAATAATACTTTTATTATTGCCTCTAGGGCATATTTCCAACAAGGCGCCATGATTGCTGAACTCGAAGAGCTTGAGCATCGGCACATGGCCGAGTACATGAGGTGCTACATGAAGATCAGGGCTGTCAACGATGAATCTAATGCACGGTTGCTGGAAATTCGTGGTGAAGCTGCGGACTTGCTGAAGAGGGTGTACGCCGGGGAGGAAGTCTCCGGGGAGGACCAGGTATGGTGTCTGGAGCAGATGCTTGAGCTATGCCAGTGACCGGATAAAACCTCCTGTAGAGAGAAGAAGTTGCCCTATTAGACTGCAGTGACTTTGGTAGCTACTGATGAAAGAATGCATCACTACCTTTTTTTTACTTGCTAGTACCATGTCTTTAATTTCAGCCTCAGTTTGCAAGGTACCTGTGGAGTTTGAAAGAATGTTGTGGTTCCCTCAGGGAATAATCAGTCTGCAATATGCAGATGATACCCTCTTGTTCCTAGAAAACAATATTAATTCTCGCAAAAACACAAAATAGTTCTTGGCTTTGTTTGAACAAATGTCGGGACTGAGGATTAATTTCCATAAGTGTGATATTGTTCCTATTAATGTTAATGAAGAGGAGGCCCACAGTGTTGCTCAAGCTTTATCTTATGGCTTGGGTTCCTTTCCTCTTAAATACCTTGGTTTCCCCCTCCACCACTCCAAGCTAAAAAGAGAAGACCTGCAACCTGTGGTTGATAAGGTCTTGAAAAAAGCTCCTGGTTTTGGAGAGGGAGATTACTAGGATATGAGAAAAAGTTAATTTTAGTTCAGTCTTGTTTGGCCAGCATTCCTGCCTATCTGATGAGTATGATAAAATTTCCCAAGTGGGCTATAAATTTGATTAATTCTCAGATGACACATTGTTTTTGGGACAATTATGAGGGCCATCATAAATATCATTTAGCTAGCTGGGGGTTGTTGACTCAAAGGAAGCAATATGGGGGTTTGGGCATACCTAATATTGCTGATATGAATCTAAGCCTTCTAGCTGCCTGGATTGATAAATATCAAAAGGGAGATCAGAAGATGTGGAAGAAAATTATGGATGCTAAGTATAGAACTAAGGACCCAAATATTTTCTCTTGTCCTGATAGCAACTCCTTCTCTCCTTTCTGGAAAGGTGTCCTATGGGCTGCCAAAGCAGCTAAGATGGGATATCAATGGAAGGTTGGTAATGGAAAGAGAATTAAATTTTGGGAAGACCATTGGTTTGGATCTTGTAGCTTAGCCATCCAATTCTGGGAGCTTTAAACTATTGCTAATGAACATAATCAACCTATTGCTGATCTTTGGGATGGAACTAATCTTAAGATCACCTTCAGGAGGTGTGTAGACAATAGACTGCTACACCTCTGGTTTGACTTAGCATTGCACAAGCTATCATTCTGAATGATGAAGAAGATGCTATTATTTGGAGGTTTGAATCTAATGGGAGATACTCTGTTAGATCTATGTATGGCATAGTTAATTTTAGAGGGGTATGACCTGTCCATTCCCAAAAATATGGCAGCTTCATGTCCCTCCTAATATTCATATCTTTTTGTGGTTACTTGCTCATGATAAGCTGCTGGTTAGGAGTAATCTGAGTAAGAGACAACACTTAAATGATCTTACTTGCCTGTTTTGCTCTGAATATGAGAATAGTAATCACTTGTTCTTTGAATGTGCTATTGCTATTGAGGTGTGGAGGAATATACATACCATTTCAGGATGTATGCCCCAGCCTACTTTTGATAATATGACTAAGTTGTGGGAGAAACACAAAACCCTGCAAGCTGAAAATATGCTTATTTCAGCTACACTCTGGGTTATCTGGAGGAGCAGGAATGACATGTGTTTTAACAAGGTCCCCTGGATGGGTATGCAGGTAATTCTGAGGAAAATTGCAGGCTTCTGCGATCAATAGAAGATTTTATGCAAAGAGGCTGCAAGAGATCGCGTGGAGAGGCTCATCTCTTCACTGTGGGAGACGGCCAAACGTCCTCCACGTCTTGATCTGCCAGCGAGCCAGGTTGAGGAAGAAGAAGCTGTGGATGCAGTACCTGATAAAGAAGAAGGCAGAAGGATGGACTGGCGTGGACAGCAGTATACTGCTGGAAGGGTGATCGTAGAGACCTTATATGCGGGGATTAGGGAGAAAGAACTATTAGTTTAGATCTATGTTTCGGTTTCGCACTTAGTGAGTTTAAGTGGTGTAAACTTTTCTGAGAACTATGCCGGAAGGATGTGTCAATCCTCTCCCACGAGCTGTAATAAGTCTACGCTGTGGTTTCATTTCTATGAAATGGAACTGGGGCAAGAGCCCTTTTCTTCTAAAAAAAATTAATGCCCTAGCTAGCTAGTTCCTTTAACTGGACCCGGACCCTGCATATTACACTCAAGTTGTATTTCTCTAAACCCAGACCATGCATTCTACAGTCAATTTGTCCTTTCTCTAATACATGATTGTTAGTTTTTTACTCTAATAGGAATAGTCGTTTGTGCTTTACTTTTGCTATTGTAAACCTTATTGAACAATAGTTCCTCAAAGTCCCATATATCCATCCTAAAATGAAGATTTTGCAGATGATAAACGCACCTGCTGGATCCATGTCAAAGTCCGAGCCTGAAGATACTACCCTGCTTGAGGATGAGGTGACCCCGCTCGAGTCTGATGGATACCATGGCGGGCGCCTTACAGTCTGCCACCAGAGAAGCCTAATTCACTAAGTGAAACACGAAAGGCTGTCATGGCCAAATACAAAGAAGCGCGCATCAAGAATGAGGCTGAGGCCGAGGCCATGCTTAACAAGCCAGGGGTCACGATTGCTGAACTGGAGGAGCTTGAGCATTGGCACATGGCAGAGTACATGAGGTGCTACATGAAGATCAGGGCTGTCAACGACGAATCTAATGCGCGGCTGCTGGAAATTCGTGGTGAAGCTGCGGACTTGCTGAAGAGGGTGTACGCTGGGGAGGAAGTCTCCGGGGAGGACCAGGTACGGTGTCTGGAGCGGATGCTTGAGCTATGCCAGTGACCGGATAAAACCTCCTGTAGAGAGAAGAAGTTGCCCTATTACTATTAGACTGCAGTGACTTTGGTAGCTACTGATGAAAGAATGCTGTGGTCCCCTGGAGCACCTGTTGGTTTCTCATGTCACTGTAACCTCTCAAGGTTGTGAACCTGGCTTCTGGTTTTGTGTGAATGGTAACCGGTACCTCAGAAATTTCATCCGTGGTCGATCTGTTAAGGCTGCAGCTACTTTGTGGATGTTAACAAGGAAGATTCTGAAATGTCAAAAAATGTCTTTTTCCACTGGGATATCGAAATGGGCGAATGGAATGAAGCCTATCTGCATCCAGAATTGTGGTTAAATGTCTTGAATTTCTATGTTGCACGACACTGTGCTTGCTAGTGTGCTTCTGGAGCATTATCAGACCTGTGCGTGCCTGACACTGACAGCAGCAGATAAACAGAAATTTCATGTCTCCTCCTGTTAGCGATCAGTTGTGCAGCGGGCTCGGCCCCTGAGGAACCACCCGCTTCGACTCAGATAAGATGGCGCCGTCGTGCTGCGGCACGGCAGGGCCGACGAACTTCCCAGCTGCGCCGATGCCGGCACGCTTCCCCAAAGAAGAAGATGATGGTGCCTCGTCCCGATGACCGGTGCGGTCGAACAAGTAGCGGTGGTGGCCTGGCGTAGACGGTGATTGTGGTTGCGTCCACGGTGCTTGGAGCCGTAGGTCCGGCCATGGCAGACGAGCGTGAGCTCTGCTCCCAAGAGCAGCAGTACAAGGCCGACGAAGAGAAATGGCGTCACGAATCTGAAGCCTTGTGCTGCCATGGCACTTGTTGTCTACAAACTTCTGGTAACTTTGAGGAAGAATGAAACTTGGAGCAGAAATGTACGGTTTTTCTTCTTCTTTTTTGTGCAAAAATAAAGACGTTAGTATCTGAATGGGACCGTTCAACAGTAGATTAAGCCGGCGTGTGTGATAGCCGGCGGAATGCTTTATTCAGACGAGCGGCAGAGGCAGGACATGTAGAGACAGTATGGCCACTTGGATGGACCCATCACTGTCGATGATTCCACAACAGTTTTCTGTTGAGCAGCCACATTATTTTGCCTTCTTGGACATTGTCCTCCAAGTACACTGATATTTCCGCCTCTTGGCAGAAGAAGCAGGCTTCTTGTTCGGAGTTTCTAGCATAGCCCTTAGCTCCTCACTGCATCTACAAAATATTTGTTTCATATCATACCTGCAGCTAGCACACATGTTGGTTGCCCTGCCCTGCCCTGCCCTGCCTGCATCAATAAGTTGACAGCACAAATCCTAGCTAACCTGCAAGTTCTTGCTGTAGCCAAACCAGTCACACATGTTAATAACGCTGCTTTTACAAGATATATATATTCATCACCAAGTCTCGTTCCATGTTCGCTCTTGCAAGTCTACGACTGTCATGCATGTGGCCTGACTGTTTGTTTATCCCTGCCCTTGACTGATCACTGATTGCTTAATTAGCGGCCTGAAAAATACAGGCCCTTCACGTTGGTACTACTACTACTACTACTACTTGGAAGTTGGAACCACCGTCTCTCGTGCACCTGTCCTGATTCTGAACGCGGATTATTCGGGACTGATTGGTACTCTGTTTAGACTTTAGATTAGTGCTCATGCAGTTGCGACCTGTACTGATTTACTATACAACATGTTCAGTTTCTTCGGAAAGTGGTCCAATGTATGGCAAATAAATGCGGCAAGATGGTCGATTTCCCCTTTTATCTTTTTTTCTCACGGATACGTTTCCTGATATTTTTTTTCACAAAACTTCACAGGGTAGTAGATTGGGAACCCAGGTTGGATATGCCCATATTTCAGATTTTTCTGAATGTTTTTGGTACTTTTTACATTTAATATTCGTATGGCTGCGTGGAGCACTCAGGAGCTCCTGTGTATTTTCCCTTCTTCTATATACTTGTGAATTTGGATTCATCAGATGAGTGCAGGAGGAGGAGATGGAGCACCGTATGCTGCTTGCTTGCTGGCTTGGTTGTCTGTGGTGTTTTGTTAGTAGCTAGGTTGGGAAGGTGGGTGAGAGGCCTACCCGTTGTTTATCACATGGCATTTGATTAATTAACTAACCCCTGCCTGCCTGCCTCCCTCCATGTACTAGTATGAAGCGCTGGGCCTGCCTTCACCTCCCAGCTTGCAACTCCAATACTGTCATGTGTCATGTCATTAGCCACTGATTGGCCTGTTTGACTAGTAATCAAAGGTGCATGGCCCAAGGAAGGCATGTGCGGCTGCAGTGCATTCATTGAGGCAAGTATTAAGCCCAACATGGATGCACCCCAATCAGGCACACTCACACATGCGCAACTCCACTTTCAGTAAAAAAAAAAGAACCAAACCAAGCTGCTGGTCCTGGAGGCAAACCTCCGAGAAGAAACTGTTTGCACAAACCGACGGTGGATTCAGCGCAGCGCAGCGCAACGGCGGTTTCCGGTATCGGTAGTATCACTGGCACGTTTGTCAGTACCTGCAGTACAAAGGTGCATTTCACCTAGTGCTAAATATGGTTGGATATTGCTACTTTCTAACTATCTTGAAATACAGTCAGCAATGGAGGAAACTACAACTAGTTGGGTGCAGGATCCAAGGCTGCCCAAGTTGTACCAACTGACTGACAGTCAACTTCGGGGTGCAGGATCCACCGGCCGAACAACCGCCTGTGGGCAAATTTAAACCATTTCCCCGGTGTCATTCGTCGCGAGGCACACCATCGACCATCCAGCATCACTAGTTAATGGCCATTTTGCTCCAGGCCTCCAACCAAGCGCAAGCAGGCCCTGAGCTGAGTACCAGGCAGGCAGCAGGTCGGGTCAGGTAGGCGAGAGACACTTGCATCTGAAAGAGCTACAGACAACTCTGTTCTGCTCATTAGGGGTGGGTTCTCTCTGCTCTCTTCTTCCTCTTCCGGTGGAGTCCCGCGAAATGCTCCGGGTTCCAGTCAGCGGCTCAAGAAATCCCTCCCGGGTTTAAGGTACAATCTTCCAGCCCCCTTCGAGTTTTCAAAAGGAAAAGAAATGGCTTTTCTTTCTTGTGTGCTTGATTGATTCTCGGTTCAGCCAGCGTGGTCAAATCTCGGTTCACTTCTCCTTCACTCCCCTCCTTCTAGAACAGTAGAACTGAATCTCCATGTGCTCCTCTTCCATTTCCCCCTCTCGCAAACTTTCTGGCACCAAGAAACGTGCTGCTGATTGGTTGAGGGGGCTGGGGCAGGCTCTAGCTACAGTAGATCTGAGCGGCTGGATTGGGGGCTCTGGTGCGAGCGAATCTCCCTCGGTTCGGGAGCCTCTCCTGAATTTGCTTGCTTCTTCTTATATAGTACTGTAATTTCTAGATTTCTGTTACCGTAAGTAAGACCAGCTCTCAGTCACCACCATCTTCTTGTGCGCGGAGCTGCCGACAGCTTTTTACTGCTGTTTCTGTCCTCTTCCAAATTCCGTTCCGGAAAATATCTCTGGATCTGATTCAGAAAGAGATTTACATTCCGTCTTTTTCATCTTGTTATAAGTTTCCTATAGCTGACAACAACTAATTTCCCGTCTGACATTTGTCGCGAGGCCAGCGCGTCGCATTCAGAGGACACCAGTGAGTGAGTGAGCGAGTGAGCAGTACCAGCAAGCTTGGTTGCTGCTTGCCCTCGTGCGTTTAGGTCCCAGACAGCTCTGCCTCTCTGATGTGTACTGTATTTAACACTCTGTGACTTCTCTTTGCTCTTCTCTTCTTCTGCTGAGAGATGCTCCGGGTTTAAGGTACAATCTTTGCTCTTTTCCCCCCTTCGGGTTTTCGAAAAGAAGGGGGAAAAAGCAGAGTATTTCTTTCCTCTGTGCTTGATTCTTAGTTAGTGTAGTATGTTTCTTTCTCTTTATTTATCTGCTTGGGTCAGTCAAATTTCTGTTACTCTTACTTCAGTGGATGCTGCTGCTCCACTCCCCCCCTTGGAGAGATGCTAGCTAGGCTAGCTAGATCTGAGCAGCTGGATATTAGCTAGGAATCTGATAGAAAGAGAAGAGAGCTCTAACACTCACTCTGTTCCCTTGTACTCTATCCGTCCGGAATTACTTGTCGGAGAAATGGAAAGTAAGTAATTCCGGACGGAGGGAGTACTAGTTTCTATTCCTCTTTCCTAAGTTAGTAAGCTCTTCTAATTTTTATTTTTGGTTTACCTTTCTATTTGTGGATAGAAAAGGAGATGCATCTTCTGTAACTTTGTTTTGCTTCTGAAAGTGGCAGTCAGTAGTCACTTGATTTGCCCCCTTGGACAGCTAACTAACTAACTTGCTACCCTTTCAGGGAGCAGAAAGTGAAAATTGTCCTGGGGTTAGGTAAAAAAGAAGAAGGACATGGCTGACATTGAAGCTGGCGGCAAGCGAGCCACCGAGTCTGACACTGCAACTTTGATCCCAAACAGTGGGAACTTAGAAGGTTCAAGCAGGGCCACAAAGACCTGCAGGTTCAAAGACGACGACGAGCTTGTCGAGATCACGCTCGATGTGCAACGCGATTCAGCGTCGGTCCAAGCCGTCAGGCGGTGGCATGGAGGCTGCGGTGGCCGCCCCTTGAGGAAGAGAGATCTGACAGAAGCAAGAGCACCGCCCAGCGGTGGCGCTCAAGGGCTTGCAGTTTGTGACCGCCAAAGTTGGCACCGACGGCTGGGCCGCTGTGGAGAAGCGCTTCAACCACCTGCAGGTTGATGGCGTCCTGCTCCGTTCCAGATTCGGGAAATGCATCGGTAACTACTTCTTCAACAGTTTGTTTCAGTGAATGTAGACAAGTATATATCCCTTGGAAGGAATTTGTAGTACAGTTCAAGTAGTAGTAATTGCTTTTGGTTGTGTGTGTGTGCACTGTGCAGGGATGGACGGGTCCGACGAGTTTGCGGTGCAGATGTTCGATGCGTTGGCGAGGAAGAGAGGGATCGTCAAGGAGGTGCTGACCAAGCCGGAGCTCAAAGAGTTCTGGGAGCAACTCAGTGATCAGGGTTTTGACAACCGTCTCCAAACGTTCATCGACATGTTAGGACTTCTCTTCTGCTGAATGTTTTGTCATGGTTTCCTTCCTTCTGAAGACAGGTGCACTTACCACCTCTTTGTTCAGGGTTGACAAAAATGCCGATGGAAGAATCACAGTAGAGGAGGTCAAGGAGGTTAGTCACAACTCACAAGACACCAAACTGAAAAGATCTAGTCTTAGTGTGTAAATTTGAAGCATATATTAAGCAAATGATGCACGCTTTACTTGAATTATCGCCTCAGTGCATCAGCAAACAAACTTTCCAAGATCAAGGAGCTGGCGCTGATGAGTACGCAGCACTCATCATGGAAGAGCTTGACCCTAAGAACTTGGGCTACATAGAGGTATTATGTTCAATCAAGTACATCCTCTGTTCTTTGTTCACACAAAAAAAGTACATCTTCTGTTCCTAAATATAAGACGAGGTAGTAACAATTAGAGATTCGCGGCATGGTTTCTTCCTAATTAACCAGTCGATCTAAACGTTAACAGCTCGAGAGCTTGGAGTCGCTCTTACTGCAGACACCATCTGAGGCCGTTGCAAGATCGACCATCACCCACAGCTCCAAGCTCAGCAAAGCTCTTAGCATGAGGCTCGCGCCTAGCAAGGACACGAGCCCGCTTCGCCACTACTGGCTGCAGTTTACCTTCTTTGTGGAGGAGAACTGGAAGCGTATATGGGTCGCGGCTCTCTGGATCTCCATCTGCATCGCGCTTTTCGTTTGGAAGTTCATCCAGTACCGTAACCGAGCTGTATTTAACATCATGGGCTACTGTGTGGCCACCGCAAAGTGCCGCCGAGACCCTCAAGTTCAATATGGCCCTGGTCCTTTTTCCTGTCTGCCGAAATACAATCACCTGGATCCGATCCAAGACAAAGATTGGAGCTGTTGTACCCTTCAATGACAATATAAACTTCCACAAGGTAATGTAAATAACCGGTATTTCTGCATTAAGTAAGAGCCTATCCTGAGAATAACCTGCTGATGATGTCTGATAGATAATTTAGCACTTAACATAGCGAGCATCAATTTGTATGTTCTATTGTGCAGGTAATAGCAGCAGGGGTTGCAGTTGGTGTAGTTTTGCATGCAGGTGCTCATCTGACATGCGATTTCCCTCTGCTGCTCCATGCAAGTGATGCAAAATACGAACCAATGAAGCCTTTCTTTGGGGAGACAAGGCCACCAAATTACTGGTGGTTTGTAAAAGGAACTGCGGGGTGGACAGGTATCGTCATGGTAGTGCTCATGTCAATATCCTTTGTGTTGGCCCAGCCATGGTTCCGACGTAACAAGCTCAAGGACAGCAATCCACTCAAGAAGATGACTGGTTTCAATGCCTTTTGGTTTACACACCACCTGTTTGCTATTGTGTATGCACTGCTCATCGTCCACGGAACAAGTCTCTATCTAACCAAGGAGTGGTACAAGAAAACGGTAAAAGTTTATCTATGCCCTAATAATGCCAATAGATAGAAAATTCTAATGATCAGAATTATTGATATTTCTTTCTTGCTTTTACCAGACATGGATGTACATCGCTTATCCTGTCTTCTTATATTCATGTGAGCGCATCGTTCGGTTATTCAGGAGACATGACTCAGTTAAGATTCAGAAGGTACCACCATGACAAAATCCCTTTCATATGGTTTTTCCTTGTTTGCCTTTTTGACCTTAAATAATCTGACAAAAAATTACTGTCTTTTCTTTTAAAATAGTTCACCTTAATAAGTGCCAAGTCATTTTACATGGGAGATGGATTTCTGAACATTAAAGAAGCCTTAAATTATTGAAAATTCTGAATTCACTCTTTCAGTCTTTCTTAGCGTTTAAATTTTGTGTCCTAATGAAACAGGTCGCGGTATATCCTGGGAATGTGTTGGCTCTTTATATGTCCAAGCCACCTGGTTTCAAATACCGGAGTGGGCAGTACATCTTCATAAATTGCGGCGCTGTATCTCCATATGAATGGTACCCACGTTACACACTTTGAGAAAAAAAACCCAGTTGCATTAATATAATTATGAATCAGCAGATGACTAATGCTATGGAAAAATTGTTCCATCACAGGCATCCATTTTCCGTTACATCAGCACCAGGAGATAATTACCTCAGTGTCCACATTCGCACAAGGGGTGATTGGACTTCTCGGCTTAGGACTGTCTTCTCTGAGGTAAATCAGCTTCTTTGGCCTTTGGTTTGTCCAGTGACCACATCCTGTTGGAAGTTTGTCTGACAGGAGAAACATGTCATGCACCCGAAACAATGTGTGACAAAATTACTTATAGGGGGTGCTTCGATACCTTTTGCCCGAAATGTATCATATTCTTGCTTAAAAAACTTAAATGTCTGAAGCATTGTGAACTGTTAAGGTTTTGATTTTTCATATCAAGGCCATTGCTTTACATGATGGAACTGATAATAACCTTAAATGTAAACCAGGCGTGTCGGCCTCCCACTGAAGGAGAAAGTGGACTCCTTAGAGCTGACCTCTCCGTGGGAATCACTGACAGCAACGCAAGGTGAGAAGGAACTTGCTCAGTTGATTCAAGGAGTACTATACAATATATTTTCAAACTCCTGTTCTGATCCTAAACTTTGTTTGACATGTACTAGATTCCCTAAGCTTATGATTGATGGACCATATGGTGCTCCAGCACAAGATTACCGGGAATATGATGTGCTGCTGCTCATCGGACTTGGCATTGGAGCCACCCCTTTGATCAGCATTGTGAAGGATGTGCTTAACCACATCCAGCGTGGGGGATCGGTTGGCGGAACCGAGCCAGACAGCAGTGGCAAGGCAAAGAAGAAACCGTTCATGACCAAGAGGGCCTACTCTTACTGGGTCACAAGGGAAGAGGGCTCCTTTGAGTGGTTCAGAGGGGTGATGAACGAGGTGGCTGAGAAGGACAAGGACGGAGTGATTGAGCTCCACAACCACTGCTCCAGCGTGTACCAAGAGGGCGATGCTCGTTCCGCGCTCATCGTCATGCTCCAGGAACTCAACCATGCCAAGAAGGGGGTCGATATTCTGTCCGGAACCAGCGTCAAGACCCACTTTGCCAGGCCTAACTGGCGAAGCGTCTTCAAGCGTATCGCTGTCAACCATGAGAACCAACGCGTCGGTACGTCTTCTCGCTGCCATTCTCACATTGATCTGGTGCTACAAATGTTGATGACCAGTTATCATCGATCGTCCCGTCTGCTAATGCACCTTAATTTAATTCTGCTTCAGGGGTTTTCTACTGCGGCGAGCCTGTTCTTGTGGCGCAGCTGCGGCAGTTGTCGGCAGACTTCACCCACAACACAAACACAAAGTTTGACTTTCACAAGGAGAATTTCTGATTATATACTATATGTAGCTATAATGTAAGAACATGCCTGTCTATGTATGGTCTGCTTCATACTAAGGTTGAGAAATGGTAACCCAGGTTTTCATTTGGACCAATTTAGACAGTTTATCGCGAGATCCTGATTACTGAATCCGCAAGTGAAATCGTGAAACTAGTGACGCTTTCGGCTTGATCTGCTCCAAAAATACCACATCTGAAAATGAACTCCGATAGAAAAAATAAACCAAATATGAAAATCACCTTGAGCTCGGGACTATAGTGTACATTTGAATCCATGGCCTGATCACCATCAACACATTGGAGGCTCTCGTTAATGTAAATTACTCCCTCCGTTCCTAAATATTTGTCTTGTTAGAGATTTCAAATGGACTACCACATACGGATGTATATAGCATATTTTAGAGCGTCGATTCACTCATTTTGCTCCGTATGTAGTCACTTGTTGATATCTTTAGAAAGACAAATATTTAGGAACGGAGGGAGTATATACATACATGAGTTAGTCTAACAACTGATATACTAGTAAAATTGAATCAATTGAAATCAATAAAAGGAAAACATATATCATCCATTCGTATGGTCCTTTCTGCCAGCAAATTATTGCATTGCCATGAGCCTGGTGGTTAAAAAAAGGCAAACAATTTTGTTATGAAATAAGCACAGTACAAAATTCCTACTGTTTTCCATCAAAAGAAAAAGGGTGGAATGGGTGCCTGTGAAACTGTTGTGCGATCATCCTACTGTCGCGGGACATATTTCAGACCGGGAGGGCATCGATGAAGCAAGGGCGATAAGGGAATGCACCGTGGACGCCTCTAGTTTGTATTTCCGCTCGTCTGGGGAACATGTAACCCAAATACTGCATTCTCGAGGTATCGAGATGATACGCCACCCCCACATGGCTTAGATGTAGTAGGATTACATTTTTATGTGGGTGGAATCCCACAATCCTACAGCCCCACCCTATGTCGTCTGTGTGCTGGGAGCCAAATGTACCGTCATCCTCTTCTGTCTGGCCATCATCATCTTCTCCTTCTTCTTCTTCGAGAACCAAGCTGGCCGCAATACCCTCACCGATGTCGATGAAGTTGTGCTTGTTCGAATTCCACGAGTACTCAGAATCGTCTCTTGTTGTCTCGTCATCATCGCTATCTCCTTCCAGAGCTAAGGCAGCCGCAACATTTTCACCCAAGCTGATGTCGCTATGCTCTTCTGTGTTCCACAAATGTCCACAGCCCTCTCTACTATTGAGTTTTTCTGCCTTGTCATGGTTATCCTCCTCTTCAACGTTGTTGCTTCTCTCCTGGCTATTGTATTTGGACGAGCACGCCTGATTGTTTTTCATCATCTCCCTATTCATAATAATACCATACAAGTCCCTTTTACTACATCCGACCACCTCCCATCTCGTCCTTGGCTGTACCGTAACAAAATCCAATACATCATCGTGCGGCCTCAGATCAGCCTTGTGTGTCATTATCCACCCTAGTCCGTCGCCGGTCGATTCTGTGAGCACCCATACATGGAGCCTCAATTTATTCAGCACCACATAGTGAACTCCTAGCTCGTAGCTTGCTAAGACGGACCTCTTGGGCAGTGTCCACGTATTCCTCAACTCTTCCTGCTCCTCCTCCTCATCATCATCGGTATCTGGGTCGCTTGGTAGCTCCACTGTGTCATAAGTTCTTTCCGAGCAACGCAAGATCATGAGGACACCACTATGACAATGAATATAGAGGGACCCATGCCAATATTCGGCTGACCACCATGTCCGCTTCGCCACATCGCGCGACTCCTTGACTAGGTCATAGAGACGCCCTGATGAACAACGCCCGGGCAAGAACTCCCGCTTCTCCCATTGGCCGGTCCGCGACGAGAAGACGATCAAAGGCAGCACCTTTTGTGAGTGCACCTCCGGTTGCTCTTCTCCAAACAATATGTGCAAGCACAAGTGCTCATCGTCGACCCACCAAGTCTCCATTGGCTCTAGGATGCCCCGCGACAGCGGGGGAGTTCTTTCTTTCGGAAAGAGGAACACCTCGTGATGTCGTGACACGGCTGGATCGAAGGCGAGGAACATGCCCTCCACGTCGCATCCCCATGGCGTTGGCGGAAGGGGCAGGCGGTCTTCCCGCCTTGTCGCCGGGTTGCACACGTAGGTATAGTGGGCAGACTCGAACACGTACTTGTCTCTGAGCAGGAGGAGGCCGTTGCAGTGCTGCTGTATGTAGGCCTCGTATGTGAAAGGAGGGCACACGAAAGTGGGCTCACCGGCGTTCTGCGGCGGCTGGGTGGCGGGGCGAAGAAGTCGTACTCTGCCCAGTACCCGTAGTAGGTCGTGAATACGCCGGGGAACTCGCGCGGGAAGACGTGCGGGAGGAGAAGGCTGTGGGCGTCGACGATGCCGCGCCACGCACGGCAGACGAGCCGGAACTTGGCGAGGGGCCGGCCGGGAAGGCGGCGGAGGACGTCCAGGAGCACGTCGTAGGGGAGGCAGACGCCGTTGGCGGCGTCGTCGTTGTTTGCATCGCCCATCTCGCTGATTGTTACAAGAAACGGCAAGATACGATCCGCTGATTGTTACCCTCAAAAAAAAAAATCACCTGAAAGATTTGTTTCATCTCTTTTTTTTGCAATTCTTCCATCTTCTGATCCCACGTTCCTTCTGCCATATCGCAATATCGTTAGCCAAATTAAACAAGCGTTTTTCTCATGACAACGTGCCAACTACTCCCTCTATATGGAAATCATAGTGTCATAAAAAGGTCGTATTTTGAGACGGAGGGAGTACGTACCAAATACTAACCATCCAGTTCGTTCGTTCAGCGGTTCAAGACTTCAGGTGCTGTATAGATCATTCACAGCCAAACTGAAGTCTAGGACTGCTGTGGAGCAGAACAAGTTCTCAACATCGATTCAGTTTGTCAGTTAAACAACTGACACGCGTAATAAACCTGAGACATAGTGGCTAAGGAGCGAGTGTTTCTCCCTTCTTCAACTAGCTACTCTTTTGGTAAATTTACGTACAATTGGTGGCTTTGTCGGGTGCTGAATGTCCACGTGATGCTTGTGCTGCTTTGTCGCGGTCAGATTTTAAGTGGTACGGTTTCAGTTGCAAGTTCTCGCGGAAAACGATGCCCTTTGTACCAGGGATGTAGCCTGTCGATTTGCTTTGATCCTGTTTTGGTTATGAGTTGGTTGTGTCCTTAGGTTGTGTGCTGCTGCTTGGGCTTTCGTGTTGTTGGGTGATGCCATCTTTGGCGATGCAAGGGTCATGGCATCGTTTGGGTTGCGCCATGCCATCTTCGACATGTAATATCCCTTCTCTCATCTGCATGATTGAAAAGAAAAATGTACACGCACCTTGGTAATTAAGCATCAGCAACATCAAGACTAAATAATCATGACCAAAGAGATTGTCCAGTGAATGAGATGCCTATCAAGTAGAGGAGTTCAATCCTGCTTATAATAAAACTTAATCCATGAAAATAACCAAGGCAATCAGCAGCATATATTCATCATAATAATGTAGTCCTTTGAGGGAATTACACAACCAGGAGACTAGTTAAGGACAAGAAGCGAGTCAAAACGAACCCTAGTATTTCTAACGGGCGTTTTTCCTAACAGGGAGTGCATCCACGTAGCAAGGTCGGTAAGGGAAAGCATCGTGCATGCATGCAGCTTGTATATGTTGACGGGGCATCATGTGACCTAAATATTGCATTCTTGAGGTGTCGAGATGATACGCCACCCTAGAATCATTGGCACAGAGGAGGAGAGCGTACTTGTGTGGATGGAATCCAATAATCCCATACTCCCACACAAAATGATCCTGGTCTTTGACTTCACTCTCATCCAACTCGACAAAGTTATGTTCGTCTGAGTTCCACAGAGTGCTCAGAACCATCAGTGCTTGCATGTTCTCTTGTCTCACAATCACTATCGTTTTCTTCTTCTTCCTCCTCCTTGTCCCCCCCCACGCGTTCATCGTCTTCCTCTGCCTCTTCTTCCTCGTCTTCATCCTCTTCTCCATTAATAATCTCATCATCTTCTTCATCACTTTCCTCACTGCTTTTATGGTCAAGATGGTACACCACTCCATCGATAATCGCATCATCATCATCATCTTCTTTCTCCTCGGCCTCCCCCTGTTCATCGTTATTCTCCTCTTCTTGCTTGTTTTCACCCTCTTCTCCATCAATAATCTCATCACTTTCATCATTGTTTTTATGTTCAAGATGATACGCCACTCCATGGACAATCTCATCATCTTCTCCATCATTTTCTTCTTCCTCCTCCACGTTCTCCCCCTGCTCATCGTCTTCCTCCTCCCCTTCTTCCTCGTCTTCATCCTCTTCTCCACCGATAAACTCATCATATTCTTCATCACTTTCCTCGCTACTTTCATGTTCAACCAAGCTGAGTAGTTCTTTCTTGCTTTCAATCACCTCCCATGTACATACTGGTTTAAATCCCCATTGATCTATCATATGATATTGTGCATTCATGTCTGTCTTGTGTGCTAGTGTCCACCCTAGTTGGCTGTCAGGCGAATCTGACAGTGCCCACACATGGAGTTGTAACACATTGAGCACCACATAGAATATCCCTCTCTCATTGTTAGCTAAGATGGACCTCTGGGGCAATGTCCCATTATAGTATCCCATTCTCACATCGCAGTCCGGGGGGTCCCTCGGGAGTAGGAGTGTGTCATACTTTCCCTCCGTGACCCGCATAATCATGAGTACACCAATGTCGCAGTGCACGTAGAGTGACCCGCGCCAATACTCGGCAGACCACCATGTTCGCACAAATTCCATTATTTTGCAGGATCGGAGGGGACTTCCCGCAAAACCCTCGCGTCCGGTGCTCGCTGAGACGGAGATATGTTTTGGCAACGGAGGAAGAGTCGGGATGAACCTTGGGTATCACGAGTGATATACAACTCCGTACGTGTACCTACGCAGGATATGTATACAGTATACACAGGATATGTACGAGGACTCTGATTTTCTTTGAGGGGTGTCTGATGACTCTGATGCACACGGAATCCTACACTGTTTCGTTGTAAAGAAAAGAAAAAGAGAGTATCCTACATGGTGGCTAGCATTCAGAGATTAGTTGGGCTAAGACGAAGAGCCACAGAGAGGCTCCTCGGACTTCCGAAAAAGGCTCACGCCCCACTTTATATATTAAACAACGAACAAAACAAATTCAACCCATACAACTCGACGACACCACACACTCAAAGCAGGATACAAGGGTGTTGATGAACACCTACACCACCCCTTACAACTCCCAGCAAACTACATGTAGGAAGAAAGAGCACGGCTTGAAGTCTCAGGAGCCCTCAAGCGTGAAACGACGAACCGTATACCCCAAGGCGGCACCTTCAAGAAGGGCACGATATCAGAGAGCCGGCACGACCCGATCCAGGGATTAAGGTTTCCCCCAGAGCAACATGGAGGGCAAAGAGAAACCGCTATGACGCCTTCAGGAAGGAGACGACTCCCAAAGGCGCCGCCGCCGTCGGCCTGGCATAACCAGAGAGGGTTTTCACCTCGGTAAACACTCTTCCCCTCGAAGATGTTGCACAACAAGACATGAAGATGTTCGCCGCACCACCATCACCGTCGCGCCCAATCTGGCACCTCCAGATCGCGGAGAGGTTGAGTATGGGAGGCCCCCTGCCTCCCCCTTGAAGCACCCCTGCCACCTCGTCCGGCCACATGTGACGCGTATAGAGCCACCACCACCAGCCCAAAGGGATCCAACACCAGTCGCTGCACCAAATACATACCTGTGGAGAAGAGGAAGGGTCGAGCCCCCACTATCGCGCCGCCACCTCCGCCGACCAACAGCCACGGTAGGGGCGGCTGCCCGCAGCCCGCCCGCCCATGGCCTGCTCTGCCCAAGGACGGATCTGACCATGCCGCGAATGGCAGACCGCCTTCACCTCTTGGGCGAGCACCACCCGCATGAAGCCCGTCGCGCAGCACCCGCACCCGCGCGCCATCACCTGTGCTGACGGGACGCCTCTCCGTGGCGTCCTATGGCAGTACCCCGTCCAGGTTCGGGACCGAAGGCCCGCCCTGACACTCCCGTGCGTGGAGACGAAAAAACCCTACCGCCAGCTGCGACGACTTGGCTTCGCCCGGCCTCTCCCTCTGGTGATGGCGAGGGAAGAGGAGGAGGGGGGAGTTTCAGCGGAGGCGGCTCTGATGCCCTCCCTGTCGCATGCGGGGACGACGAGGGAACGGATAAGGTTCCGACCACCAAGAGACATTCTATTGCATCAAAATTCAAAAGATTGTAGTTTCCTGGACTTAACTCTTGAACCCTAGAAGACATGCATGGTTTGACATGAGCTTTTTATATGCAAAATAATATTGAATTACCAAAAAAAAAAACTACGGAGTCAAGTTTAGGGGGTGGCTAGGAGCAAAAAAATTTAACTCCTCAAATTTTGAGCAGTTAATTTTTGGGTGGTCCAAGGAGTTAAGTTTTAGGGGAAGGGTTATAGATGCTCTAATGGCACGACATCTCGGTTTGCCGATCAGGGGTATGCCAGGCACCCTTCACCGACGAAGCCTTTGTCGAATCTTTTTTAGCCTTCACCTAGTATTTCCCGTACTCGGCAAACAAAACTCGTCCTCTAGTGCGTGTAATTATGCTGCAAAATCGGCAACATAATTTACACATGCATGTGTGTCTAATTTTGTTTCAATTTGGAGGGGCCTTAAAAAATTATGTCAATCGAGCATGGGATGCCCATTCCGCTAAGATTTTTTTCAGCCAAAATCAATGTTATTATATTGATCGGCCCGATATGACAACCGTGCTAGGTATGCTCTTAGAATCGTTAAAGGCGGTTTTTCATCTGATGCAAGGGTACAGCCTAAAATTTACTTCACTAAGTTTTCGCCGGACCTAGCGATCCCCTATATATAACGGAGTAAAATTTACTTTCGGCTCATGCACGCACTTCGTCGTGCTATGCGCCCCCACAACGATGGTGACCAGTATAAATCGATCGGCCCGATATGACAACCGTGCTAGTGACCAAGCCGTCGTGTAAGGCGGTTTTCCATCTGATGCAAGGGTAAAGCCTAACGTTAGGTGGGTTAACATATCGATGCAGAGGACGGGCGGCTCACATGGCTCTACTCCCACCCTAGCCAAAACCGGCAAAGCACGGGATTTATTCAACATGGGTTCACCTCTTCCATCTCATCTCACACAAGCCAAGTGCACGTAAGAGATCCTGCCCGGCTAGCCACCTCCCCGGTTCCTGCATATAGCCATCACCTTTCCCATCCCACACGACACTCAGCAAGTGCTACCGATTCTGCCCGGCCGGTTAACCAGGACTCCTCTCCATCGATCGGTTTCTCCAGCGCACCTCTCCGCAGAGCAAAGAGCAGAGCAGAGGCCAGGCAGAGAGAGGCAGTGGATCGATGAAGCGCATAGTGGGGAGCCCAGGGACATGGAGCGGCATGGCGCTGCGCCTGTCGCAGTGCTTCTTCGCCGCCGCATCTTCCCTTGCCATGTGCTCCGCTTTCGGCTTCTCCAACTACAGCGCCTACTTGTAATTTCATTCCCCGCAGATGCTTCTTCTGGTCTTTCTTCCCCCTTTGTGTGTTCTCTTGCAAATTCATGAGCAAATCACTCGAGTAACAAGCATATAACTATGTTTCAGTTTGGGTCTTTCAAGGTTAAGTTGCCTGAGTTTTTCTCTTTCTTTTAAGAGTAATTTTGGGGAAGTTTCGTACACAAAAGGCTAGATGGCGTCCGTGTCAAATACTATACATTTTCCTTCAGTGTAATTACATACAAATCACTGCCCAATTCAGTGTAATTACATATACCTGGAGTATCTATCTACGTTTAACTTGGCACATATGAAATACGGCAGAATCAGGAGGCCTCGTTTTGTTAAACTTTGAAACATATCTCCATGCCTACCTTCAATGCTCTCAAAATTAGTGACTGGTATTCACCCACCTAGTAGTGTATGGCCTCACCGGAACAAAGGAAATGCCACTTCATTAGGTGATTTCCTAGTTCAAGTTCTAAGAGAGTGTTTATGTAGTAGTAGATTTCGTTCCATTACAAAGTTTATGCCCATCTGCAGCACTACAAACTCGACATTGTACATATTTATATTCAATCGTCGATAATCTGGGGAGTTTACCTGAACTTAAGTGTTCTTTTCCATAACAAGAGTATCCTCTATTAATGGTTTCTGTGAATGACTAGATACAGTGTTTGTCTAATATGTGCGCTGCAGCATTTTAGTTTTCCAGTGAATCCTGATTGTCAGTGTCAAATCTCTTGCCGCCGTCCAATATTCAAGTTGAATATTCCCAAAGATTATATGTCACACAGCCCAACTTCTAGGCATGTGCACTTGTTGAGGACTTACACAAGATAGGAAACATGCAGTGCAGGTTAGGCCATCCTACCAATTGACCTCTCCCTAGAATCTTTCCGAGTTAACATTCACTTGGCACGATCTAGTCAGGGACCAGTTTGTATCATCCGAAACTCACAACAAAGCGTCGTGTTTCATTCAATACCTACTCCCATGATAAAAGAATTTATGAGGATTATGCAAGTTAGGTTCTCTGTCAGCATGTGACATGTCTTGACTGTTGTACGAGTGTGCCGTTGTGCGCCAATGATGTAACTTTTTCATATCAAGTTCATATCACTGAGACTATGAACTGCGTAAAGTCTTAAGTGTCTTTATTACTCCCAGAATTGCTTGGGTAGGAGCTTAAGTGTGTTTTGTTGACATCAACTAACGAGCATATTATGGTCTCTCCTTGTTTCAGCTACATGAATCTAGTGTTGATCCTGCAGCTTTTGTGGAGTTTGTACTTGGCTTGTCAGGATATATTTTCTCTGAGGAATAACAAGGATCTTCATGCCCCCAATTTTCTATTGTTCATTGTTATCATTGGTTGGGTAACTCGTGCACTTTGTCACTGCTATTGTCCATGCAACTATGCCTGGATTAACTGAAGGCATGCACTGAAACAACTGAACCCCGTTTTTTTAACAACATTAATTAGTTCTTACGAAAAGTGAAATTCAGGATAATTGCAACGCATGCTTCTCTATTGGCTAAGCTCTTGTTTTGCCTCCCTGTATGACAATAAGACAGCCTTAAATAGACTTGCTGTTTACCTTTGGTGCTCGGTCGAACTTTCGTGACGAATTTTCCACATGAGCAAGAAATTTTAACAACTGATATGCTTTGCATTACCTTTTGATTGACCAATGGTATGTGAGTGATCACATCAGTTGTGAATGCATTGCAGGTCATGGCGATTCTCATGTTCTCCGGATTCTGTGCCTCTGCCAGTGTGACGATTTTCTTCATGAAGGATATGAACTTCTGCGCGGAATACCGGCGTCTGGACTGCAGTCAGTTTACACTTTCAGTCACTCTGGCGTTCTTTACATGGTTGTTGCAAGCTGCGTCTTCTTTCTCCGGGTTCTGGCTACTGGTTTCCTTCTTCTAGTGATCTCATGCGCTCATAAGCACCGTCAGCGTCGTGCTAACTGTCGGTCAGGAGGGTAAATCAGTTGCAATGTCCTCAGGCACACATCATACATTACTTGTTACATAGATTGTCTGTTTGATTGATAGCTCAGGTGTTGGTTATGAGCGCCTTGAGGTGGAACAACACTTCTTCTTCGGTACAACCCCCCTAAACACAACAACGGCTGAGATTGTTCCGTACCCCCACAAAAAAGGGTAGGATCGTCCCAGCACATAAAAAGCCGCCGCCAGCGGCGGCCAGGCTGTACCAGCCTTGACGGGCTGTACCAGCAACGAGGCTCTACGCTTAATACCCCGTAGACGCGTCCGTCCGTGTACGTACGACGACGACCCTAGAAAAAAAAACGACGCGACGTGACGAGCGGCGTACTCATGGCGACGTGGCGTCGGCTGGACGAAAAAAAATAAATAAAGACGCATAGCGTGTGGGGCGATGACGCGGCGTGTGTGGGCCGAAGCGGTTGCGTGCCGTCTAGCGTCGGTCAAAGACGGTTCCCGACGCGGCGGCCGGCCCGATGCGCCATTAATGCCGGCGTTACGCCGGGGCGTCGGTCACCTACCGGACGGCGCCCCCTACCCACCGACGCCTGCCTCTAAAACACCGCCCCCGTCGCCCGTCTGCCTCCCGCACTCCACTAGACGCGCCTCGACCGCTCACTCCACCCACCGACGCGCTTCCACCGCCGACGAGCTCCCATTCCCGGCGGCCTCCATGGCGTCCGGCAATGGCAGCGGCGGCTTCGTGGCCGACGAGCACTGGAACCGCGCCGGAGACAGACGAGCTCATCCGTCTCGGGTTGATGGTGCCGCCGGGCTGCCGTGCAGCGTGTTCCACATCACCGCCCGGCAGTACCGGCGAGGGGGCCTGGCGACGACGGCCAGCTCCGCCAAGCGACGTGGGCGGTGGAACATCGTCGGCCGCACGAGGTTTTGGAAGGGCAAAGACTTCGGGCCGTCGTCGCGCGGAGCCCGTCGGGAGATGCGGACGGCTGCGGCTCGTCGTCGGGCAGGCGGCTCGTTGCCCGTCATAGCATAGCGTCGTCCGCCATCGCGCCGGCCCGCCGTCCCCTCCGGCAGCCGCTGCCGCGTCTCGAGCTCGTCCCGCCGTCCGGTTTCCGCCATCGCCCGTTCGCTTCTCCTTGCCGTGAGATCCCGCCGAAAGGGGCCAGACCGCGCTGAGCCACGGCGACCCGACAGCGACGCTTCTGCCTACCTCGGCCGCCTCATCGTGACCGCGGCGCCGTAGTAGAAGCGGGCGGCGTGGCCAAGAGCCCAGCCGCGAGGCGAAGAGGCTGGCCGAGCTGCGTGCCGCTTTCGACACGGCGGCAGGCTATGGCGGCGGCAACAGAGGGGTCATGAGCTGCACACTCGGGCGGCGGCCATCCGGCGCGACCAGCAGATTGCTTTCGTGACCTCGAGGGGCGGCTCTTTGGGAGGACGGGCAAGAGTGACAGCGGCAGCGGCGGTGACGTCGGCGCTGGAGATCGTGGACCTCGCCCGACTCCGGCGAGGGCGAGTAGATTAGGATTTGTTTTTTTTCATCGAGTAGTAGATTAGGATTAATTAGTTATGTTTAATTAAGTTTAATTAAGTCATGTTTAATTAAGTTTTATGTTCTAATGTTTAATTAAGAGATGTTTAATTAAGTAGGCGTTAAGTTTTATATGGTTAGTTAGGTTCGGTTTATTCGGCTTTTCTAAATTTTGGTTTCTGTAAAATAAAAACCTAAATAATCAAAGTAAAAATATAAACCGAAGCTTTTTAACCAAAATTTGTCGGTTCGGTTTGTTCGGTTAACCGTAAAACCGATTATGTATGCGTCTCATATGCCATATGGAATAGAAAGAAATCAATATATTAAACACATACGGAATAGAACATTTTTAGAAATTACACTTTGAAAATTTATGACTTTTTTCAGAAAATGATGATCATGTTTTTCAACATATGATTTTTTTAATAAATATCACGGATATTTGTGGAATGATCCGAACATCTTTTTATAATTGCACTCACATTTTTAGTTTCATGAACATTTTTAATGTCCAGTGAACATTATTAAAACTGAGTAAGTAAAACCTTTTAAAATCGAAACAAAACCGACCCAAAGAAACAGAAGTAAAAAAGACATAGAGAAAACCCGCCCAGAAATCAGGGGTAACCTTCTAGAAGGTTCCCAAATCCGGAAACAATGTACGGCCCATGCGAATAAGAGAATTATTTAGCGCAAGATTTTCCCTGATAAATGATACTACTGACAATAAGAAAAGGCATAGCATCAACTCCAAAAAAGAAGTTAACAAAATGCTCTTTGCACACCTGTCTTATAGGATTATTATTTTCGGGCGTTTCTTGTATATTTAGGTGTAATCCTTTGAGAGGATACCGTGGTTCTTTTTTACCAAGTTGCACCTCGAAAAAAATGATCGACTTTGGCGGATGCGACGGAGAAGTAGTACCGAGGTCCCTCATATCCGAAACCACCGGGTTGCAATAAAGTGCCGGTCACGGTTTGCCAGAATGCACCCAACTTTTGGCAGCGCGTGTGGGGCCCTTCCGGGACCGCCGCGCCGAAGATAAACGAAAAACGGACTCTGAGCATACGTTCGCGTCACGTCGAAGGCGATGTTTAAAGGGGTTTCGGTCACGAAAATCATAGAAAATCTGTACAGCGTCCGGACGCGACAAATTTTGGCGTCGTGGCCTGCATGGTCACCGTGGCCCGTGGAAAAAAAAATGATCGACTTTGGCGGAAGCGACCAAGAGAAATACGACCGAGGGTCCCTCCCATATCACAAGAAACCACCGGGTTGCGGCAAAGAAGTGCGGTCACGGTTTGCGGAATGCACCCAACTTTTGCAGCGGCGTGTAGGGACTCCGCCCGAGGACCGCCGCCAGAGATGAACGAAAGCGGACTACGAGCGCGCGTTCTGCGTCACGTGCAGGCAGTGTTTTAGGGTTTTCGGTCTGCGAAAAATCATAGAAAATCCGTATGCAGGTTCGAACCGCGACAAATTTTAGCGTCGCGTGGCCTGCATAGTCACTTTGTGGCCCGTCGAAAAAAATGATCGACTTTGGCAGATCGACCGAGAGAAATGCGACCGAGGGTCCCTCCGCCCATATCACGAAACCACCGGGTTGCACAAAGAAGTGCCGGTCATGGTTTGAATGCACCCAACTTTTGGCAGCGCGTGTAGGGGACCCGCCCGAGGACCGCTGCGCCCGAGATGAACGAAAACGGACTTAACGACGCTACGCCACGCGTCGCGGGCAGTGTTTTTGGGGTTTCGCGCGAAAAATCATAGAAAATCCGCATACGCCGGAACGCGACAAATTTTGGCGTCGTGGCCTGCATGGTCACCGTGGCCCGTGGAAAAAAATGATCGACTTTGGCGGATGCGACCGAGAGAAATGCGACCGAGGGACCGCCTGCGAGAGATGAACAAAATCGGACTACTGAACGCATGCGTTCCACACAATATTAATAAACATGTTTGTTTTTCGTGCAAAGTTCAAAAAATAATAATAATACAAACATGTATGTTTTTCGTGCAAAGTTTAAAAAAAAATAAATGACAAAATTCTGCAAATAAATAAATACATATTTAATATTACGATGTGACTTTTTACCCAACTGCGGGTACAGTACCGGACAGTTGTACTACCAACAGATTAGAGTAGAGCCACATCACAGTATTAATTATGACCATGTATAGGTTAACTGACGCCTCTATATAAGCTGGTTAGGGCGTCGTTCAGCGGCCGAGGTGGGACTAAACTAGGCAACTTGCCGTCGCCCATAATGAAATAGTAGACGGGCCGTCGCCCACTTAATAATTGCCGCGGGCCCGGCGCAGCAAAAAATCTGCGAGCCGCCGCTATCTCGAGGAATATTCCCGACAACGCCGCGTCGCCCAATCACGTCGCGCATGCAGTTTTTTTATAAATACGTGCCGACGACGCGCCCGATCTGATCCCCGTCGCCCGCCGCCGCCCGCACTGTCGTTCCCCGCCCGACAGCGTCGCGCCGCGGTCAACGCCAGTCGTCACCCCGCACTAGTCGACGTCTGCAGACTTTTTGCCGCCGGTTGTCAACGCCCGTCGTCACCCCAGACTAATCGACGCGCATCCACCGCCGCCGTCAGCACTGATCGTCAGCGCCCGTCGTCACCCCGCACTAGTCGACGTCACCACCGCCGTCAGCGCCGGTCGTCAACGCCCCGCCGTCGCCCGCTGTATTAGCCGTCTGGCAGGTATTTCTTTTAATATTTTCAACAGTATATATCACATTAGCTGCATGCAACGTCACATAGATATTATTATATGCAGTATGGACATCCATGGTGTGATTGCATGTTCCATAGAAAAGTGGGTTAGTCTTGTTAATAAGTTAACACCAAGTCAGCGATTTACGTTTTACGAAACGGAGATGGAGGGCATGTTACGAATACCTTCGGTCAAGATGCGTGATAATTTGCTTGGCGCTTTTATGATTCAAGGTTACAATCCTAGTAGTAAAAATTCATGGTGCAAGAGGCAGCCGGAAAAAAGGGTTGATTTCACTTTGAGGCACTGATGATGTGTTCGCTATATTTGGTTTGGAAGAATGAAGGAGTTGACGCTTTTAGTTTTTGAGTATGGACCAAGGCAAAGCAATTAAAAAAATTCCAGCTAGTTTTGTTAACAAGAAGAATGGTAAAATATTGATTGATGATCTTATTGAGAAGATTGTGAGAAATAAAAACGCGGACGATGAATTTGTTCGGATGGCGTTTCTCGTCCTATTAGGGACTATAATTGCACCAGTGTCTGATGAGTACATTCCGAAGAATTATTATGCACTAGTGCAAGATGTCAGGCAGATAAAAAAGTTCAACTGGAACGCATTCACTTTGCGGTTTTGTTTGTCGGAGATTGGTATGGTCTTGCAACCAGGTCGTGTTAGGGAATGGCCACGTGGCAACCTTGCACTTCTGCAGGTATGATTTGTTTTTTAAATTGAATAGTTGTTTTATATAGTAATACTGTACCACATGCTATATGGTTGTTTGTTTGTTTTACAGTATCTATATTGGGAGAAGGTGCAGCCAAGCACCGTCCACATGTATGATCCCTTAGCGCTGTTGGAGCCCCTTGATGAGGGAATTGGACAGAAGCGGCATGGAGAAAGAGAGTAAGCACGACTTTCAATATGGTCGTAAGCCTGTTGGAATGGTAATCGTTAAATACATATTTGTCCATTTAAAGTCTGCAATTTATTATTAATTAAATATGACTGTATGATTCTTTATGTTGTAGATCGATGACACCATTACTAAAGAGTAACGCTTAAACAAAATTAGAATGGAAATATTTCAGGCTGAAAGAACAAGAAATCAGTCGAGAAAGTCTAACATTACTGGAAGGAGAACAGGAGTTAGTACATTCTGAGGCTTCAGCTACCCAGAACACTATGATGGATCGGATTTTTACTGAGCTGAAGCACATCCGTGAAGGGATATGCTGCTCAGATGCAGTTATGAGCACAGGTACAAGTGTTTCTGATTTTTGCTGTTCACTATGTTTTTTGATGTGTCCCACATAACTAATTACAACTAATTTTTTAATCACAAAGAGGGTCATAGAGAAAATGAACAAAAGCGTTGTATTCTACAAAGCCGGTGATATATTGAAAAAGAAGAAGAGAATGAGTATATTGAAAATAGTGAAAGTAAAGAAACTATGATGGGAAACCTCAGCCAAAAGAATTGTATATATAATCCTGGCGTGGACAATTTTAGAACACCAGGAAAAAGAATGTGCAAGAGGGATGATGAAGATGATATTAATGGATTCTGAAGAGAAGACACCTTATTATTGCACACCTGAATATTGGGATAGTTTCAAGGGCAGGATAAAGAAGATCCTATCGAAGTTCACAGGTATCCGGCGAGAACTCGTTACATCTTTAAGGAACAGATGAAATCGCATCAAATGGATCCGTGGATTGTATTGGAGAAGATGAGGTACAAAAGGAGGGTGTAAAGGAGAAACGGAAGCGGCTGGGCTATCAAACCTTGTAAAGTCTCCTTATATTCCAGTTATACCTACAAAGCGTGCAAAATGTACAGCACAGAAAAGCAAGTAAAAGTTTTATCATATTGTTTTCTAAGCTGAACCTTGTACTTATCATTGACTTCTTAACATATCACCGTCATGTATTGCAGAACTATTAGAAAAGAAGTCTTTCAAGATGAATAATGTATGATTAAAGCTAGTGTATTAAGTTTGTTCGCGTTTATGAGCGGTCAGCAAAAACATAGAAAGAAGAAGGGAAATATTCAATGATGGCATGCTTGAAGAGTCTCGATCTGCAGAGGGCTTGTACAATTCTTGACCATCAATGGCTAACCCGGTGATGTAAATTGTTATTTGTGCTTTTTATATTACCTTTCAATGCAAATTAGAATTATTATACATCATATAAATTATATTTTCAAAATTATCAATGCTTATTTATGCCAATTCTGTTGCAGGAGTTGTTGGTGACGATCGTCATATAATGCCGACCCTATCTCTCGGGTCAATTGGTTACTTGAAAATTAGAATCGGACCCACCGAACCAGGGAGAAATATGAGGAAGCAAGTTGTATAAGAAGAATGGACCCGTGAATAGATGCACCGATGAGTATTTCAAAAAGATAAGGTAAGTTCAACTGCCTTAATGTATATGCATATATGGGATATAAATAATAAGAGGTGTATGTGTTGATTGCATCATATTTTCATTGTGATGCAGCTTGTATATTCCTCTTAATAAGGGAAATACCCAGCTAGGGTTTCAGGTTGTCATGCGCATACGCCCCAAAGGGAAGAAGTTTCAAGTTCTTGAATTCTTTGATGGGACCCGAACTTGAGCGAAAGTAGGAAATTAAGAGAAAAAGGATTGAGGAGCTGAATTACTTATTATAGAATTTACATGAGCATATTGAAACTATCATTTAGTAACTGAACTATATTAGAATTCTTTTTCGTGCTAGTGGTCATCTATATGAACAGAGAAAACAACTTGGATATGACATACGTATTGATCACCGAATGCTTAGCGGTGCTGTGAATTAATATCCGGATGTATCTATCGGCCTATCCAAAACGTATAAAGATGCCACAACAAGAAGACTGGGTGAGTAACATACTTTCATATTGTTTAGCAATATCTTACATGAAATGCGAACTTATGAACAATTGTTTGCTTATGGGACCAGCAATTCATGTGGAATATTTGTTCTTCGGTGCTTTCAATATTGAACGGCAATGAAAATGGACATGCCATATTTTCTCAGGGTCTGGTTTTATTTCAAATGCTTATATTAAATTAAATTCATAATGTAATACTATTTAGAATTGTACTAATATGAAGTTCTAAACAGGGGTCAATTGATAAATCGAGGGACTTAATGATTATGCTTGAGCTTATTTTCTGACTTCTGAGGGAAATACGCTCAATCGATGTGAAGAGACAAGTTACTCCGGCTTTGCAAGAATAGGTAAATAAATGTGGCAAAATTTTGTACTAGAAAATTTTGTAGGCTCAAATAATGTTTACATTTATTTACGGACTTTGATATCTTGGTGATCAAGAAGACACTACTATTTTGAATATTTTATTAAGGCGAGAATGACTTGTTTGGATTATTATGTTGTCTTCAAGCCGTTGTGCTTTTCAATTTTGAAATCTTGATATTTCATATTCCATAGTTCTGTGGTCGCCAAATTTAACTTGGATCACGTCAGTCCACGTTTTCCCCTATACTGCTGAGCGTTAATAAAAATGCACATGTATTTATTATGCGTGTGTAACAATCGACCGCCCGTTCTTATGTTAGTATTATTTTTGAAAGCGTCAGACGACGTGGCGCTTATAAATAATCGACGCTCTTAGTTGTCCATTATAAAAAAATTGCCCGACTAGTGCGCCGCTAGTCCGACGTCGGAACAGGGACCAAGCGGCACTTTCGTCCAACAGGGCAGCGTCCGGACGACCGGGTGGCATAGTGCAGTTTAATCGAAGACGCTCGATTAGAAATGGCGGCTGCCGGAAGCAGTAGCCTGTCGCCGCCATTTCGCATCCGTGTTCCGGGCGCAGGTGGGACTAAAAACTTGGCTGTCCGCGGCAATTGCCGTGGTTACTGCGAGCGACGCTTTAGCGACCGCAGGCCGGCCAAATAACACTATACGCCCGCGACGCGCGTGAAGACGATCTTAAGTAGCAGGCGGCGGACGACGCCCAAGTTTACCGCTAAAGCACGGGAAATGTTTAGTCCCACCACCTGGCAAGATTTGGGCTGACATTTATCGCTTATATACCCGGGCGGCACATGAGCTGCTTCTTCGAACTAGTTGATTACTTGCACGACGTAGCCACAATGCATGTGAACCGATGCCGCCATTATGGATAAAGGTTGACCGCTTAATTGTCAGCCTTTTTAAAAAAGAATTAAAGCATGACGGGTTCTAAGCGACGGCGACCGTCAGACAGTGCTGGGAAAAAATAACAGCCAAAGAAGCAAAATAACAAGTAAACAGTAGCCCGGCACTAGTGTGCAAAAATGAGCATTGTCAAAATAACAGCGCACAGCACTTTCATCACAAATAAGTGACAGCAGTTCTGTACCAAAATGAGCACATGAAAATAAACAAAGTAAAAACTCCTTGTTGCATTACATAGTCTTTCATCAAAAACAACTACTTGTTATAGTCGGTATATCGA